>OW203902.1:8006501-8720668 GCA_934046635.1 Buathra laborator
TCCAATCAGATTCTCGCGTTTTTTTTCAAATTCCCGAAAAATTCGATCGGATTTACCCATTCGCAAGGGGATGATTTTTCACAAATAAGCGTTCGCGAAGAAAGCGATTCGGGGAAACGTGTGCTGCGTGATTAAAAACCACATTTTGCAATCGAACAGAGAGGAACTCTTTACCTGCGGCAAAAGAGAGAGAGAGAGAGAGTACTGTAGTAGGGGCGTATGATAGTCGCAAACTGTGGAAATTTCGGAAAGATTCGTCCGTATAGTCCTCGATATATATAGTATATATACAGTGACTCAATTTACGCGCAAAGCTTTTTAACCCCTTTGGCACCCCCTTCGGCCCCTTCAGCCCCTTCGGCTTCGATATCCGTTCTCTACACAACCCCCTCAACGAATCCCCGCGGATAATTGGAGCCCGCGGAGCAAATCGCTGACTCGCCAACAAAAGCGTCGGGGTGCTCGATTTTTCTTGTGTATATAACAAATAAAAAAAAAAAAAAAAATCAAATTTATTCTCGCCATTCCCGACCTCGTCCTCTTCCGCGTTACTCCCAGTGCTTTTTTACTCTTTACTTTTAGTTAAAAATCTTGGTAAACAAGAGGTAAAAAATACGTATTCGCCGTCGAGGTCGAGTTTCAGGTGCGGAGGTTGTGGGATAATAAAGAGAAAGCTCCGGGAGAGATGAAAAAATTGTGTATGTTTGGTTTAGAAGAGTGGACAGAGAAGAGTAACGAATGGAGACGAATGTCGTGAATTTTTCTTTTTAAGAGAGCGTTTTTGCAACGACCGACGTGAAACTCCATCGGGCGGTCACAGCTGTTTCACGTGTGCCTCTTCTCTCAGAGAAAACAAGAAGGGATTGTTTCAGTTACGCGCGAGAGCGCGAGGCCACGAGGAAAAGGGGCATAATGCAGACCGGGGTCACTTGACTCACGCGATCTCTCAGCATTGCGCGCTTTGAATTAAAAAATCGTATTGGCCAAAGGGGTTGTGATTTTTTTTATAGGTAGTTAAAGGTCTTCTCTCGACGTATGCCAAAGCGCAATTAAATTTGTCGAAAAAAAAAAAAAAAAAAAAAATTGAAAAAGTCGCATAGAGCGTTATTACGAGAAAGAAGTTAGTTAATCATAGTAGACGCGAATTAAAGACGAAAAGTGTTGCAAATTTTTTTTTTTTTTTTTTTTTCATGATAAACAAAAATGATCTTTCGATGTGTGCCAAAGGTCAGAGGTGTTCATAAAACGACTAAATAAGAATCAGAAAGGAAAATGAACAGACTGTTTCAAGTGACCCCGCTCTGCCATAATTTAGAATTATTGTGCCGCAGTTGAAGGCGAAGATTCACTCGGCGTCGCCGACAGATGCTACGAGAAAGCGGTGGACGTAATATACGTTTTTCTTTCTCGTTTATAAAGCGAGGAAAGTTTGCGTCTCGCGGAGTGAGATACGAGAATGTGAGTCGCATCGCGCGAAGCACTTCTCTGCCACAGAGCCGTTCTTAATTCAACGCGTAATTAATGCGGGTCCCTCAGGGACTCACAGCGCGGCTTCTAAAAATCGGGATTTCAATTAACCTCGGCGAGCGAGAAGAGTTTGCGTGGGCGGCGATGAGAAGCGAGAGAAGAGGAGAAAGATACGCGACAAAGAGAAAGAGAGGATACTGATAACCGGGAAAACTCCGACGATAATTATGATTTATGGAGAGTGCAAATAGTATCCCCGAAACCATATATTAATCGAATATTAATTATTTCTTTTTAAAGAAATTGCCGTCGCGTTATCGCACATTCTTGGCGCATATTAGAAAAGTTTTCTCATTATTTGCAAAGTTTACTTTAAAACATTAATTTATCGTTTGACGTCGATATATTTTCCTGTAAATCATACATTTTCTATAATTTTTTTATCCGATGCTGCATGCAATTTTGACTCTCGTATTGGTGTTTCTCAATTGTACGTTTAGTTTTATTTTTTTTATTACTAAAGTATTTCTATGAGTGGAGACTATGTATGCAATCGATGGGAGAGAGAGAGCATTTCATTGTTTTTTTTTTGGTTTTTTTTTTTCAAATTTTCTACACATTAAACTAATTAATTATTGTGCAATTATGATGGATGTACAATTTTCTTTGTAAGAATTATGCACCGGGATGTCCTTTTGTCGGGATTTTGATTATCGAATTTTCACTCCACTTCGTTCCGAAGCATCTGTATCGTTTATTAATAATTTTTTTTATTGTTCTTTTACGTCGGTGAGAATAATGGAGAATAATGAAAAGTTATATAAGACGTTTCGGCAGCTGGAATGTTTCAAGTATTTTCGTAGCTATTAAAGTACACAAAGACACACGACGATGCCTTTTGTTTCCTTTCTTTTAATATAATAAACACATTTTTCGATTTTTTTTTCTTTATACATTATATATATATGCATATATATATATCATCCCGAACAACAAAAGAAAAATCGACTGAATAACATTGGAGTGAAAATGTACAACTATAATCCACCCGTCACGAGGGACTGTGTTGCTCGATCCTTCGAAAGATCGAAACATCATTTCTATATTCATCTAATTTATATACATACATTGTGTACATTGCATATGTATACATATACACGATGTACCAAAATTGGCGCAAAAAGGACCTTATATTGCATTCAAAATCGAGTAAACTTTTCATTTAAAAAAATTTTCACCGGTACATAGTTTTTGAATTACGAAGAGATCAAATTTTAAATCAATGAAATCGCTCGGTACGCAAACCAAAAAAATTACAAAAATTGTGAGGTTATTCGGCGTTCAAAAGTGAGTAAATCATCCGCTTGGAAAAATTTCGTTTAGTTAATAAATTCGTCTTTAAGAGCAGTTAACATTGTCCATCAATAAGGCCAATGAGGACAGGTGGCGCCACGCGCCCGCGAGCGCCCCTACCGGTGAAAAAATGACTCTCATCGGTATTTCAAAAACTATGCGTTTTAGAGAAATTTCGCAAAGACAAAATTTGCTCAATTTCAAATCGTGTTTACGGCTGAAGACTTTTTTTTTTTTTTTTTGCAAAAATTTTTGGGCACCTTGTATATATATTACACGTATAATATACACAGACGAGACCACTTTACAAGTATCGTCCATTACCGGCTTTGAGAAGCTCGACGAACTACTTGGCGACACGCCAAACCCTGTCCTGAGCTGTGGCCCCCGACCGAAAAATCGCATCGCGATTTTTCGCGTATTTATTACCTTGGCGATTTTATCTCCTTTCTTCCGCTATTCTTTTCTTTCTTTCGCGCGCTCTTCCATTACAGAGTTTTTCTCGCTGTACGAGATACGCGATCGTTTTTTTTTTTTTGCGCGAATATATGCGTTACGTTTTTTCACTTTTAGCTTTAGGCCCCTAACTACGTTAACGTATTTATTTCTTTTGTTTTTCTCAGCGGTAATAATCGTCACTCTTTATCGATCGATTAGAATAAGAAGAATTAACAATTTTAATAATTATCCGTATAATGGCAAAGCTCCCGCGTCGTCTCAGATTTTCGCGAATAATCTTATGTAATAGACTATTAATTAATATTATTATTATTATTATTATTATTTTTCATCGCTTAAAATCTAATTTTGAGTCTTTTGTCCGTCGTTTCGCTTAAACCTATGCGCTTTATTCACCTTGTCGATAAACACTGTCGTAACTTTTTTTTTATTTTTTTTTTACGATTATTATTATTATTATATGTGGCGCGATGTTTTATTCATATCCTTTGTCTAACGTTTTGTGAAAATGGCGTTTTATTTGCGTCTTCTAAAAAAAAAAACGACGTGTTTTTAGTTCATCTCGTTTCAAAGCTTCAGAGGAAAAACGCACGGCCGGCGAGGTGCCTTTGACGAGGGCGGCTTTTTGCGAACGAATTATTAGCCCCGTGGCTATTAGTGCTTTACCGTTAGTTCATTTGCCGTTCCAAAGTGCGAATTAATTTTGAAGAATAATGTACGAGATGATGAGAGGTCAGTGGGCGAAAGGTGGCCGCGTTATTAAATTTCGGTCTCACTACGGGGGCTAAACTGACCCGGAGACAGCCCGCGCTTAAGTGCAACGTCCGCTTTCCGGAAGTGAGGAAACGCGCAAATACGGGGCTCGCGGGAAGCGCCAAGAGAAATCGCGAAGTTCAAAGTTATTAGAGACGAGAGGATTGGACCGAAGGTCCATTTTTGAACTCCGAGAAAACTGACCAATTTGTGATTCGCCATTTAACAGTAAAGGTTTTTCGATCGAACAACAGTTTTCTACTTCACGGAAATAGAGTAGAGGATTTTTTTTCTTCTATAGAAAATATTGTATTCTAATTGGATTGTCTATAGATTGGCTTCGTCTTTGGTTTTTCTTTTTGTTACTCATACACGCGGCGAGAACATATTTTTTTATTTTCGCGTATTATCGGACGAGAATCGATCGAAGATCTTGATAGCGACGAATTCAAGATTTTTCTTAGGGAGATTTTTTAATTCTACGCTAAGAGACATGGAAGACGTGAGAAGGGAATTTCGGAGTTGCGGATTTTACATCGCGAAAAAGTGCGTAATTTTTAATGGAAATTTTTTATTTCGCACTTTTTTCCGATGTAAACGCACGCTAATTTGCTTTAACGTGGATATTGCAGTAATTATTGAAGTAAAACGACAAAAAAAAAAAATTTATTAATTTTTCAAATAATTTTTATTATTGCATTTATTACGAAAAAAAAATAAAAATTATTAATATTGTCGAATAATTATACATCGTAAATTTTCACGATAAAATAATAAATTTCGTAAATAATATAAAAAAAAAAGAAATGAAATCAATTCGCTCGAAAAATGTACTTTTTAAAAACTGCAATATCTACGATGCAAATTGAGGTCAAAGCAGGAATAGGTATCGATGACTGTTTTTCGGGTGGAAGACCAATCGTCGAATCAGAATCGTGAACTCGTCCGATATTTTATCGATATTGCGTGTGTACTGATGCGTACATATATACAATACATATGACAAGATAAAATCACCGATTAGGTACGATTGGAGAAAGGCATTGCGCGTTTCGTGGGGAAAAAAATGTTCGAGAAAAATTGTCAACTGTCGCGTATAACGCGAAAAAAAAAAAGAATTTATAAATATCGCGATTTAACAAAATTGCTTCGATATTAATAACGAAATTTATGCGAAATATTTTATACGTTGGATTTCCGATCTTTTTTTTTTTTTCTTTTTTTTTTTTTTTTTTTTTTTCAGGCCGAATATATCCGAACAAATGTGCAACAATTGCTATCGAATGAAAAATTACGTCTCGTGTACCTATATAACAACAATGCCTCGTATTTGCTCTGTACGAAAAGAGAGACGAAATCGACGTCGCTTTCGTACGCACAGAGCAATGCGAATTAAATTTTCTCGTGCGGAAAACTTTCAGCTAAATTAAAAACGTTTTTTGGAAGCTACACGAAATATTATCGCATCACTGGCCGCTATAGCACGCTACACTGACGCGAATTTGGTCTCATTTTGATATGTCGTTTTCACGCTTATTACGCGTACGCTTATAGGATATGACGTCGAGAGTATAATCCATTCTCGAGGCAATTTTATTAAAAAAAAAAAAAAAAAAAAAAAAAAAAAAAATGCAATTGGGACACGAAAAAACTAATTATTATTTTCATCAATATCGCGATAACTTCAATGTTAAATAGGTACTTATTACGGAAAATGACGGATTTTTTTTTTTTTTTTACTCGCAAACGAAAAGTCAAATAATAATTAAATTAATTGCGAATAGCGTAAAAGTTGACAATTTTTTCCGAAACGATCGCTCGACAACCTATCATAATGACTTGTCGATTTCGCTACTACAATATATTTATATCAAGTTATTATTAGGCCCTCGATGATTTATAAGACAAAATTCGCCCGCGCGATATTAATAATACTGATTTTCATTTTTATTTAATTTTTTTTTTTAATATTTATAATATTTACAGAGGATAAATAGACCGATGCTTCGAACCGATCGCGTGATAAATTCCCACCGTATTTAATTTTATTTTATTTTTTTTTCACGATTTATAATAGAATTTTATAGATGCTATAAATCATCGCGTGTAATCGACGGAGTCGCGCGTTTTATCCTATCTAAAGCTGCGCTATGCACACACCGACGAATAATTTTATTAATTATTTTACAATATTTTTATATTTATGTATAATTGTAAAGTAGATCCATCGATCGTATTTAAAATTTTCTAATTAAATATTCATACGTTTGCGCGACGAGCCAAGCTGCTCTTTAGAATAATCATCGATTAGTTTAAACGTTATTTTATTTTTCGTCTCATTCGTCATCGAATGCAGCGCGTCAGTTCGTTTCGTAGATAGACGACGTAAAAAAAAAAAAAAAAAAAAAAAAAAACCAGCGGCCGCGCGATGAGTGATTATTGTTTTATCTGTTTCGCGTTCTGACGAGAAAAAATCGTTTATTTTTTTTTATACCTATGCGCCCGGATTTTTAATGAGAAATACCGAGATTTTTATCCTCACGTGAGCTGTTATGATAATGAGAAAAGTATGAAACAAAAAAAAAAAAAGAAAAAAAAGTTTGCAATTGTTGTCGGGAGCGCCGATATTCATTGCGATCTCCGCGGATTGTTATCAGCGGATATTGAAACGCAGCCAATCTCTGGACCGAGAGGGATACTTCTACTCGAGGGTCATATTTGCTTCGTATATTTCGACGATATATCGTGAAATCGCCATTGGCGAAGTCTATTTCGCGTGGATATATCGCTTTCTATGAGATTCCTTTCTTCAATGATAAGACTCTCATCAATGTCACGTGTGCCGATCGCGTTCTCGAATATCGAGTGAATATCGTAACCCTATCGTTCGCGGGAGTGTTGAGATCGCGAAAGAGAGATCGTCGTCATTTCGATAACACAAAGTGCGGAGGGAAGAACGGGGCGAATCGAGTCATCCGTAAATTTTCGGAAAATTAAAAAAAAAAAAATGTATTGATATTTCTTACGGAGAAATTTTTTTTTTATGGCAATTGATATACTCGAAGTTTTTGAAATTAAATCATCGAATTGGAGTTAAAGTGAAATATATTTAAAAATTCTACTGAGAATCCTCAATTTTTATTCTGTTTTAATTTTTCTTCAATTCGCATATTTCTATCGATAAAAATAAAAATAAGTGATCAACTTTACCGGATAAAATTGTTCGCCTCGTTTTTCCGAAGCCACAAGTGTATAAATGCACCTGTTTAGCTCTCTCGTTCGGTTATTACACCGTTGTAAATAAAAAAGTACAATTCATATCGAAGTACAAGACCCCTGACGAACCTTTAAGGGCGCAGAGCCCGAGGGCTCCGCGATAGTGCCTTTCGGTGTTGAATCTCTCGCCCCGTCGTCGACGTTTTTGCGGATTTCCTTTACGGAATATACCTATAGATCTCTCATCCTCGCGATTCTTCTCTCTAAAGAGATTATTACAACGTTCCCTCGTGTGATCCAATACCCCTGACGGTCGTATAGTCAATATTTCTGCCTTCCGGTTTCGTCGTATCGAATTTCTCCGTTTATTCATCGTAAACGATTTATTTTACTGCGACAAGAGACGCAAAGTGTTTCTCTATTACTTCGCGATACATCGAGCAAACGATTGTCGATCAATGATTATCGATTTTTAAATGTACGACACCTTTTTTTTTCTTTTTTATAATTCGGCAATCAATTTTTCGCGCCCTTTTCGTAACCCTAAATTTATCCAACGTTTTTTTTTTTTTTTTTTTTTCCAACCCTTAGAGTCGGAAAAAACTCTTTTTTTCTCTAATCTTTCATAAACAGACTCTGTCTTATGTATTTCCTTTTCTCTATCCAATAGTTCGATACCCTGTCGTCACATATGCGCGAATTTTTTCGATAGCGAATAATCTCGTGTGAAGGCGCACGTGAATGAGAGGAGAGAGCAATCTCCGCCTCGGATATCGACTCTGCGCGGCGCATCTGATTTTTTTTGGTTTAATTTTTTTTTTTATTTAATTTTTTTTTATCTAAAACGAAAGTAGGTCGGCGCGACATGAGAAATTCAATTTTGCTGAACGGAGAATCGTTCGGAAAGAATAGGTATTCAACCCGCTGGTGAAGCTTCCGCTTCAGAATTCCAAGGGTCGCGGAGTTTGTCTACAGACCCGACAAAGTTAAATGACCGATATTATTCAACGGCTTAAAAAAAAAAAAAAAAAAAAAAAAATCGCAATATATAGTATCTTTACGTAAAATTACGTTATATCGAAAGAAAAAATACCCGAATTTCGAAAAATTTACGAAAAAAATAAAAATAACGCAATCGGGTCATTCGACAGTTATTTCGCAGCCGTTTAGCTAATTATTATTTGTCACCGATAATTGCACAGATTTTACGATGTTTCGCGCGGAATCGATATCTTCGGCGAGTTCTCTTCCTACGATAAAAAAAAAAAAAAAAAAAAAAAAAAAAATCGCGTCCAGTCGTTGATTTTTGCTAAACTCACGTATGGCAATACCTCTCAACGACGTTTCACGCTGAATGAGCAGCAGAATTGGTCATTTTTTTTTTTTTTTTTTTTTTTTTTTTTAAAATTTCGATTTTTATCATTATGCGTTTTCATATTTCGTTTGATAGATTAATTATGATCAGTGCGCATATAACGGGTATTTCTCGAAAGTTACGATTCTCAGACTCGCGTCTCGTTGTAAGGACTCGAAGTGACCGAACCGCCGGGATTTTTTTGATAATTACGACGCGAACGATCGTTCTCACCGGGAACGTTGAATGCTACACTCGGTACCGCGGCGACGTCGTCAACGAGACGCGAATCTTGACGCGACATCGAAGACGTCATCGAGGTATCCGGTGGTTGCTGCTGATGATGATTGTTGTAATTATTATCAGCAACAGCATTACCACCGGTTTCAACCTGTTGTGACTGTTGCAAATGAGAGGACGTGGATGGTGGGCCCTGATCGCTGATCGAGGTGGTCGAGACGAGAATTCGCCGACCGCGTACCTGGTAACGCTGAGGATAACAACGACCGCAACAGGACTGCAGCAGACCGCCGCGTGAGGCTGTACTGTGTGCCGGCGATGTCAGCGGCGACGGCGAACCCGGTCTCTTCGGCGCACCGTTGAACGGTACTTCCATTTCTACGAATTCTCGATCCTAAAACCAATCGAGACGGCGTACATAAGATTTTATTACAATTAACGCCATTCGAGAAAAAAAGCGGCGCGAAAAAGTGGAAAATATGCTCGACGAAGACGCAGTAAAAAAAAAAAAATATATCAAGAATTTCGATAAATAATAAAAAGAAGAAAAAAATTAATAAAAATAAAAAATAAATCGTAATAAGTAATTTTTAAAATTCGAAATTTTTTTGAATATAAAAATCCGATACGCTTAGCACGGTACTTCCATTTTTACGAATTCTCGATTCTAATACCAATCGAGACGACGTACATAAGATTTTATTACAATTAATGCCATTCGAGCAAAAAGGCGGCGCGAAAAAGTGGAAAATATGCTCGACGAAGACGCAGTAAAAAAAATAAATATATGAAGAATATCGATAAATAATAAAAAGAAAAAAATTTAAATAAATAAAATTAATAAAAATAAAAAATAATATAAAAAATTCGAAATTTTCTTGAATATAGAAATCCGATATGCTTAGCACGGTACTTCCATTTTTACGAATTCTCGATCCTAAAACCAATCGAGACGACGTACATAAGATTTTATTACAATTACTGGCATTCGAGAAAAAAAGCGGCGCGAAAAAGTGGAAAATATGCTCGACGAAGACGCAGTAAAAAAAAAAAAATATATGAAGAATATCGATAAATAATTAAAAGAAAAAAATTTAAATAAATAAAATTAATAAAAACAAAAAATAAATCGTAATAAATAATATAAAAACAATTAAATTTTTTTTTAATTAAGTACTAATAGTGTTGTAAACGCGGAAGTGACGAAGTGCATCGGCAATCGTCACCCTTACTTCGTACATCCATTTTTCTTTAATAATAACAAAAATAAAATATTTAAATAATGAGAAAGTTCTGACGAATTGAAGAATCGATCAATTTTTTGTCATCCCCTATGCAACATTACGCGACTCCTTAATATATACAAGTTTTCAGTAACTTTAATTTCCAACATTGCGACGAGCGAATAATAAATAAAAAAATAAAAATAACATCCTTCATTAATATCACCGCGACTACGATTTCCAATGAACAGATTACGATTCCCCGGATATCCTCGATTTTTCACGGACACCTCATTCGATCATTCGAGATCGCGAAAGATCAGTTTTTACGATACCTCCCCTGAAATCTCATATTTCTCTCGTCCCTTTCAACGACTGTTACGAAGATGAGTGACGAAGGTCCTCGATTTACGGCACTGAGAGAGAGATACTGGAAGTGTGCGAGCAGTGAGTTATTTCTAACGTCATAGAAGAAGAAAAACTGAGGAAAAACGATAGGAAAAGCTATGGGTATTCCGGCAACGGGAAATAATCGCGAGGGTTTCCATCGTGGAAACTCTCATTCCAACTTCCGTCGACGAAACCACGAACGCGCCATAACCATTATCTTAGGTAGGTACCCTCCGAGATACGTGAGAAAGCGAGAAGAGTGTCGACAGAGCATATAGCCGAATCCGAAGGAAACTCGAGAGAGAAACAGTGGACATCGCTGATACCGATAAGATCACTGGATAACCTCTGCTACACCCTCGCAAGAGAATAGCAGTGGAAACTCTCAGCCATCTCGACGGCTAACTCTCCAAGTTGCCCTCCAGTTTCTCCCTTTTTTTTCTTTTTTTTTTTCTGCAACTTGCCGCCACAGGTTACTCCATCTTTTTCTCCTTTTGATTCCGCGCTCTTTATTTTCGTTTCCGTATCTCCCGATGTATTCGTAGCAGAAGACTTGTATGCCTCCGGATATTCCAATGGATTACTACTTCGGTGCGATTCGAATTTCTGATACTACGAATGGCCGCGAAATCCACTCGTTTCTACAACCCCTTTGCATGCCGAGAGCTAAAGACTCCGACTAACTAATGTCCTACATATGCCTTTCCTTTTTCCTTTTGCTCTTTAAACCCCCGACGCTGAGGGTACATTATACGCGTCCGTATCACGAAGGACTGAAACTGGGACTTGGTATATCGCGCATCGGAGCTTTTCAAGGAACTCAGATAGATTGGAAAGGACTCATTTATCGAATGATAAAAAGCGAATTTTGCAAAAATGTTAAAATTACAATTTTTCAAAAAAAAAAATTACAAAAACAATTTGTTTTGATGAAAAAGAAAATTTTCGAGATTTTGATAAAAATGGACTTAGGATGTTCCAAATTGATAACACTTTAAGCTATCGAACTAAAAGGCATTACGCACATTGTAAGATCAATTCTCAATGTTTTTCCAAATTTAAAAAAAAAAAAATTTCAGTTCAGTAAAAATAAAAAATTACAAAAAAAAAAATTCAAACCATATACTGTTGAGATTAGGTATTGCGTTATCGCCTACATCCGGGTTAACCATCGGAAATGTGTATTTATTAAAAAATAATCCGAAATTTTTTCGCGTATCCAAAATTTAAAAAATTTTTAACATTCCGTATTTTACGCTTCGTAAATTAAAAATAGTGTTAAAGAATCTAAAGTTCCCTTTTTGGAATCGGTATGACTGCAATAGATCGCAGAATTCCTGATGGCCAAGAAAGCGATGGGCGATACGTGATAAAAAAAAAAGCATTGTCGGCGCAACAATAGCGGCGATGCTTGCAGTAAATGACGTCGACACATAAAGTACATGCGATAGCAAACGCTTGATGTTGAAACGTCCGTTCAACTTTATTATCTCCTACCGATACTTGATAAAATTTCTAGCGCGGCTCTCTCCCTGTCTCCTCTCCCTATCTATCGTACATTCTAACGATCCTTCGAGTAGCTCACGGAGCACGAAGACACGGAAGAACACCGTATCTCCTTACGCACCCTCCGAACGAGAGCTCCTGGATCTACCCTCTCGATTTTCTCGAACTACCACTCTCCACCCGCGCGTCTAAAGCTTCCTGGAATTGCTAAGCGTATCGACCGCAACGAGAGAAGACGACGCGAGAAGTGAACTACGCCGAGTACCGGCCGACACCGCAAAGTCTCAAGGGTGGGCTACTTGATAGCGACAACGTATGGGACAAAGTTTCAGCAAAGTCTGCTGTTGCTACATTCGCCAGACGTTTGAGACAGCCACTCAACTTGCAACTACTACACACCAAGCGCCAATCGGTGAATCGAGAAATCATAAAGGGAACGTTGAAAATCGATATATAGCGAACTGGGTACACCGGCGCTTCGGCTTGATTAAGCGAAATTTGACGTACGAATCTTGACGAGTAGTTACCGCATCGAGAATACGCTATACTGAGGTACAATCGACAAAATAAATCACTTTAGTAAAGTCGTTTTGCGAGATATTACATCGGGTGAATGGTAAGTAAAACGATTACGAATTTTTTTATAGATTTTTAAAAATCGGGTGAAGATTATTTCTTTTCGTGTTCGTGATTTTTTACCATTTAAATCGATGAATTTGGTATAAGTGTTGTTGATTTTTTTTTTCGCCACTTTTTTGTTATATTTTTTTTGTATTTTTACTTAGAAAATCACTAGAAATTTTACTAGAATCAAATCGGGCCGATAATCGGGGTCATCCAAGGGAAAGAAAAATATTCTAAGTACCTTTCTATTCTAAGAGGGAATATTCTAAGAGGGACTTATTTTTTCCTTAAATCATTTTTTTCTTAAAATTTTATATCAACAACATCGCGAAATTTTTCGTAAATTCTGAAATGATAATCATTCCTTCGTACAAGAAAAATACAATTATGAACACATGAAAAAAATTAAATTAATAAGCGACCATCCATAAAATAATGAATATTCTGAAAATAGCTTCGGAATAATTTCATTAGTTTTTTTTTTTTTTCATTTATCGTATATTTGCCTGCTGATTGCAATCTTCCTCTCTCGTTCTATCTTTCCGATTTCTCTATCGGCAAGCATTCCACGTTCAGCGTAACGTTGGACGATAACGATTAAGCTTCTCGACGAGCGTTGTAATAGAACGTAGAAAGCACTTCTCTTCATCTACCCGTTCATTCCCCGTTTTCCGTGTCATCGCAGCATCCTCGCGTTATAGAAATTCGCAAAATCGTCGTGTGCGACGCGGAACGGGAGTATCGGGTACTTTATACTTTCTCGGAGTATTGGTTGCGTATTCTGCGATATCCTATCGTCGGATCCGTGGTACGCGGTACCGATGAACGATATATATCGATAGATAGAAAAGAAAGAAGAAATCCGAGTCCGGAGACCACAAGACTTTACGTAAAATCGATGCATAATCGAATCGTTTCGTAGAATCGAACAAACTTGCGACTCGAAGAAACGCGAGTTTTCAGATAAAAATCCAATATTTACGTAGAAAAAAGTAAACTGAGGGTGGAAAACTCCGTATTTGCACGAGTTTTGTGCCGAACACTTCGCCAATCGAAGGACACCAGTCAGCGAAGAGAATAAGATGATACGGGGCTTTGGTTGGGATACGTGTCTCGAGTGCTCGCGATAGAAAGGTCAGCATCGGCAACACACACAAACGGAAGAGCACAACAGTGCGGTCATCCATCGAAGTGGCTATTAGCGGATCGTTAACCAACCATAATTAATTATCTCCGCGATACATCGAGGGAGAAATATGATGAATATCTTCCTTTTTCTCGCGGAAGCATCGACAAGTTGGGTACAACGAAAGCGTTCGTTCGACGATCGATACGGACAATTTTTATCTGATGAATTTCGAAAGGTCAGACAAAAGGTCAGATAAAAGCTGTTTGGCGGTGAGTCGCGAGGTATATATCGTTGGGGTTAGTTAATAAAACAGTGTTATAATTAATTGAATGGAGTCCACTATCGTGTCGACGAGAATGTGTAACGAGGTTCGGTGAAGTCAGACAGGAAGATCTGAAAATTGATCTGCCATCGAGCTATTATCGGGTATGGAAGACATTTTTTTTTTTTTTTTTTTTTTTTTTTTCTATACATATATATATATATATATATATATATATACAACACAGTAGCGATCGATCGTGTAACCGGGACGGTGTTATTTGGTCGCGCGCGCGAGTGCGGTGATGAAAGATAAATTGTAAAGTTGAAAATAAAACGTCGCCGAGGCGGAGGACGAGTCCAGGAAGAGGAGGAACAAGAATTTTGAGAGGGATGGAAAATCGTCGCTCGACGAGGTCAAACATCGGACGCCATTTCCGGATCGTTTAAAAAGATATAAAAGTGAATTCGTTCGAGCGAAAATTTCACCCTCGAATATTGAGAGCGGAGAGGAGTGAAAAAACTTTGTCAATTTCATCGTACCTACGTAGATATACGAAGGAAAAGAAACTTCGATAGTTCTAGATTCTTGGAAAAAAGTTTGGGAAGCCATGTTTTTTTTTTCTATTTGTTAGAGAAAACGAAATCGGTGGAACACAGAAATCGGCTTTCAATTAGTCAATGTCGGTCTTCAGTTTTGTGGCGGGTGTACCGTTAAAACGGTAGTTGTCGCAACTTTTGAGAGATGGAGTGGAATTTGGCGCTCAAGTAGAATTACCATCAAGATAATTTGGTACCGAATTCTCGACAAAATCCGCAAAGGAAATAAAAAGTTACGAACATTAAAAAAAGGTTATGTCCTAAAAAAACTGTTTTACGTTATGCCGTTTACGCAATTTTCAAGCAATCGAGCTGAAAATTTACACATAAGTCAAACGATCGCCAGAAATGATCGGTATTGATTTTTGTCGGAATCGGCAAAAGGGCATAAAAGTTATAAATATTTCATTTTTGGTGTAAAAAAATTCATTTTTGCTTTCTGCCGCTTTCACGTTTTTCATGTCGCAACTTTTGAGGGTTCGAGTGGAATTTGGCGCACAAGTAGAGTTACCATCAAGATAATTTGGTATGGAATTCTCGAAAAAATCGGCAAAGGAAATAAAAAGTTACGAACATTAAAAAAATATTATGTCCTAAAAAAACTGTTCTACGTAATGCCGTTTACGCAATTTTCAAGCAATCGAGCTGAAACTTTGCACATAAGTCAAACGATCGCCAGAAATTATTGGTATTGAATTTTGACGGAATCGGCAAAAGGGCATAAAAGTTATAAATATTTCATTGTTTGTGTAAAAAAATACATTTTTGCTCTCTGCCGCTTTAACATTTTTCATGCGATGTATTTACCGTAAATTTTTTACTAAACGATTTATTACCGATCCATTAACGACTGAAGCCTATAATCGTATTATTTTCTACGTCAGCAGAGCGTCACAATAGCTATGCGATTCACATCCTGACGCATTGATTTCACAACCAACAAGCGAAGGAATATCTATTTCCGGTAAAGACGAGTGTAAGGGTGCAAAAACGAAGACATTCTTCTAAGATTCATAAGCAAGAAAAACACCCTATGGAACGAATATATATTCCGCGATTTAATATGCTTGAGTACCAATGTCATGAATGATTCTCGATGCGATTGACGAAAACATTCTCATTCAATCCGATCAGCGCTCGTCATCAAAAATCGGAAGACGAGGCGTTGAATTTTAGCCCTTAAAGTACACACCGATCTAATCGATTGAGACGGCGATCGATCAATCCGTTTTTTGACGTCGTTTCAAGCTGTCTGCGTCACCCTTCGTACTGAGAGAATCAACCGGCTTATGCATCAGCCGTTCTACAGACAACGAGGGGTTACGTTTCTCTCGCAGCACCCGCAGTTATTTCTTCTCACAGTAAAGCTTCCCTTGGTCTGCCTTCGGGGCGTACAGTGGATTTGTCACGGTCCACAAAGGGGGAGAGATCCCCGTGAATCGTATTGCTTTTCTGGGTTAAGTACACACGAAGCAAGACGAGAACAACGTCAGTCTCTTCACATCCGACGTTTTCGTGTCTGTGTTTCGCGTGGCTGCGGGTGGCGCGAACCGGAAAGGGTGAGAAGGATGTACCCAACGAACACGGAGGATTGAGAGACCTTTCGAAAATACGAAAACGTCGCACGACACATACACAACGGTGAGAAAACGACATTCAGCCACTGGGCATCCCGAAGGCTTTCCGCATGACTTCAAGAAACTCTCTACCGCCTTCGAGAAAAAAGAATTTGAGATCAAAGATCGAAACATTCGTCGCAACCGGCACTTTGTACTCTCGATGGAAATATTTGATAAAAAAAATTGCAAGCCGTTTAACCTCTTTCGCTACGATGTTTATTTCCGCATATTCTACAGCACTGTTGTCCGCCATTGTGCAGTGAAATTTTTGTCGGTTTCTTTCCTTTTCTACTAATAATTGACACGTTTTTAATTTTTATTCAAAAACTGTTGCGAATAATGCAATTTCTCAAAATAAATAATTCGGGTATTGAACAATTTATTTCGCGATGAAAATTGGCAAAAATGTATCGACAAATAGTTCGAAGTAAAAAGAGAAAACACTGGAAGATAATAACAATAAATATACATGAGATCTCAAAGATTCGGAACTCCGAAATCGTGTGCTGTATATCTATTTAAAGCGTTTCATGATCTGCGGAATTATAAAAATGTTTTCCGTTTACACGAAAAGCTGCGATAAGTTGAAATTTACGATTCAGTCGAAAAAGCGAATAAGCAAACAAGTTTTGAGAATTTTCGACGCGATTTATGCGGCGATTGAAGTACAATGAAATTACCATTTTTATAGTCGTTGCCGAAGTTGGAACTTTTTTTTGTTTTTTTTTGGTAATTAATAATTTCGAATAAGCAAACAAGTTTTGAGAATATTCGACGCGATTTATACGGCGATTGAAGTACAATGAAATTACCATTTTTATAGTCGTTGCCGGAGTTGGAACTTTTTTTTTTTTTTGTAATTAATAATTTCATGGTCCGTTTTTTTTTTTTTTTTTTTTTTTTTTTTTTAATTCCGATGTTTATAATTAAAGTTTTTTTCCCCTTCCGATAAAGTTGAATTTTAAGATATTCCTACGAATTTCTTTGATTTTCATTTTTTTCAAATTCAATTACGAAATGAACATTTCTAAAATTAAAGACATAAAATTTTATATATTCCGCTTTATTCGGCACCATTAAAAATATCTTTATGCCGTACAAATATAAACACAACGCAATTAAGATCGCGGACCATCCACCGCTCGTACGGTCGAGGGAGTTATTTTCTCGTTTAGGAAGGAAGTCTCAGGGTGTATATTAACGATTGCAAGTCTGCTAGAGAACGCCAAAGCTCGCGATTTTCGCCAAGTCTGCTTTCGGTAACAGTAGCGGAGAACCCTGGAGAATACGGCTTATTCCGCAAGATGTTAAGACCGTTTCGTTCCCTTCTCAGTCTTTGTTCGCGTGTCAGAACCACGCGATTACCCCCAACACTCTAATAAACTTGCGCTCGTGAAACGACTTAATACTCGCGGCAATTCTAGCTCTCCCACCCCCTCTCTCGCTCCTCCCTTTCCCCAGCAGACTTCGGTACTGTATTGTGCTATTTAACTCGGACTCCGGTTTCTCGTCTGTAATGTACGATTAATTTCAGGCGCTTTTACAGTTTCGTGATTCAGTATCAACCACTTTGCCTTAAGTAACGAAATAATAATGCGATCGTTGAAACGTAAAAAAATGTTGAAGACGTGCGGAAATTGTCTCAATTATCATTATTTCATCATTAGTCGATGATACCATTTTTTTTTTTTTTTTTTTTTTTTTTTTTTTAATTAAAAGATCGAAAGAATTAATTTTTTTTTAAAGACGCTTTAAAAAAAGATGTTTTCATTATATAAAAATCTGCGCTCGCAAACACACACACACCCTGCCGCTGTGGATTAACAAGTACTATATATACACGGAGACGTTGACACTCGGGTAGCCAATATAAGTGTGGAAAAGGAGGTGCGGTAGCTGAGTTCGCGTTGAGCGATGCACGTCGTGGGTGTTGAATCTCAAAGCGACGACAAGATGCGGGGAGGGGGTGGCGGGAGTGAGAAACCAAGAGGTATACTACGCTCAGAGGGTACACTACACCCCCTGAGCACTTGTGAGAGAAGGCGTCTAAAATTAGACCGGAGCACAGAGGGGTTTATTCAAATTACTCGACTCGACGCTATACAACCGCCCCTCGCAAAATAGAACGCTAAACTTTAACCGACATTGTTTCCGTCACATCCCTAATGACAGTCTTAATTTTTCGACTCTCTTTTTCTTTTTCGGTGACTATGTTTTTTTTTTACAAAGACGAGGGCAGTTTTTTTTTATTTATAGCTGACTTATTTTATTTATTGGGGTATAAATGGATTATGGTTCACGTGTATTTTTAGAAATTAGACGAAATTTATAAAAGTACATTTTTAAATTTATTAAAAATTTTAATAAAGTTAATTTTTTTTTATACGAAATTCGTTTTTTTTTTTTTTTTTTTTAATTGAATTTACAGTTTAAAATTTTACGATAAATGTTGGAGTTTTATGATTTTCCGTAGAAAGGGTTAAAATTTTGATTTTTTTATAGTCAACTCATAAAGAAAATAAATTATCAGTAACACTTTATAATTATCCGGAAATAGGGATTTCCACCCCATTTATCCATCGAAATTCATCAGAAATCGTTTTTTCTCCTTTCCGTTTTTACGATCGTTTTTTTTTATAATGGTTTTGCAATTTACATTTTTTTTATTTTTTTTTTCCCCTTTAAATAACCCAAATTTAAAAAATATCCGTGTGACAAATATTTATTTCGTATTTAAATTGTGCATTGAGTTTCGTCCTAAAAAAGGGTTAATATGGCAAATTTTTTTACTCACCGTCGTTTTCTCGAGACAACGAAGCAGATGATGATGTTGCAACTCGAATATATCCTCCTCTCTGTACATCTCGTCGGGGGCGAGTCCGCTCTCCAATGCGGCGAGTCTCGCTTCGGCTGCTTTCTTTTTACTCACGAACGCGGCACCGCTCGATGCCTTTGCGATCCTAATCCTCGCCAGTCGTGCTTTCTGCAATCACAAGATAAGAGACAACCATCATTAGCAATAACATCGTCTTTTAACGTGACGTGATGATTATCGTAACGATTTCGTAAAATGATTCCTAAAATCAAATAGTTCCGAGTTTCACGCGTTTCGGAATCGCCGCGCGACGATAAAACGAATAGATTTTCTTCGTCGATGCGTTGATGGCTTTTACGGACCATAATTCTCATCATTCCACAGGGCGATTAACGTCAATCTCTTGTAAAAGTAATGACTAAGAGATCGTAAAAAAAAAAAAAAAAAAAAAAAAAAATTCGCGTCGAATACATCGCGTTTTTCGCAATTTCATTTTCCTCCTAAACTCGCACTCGGCGAGCGTCTCGCTGTATCCTGGACACAGTCAATTAAGCTTTTAGCGGTCATCAGGACAGGGAAAGCGAAAAGGCGAAATTGCGATCGGAGCGCATAAGCTGAGATAAGTGGGAAAAGGGGTGAGAATTCGCTCGTTATTCGTTATATATAT
Organism: Buathra laborator; assembly: GCA_934046635.1. Lineage (NCBI taxonomy): Eukaryota > Metazoa > Arthropoda > Insecta > Hymenoptera > Ichneumonidae > Buathra > Buathra laborator. Next base: position 8,026,178 of record OW203902.1, read on the forward strand.
CGGAGAACCGCACGACGAGAGAAAGAGGGAGATAACGTTTTACCGTTGGACACGCGAGAGTGTTTGCACACGTGTGAAGATCGGTCGCGTTAGATGTTACAATGCCCGGGAGGGAGGACGACGTGACCGAGAGAAAAGCTCTTAACGAGTCGTTAACGCTACAGTTGCTTCTCCACGCTCTCGGGGTAATTTCCGTAACGATTATTATGTACACGAGAGAGAAAAGTACCGAGGCTACCGGATCCGAGCTTTAATTTTCACCCTCTTGAACCACAAAATTTCTTCCTATCTCGCGAATTATTTTCATCTATTCACGGTAACGCAGAAGTTTCTATTTCATTCGCGGCGCGTTGCGAAGAAATGAAATTTAATAAAAAAAAAAAACGAAAAAACGCAATTATAATTGCGATCGTATCTTTTTGTGACTCGGAACTGTTTCATTATCGTAATTTTTTAGCGTCGCGCATAATTAGGAATCGTCATCACCAAAATTAAACGATAATCCGCGTAATTTAAGATGCACACGTATAGCGTTCAGCATTCGCGTGTACTTCGCGTATCAAAATTGCAGAATAAATCGCGTATTTTCGTCTTCAGGGTTAAGTTCCGGAAAATTATTTTTTCTTTTAATAATCCCTTTTTTTTAGTAGGAAATGTCAACAAAAATGAATAATCGATGATAATCCAAAAAAAAAAAATCGTTTTCGAAGTGCACTATTCATACATTTTTTTCGTCTCATTTATTATTTTTAATTTTACATAAATAACGAATACACATTGTTCCATTTCGGTAGAGTGGAACGAGCAATGAATATTTTATGAATGCGAATGTTGAATATTTCACCTCGTAAATATAAATTGCATGCAATAAAAATTGTACGATTCAATTTTTTTTTCTTTTTTTCTCGATAAGCGACAAATCGGAATGCCAATACGCGTTGTTAGCGATATTTTTCCCGTTTTAAAATAAATATAATCCAACGTTCAAATGTGACGGATTTTCACTGATTCCGAATCGTTTAATTGGCCTCACTAATGGAATTTAATCAATGTGCAAATGAGACAATTTAGAGAAAAGCGATTTATGAAAATTACGAAGATCAATAATTTCGCGAGCGAAAATAGGTCGCGAACCCGTTTCTGTGTGTTCCTTTCGCGATTTATAATCGGGATATGTCGATCGTTCGTAAAATCGTTCGAAATATTCGTGGAATCAGCCCTTGTTGATAGTGATATAACGAAGGGAGGCGGTACGAGGGGTCGTATATGTATATTCGATGCGTTTATTTTCTCTTCGCGGAATCCCGCGCAGCTGGTGCATCGCTTTCGTTCGTTTCTGAATTACGTGATACGAACCGCGGCGTTGCGGATTTGCTCTACGCGAGCGGCTTTTCCGCGAGTGGGCCAACGACGACGCTACGATATTTTCCACATAAACACAACTGCCGCCGCAAGAGAATAAGGGCGATCGACGAAGCGATCCAAAATCGGCATTGGCGCGATTGGTATAGCGTCAGTTGCCACGGGCGCGAGAGCTGCAGCCCCCGCGATAGTTTACATCAAACCCGCGCGATCAACTACTCAATCTGGAAGCGAGAGATCCGATGCATCTGTGAATTATCACGCGCGAATTACCGAATTTGTATAACTCGCCGTTGTACGTCACGAAACCGCAACGATTAATCGCGAGGGAATTCGAGATTCTGCAATTTCGTAATTACTCGCGATAACCACATTTTCGGGGAGAAATTAATTCGAAACTCTTCGAAATTTCAACATAAATTTTTATTCCAGACGACGTTTGATGACATTTTTTTATCGACGCGTCGTCACGGTTGAGGCAATCAACGAAAGGTGATAAAAAAGTATATACAATTTTTTTTTTCGGCTTTATATGGTCGGTATATCGGGTTCCGATTTTATTTTATCATTTCAAGTATTTAAAAAATAATAATAATAATAATAGTAATTTTTTAAGCTTTTTGAACAATCAGTGATATCATAAGAAAGGATCGAACGCGGTGACGAGATATTCAGAAAGACACGAATCCTTAATTTCAAACAAAAGTTACGATGTTTTAAACGATTCGTCAGTAGAAAAGGCAACGCTTAGGTCAGACGCAGTTGTCGGCGGTCGAGGACGTTTCAAAAAGGTCTTACGTTCGAAGAGCTTTCGTAACGGAGACAAGAATCGAGCGGCATAGGCCCTCCCGATGGATGCCAAGTAACATCGCCAAAGAACGTTATCCAATTTCGCGATTTGAAATTAGCGTGTCTCTGGAAATCGTACAAACGAACCGCAACTAGAAGGACAAACGGAGAAAAGAGCGGAAAAAGTGGCCTTTGCATTTTTCCGTCTTTGATATTTTTCTCGCCGTTCGTTTTCTTGAAAATTCGAGAACTTTTATTCGCTTGGATAACTTATCTCTCGATTTTTCATTGCGCGTTCTCCGCGCCGCATAACACTCGATGGCGAAACTCTCTCATCGCAAAACTCTTATGCGTTAACCGCTATAAAATTCGACATATTATTCCCATTCTCGCACTTCGAACAACCGGCGCACGTGTGGAGTACACGACGACTGTTTACTATTCCGTGCGCTCGGTATTAAATAAATGGCTTTCTCGTGAGGTGAAATTTTTACCCGGGAAAACCTGCGGCACAACGGAATATTCTTGTATAAAATATACTATATATACTGTAATATGATATTTGCCGTGTGCGAAAATGGGGTTTTCCTCGGGCCTCAGTCGCCCCGCGCACCCTCTTCAACCCTCCGCTCCCCCGCGGCAAAGCTGCTCGCGGAGATTAAATTTTTGGTACAGTGGTACAACCTCCCGAGACTTATCTTCGTCCGCATGAAAACTCTCGTTCGCTTTATTGTAAATTCTAATTTTGTGTAATCTATCCCCATAACTCACCGAACGTATATACTAAATATATGTATATGTTACGAACGAAATGATGATTTATCGCGATAGGTATTGCTGCCGCGTTCACCGTTCTTTATCCGCTTCTCTATCGCGTGGGAAATGCTTTTCGCGTAGAATGTCAGTCGCGATGAAAATGAAATAAAAAATATATTATTCTACCCAAATACCAATATTCAGCGCAATTTTAAACCAGAAATGGTTTTTCGCTCACCGCGGAAAAAAAATTCATAAACTGCACATATGGTCCCGAATATTTCTCGATGCGTAACACTTTTCACGCAAAAAAATAACAGGGGTACTTCCCATCCCCCTCCACCCCTCCAACGTGCTGTTTTTTACGATTTTCAGCGGCCTTTAACGGCTCGTAAAAAGCAGTTATAAAATTCCGTTAAATAGACGATATTGCGTATTTTTTTCTAGTGGAACTCGATGGAGCACTCGATTTTCACGATGTTAAAATTCGAAGCAAAGAGCGACGTTTGAAAATATTCAAAAGTTTAACGTCCGAGAAAACAGATCGAAGAAAAAAAAATTTGTTACTCGTTGTCGCTTTTAATATTAAAAATCGTAACTTTGCGAAAATCGATGGGATACGAAAATATTTGCCATTCGTCGCTTCGAATCAATAACCGATGTATGTTTTTCCGCCGATCGTGAGATTTCTACTTGTTTTACAATTATTGAAGATGCGGTTGAAAACCTTTTATAATGCGTTTAATTTCTCTCGCGAAAGTAAAGCCGTCATATTTCTTTAGAGCTTTTTAAAGCGCTATAAAGAGTGACGAGTCGAAAAAACAGTTGCGCACCACCATAAAATACACTCTCTTGTTTATTTTTTCTCATGGAATACCATAGGCACTTTTATCTCTTCTCGTAACTAAAAACAACGCATTCGCTTCGCTCATTCTCGTTCCAGTAATTTTTTCACTGGCCGGTCGACTATATATAAACGCGTGTATTTTTCGCTGAGTTGCGTTAACTACTACCATTTTCACTTTTTATCCCCTTTCTGCGATGTGACGAAGTGAGATAAGAGTATTAACGCTTACGTCGCATCAAACTCATGACGCCATTGGACTTTTGATTTGCACTTTAGACTCGAAAAGGTCAATTCTGATTGGCTACAAAAATTTGCTTCACGATTTCGATATATCGATCGCGATTTTTTTAAAGGGACAATTTTTATTGGCTGAAAAAATTGCTTTACGATTTCGATATATCGATCGCGATTTTTTTAAGGGGACAATTCTGATTGGTTGCAAAATTTTTCTTCACAATTTCGATATATCGATTGCAATTTTTTTAAGGGGACAATTTTTATTGGCTGCAAAAAATTGCTTCACGATTTCGATATATCGATCGCAATTTTTTTAAAGGGACAATTTTTATTGGCTGCAAAAAATTGCTTCACGATTTCGATATATCGATCGCGATTTTTTTAAGGAGACCATTCTGATTGGTTACAAAAATTTTTTTCACAATTTTGATATATCGATCGCAATTTTTTTAAAGGGTCCATTTTTTACACAATTTTTTAAAATTTTTTTTTTAATTTCGACAATTTCATTAATTTCTCGTCTCCGAATAATCTGCCGCAACGAAATAAAAAAAATAATAATAAAGAATTTTCGATGAACCAAACAAATTCGTAATGTTGGTTTCTGTGAAGTTGGCTGGTAAACCGCGCGAATAAACTCGCGGAGTTAAAATGAAATCTGCATGTATATAGGTAACATTTTGGGCACAAATCCACGCGGTTGTGCAGCTTAGGATTTCGATTCTCGCCATGAACAAGGCACGTACAGTAATTACCGTCGATTAATTAGGGTCCCGGTACTGCCGAAACCAGTTGGCAGCACCGGCGCAGAGGGAGAGAGCACAGCACCGGTCGTATTGGCAACGGCTGTCGCGAGAAGGTGGCGCATAATAATTTACGCAAAATGACGAGAGAGACGAACACACAGCAGTGGGTCGGCGGGGGAGCGATTATCACACGAACGAAAATCCGGTGTATTACCGTATCGCGTATAACGTATCGCGACTGTTGTAACTTATAAATTATAAACCAGTTGGCGCGATGCCCCACGACTTTTGCTCCTTTTCCAGCCATCGATCTGAACTCCCGGCACGCGAAGTGGCGCGATAAAACCCCGAAAAAAAAAAAAAAAAAAATTGAGTCGTCGAATATGTCGATATTCAACAATCAATAAAACAACACTTCAGCGACATCAAAATAAAACGATTTCACGACGGAATCGGCTCCTCTGCGGCGAGTCATCGATCAATTAACGATTCAATAAATTCGATTAACGTTTTTATCGTTTTTATTTGCCGAAACATAGAGATTGTTGAACTTAATTGATCACCGATTGGATAATATTTCGTGTTGCAGCTAAAACTTTTGTTGATAATCGCCAATTCGTTTTGCTTAATTGCTATTTCACCGATCTAAACACTTTTGTTTTTTTGGTAAAAGCCGTAAAAAAAAATTTGAAAAAAAAAATGTTATAAAAAGTATCGAAAAAATACAAAGTTTAAAAAATTGAACCGATTTTTTTTTTTTTTTTACTGTGTTGGGAAAAATTGAAAAAACATGAAGTCACAGTAATTTCAATCGTTAAATTTCTCTCGCGCGGATTTCCGCGTTTTAAATGATATCGCGCGAAAGTTCATTACGCGAGGATTTGATTGATATTAAGCATACAGACGGATAGAAATCTCGAGAGAAAACGACGGAGGAGAATGAGTTTCAGAACCACTCAGGATCTGGTGGAGTTTTTGCGAAAGCGAAGTGAAAGCGAATTGTAGAGCTTTCGGAGGTTATAGAATGGAAGTAAGGAGAGTCTCTCCTGCAGTTAATTAACAGCAACGATCCGTACCTCTCGCTTTCTTTGTCTCATTTATCTCCGCTCGAGTGCCAACTGTCTCCTCGTCTCGTCGATCCATTTTCTTTCCTACGATGGGCTGTCGCGAGACTGAGATAACCATCACGACGAATGCTCACTTTCGTCTCTGTAGGACCTCTCGAGATGTCTCTCGAAGATTCTCACGTCGAGGCGAACACCCCGACGAGTGTGCGATACAACGAATAACGATACTATCACCAGCGAGACAGCGTTCCGCTCTAAACTCGATAGATTCGCGCGATAAAGAAAAGAAAAAAAAAAAAAATCGTACGAATAACAAGCAAAGAATGTTTATCGATAATCGAGCAATGATTCCGCAAGAAAAATAAAAAAAAAAGCTAAGAATGAACAAAGTGTCTCAACAAACAGATGAATCAGTAAAACACGAATAACATAGGATACGACACTTTGTATAAAGTTGGAGATCGAAAATCGGTTTTTTTAGTCTCACGATTATAGGTTAGAAAACATTATTCTTCGACCGATTCTATCGGAGAAGATAGAAAAAATAATAAATATCGTGTAAAAACGGAGTTAGAAATCGTCGAAATCTCGAGATTAAATTTTCCGACGATGCTGTGGAGATTACGTACTTACGAGTCGGTGGCAAACGAATAATCAAAACAACGCAACAAAAATCACACGCTGTACTATTCGCGCGAGAGATTTTATTTCTTCTATTTTCGCAATGTATATATATATATATATTTTTTTTTTTTCTGTCGCATCCCCTTTATTCACCGGTGTGTCTCACCCGCCGCCCCGAGGCGGGTTTTTATCATTCACGAGCCGACAAAGTGGAATACCGGAGTAGAAAGAAGAAGAGTGTGAGGTATGGAGAGATGCAGACATATAACAGAGAATAGAACAGGACGATCGTGCCGAGAGTTCATTCTAAGAATAGCGACGGTGAAATAGGGGTTGAAATCTCTCTGGCGCCAGGCGACAAATCGCGAATCGTTAGTGACCTCTCCTCTATCCCTCTCGCCTAGCGCTCGCACCCTCGTCGGTTCTCTCCCGCTGTACTTAATGAACCGGCCACACTATACGCTCACTTGCACTACACACGCCGACACGACCTCTCATTCTCACTGTCGGGCTTTCGAATGAAATTAAAGAGGCGCGCAGAGAGATGAAACTGTCGCACGGCGAAAAGAAAAGAAAAAAAAACAAATACTTAGCTGACTATTCGTTAAGACGGACGATATTAGTTAATTTTGACGATAGACGAAGGAACGGGCGATCGATACGCGATCGATAGTCATGACGAGAGTCTTGAGGAGAATTTCAAAGCGAAGAGAGGCCTTTGAAATTTCGTAATCGAGATGATTGCATCGAAATTACGAAATATAAGGAATAAAAAAAAAAAATTTCAGATCGATGCAAAATAAAGAAAAATTTACAACATTTAGGAAAGGGATGATTTAAGCATTTTAGCGACGGCGATGAAGCAATTAGGGTGTAAAATAAGAAATTTAAAGGTTTGTTGTAAGTTTCAGCTAATCGTAAGCGGCTTCGTCGTTACGCCGTAAAGTTTGACGATCTTTAATGGGGTAAAAAATCAAAGAAAAGAGTTGAAGATCGTCTGTCTTTAAAAATAATCGAAAATCGATATTAAATATGGGATTTCGGATGTAAAAAACGAGGAGCTGTATACACCAATAATTTCGGCCTCCCGCTGTTTTTTTTTTTTTTTTTTTTTTTTTTTTTTTTTTTTTTTTTTTTAAGCGATCGCGCCGGTTTGCGGCTCTGCATCAACAGCCATGAATACAGATGATTCGGGGAACGAAACTCTCGAAAAACTCATTGGGAATGGAGGAGTGATTTTTGGATTTTACGATCGAAGCTAAAGTCGTAAACGCTCAACGGGAAACGGACGGATGTTATAGACGTAAAATTTACACGCGCGTACGTTGCGCGAACTAATGCGAACCAAAACCGAAAGCCACGAGGCCGCGAAATTTGTTTATGGTAATCAAATTTTACGAGATCGCAGATGCGCGGCATCAGAATTACCGTTACTATCGGTGATTCGTATGAGTAATACGAATATTGAACGTCAACTTTCTCGGAGAAGGTAGCGACGAGTAATTAAATTTTAGTCAACAGTTCCGTCTAAATAGAAATCGTTAACCCTTCGAAATGTATCAAAATACGAACAACAAATTTGATCATTAAACGAAAGACTATTTGCCGTTATTCCGAAGTAAAGACTCGAAAAATGTTGTTAAAATTTTCAAAGTTCGCTAAAATCGTTATTAACCCTCTAAGATGTCCGTTCCGCGATCCCTCAAAGGGTTAAACTAATTTTCATCTAACTTCCGTTCATTTGATTCTGCGATTTGTGTAACTCGTCTCACAGTTAAAGAGTTTCGTAACTAAATTACGCGACGTAACGAAATTGCGTTTAATTAATCGCGCGAAAGTATATTAACAGAAAAGCAAAGCAAAGCGTCTGCAAAATTAACGACGTTGTTGCCAAATGGAATGACAAAGTATTTATTACGGAAGAGAAATGCTAAACGAATTTTAAATGCACAAAAGTGTGTGTGTAGGAGAGAGTGCGCAGTGGTTGTATAAAAATAATCTTCTTACCGGAAGCCGCTTTGGCACTATGGCGAAAGATATCAAAGTCTCGATTCTCTATAAAACTTTCTCCTACCTTAAGCTTCTCTTACTCTACTTTTAATTTCTTTTCACTCGCCGAAAGAACTAAGAGCGGTGCAGGGCAGAGGCTTCGACAGTTTTTTTTACCCCGTACCGCGAAACACGAAAAGGAACTTTTCTTTTAATTACCGTAAGCGTCCCTCTCGTCCCTTGTCTCTCCGTTAATTCGATTTACCGTTTGATGGGCCTCGAGGTTCGTCTAGCAGTGACGAGTACTGATAAATATTAAAGCGAAAAAATGCACGAAGAAAAGAGTATTAGCGGAGGAAACGACAGAAAAGTCTTTTCCGCGCGCTATAGCGAAAATTACGAGAGGAGAGAAAAGAGTTAAAAGTGTAGAGAACAGAAGAAAAAAAAAGGATGCAATGTTCCGCTGGCGGACGATCGAAACTCTCGTAGTATATTCAAATGATTTGACTGGTAAGCCGCTTACCGAACGACGTCCCCATCTCTCCCGAACAGCGAGAAAGGGCCGGATATGGAAGGAAAGGGGATGAGGTCGCGATATCAAATGCAGATTCAGAGTCAACAGAATGGAGATTCATAGAGTCACGAAGAGATCGGAGGCGGGGGAAGGCCCCGCAATTGAAGAATAGCCGAGCGTGAAATTGCAGATTTACGGACGACCGACGACGGTTTTGTGGCATTTTTACATATCCTTCATACATGCTGTACTCCGACAATATGTGACTTATAATATTATATTATAGCATATATCTTGGAAAATAAAAATGATTTATGATGGACTCTCGCAACCCTTGAAAGACCCGATTACCCACAAGGAAATCAAATGAACAAAAAAAAAAAAAATTTGGAAATATATTAATATATTATAAATATATTTCAAAATATATCCGTATTATACCATTTTTCGACAAAATATATTTCGCAAAAAATATGTATGATGGACTCTCTCAACCCTTGAAAAACCCGATTACCCACAAGGAAATCAAATGAACGAAAAATATATTTTCGAAATATATTAATATATTATAAATATATTTCAAAATATATCCGAAACATACCATTTTTCGACAAAAATGTATTGCAAATTCTTTGAACCGATCTGCGATTTGGTTGAATTTAAGGGGTAATTTATTAATAGCACCGAAGCGCAGCACCTTAAATCCCGATAAAAAAACCCACAAAGACTTCCACGCACTCGATAGACTCCCGTAGCGACCACTGAACAATGCAAATTATTTATAATTGCCAAAGAACTAGAGCATCGAATTTTCGGGTCTATAGTTACGAAAGTTGCGTCAAAGATCCCGCCAATTCGCTCGATGGCAGAGATATATCGCAGTCACAACATCCATGAGACGCTCGTTAGAGTGCACGAACGCTCGCGTTAGTCCTGCGCTTTCCGTCGTCGTATCGTTTCGCTTCGGTACTCGCAACAGGGGGTTTCTTAAGTTACCGCTGCCTTTGCTCACATCTTATTATATCTATCCAACTTCTATGCTTCCCTCCGTTTCTAGTTTCTTCCGTAAATACCGCGAAGCCGCAGGTTAACGTTTCCTTGGTAAGTTTCAACGAAGCGTACGGAGCAGATGCAGCAGTATTAGTAGTAACAGCAACAGCGGAAGGAGAAGCAGCCAGTAGTAATGGCAGAGCAAAAGCTCGAAGAAACTTCCTGGCGAGCTTCTCCGGCGTTGCGTCGCTGTTGATGCCAGTGCTGCTGCTTCTGCTGCTTCTGCCGCTCGTGCGCCGCCCCTGACGGTTCGCGTTTACACGAGAATCTCGTTAACCCTGTTTCCAGTCCGACGATACGGTTGGAGCTCAAGAGGAAGAGCACAGAAGGTAAAAGATGAAGCGACGGAGAAAGAGAGGAAGTTAACCGGGAAAAGCCTGATCCGTAGTGGAAGGATTCTCGAGAAGGATCCGTATAAGCTATATCTCCATTCTCTCCGGAGAGACGACGATGTGTCCCATAGCAAAGATTTAGCAACGTGTGTGTACTTATATACGTATATATATATATATATATGTAATATCCAGGTACGCTTTGGCTATAGTAGTACAGAAGTATCGGCGAATCTTTGACGAAGATTTGGAAACCCGAGTGTCCCGGCGAATATCGGAAATTCTGGCGAATCGCCACGACGGCCGATATTGGAACAGATCCGAAACTATCCGAAATCCCTTCGATATTGCAGTGTTATACGTTCTATCAAATAGCTTCTCGTCCCGTAGCAATAATTATGTGTGCGTAGAAAGTAAAAATATTTTATATTTTGCGAAGTTTGCGCGGCGTTAAGTTTTTTGAATGAATTAAACTGAATTTCGTCCGTCTGTCCGTCTTTTCTGTATGTGTTAAGAAATCGGCGGAAGTCCGCAGTCGCGATAATCTTTTCGTCTACTAATACATAAATTAAAATGAAGACATTTGTCCGTTTTTTTTTTCGTAAAAAATAAATTAAAACGATTGAAAAAATTCTGAAAATGTTATCAATTTTTTTTTTTTGAAAATCATTAGATTCCGAAAAATCGGAATCTAATCGGGTATCGCGGGCACTTCGATCGACAATTCGCTGCAAAGTTGGGCGCTCTTTGTGAAAAAAAAAAAAAAAAAAAAATTCTCGGTTCCGAAAAACATTCTCTCATTTCGTTTTTGCTTTGGCGCTTCCATAGTCTCTATCGTTGGGTTTTCAACGAGAACTCAACGTGACTCGATATACGAACGCGATGCAGCGAACATTTAATTCGATTCGTTGCTCCAGAAATTTACATCCTTTGATTACACAACAGCAGTGCGGGAATTGGAGATTTTTTTTGTCAGCTTTTCTCACGGCTTTTGTTCAGAGATACATGTCGATACGTGTTGTACACTTTGGATCTATGCATACTGCGGATACTGTACAAAAAAAAAAAAAAAAACAACCGAAGAAATCGTTGAATAAAATGGCGCTGCAGAGAGCCCGAGGATACGAGCCGAAGAGGGGATCCTCTCGCAGATTGAACGCAACGAGAAAGAAAACCAAATGGGAAGAGATATCTCGTATAGCGAAAACGAATCGCCAACTCCATAGAAAGGGGCGAAAGGAAGAAAAAAAAAAAAAAAGAATGACGAAAAAAAATCTAAACGTCGCTTCGCCAGCTGTCCGTAATTCGCAACCGTACTAACCCTCTTTCACGCGGACGCGTTCTTTCAAAACCGCTATACTTTACAGTGTGTTCTGCGAAGGCTCACCATAAATAACAGATTCGCGTCGAATTCCCGGATAAATCTCTATTTTTCCATCCTGATCGGTGCGCAAAAATCGCATATACACGGATGTCCGAGAAGCTCGCAAGAGGCAAGATAAATAGCTTACGAGATTTGAAATATAGTTTTTATTTTGCTCCTCTCTCGGCCATCCCTCGGATTTAATGCTTGGAATGCCTCCGAAAAAAAAAAAAAAAAAAAAAAAAAAAAAAAAAAAAAAAAACGAATTTCGTAAAAAAAAAAAATTAATTTCAATTTATATTCGCGCGTAAAAAGCTCGAGTGTCCGTCGCAAAATTCGATCCTATGAACAAATTACACACGAAAAAAAAAAAAAAAAATTCGAGGGCGGAAATAAATTTAAATTTTTATTCGCACGTAGAAAACCGTGCAGTTCCGCTTTCGCGTACATTGCTATCTGCGATAATTTGTTATGCTCGTTGGTATAAATAATATATATTCTGCCGATGACGTCAGCGCGTTTGCGAATTAGAGTGTTAGCGTGAAAAGTTTATTTTGAAAAGTATGGTATACTCCGAGTGTGACGTGCCGGAGGCTGCGTAATATCTGGACGTTAGCGTGAGACTCTCGATAATTTTGTTTTCACAACTGGTGAGGAACACTTGTTTTTTTTTTTTTTTTTTTTTATACACGTTAGATATTCGTAGTTTATTTTTCGAGAGTACGAAAGACCCCTTTAAATGAAAAGCGTGCTTTACGGGAATAAAGTGGATCGACAAAAAAATTGCATTGATGATGCGAAAGCCGCGCGATAAAAAAAAAAAAAAAAAAAAAAGCAGTGAATTTCCGACGATAAGTTTGATTGACTTTGTTAAATTTGATTGACTTTTTAAGCCAAAATTGACTACTGAAGAATTGAACTTTTCATTCAAAGAGACCAAACAGCAAAACGCGAATGTATAGTGTGTTGAAGAGAACAGAGAGCGGCCCGTTGGTTGGGAAAGCATTGTCCGAAAAGCGTGAAGACCTACAGACATCAAAGTGATAAATGGGTGGCAGGCTATTCATCATCTCGCCCGCCGCCCGTATGAACGCGGAACAATCAAGCAACGGGCACTCTTAATCCTTCTGCGTGATTCTGAAACGAGAATTTCGTGGGTTTCCGAACCGCAACGATTTTACTCGTCGGATTGCTTGCGTTAGTTTCTCGAGGGTTGGGATACTATGTGTGTCAATACATAGGTATATAAATACACGTGTATTATATAAATTAAGTGACTGGAAAAAAAAAAAAAAAAAAACTATGCGTGCGGTGGAGTTATTATCCGCTCCTTTCGTTTGTAGATCGTAGACGAAAAATTTGTGGGAATAAAAAACGCCTTTTCAGCGCTGCGGTGTGATACGTCGGTTTAGCGTGTTGACCGTCACGCAATGAAGAAAAATCAGGTTAACACAGTCAAAACGAAGATTGATAAAAAAATATATATATATATATACATAAAAAAAAAATAATAAATAAAACAAATTTGAAACAATTTTTTATTATTTGCATATTATAATTGAGAGATTTATTCGTCATTAAGTGCCGAAATTTTCCGACTATAATATGCGAAATAATTGTTTCTTATTTGACGCGTATTTTTTTTTATACAATTTATTAACTTTTTTTGGAGAATTATTTGTATTTCATTCTGTTTAAAGTGAAATCGCAATCACGAAGAAAATAACGAACTGTAATGAGGAATTAAAAAAAAAATTCTATCGTTTTTGCTCATTTAACCTCAAATTATTCTCGAGCGCGTAAAACACGTTGACGCCGTTTATTTTATGTTTTTCTAACTCATTTAAAAAGCTCTCATCACTCGACCCAAAAGATCGAATCATCCGAAAGAAAAAAAAAAATTATCGATTTCATCGGGAAACGAAGCAGCGTACGGTATGCTATATTAACGAGTCGAGAAAAAGAAATACACGGGAGACTCGTTAATATCCACGAATGGTGGAAAACCCGCGGTATGGAATGAGAGACGATGCGGTGGACGGTGAACGCAATTTTGCTGTTGATATTCGAGAATTCACCAGCAGCAGCAGCAGCAGCAGCAGCAGAAACACAGCTACATTCGTGTCTGCGTCACGTGCTGCAACGACAAGAGAGAGAAAGACCCCGGAAATTCGAGGCGCCTGATTCCAGCGCGCGCACAAGTTCGACCCTCCGCTTTTCCTACGTTTTTTTTTTATTCCACCCCCCATTTCCCTCCCTTCCCTTCTCTTCCGCCTCTTTTCATCTCACACTCGGGAAACAATCAACCTCTCGGCTCTCCGGTGCACCCATCCTTGATATAACGAATATAAAAGAGCTTAACGAACGCGAGAGCTTCGGATGCCACGCCGGGCGCGAGCTTTGCTATTCCGATGAAGTATTCACACCCGGTAGAGCCGAAGTCACGGCAAAATGTAAAAATACCCGACGAATTCATCGGAATCGCGCATCTTTCGCGTCCGGAGATGATCGATCGAAGCCCCGCATATCCGCGAAAAAAAAAAAAAAAAATAAATCCGTCACCGTTCGATTCACAGTCGACTGGCTGCATTCCCGAATTCAAAGCTCGAGATCCTTTTAAAGGGGGAAAAATCGTAGTACGCACGGAAATCATGGCGTTCGAATGAATAAAATTCGATAGCTTATTAAATACGTTAATTGTAAAGGTATCGACAGTCAATCGGAACAATATGACGTTTATCGTCCGTGCAATTGCTCGTCGATTAATGAATTTAAATTATCTGTACGGTACTCCCGGCTGTTTATCACTCATTTAATTCGACGTTAATCGCTGTTGTGCGGCGGAGAACGCGAATGAAAATCACGAATTCGAAAGCTCTCGTGTCGTTCTGTCGAACTCTCGTGGCTGTTGAATGCAAACAGAAGGACAGAGATAGGCGTCGAACGGGTGTACAGTGAAAGGAATTCTGTGCGGGTGAAACCGATACAAAAAACGCGGGAGGGTTGCAACAGTGATAATCGTGAAAATACCAGCAAACTAGAAGCTCGACACTCGACGAATCCTCGAGGTTCGCCGTGTGGATAGACGCATTGAAACAACTCACGAAACCTTTTTTTTTTCGATTCACGAAGAGAGAAGTGTCGAAAAAGCTTCCCTTTCACACGCGGTTTCCACTTACGATGCGAATGCTTTTGTGTTGACGAGGGAAGAGCGAAGAGATTGAGGCGCGTCTTGGGGTGAATATTAATGATCGCGTTAATTGTACGCGTCGCGAACTGAATCTGAAATTTGACGGATGATCCATAGGCGCGCGAACGGATTTTAGATTTTTTTTCTTCAATTTCGTAAGGGTATATAATAAAATAAAATTAAAAAAAATATATATATATATGAATGTCGAATTTGTAAATATAATTTTTTTTTTGGATTATATATAATATATAATATATATAAATTCAAAAAAAGATAAATTGGAAAATTTTGCAAGTTGTTGTTGTTTTTTTTTTTTGTTTTCGTTTGCATTAAAACGCGAAATTCAAATCTATTCGTGAGTGCGAATTTCAGTTAGAAACGCGCGGTTCCACGGAACCCTCGTGAAAGCTTTCAAATGTCAGCGCTTTCATTCTCAACCCCTCCGTTCCGGGATATACATCTTCTTTCATTTACATCTGTCTCTCTCTCTCTCTCTCTCTCTCTCTTTCTCTGCAAAGTCCCCCTGTCGCGTATAATATACACAGAAACCGTTCGATTTTGGTGGCATTCGTCCTCCGTGCGACGATGCATGGGACGAGGACGCGTGTGAAATAGTGGTAATGAACTGAAGGTAGGTATTGGCAAGTAGCCAAACCAAACTCCTCATCCTCGCGGTTCGGAGTTTCTCACTGTTCTCCTCCCTACCATCACGACATTTGAGACGAAGCGCGCGCCGAAGACGACGAAAACGAGGGGAGGGGGTTGTAACCAAAACTCGAAGAATATCGTTCACGATACTTCGCGTATTATCGCAGCCACAGCACGCCAACGAAAAAGACGTATGATATCGAACGCTCGAGGAAATCTCGAGAGAACGGTGAAGAAAAAAAAAAGGCAAAAAAATATAACGACGAAAGTAAACAAATATAAAAAAGTAAGCCGCAAGATCAACGAACTTCGGGAGACTGCGAAATGCCAAAAATCTCCAACGATCGCGCGATTTTTTTTTTTTTTTTTTCATTTTTTTTTTCAACGAATTTCGGAAGACTGCGAAATGCCAAGAATCTCCAACGATCGCGGGATTTTTTTTTTTTTTTTTCATTTTTCTTCGACGCACGCAACACTTATTCTCTTCGCGCGAAGTTGTTGATTGTTTTCAGTTGATTATTCACACTCTCGCGAAGCATCGAAAGAATGAATAATGGGTATAAGAGATTTATATTATTGCCATAGTGCGGCAGTGATGAAATGCTCCAAGCGAAACGAATTTAAAAGTTAGTAAGACGAATTGAAAGACTCGGATAACCTATATTTAGTACATTTTTATGCTATTTGCGTATCGATACACTTGTGGAGCGAAAAAAAAAGTATTCCTGGCCGATGATTCGATGGACTCGCGAGAATATTCACTTGAATACTCCGTCAATGTGTTTATTTTTCTTTTATTTTTTTTTTTTTCTCAGTTTTTTTATAATCAAATTTGTTCCGCTGCGCAGTTTAATGGCTGCTTCGGGATTGTGTAGTTTTATTTTATAGACGAGACGCACGCCGTGTAATATCGCGGACTTAAGGGGTCAAAAGTGCATGGAATATCGTTTCAATTCTTTATCGTCGCAGTCGTTGCTGTTTTGATTTTTCTTCAGGAGAGAATTTTATTGCGAACGTTAAAGTACAGTTACGACAGCGTTTTTTTAAGGGTAAAGCTGGATGAAAGATAAGTGGAAGTTGGGTCGCTGCAGCGTTCGTCTGTGACGAGTATCGTCGCACGTCGATTCCCATCGCACGAGGAAATAAAAAACGGTAAACCGTATTCTTGTCAGTTATCTCAAATTTGACAATTTCTTTTTTTTTTATTAAATAAAAAAATTTATTTATAAAAAAAAATGTTCTATAAAAGATTCGGTTGAATTAATTTTTTAATCGATTAATCGATAAAAACAAAAACTAAAATACGACAGAATTTGAGTGAATTTCGCTTTTATAAATGAATTAATAAATATGGATGATAATAACAATAAATAATAATAAACTAATTAATCACAGTATTTTTTTTATTTATTTTTCTACTATTATATATATATATTTTTTTTTATATCTCCCATCTGTAAAATTCAATTACGACTTTTAATATCTCATAAATGCCGAATGCATAAACAGACCTATGAAAAAAGAATGCTGTACACCGTGTTAACAACTCGGTTACGCGGATGAAACGAATAAATCACTTTTATGATTGTAAACCCGAGAATTCGCTATCAGATGGAAAAATCTGCGCGGAAAAATAAAAAAAAAAGATTTATTTTCGTTCTCTTCTGCATAAAGAAAACGTTTCGTAGTCAATGGAATGAGAGGAGTTGATGAGCGCCGAGAGTACCAACAAAGAGACGGTTGAAGGGAAACGAAAAAGTTTTTCTTCTCGATTCGCGTTCAACGAAACGCGCGGGAAATAACCGTCGAAAGTATTATTTCAATCCAACACTGCGGGAGACGAATATTCATTGTCGCCTTTTGTCGAGTGAAACGCGACGAACGCGTCAATGGGTTCGCGGATATCTCAAATGTTCCGGTTTCGAATCCGTAGAATGTTCGCTCGACCGTTAAGGCATTCAATCACACTTGAGATAATTGGCTCGCCAGTTAATTAGAACGGGAAATATACACGAAGTATATAATGCATATATATATCTATATATATGTACAATCTATCGGAGGATACCGGTCCGTTCCAAATAAAGAACTTTTACACTATGTATAGAAGGGGATAGCGCCTCAAGTACTTATATATCCTCGAGAATTGTTGGCATTATGAGAACTACTTGGCCTGATTGCGAATCCTTCAATAGAAGTTTTACCATTCTCTCCGATCGCTCTTTTTATTTCGTAGCTTATAATTTACTCGTGAAAAAATAACTAAAGGGACGCGGGAAGATGTCGGCATTCGATTCGAAAATTTCGATTGTCGAGCAATACGCGATTACGGACTGTCGATTATTCATATAAATGATAAAATCGTTGTGCATTAAAAAAATAACCAAAAAAATCTGATCGAGAAAATTTTATCGATGTCGATTTTTTTTTTTTTTTTTTTTTTATCGTAGTATTCGCGATGTATGTTTTTGAGATATGAATTATTACCGAGGAAGATGGGCAAATATGAGGATAATGTGTTGGGAATTCCGCAGCTCGACAGAAACACGCATACGGAATGCCGGGCCTCAGACACTCGACGCGCGCCTGGCGGGCCATGCGTCACACTACCCTACTGACAGGACTATGGACCTAAAATCTGCGATGCGAACTAAATGAATTGATTTTCGAGAGCATGTAGACTCGCCACACATTGGTTTTCTGCGTACCAAACTCGACGGGGAAGCGAATGTATTTTTTGCCGATAATAAAAATAAATAAAAAGTCGAATAAAAAAAAAAAAAAAAGTCGCGTTAAAGAATTTAAAAAAAATGCCAAAACCTTAAAAAAATTAGACGCGTGTAAAACGAGTTAAAAAAAACAATACCCTGTAACGCCGAAACAAATCGAATTATCGAGAAAAAAAATTATGTTTAACGATAAATGGCACCGATAAATAATTATTTCCAAAAAAAAATATTTTTCCTGCATATCGCGATTGTTGGCCGATTAGTATTCGTAGATGTAATGTACTTTTCTTGCTTCCGTCTCAACGGCGACGAGTTTATAATTTTCTTATCCGATAACCCAAAAATTTGCGATCGGAAGTCAAAATACGCAAAATTTTTAATAACATTTCAACCATTATATATGCGTAAACAATTTATCGAAACTTCGAATAATTACGAAAAAAAAAAAAAAAATACGAATAACGTATATGTGAAACCGACAAATAATTGTTTTAAAATAAAAAAAATGTTTTCTTGGGTATCGCGATTACGCGAAAATTGCCTATTGGTCTATTAGTATTCGCGGGGGATAACGCAATGTTCTTCCGGTTCTTCCGTATTTTCTCATCCTCACTCGCTATCCGTATCTACTTGCACTCTCCCTTTCTACTTCGCTCTACTCGTGCGTTTCTTTTCCGCTACTTTATACGTATATATCACCTCGAAGCCCCTTGTGAAGCTCTTGGTGGCCAGTCGTGCAAGAAGTACCTTTTTCACGAGGGGCAGCAGAAGCGAAAGCGATAGATATACTATATCCAGTACTGTAACATCCGCAGAGAAGCGTCACGTAGTAGATACACCCAGATGCACCAACGGCTCGGCAATTTCACGAGAAGAGCTTTTTTTTTTCGCGACGAGTTTCAACTACGCTTCTTCCTGACTTCAACTTACTCCTTCCCTTCCCAACTGTCCTATATATATATATATGCATGGATTATGCACCCTATATGTATACAGTTTTGTAGAGATCCCCGCGATGCATCTCCCCAAACCTCGTTTTCTCTTCGTCGTCCCACTTAACATCCTTTCTCACTCTATCTATGACCAGACATCCTTCTTTTTTTTTTTTTTTTTTTTTTTTTTTTTTTTTACGGTACCTACTCTCCCGAGCTACGAATCGCTTTGGGTTCCTTCGCGGTACACTGATGACCTCGCTTTCGAGTTCCTCCAACGTTTCTCATTCTCGAGACTCGTAACGCTAAGAGTCGCCATCCGGAAAATCATCAAAACTGTACTCAACTGTACGTTTCGAGAGCACTGACGACGTACCGTGAAAACACTATTTTTCACCAGCCATTTCACATCCCCCATTTGATTACTTCCAACAACGAGGAAAACGGACTTTTTTGAATTTTTTTTTTTTTTTTTTTTTTTTTTTTTTTCGTTGGAAGAAAAAACATTTTTTAACGGTGAATTTTAAACATTTACCTATTAGTTTTGATTGTGTCTGAATTTAACGAGAGTGTCGAAGTAAAAGTTAAAAAAAATTTATGAAATTTTGTTATTATGTTTTTCCACATTTTCACGAGTAGTTTAAGTTAAAAATGATTTTTAAAAGAAAAATGCGATACATTATTCATATCTGATATGAAAATTATACAATCCTCGGAAAGACAAAAAGAAACAAAAAAAAAAATATCTCATTCGTATTTTTATCAAAAAGGATTCATAAATAAAAATGTGTAAATATCACTGAAATGGAAATTAAATATCTTTCCCGTTTCTTGAAATCATAACATTAGTCGTGTAAAACAAATAAAACAATTTTCTCATTACTTTATTTTTCGCTCTATTCGCAATTGGAATTTTTCCAAATAGATTTTAATCTTCGCCTATTTAAAACTTCTTCATCCCCCTGAAGTATAATAGTATTATACTTCATTTCAACGAGAGTCTTTTTAGGAGGCGGAAAGACTGATCGTTAAACCGCTGCAAATGTAATCACTTTGCATTACAGAATACTTCCTCGGCATGTGCTGTAGCAAGTAGTAACAGTAGTTTCTCGGTCAGACGCGGTTGAAGTGGCACGGGGGAGGCGAGAGAGGAAGGAATTACGTATATAGGTTCTGCGTGCTAATGTCAGCTCATTCATCAGAGGTACAGCTGCATTACCTTGCCGCGGGGGATGGGGGTTGCGTTTGCCCGGTAAATATCGGAAGTAGTAACGGCCCGAGGCGAAGTTCACAGAGAGAAAACGAGAAGGGACCGCCTCCGGCTCAACGAGACTCAAACCCGGGGGTTGAAATCGTGAAACTACAACCGACAGGACGACCAGTATGGAGGTCGGGCAAACGATCATTCAGCCGTATCTAACGCATAAGGGGTTTCTCCTGCCCTTTAATTCAGAGACCATTCATTCTAACGGAAGTAATGCGAACGGTGTGCGGATCGCTTTTCGAATTACTGTCCGACGTAACGAAAATACGGATTTTCCACCACCGTACTATTTGCGACTGCGACAAACACTTTGATATCTGTTGTATCAAAGGCTAAACCTTTGTTGCTCCTTAAATGGACCAAATAAACCCTTTTTTTCCCCTAAGAAATCTTCAAGGAATCGTTTCCGCACGGAAAAAAAGGACATTAGAAAAATATCTAAGATACATATATATCCAATTTTTTTCACCAAAAATTGTATATTCACAAAAAAAAAAATTTCACCAAAAAAAAAAAAAAAATTCCCCAAAAAAAAAAACCAAACTGATTTTCATCAAAAAATTGTATATTACGGATATATTTTAGAAGATTTTTCTGCTATATATGTCAACTCGTAAATCATATGATTTATATACAAATTATGTAATAATGCCGAATTCCACCGATCGAAGAATTGAACGAAATGAAATGAAATAATTTTCTGGAAAATTAAGTTAACTGTGACGCATATTAATCGGATGGTTTTTCGGGATTTCCACTTTGAAAGAACCGTCCAAAAATAAATTGATAAATATCTATATGACATTCCCGTTAAAATAAAACTCTGACGTCATTGTTCTTCCCAATGTGACGCCGATATTTATCATCTCAGTTCCATTGCCATACCGTTGTAAAAGCTTCAAAAATAACGAATGAAAGAATGCGAGTGAGTAGTTGCTGTTTCGCATTTCATTGGACGCGAAACGCTTCGTTTCTTCGGGCGTTTCTCTGCTGTAATGTTTCGCCATTCTTCAGCGTTGCATTACCGTCAGAAGTCTCGAGAGCGCGCGATCGCGAAATACTAGGCACTCCGCATTCACCCTTTTCCCGTCGGGAACACGAGAGCTGTAAATCTCTCCGGGTTGACGAGAGAATCTGCAAATTTGTATGCGTCATCCCCGCTTCCTGTATCGTTGTTGTACGCGTATACAGCTATACCCGCTGCACAATGTATATTCGTAGTTTACGTGTTCAATCGATGCGAAAAAACGTTTGTCCCTTGTGTCAGCGTTTTTTTAGTCGATATAACACGCTGTAGCATGTGTTATGGAAAAGAAAAAAAAATCCGGCGGTCCGAAACGGGTGGCAAAAAAAAAAAAAAATCGTTTCCCTTCGACAGCGAAAAATCTATTCGATATTTTATGAGTTACGATACAAATTTGATAAATTGTAAAAAAAAAAAAAAAAAAAAAAAAAAACGTGTTGCAGCAGCCGATTCCCGCGAATGTGTGAAAAGATTTCGTATAGCGTAAGCGAAATCTCATATATTTCATTTGATTGCGCAGCAGGATAATAGATCGCGGATACTTTTCCGTCGAATTGATTGATTTGATCGAATGACGTAATCGGAAGATGATCCGTTGGGTACATTACGAAATATTTGAATTTTAGTGGTTAACTCACCCTTTGGGCCTTTCGCTTGTCGGCGCGTTGATTCTGATGATATATCCGGCTGAAATTGCTGACGATAACGGGTACTGGCAGTGCTATTACGAGCACTCCGCTCAACGAACAAACACCACCGACTACCTTTCCCGCGATCGTTTCCGGCACCATGTCACCGTAACTGCGCAATAAAATACAGTTTATTCGTTAGTTTCGGCGTTTATAGTCGTTTCTGAATTCAGCTTAATTAGCTAAAAAGTACAACGAAAAAAATGATTTATAGTATTCGGGAGCATTAGGCGCGACGCGGTACGGAGAGTGCGTTTTTGTATTAAAAAAAAAAGTTATACATATTAACGATCCGCAAAATAGCTCGTCGTGGTTCGTCGCACAGTACACATATTACGATGATAACTCTTATTACATATCGATCAGCAAAGTAAACTGCGACTCGCAGGCCGCGCAAATGTACGTCGCATGAACAGGTCGCGTGCACGTGACGCTTTTAAAATTCATGACAATATTTCCTTGGAAAGATAAATGACGGGAAAAAAATGTTTAACTCCTATATGGTTAAAATTAATAAAAAAAATAAATGGAATAAAAATAAATAACGTATTTATCGATAAAATACGCGGAGCTAATCGAGATATCGCTGTAGCGATAATTTTCGATGATAAATTACGAGTTGCGAATTATCGTCATTGACGCATTTGTAAACTCTGAATGCCATTGATAAAAATTCACATTGAGAAATCCATTTTTCTTTTTTTTTTTTTTTTTTCGAGAATCCATTTTTTTTTTTTTTTTTTTTTAATGCGATCAATGATTAGATTGGTTAAAAAATAATTTCTCAAATTTAAAAAAAATCCCAACTAAAAAAGGAGTCTAACGAAGAAATTGTATTAAGAAAAAAGAGTTAAATGCCGAATAATTATTCGCATATTACAGCCGAAAGATTCATTCGTCTTCGACTGTTGGCCTTTTCCGACTATATAATGTACAAATAATAATTTCTCATTTCACTCTTCTTTATTAATACGATTTCATTATAAATGCACCTTTCTCCGTCGAGTTATTAATTTTTTATTCTGCGAAAACAGAATAAAAAGTATTATAAATAAATAATAATAGACAATTGATATATTACGCCGCGTACATAGAATTATTATTATTATTGTTCTATTACTTCGGGCATTGAAGGTATACTTCACGGTGACAAAGTTAAAGAGAAATATTGTATACTATATAGAGCCGTCGTATCAGCTGCTATAAGAAACTACAGCGTGAAAAAATAGGGGTAATAGTTCGATATACATATATATAAAAAAAGTTTTGTTCATTTTTTTTTTAATGTTCGTTATCTCTGCAAGTTTTATGTTAAAGTAAAGATATATGCATA
The DNA here is from genome assembly GCA_934046635.1 of Buathra laborator. NCBI lineage: Eukaryota > Metazoa > Arthropoda > Insecta > Hymenoptera > Ichneumonidae > Buathra > Buathra laborator. Next base: position 8,049,666 of record OW203902.1, read on the forward strand.
ACGTTCCGAACGTATCGTTCGAAACAGACTTCGCGATTCCGAGAACTAAAGTACAACTTTTTTTAGGACTTATTAAGCCGTTTCGGCAAACATAAATGATAACGAAAACGAAAAAAAAAAATCACAAAATTCCAGTAAACCGCAAAACTCGCGTCTTTTGTGCCGTCGGCCAGTCGCGAGTGTAAAATAGGAAGCCACTGACTTAATTAATTTTTTCAAAAGAAAAAAGAAAGGATCATCCCTTATCACACTCGCGGCATAAAATATTTTCCTCGCAATGTTATTATTATTATTATTATTTTTATTACTATAGAATATGACGCAAAAGGTAGCCGTTGAGGTTTTCCGCATTTCCTACGACATTATACGTCACTCGCTGACGCGATGTGTATAGTGGATTGCCAAGGTATGTACCATATCCGTATAATACCTGCAATATGTATATAATACTTCCACGAATATACGAGATAACAAACGCAATAGTTTCGTTCTTTTCCTCCGCAATACGCGTTACACTATGGTGTACACGTACGCCGTCCTCTACTTTCGAGGTATAAAACTCGACGTATACGAGACTTACGTGTCTCGAAACTCTGATAGTGCCTTACGCCAGGGTAGCTAGAGGTACTCATGATCTCCAGAAGCTCCCTTGACTAGGGCAACCGGTGACCGATGCGTTGGAACGTGTTCGCCGCAAAGGACAGCTACGAGACGCGAGTCATTCTTCTTCGTCTTAATTTTTATATTTTTTTTTTTTCCTATTCTTACTTTTTTTTATTCTCACGGAAGATAGCGTTTGCATTAAGGGTGAGAAAGGCGAAAAGGGCGATAGGGAACGTAAGCCGGAAGTGAGCGAAACAACGTCGAAGCTGCAAGAGAAAACAAACTCGAGGGCTTCAGCCGCCGGGATAGACGGCTGTTCTTGCTTCGCGCAGATAAAAGTCTCATGCAACTTGCAATATTTACCTGCGAACGTGACGCAAGAAGACAGAGGCAAAAGAATGTCGCGGTGGCAAGGGAAGAAGTTAGAGATACGCGGAGAATAGAGGGCGGAAAAGGCACGTTTCCGGAGAGAATAATCGACGGCCGCTGCGCTCGCATAAGCTCGGCGGCTGTTCTATTATATTCCGCTTTCTTATGCTTCCTTCCTTCCTTTCTACATTATACTTGAAGCTTTTTTACTTGCAGGTGTTTTTTTAAAAGTCTTTCTCGACCACACGCTCCCGTGTTCTTGGCTTTCGACGCGAATGGAAACACGAATATCTCATCATAACCTTCTGAATGATATTTTTATAAAAAATTCTTTCGTAAAAATGAACTTTTTTAAGGAATAAAGAATGGTACTTTGTGATAATCCGACTTTGATTTTAATGGAGGATTTGCACAAGAAATACGCTGTCTGCCGTGGGAACTGACGGGCGGGCGAATCGACGTATTCGCTCCGATTCGAAGCTTTGCGCACGTCGAATCATCCGCTCGCCAAAGACGTTTATTTTAGCTGAATATTGATATGAGAACTCGTGTCTGAATGAAAGAATTTTTTTTTTTTGTGCAGTACAGACGAGGATTCCCCTCACCAAACGACGAACGATTTTTTTTTTTTTTTTTTTTTCGAATTTAATAGACTTTTATTTTATTTTTTATTTTTGTGTTCTTCCAACGTATGGCTTTCGCCTTCTACGACCCTTCCCACCCCCTTTGCCCTCCTAGTACTCCCTACCCGCACTTAGCGGGTAGGGGGGGGGGGGGGCACCTACTCCCCAGTGCGTCCGCAGCCGACTTAGCTACACTGTACCACATTTGCCGTGGACGCGAGGAAACTGCGGAAAACCTGTGCCAGTAGAGTCGGTCATGTTCTCCTGATTCCGCGGTGTACGCACGAAAGTATTTATTAATTAAGTGTGAACAACGAGGTCTCAGAAAAACTGACCTCCCGCTCGACGATTGATGCGCCAGCCAGTGCGTGGCTAAGCGGTCATCCATCTAAAAAAAGATTCGCTCGAACAGGGACTTGAACCCTGGACCCTCAGATTAAAAGTCTGATGCTCTACCGACTGAGCTACTCAAGCTATGCGTTTTTTCTATTTTTTTTTTAAATGGTATCCTTACTCAGCATATTCATCTGCAGAATTGTTCTTGCAACTGCACCGCGAATTGATTGCATGAAGTAATGTCGTAAAGAAATCATTTATTTCCAGTCGATGAAATTTCTTTCGCAGTATATAAACTTCGGCATTCATCATTTTGATACAATGATCTATGAATCTTTGCTCTGCCAGAAGGGATAATTTTGCGTTGAAATTGTCAGCATATATATATACGATCGAAAGCTCAGTTTCTTGATTGTATCGGTCGAGCTTTCGGGGAACACATCCCATAAAACGAAGGGAGAGGAAACGAGACAGAGAAGTATTTTACGATGAACGATCAATCAAACCGCGCAGCCTCTCTCTGCCCGCGTTACGGAAGCAATTTATCGCTTCGTGTTCTTGCGGCTGATAGCTTTCTTCCTCTTTCTGCTTCCGAACGAATTCACTCCCTCAACCTTACTTCCTCTTTTCTCTAAAATATATTGCGGCATACACTTTTTTCTTTATCGTAATGATTATAAGCTTTTCCCTAATTCGATGCCATAGAAATTCGTTAATGCTTCGGAAACAATTATTCTTTCGATTTATTTTAATTCTCAATGAAAAATTTATGAATATTATGCTTCTCGACGCATCGAGGTGTCCAGTCGGGAAATTTAAAATCGATCTTTCGGTAACAAAATGACATATATATTTTTTGAATTTTTTTGTTATTTAAAAAAAAAATTTATTTATAAATAATAAAATAAATGAAATTTATAAATAATAAAATTTATTGCGCAATTCAACATTTTTGTTTCACAAACTAACGAAGACGTTTCGCTTGCGGCAGTAAATCAGTTTGTCGCTTCATATGCTTTGGATTCATTTTTTTTTTTTTTTTCGCTATACACGGAAAGAGCACATTTTTCTATGGTGTCTCCATTCGAATCTTGAATTTCTCACTATTCCGATTGATACTATTTACTCATTCCAATTTGTTGGATTAATACACAGACAAAACTTTGCCTTATCCAGCTGACGAAGCGTGCCAAGTTCGGTGAGTTATGGAAAGGGAATATGCGGACAAAGTACTCGCTTATTTTTCCGTAATATCGAGTGGAATTGGAACGACGCCATTGGAGAATGCTATTATATTGCGTATCTCGCATTTCCACGAAGCATCGCATCGCATACATTATACAATAGCTATTGAGAAGTTCGTCGGTATAAAAACATTAGGTACGATGAGGGTGGAGGTGGGAAAAAAAAAGAAAAAAACTACTGAGAAGTTCTATTCGAACTGTGAAACGAGAAACGCGCCTCTTCAAACTTCTGCGCTCGTAGTTTCGGTTGGACATCGTATAAACATCTTAAAACTCTGACCCACTCGTCAGCATCAATTAACCATCTCAGACTTCGATTTTTTCTTAAAATTTTTTGAAATTTCGGACTTTTTTCGATTATTATTAACACGAAAAGCTTCAACGAAATTGGAAAAAATGAATTTTTTTTCTCGCAGAAATTTCGAAATATCATTCACCCTGATGATCGTGAACGTCTAGTCATCGCGACGACGGGGCGTTTGTTTTGAGGGAAGCATAACGAGAATGCAACAAAACTTCGTGCGGTAAAGGGAAAAGGATCTATGGAGGCCGGAACGCGTGAAAAAAAAGCGTACTAATTGGCAGAGGGTTTTGGTCGGCGTTCTCGTTACTGCGAACACCGCTCGAGCAACGGGGTCGCACGGGGGTGTTTTGAAAACCCTGGTATACACACAGGTTTCGCTCTACTGCCTCGCTGTCTCGACTAAACGAAGGAAAGGAATCCGTCCATTCTACTCTGGCATCCGGTATCTCGCATTTACGCGGTGAAAAATCCCTCGTTGCATAACGTGGTGCTAAATCTAAACGCGAGATGAAGAGATAGAGAAACCCCGAGAGACAACAAACGAGCGGAAGAGTAAAGATGATTAAAAAAAAAGTAAAATATACGAGTTAACCTATCGCTGCATGATTTTTATTATACGCAATATTTTTGTTCAAAACTCAAAGAAACAACAAAAAAAAATTGAAAAACTTAAAAGATTTTTTTTTTTATCGTAAATATGTATCGAGTCACCAACTATGCATTGCAAATTCTCCAATTCTGCGTCGCTTTGAATTTGAATTAATTCAAAATTTCATTTCGAATTCAAATTTACCCACAAATAGAATTTTTTTACGATGTACGCTAATGAATAAATTAATTCGTAATTTAATCACAAATTTCAATCTATGAATATAAAAATCGTCAGGTTAATCTGCTCCGATCGAACTTACGAGAAATATTTTTATTGAGCTTCAAAAGCTCGCGATCCGGAGCCTCGAGATCCGCAATCAAACGATCAGGTCACGACTGACGCAATTTCTCGAATATGCTTGTCGAGAATCAAGGCCTCTAAAGGAGACTAACGTTTTGTTTACTCTCGTGGACAGTACGGAAAGCGCAATGATAGAGCTGTACGCATACAATCCAAGATCCACGAAATTCGAGGGATTAATCCGACATTCCGACGTTGGCCTTCTCGCCGCCACCCCGTCGAGGGTTTGCCAATCCCCCTCCTGCGAGCACGAATCCCAAAGCAGAAGGATTACCGGTCAGAATGGATCGGGCGAACCATGAAATTAACAAGATTCCCAACCTCAGCCTCACTAACCCCCTGCTACGCTCGACATATCGGCCTTCCAAACTACGCTGAGCTTACGGTAAGTCAATTCTCCGGCAAACCCAATCCGTAAGATCAGTCTTGAATCTTCGCGCGAGATCGCTTCAGGCTTCGCATCACCGACCGGTGCCAAAAAACGTCACATGGTTTAACCTATCGCCCGGGTATTTATTCGGCATCGCTTCATACTCGATAAATCATTGGCCCATTTTAAAGGGTTCAATAAATATAGTTTCTAACCGTTTTTCCGCACGGCGTGCGGAAAAGTGCACTTTAACGCACTAGTGCGGGAAAAACAGCAGAAAATCGGATTCGCGGCGCGTGCGAGGAAAATCACACTCGTCGAGATCGACCTTTTTTCCTCACTCTAGACACGAAAATAACTATTCTGACCGTTTTTCCGCACGGCGTGCGGAAAAGTGCACTTTAACGCACTAGTGCGGGAAAAACAGCAGAAAACGCGTTCTCGTCGTGTGCGGGAAAAATCGGTCACAGTCGTCGAGATCGACCTTTTTTCCTCGCTGTAGACACGAAAATAACTAAACCCTGTCGTCTGTCAGTGAATATCGTAGGTTTCGATGTCTCCTTTGATCACATAGAAAAAAAATCGGTTGAACCGCCTAAATCGGCGCTTGCGGGTGGTAAAACAAATAATCGGTTGATTCGGATCTGATACTTAATTGCGCTAAAGAATTTTTTTTTTATAGTTAACCCAACTAATTATTAGTTTTTGCAACTCAAAATTTTAATTTTTCCGAGTGTATCGTGCAATTTATCATCAATACCGAGACATCAGCAATTACATAAGTTTCCACAATTAATTAATCAAAGTCGCGCAACAATGATACTATTTTCGTTTTCATTCGGCATTACCTGCATTACGTTCTACAATGGAGAGCCGACAATAGCCAAGAAGGCGGCTGATTGTCTCGTCTCGTTGAAGAGCGGATATTCGTAGGTGGTAGGAATCGTACAGAGTCGTCGCTCAACGGCTGGATACGTAGGATAGAAAGCCGAACGGCCGATGAAGAGGCGCGTAGGTAGCGATTGTTCGAGTTTCCGTTATGTATTCCCCAGTGGTAAAATGGGGAGGTGGACGCGTTATGTGCCGCCGTAATCACGGATTCGCCACGGCGATACCTCGAATTAGTAGCGACACACAGACAGAGGCCAGTCGGAGAACATTCCCGTGGGGTGTGAGAACGTTCGTAGTTCGTACGAAAGTGGATAGGGGGAACGCTTCCGCATCTGCGAGAGGGATGGCAGCGGATTGCGACAGAGGGATGGGACACTACCGACTCGGTCGGTACGCGGGGACTTAATTCGATAACGTACACACGTATCCGAACTCGCGGGCCCGTGAACGCGATTGATCGCGATGGCCCGGCCGGTGTGTGCATCCAATTCCCGAGTCTCTACTATATACCCTCTGATCCTCGTGCGGCTCCGCTGCCGCTGCAGCTGGCCGATGGTGATGGGGCAGAGCATGCCGTAGGGACAATTTAGTCGAGACACAGAGAGACGAAGTGCGAGAGAGCGAGAGAGAGAGAGAGAGGGGGGGGGGGGAGAAAGGGAGAGAGCGAGAGAGAGAAAGGGAGAGAGAGAGAGAGAGAGAGGAAGGAGAAATATGTCGAGGAAAAGGGAGATGGAGATAGTCGACCTCGATTTCTCGTCGCTTCTAACACCCAACGGCCAGCAATATTCCTCACGTCAATCGAGACACGTTGGACTACAATCCGTCCCGTGTCAGCTATAGACGAGATTATCATTGACGCGTGTGCGATAGATTCTGGAATCGAGCAAAGGGAGAGGGTTGTGTTTAATCGAAGCCGTCTGACCGATTCCGGCCGTTACTACTGGCCGCCGGGAACCTTACTTGTTGTTACCTATCTTGCTTAATTATTCGGCAAAATCTTTTGTACTGAGTATTCTAAAAATACTATTACCCGCTTTTACTTGATTAATGACTATTTGCTTTCGTACAAAAATAAAAATTGATAAAAAATCGAAACAATACGATAGTAATAGATACTTTCTTTGACCGATAATTTGTTTTCGGCGATTTTTGTATAGTGGCGGAATCTAAAAATCATTGTTTGTTCATTCAAAATTCCATTAAAATTTCGTCGTTGATGTTGGAGAATCAAGTGTAATTTTTAAGGAATTTTCGTGATCAATGTTTTCATACAAAAAAATTTCATTTCGATTCATATTGTTATCGAAAATACGTGAGTCAATATCTTTCATTTCAAAGTAATGAAACACATAACTCTCGTACTTCGTGAAACAAAAAATGAAGGATTTTTATTTTATTTTTTTACGGGATTTATCCACAAGGTCAGGTACTCTTCATAGACTTAGCGTTCGCTTGTTGGAATATTAACTTTGCAAAAAAAAAAAAATCATGTTTTCTTTACGACGAAAACTTTACAGAGTTTTCATCGGTCCCACCGTTCGGACCCTTTACGATTCGACGTAACGACGCGAAAACGAGTTTAACTGAAATATGTATATGCGCCACAGTTTCTACGGCTTTTCATGTTTCTCACTCATGAAACATTAATCGTTTGCGCCGCTTAGATTAAATTTCTCGCTATAGTTAATTATTCGTTACCTCGTTGAACTTTATTTCTCGCTTCCTTCGCGCGCCTATCTCTCTCTTTCTTTCTCTCTCCTTCTATCTCTCTCTCTCTCTCTCTCCCGCCCTCTATCTCTCTCTCTCTCTCTCCCCTTCTATCTCTCTCTCCCTCTCTCTCTCTCTCTCGTTTCATCCCGCGCGAGTTTATTCGAGAGCAAACTTTCTCAATGCATTCGCGCGCGCGCGACGAGCTCAGCGGGATGGATGTGTATATTGCGGGTTACTACGAGAAAACGCGGAGAATCTCCGAGAATGACGGAGCTGGAGGAGAATCCTAAACCGTAGTATTATAACGCACCCCACACGGGAGACGGCTACCAGACGCGCGCTTCATCATTCTCGCGCTTTTCTCAGATTCCTCTCCACACTCGAGAGACAGAGGAAGAGCTCTCGACTTCCCTCGCTCTCGTCAGCCTCGCCAAGCATTATTGTCACAGTATTAGTGCGTAAATTCAACTAAGCAAGTTAACCGATGCTGAGAGGGCATCTCTCGCTTGACGAGATTCATCCAACGCGTTTTCTCCCCCCCGACAACGCTTCGTTTAGGGATAATAATACCGAGGATTGAGTACTTGCCAGACGACACGGGTGGTTCTTACATTTTCGAAACTCTCGGATTAACGAACAACTGCACGAGTCCATCAAATGCACAATTTTCGCATCGACTAACGTCGTAATCGTAATGTTCACTTTTAAAAATTATTTCAAAATTAATGCAAACGAAATTTTTTTATTTACAAACATCGCGATTTAATGGAAAATATAAAAATATTTTGTACTATAATATCACATTGCGTTAAAATAAAAAAATTAATAGTTAAATTGAAATGAGTCATTTAGAAATTTTTTACAGTTCGAAATAATTATTTTTAATACCGATATCGGAAATATGCATAAATTGGGTAATAGATATATAACGAAAAACTTCGTAATTTTAATGTATTGTTTTTTTTTTTTTTTTTTTTTTAAGAATGTTTTGTTAAATTAAAAATGGAGGACTATAATTCCGATTAATACCGGACGTCCCCATTTTTCACTCTTTTTTTTTTATTTCCGATTACATCGAATTTACTGTTACTTTTAACGATATCAACGTTTCTATTAAATTCCGTTGTTTCGTAATTAAAAAATTATAATTATTACCATTATTATCGTATTGGATGGATCGAGGTGACGGAGGGATGGCGACTGTGGACAGTGAAAGGCGCACGTGAAGCGTGAAAAAAAGGAACTTTAATGTGTCTATGTGACGAGATCCCGTGCCGAGCTGATATCTATTTTCGAAGTAACTCGTACCTTCGTTCATCGGCAAAAGGCCTGTGTATTATTAAACGCAACCGAGATATGAACCTTTATATTATATTTACCGCGATTCGCGTTTTCAAAGTTTACGCATAAATGATCGAGAAAGACGAGGAAGAAAGAAAACGTAAGGCAGAGGGAGAGGCAGCAGAGTAACGATAACAAAGTCCACACGGTCGCAGGATCGCGACGACGGCCGCAGGAACGCGAGAGGGTTGACCCACATATATATGTTTTTTTATCACTCCCTCTTTACTATTTTCATATATAAACGACGCGAGAGGGTTGGACTTTAAATTACGGAAGCGGTGAAAAAAAAAAAAACAATGAGGCGCTTTGATGCCCGCGAAGTCGGCGACCTTCATCGCGCATCGTCGAGCACCGAGAGCCAAAGGGGAGAAGTTCGTACGTATTATACACGGGAATGTAGAAAAACTTTCGCGCGACAATTACACGGAAAACTGACGAAAAAGCTCGCGAATGTTGGTGAAAAAAGAAATGTATATATGAAGAAAAATAGGTAAAAAAAAGATAGAACGGAGTGGGGTGAAGCGACGAGAGCAATCGTCCTGCTCGCCAATTGCTTCCGTCATTCCCGTCGTGTGCAGACATATAGCCGCGATACTCGATTAAACCGAATGCGCGATGCGGGAAAAAACGGGGGAAAAAAAAAACCAAAAAAATGGAAAAAAAAGATCGCGGGGTTCATCAAGTTTTTTTTTTATCGCGGAAAATAAAAATTGGTCGATAAATTTCTAAAATTTGATAGACGCTTGTATCGCAGTTTTTTTTACTTTTTTTGCTTTTCTCACACAAACAATTGACGAATGAATTCCCGGACATTCTTTGCTCCCCCTTCTGTTTAAAACAGTGACAGTGGATATTCGTCGAGTGCATAAGTTTCACGTGTGAAAGGCGAAGGCAAGAGGATAACTGAAGAAGGCGGGAAAGAGAGACAAGACAGTCGAGATTAGAAATTCTATATATAGACGAGGCACGCCTTGGCGCACGCCGCAAATACCATCAACGACGTTAGAAACGTGTCGAGAATAAAAAAAAAAAAAAAAAAAAAAAAAAAAAAACACGACGACGATTCGTCGTTATGCGTGTCACACATGAAAATGTCTCCTTCCTCTCTTCCATTTACTAACTCGCGTCTCTCGACTGGAGTTAACCAGAAACACGGGAAAGGAAACGATTTCGACAATTGTCTGCTAGAGAAGTAGAGAATTTCTCTACGAGCGCCTGGTGTACCACTTGAGTTACACGTTATATTGCCTTTGGCGCCATTGGCTGTTGTCACCCGAAATCGACTTAGTAAAACGAAATTCTCTGTCGTTTCCGTTTGTTTCCGCCGTTGCAACGTCTCGATGACTCGTCGTTCGACAAGATCCGAGTGAGTTTCGGGTTGTTAAAAGTGAGCCAACAAGATCGGGAGATCTTCGGAGACACGACGGTAACACAACGTTTCACTGTGCTTTCGCGTGTTCTAAGGGAAGATCGCGTGATCTATGTTTACCGCTCAGAGTCGGCAGACGTCGACGACGTTGCCGGAAGCTTCAAGATAAAACTATACACTTTATTCCCGAACCATTCTCCTTCGTACGTGCGGTGTGTATCGTCGGAACGTAATCAGATGATTGCTTATAAAATTCTCCCGCGGTAAATAAAGCTCTCGAGATCGATTCAGCTGCGCTTCGCGAAATAGCCTCAAGCGGATATTGTTGCACACCGCGTCTCCGCAGAGTCACAGATGAAGTCTGTTATGTTTTTTTTTTTTTTTTTTTTTTTTTTTTATTCGGAGTAAATTATAGAGTTCAATAAACGACGTCGGCGATAATACTGCACTCGACTCGGTGCTCGTCAATTACGCTGCTAGAGACAGAGGGCTCTGCGGTGTTTTTTTTGCTAAATAGAACGATTCGCAATACGCGAAATTTTCTTTTGGCGATGAAAATAAATGGAAAGTTAATCGATATTTGGTATTTTTCCGATTTATCTATTTCGACAAATAAACTCTCATTTCGTCTTTAGTTCGAACGATTTCTCTGAATCTCTGAACGTCCGATAAATCGCACAAGAAGTTTCCAATTGCAGTTGTTTTATTCTCGTTGTATGGAAGCAGATATACGCACCTTTATCGCTTCTGACTCTCGAACGCATGAGAGAAAGAAAAATAAAAAACGCGCGACGCTTTTGATCGTTTTTCACATATCCGGAGCTTTTATACGATAGGATTGGACACGATAGGAAGGGTCGATTCAAACATTGGATAATACACTATCCTCTACAGTCTCTTTTTTTTACGACGATAAAACTTTGCTCTTTGTCTTTCTCTCTCTCTCTCTCCCTCTATCTCTCTCTCTACAATCATCGGTGATTGCGCGATAAACCGGCCGAGTAAAGTCTTTCCATCTTCCCTTACGATCGAAATTTATTCTCAAATTTTATTCGCGAAATAAAAACTCTCGAAGCCTTCGAACAATTGGAGAATCGAGTTGCGAGAAAAGACAGAATTTTTTTTTTTTTTTTTTTTCACCCTTAACAAAGTTCTCTACATTGGAAAATCTGGTAATCAACGTTTACATTCTCATGGAGAAAGCTTCGCGAAAGGTGGAATATAACGAGAAAACGATATGCAACGTTTTAATTTGTACTTTCGATTATAATTGTATTCCTTTGTATAGGAATTTTAGCTCATTACCTCGAGATTTGCAAGTTAAAACGCAAACAAAAGTTTCGTATTCAATGAATTCGAAATTCCCTGGCGGACTCTATCGATCGCAAACATGAATAAGATCGCGAAATAAATTAAAAAAAAAATTAAAAAATCATATCGGTAATATGATTTTTATTGGATAAATAATTTTTAACAACCGATTTTTTCCACCGATTCACGCGAATTTCAATCCCAAGCCATATTTAACGACAGTTTACTTGTAGTTAAATTTTGATTTCGATATCTCAAAAATTGCAGTCGTCAGCTCGCCAAAAAAATCCGACCATTAGACGCACAAATACATCAAATTTTTTCTAAAAAGCGACTTTTTCCGACATTTGAGACAATTTTGACTCTCGTGATTTTCAAATCTCGAAAATAATTTTTTCTCCGAGAAATTCCCATTACAAACAAATTGCGACACCGGAAGGCTGCGAAATAACATGTGAAGAAGTGCTCTACAATGGCTCATGAATTATTCCAGCATTATGCCGCTCGGTAAATTTTTTTTTTTTTTTTTTTTCGTATTTTTCATATTGTACCGAAATGCCAATCCATATTTAACGACAGTTTACTTGTAGTTAAATTTTGATTTCGATATCTCAAAAATTGCAGTCATCAGCTCGCCAAAAAAATCCGACCATTAAACGCCCAAATAAATAAAAAATTTTCTCAAAAACGACTTTTCCCGAAATTTCAGACAATTTTGAATCTCGTGATTTTCAAATCTCGAAAACAATTTTTTCTCCGAGAAATTCCCATTACAAACAAATTGCGACTCCGGAAGGTTGCGAAATAGAATGTGAAGAAGTGCTCTACAACGGCTCATGAATTATTCCAGCATTATGCCGCTCGGTACATTTTTTTTTTTTTTTTTTTTCTCGTAGTTTTCATATTGTACCGGAAAGCCAAACGTTTATTTTTATTCCAAAACGTGTGTAGCTCGACCGAAGGTAAGTATATAAAATTGTGCAGAGAGCCAGAGGGGCCGGTAGTGTTGCGTTTAACACCGCGAGAAGCTTTACTCCGGTTTTCGGCGAGTGAACTAAAAGTCAAGCCGCGACGTAAAAGCTCCGACTAAATGCAAGAGTATATTATAATGGCTCTCGGACATTTTACGTGAGTTAACACGACTGTACCTTCTATCCCACCGCCGGAATAATATCGCACAGAGCTATTACAGGGGACAGTGTATAACAGGCGGTATATCTACTGTCCGTCCATATATATACGTTATATATCTATAGACAAATATACCACAGCAATGCAACTGTGAATCGAGGACCGGCTGCAGCAATTCCCAGTCGCTTTCGCGCGAGAGATTGCAACCTCCGGCATGCGCCCCAATATCGTTGTGCGACTGTACCGAAACTCTAAACGCGAACCCAACAAACGTCCAGTTTCGAGGAAATTGCGGCGTACGCGCTTCAGATAATTTCGTAATTCTGTCTAAAAGCTCGAAAAGCTTAAATCGAACTTCCGACACTGACGATGAACTTGCGAGCGCTTCGATGCGTTCGTAAAATGAAATGCCAAATCGCGTTAATTACGTATCTCTTCGGAAAGTAATTAATCTTATCGTCTAGACGACGAGGATTGTGGAATAAATTTATTTCGCTAACTATTTGGCTTGACGAGGACACGAAAATTTTCGTATTTATTCTTAATACTTGAAACTGCGAGGGATATGCGCGTATAGAAATATTCTCATTGATGTCGAGATCACAGAGAACGAATTGTTTTCACGCTTGTCTCTTGGCAAACTTTGCTCTGCGGGGATTCAGCGTTGACAGAGCAGTTGTCTACGAATATGTATATATATATGCATTGGTATATATAAAAGTATATGTATTTGTAGCCGTGTTATGTGGCGGTATTCTGTAGCAAATCTTTCGATCCTATAATGCGATATGCGATATGTATATAAATTTTGGCAACGTTAACGCATGTTTGCCGGTAGACTGCTGATGGCATGTGATTACGTGAATCGCATTTTTTTTTACTCGAAAGAAACAATTTATAATTTTTTTTTTTTTTTTTTGGAGTCGTAAAAATCTATAAATGTCGGATTTCGGAATTAAAAAATTATGAAAAAAAAAGTATGCGAAAGTATGAATCAAATAATTTTTCATATAATTTCGTGATATATGTTTGAAGAACTATATTTTGCGATATCATTTTTTTCCATGAATTACCGTAAATGTAAAAAATCTACGAAAAAAAAGGTTCGATATACATATACAACTTTACATCGCTGCGAAATGATCCAAACGATCCGTTTTTATCCCGCAGCGCGCTAAATATATTTTTCTGAATAAATTTATCCGAAAATAGAACAGTGATTATTGCGGAATGCTTTTCCGCATTCTTATCAATATTTTTTCATATCGTATTGTATTAAACATTGAATTTTAGGCATTTTTTCTACGAATTTTCCTAACTGCTTATCGATCAATTTTTCTCATACTTCGAGGATCTTTGATTAGATAAGAGGATTTAAAAAAAATCGGGACATCAAAAAAAGGATTTTTCTCGAAGTACAAGTTCACAGAATGTAATTATAACGTTATACGAGTGACTGCAAGACAACAAGTAGCAACGGTACGTCTCGACGCTCGCGTCTGGTTCTCGATATGCCAGAGAGCGATATTCCTCGATGAGTTGGAGATGCACGATCGCGCGGACCGTTGGATCTATTAAAAGCTCATACAGGGCACCGTCGAGAACCACCGGCTACTCTACCGCCACTTATATATTACTATATACCCGAGGAAATCACCGCAGCAGAGCACAGAGATGACGAACCGGAGAGAGAGAGGTGTGCGTTCGTCCAAAGTCTCTCGAAATAAAATTTGCAAACGGTTGCGCGCGAAGCTTTTCCGTGGGCGTTTCTGTCCACCGCGCGCACGTGGGCGTCGTACATCGCGGACATCCAGCAAGAGATTTCGCGTCTTTGCGTATAAACGTCGCGTGGCCGATGACTCGAGATCGCGCGATTACTACGCCGTTGATAATCCAATGCAGATATACATATTTTTATCATCCAACAATATTTTAACGAGCAAAAAAAAACTACAGAATTTCTCCGCTTCATTTTCTCGTCGTTTTCTCACTCGAGGGATCGTAAATTACGGAAAGTCCCGAGGAAACAGTAACTAAGCAATAATTTAGTCAGTAGTAACGTACGTGTTAACATGACGATGAAAGATTTAACTACCAATAATTTTAACAAAATACTTAACTACCAAATCATCTTGTATAATGCTATTAAGGGGATTCCGTAATTTCAGGCGAAAACGCGTGTTTTTTTTTTATAAGTGAACAGAAATCGTATCACCCATGCGATTGCTTCAAATATTAAAAATTGTAGGAAAATCGTAATTTTCAAAAATTTTTTGTAATTTAAAAAAAAATTGAACTTTCTTCACATTTTATTTTTAATAAAAATTTTTTTCCGCTAAGAAAAAATTAAAAAGCCTTTTTATTAACCCGTAATTACTGAAAATCCTTCTTCAACCAAAAAAAAAGATCGAATACAAATTTATTTCGATCACTCTAACCGCAATAATTGCCTAAACCACTGTAACATCGATGCGGAATGCTGGTGCAAAAAAAATCGATCTCCAGTCGAGTGATCGTCATGAATTGCCATTTGATTCGCGAGTGAAATGAAGTGGTAATCGGAAACCCACGTCGAGGAAATTAATCGGGAAATCTACGAGTCGGTATTATGTATACCGACCGAGCAGAGGGTTGCATTGTAACCCCATTTTCGAGTGTCTGGTTGGAGTCCCGTTGAGTATTTCGAAAGGTTTTGGGTTCTCTGAGCAAAAGGCTTGTATTTCTCTCGTTCTCTCGCGATCACTACATCAGGTAACCACGGAATATTGAATGGATTGTGTACACCCGGGAAACACGACTTTCCTCGTATTCTCTCTCCCGGTTTTCTCCCGCGCAGCTCTCTTCTATGCAATAGTATAGTATATTTCGATTCGTACATTTAACCCTCAGCTTTCACGATGTATATACTATACTATACGGTGCGAGTAACGAAACGGGAGAGTGGTTGGTGACCCAATTACCAGGACAATTCACGAGAACTCGAAAGTGACGGAGCGCAACATCGATTAAGACGACACTCCGTCTCCATATTCTCCCCCAACAACGCGTCGCTTCATCCCCTAAATCTTTTGTATACCAACCCTATCTGTGTATATCTCTTCTCGAACTTCTCGTCATTGTATTTCCGAGGGCGCGACAGATTGCATAACTCCAATGGAACAATGCCGAGGCATCTTTAGCGACTGGGAATAATAAGCTGTTGTTGAATTCGCACTTTGTTGCTGCGACGAGGCGCGAGATTCCCGTTATTGTTGAAAAAACTCGTCAAATTCGCACCCGCGGAACAACAGTTCGAAATATCCGTGTGAAAGATTTACAGAATCGAAATATACACCTGTATAAGTGCGCAGGTGTGTAAATAAACACGTTTCGCGATGCCAAAGAGATTGAAAAAAAATCGATTTAATAAATATATTGAATCGATTTTTTTTTTGGCATCGATTTTTTTTTGTTTGAAAAATCGATTTAATGAATATATTAAATCGATTTTTTTTGGGGTGCGAATTTGACGATCTTTTAAAAATCGATCGATCTTTAAATTCGAATACAAATTTATTATTATAGTTTACTAATTGTTTCGAAAAAATTGTCAGTTTTGCATCCCTACGATAAATCATATACGTCGTATCATATTAGAGACGACGTTATTACACGTCGTATAATGTATTATCACATAATTCAATTCAGAATAAATGAAATTTAAAAATATTTACGTAGCTATACGTTGATATATTTAAAATATCGGTAATATACCATTTTTTAATGAAAATATATTGCATATATCAGACATATTTTCCACATACTTTTTTTTCTATGCGAGTCGTTCGCGCGTAAATAAATTAATTTACATATCAATCGTTATTCATTTGTTTAATCGATCAGACGCGTTGAAATTTTAATAGTCACAAGTATTTGTGACTATTTTATTAATTCGATTACATCGAATTTACATGAATAATTTAACTAAAACCGATGAAAATTTCGCGTGAATAAATTAATGAGATTTCTCGGGAAAACGTTGAATATAAATATATATATATATGGAGGTATATATATATATATGTATCGAATCTCTTTCGTTTCGTATACAGTTTTGCCGTACGCTGTTTCGTTCAAAGTCTGCTGTATTCAAATTTCAGCAGTTCCCGGCTCGTGACCCGAGACCAATCGATCGATCGATGGGCAGAGGGTACAGGTGGGCAAATATACAGATACATAGTTACACCCAATGTCTATATATAGAGGGACAGCACTACTGGCAATGCTCTCCATCCACCGCAGTGATTGGGCACTCTATGTGGAGAAAAAGTAGTCTACGATAAACATATTGGACAGAATGCGATAAATCCGTGTCAACGACTGATCATTGGCCATAGAGAGGGCCGATAACTGTAACGTTTTAGTCGCGTATCTATCTACGTAGCCAAGCGGTGGAAGCTGCGAGGAAAGCGCAGACAGATGTACAGGTCGCCTGGGACCAGCGAGCCACCGTGCCACATCTCGGCTCGCGAGTGGTTCAAGTAAAACGAAGAAAAAGTCCCGAATTGGCCCGATCGCACGATGCGGCGACGAGAACACCTGCCGACGCTTGTAACGGATTTAGCTCCGGAATATCTATTCTCGAATTCGTGCTAAAATTTTTTTTTTATATACGAATTTTTTTTTTTTTTTTTTCGTGATAACGAATTATAGACATAGAAATTTTATCGGATGCTAACGTCGATTTGAAGTTCTGACATTTTTTTTTTTTTTTTTTTTTTTCCGGAAAATCGAGTGTCGTTTTTTTTTTTTTTTTTTTTTTTTTTTTTTTTCAGTATACTTGTAGTCATTGAAAGTTACACCGCGAGAGAAAAATTTCGGTGATTTTTCAGAGTGACGACTATTTTAGCAAAAAAAAAAAAAACGGTTCCGAACGAATTGCACTTGTGTGACTCGCTGCTGCGACATACAGAGGAAAAAAGTCATCTCGGGAGCGCGAAACAGACGCTGAGAGATAGCGTGTGTCGTTTTACGAGACTGAGAACGGCGCAAAACCGTTGTGGAACGAAGAACGCCGAGGGATAGCCAACCATTACGGATAATTTCCCGTGGATTCTCGAGGGCTCTTGGCGCTGTGCTTTCGAACAAAAAAAAATTCGCGAAGAGCCCGAGTGTGCGAGTGGAGGGCGAGGGGACGATAAAGCGATACGAGAGAGCTTTTCTCTCAATCCCTTATACGAGGACCGTTCTCTGCGTCGAGGTCTAAACGATCCCTCGGTGGAAGAGAACTGGGGAAAGATAAAAAAAAACGAAAAAAAAAAAGAGCAAAAATAAAGTCCTTGATCAACGAGCGCTCCTCTAACGAATTTCATCTCACGGAGAAAATCCAATTAAAACCTTTGATAAGCCGCCGTTTTATCATTCTTATCGTCACTTTTAGACCAAACGTATTATATCAATAGGGATACCACTCGCGCAAACCATTCTTCTCGATAGTTTTTTTTTTTTTTTTTTTTTTTAAGAAACTTTGGTAATCTGAGTAAATCTGGAAAGGGGACATCTGTGGAGCTTATTAATTACGTTCACTGAGAAAAAAAATCGGTTGAATCGAGGAAATCGGCGCTTGCGAGTGGCGCAGCAAATATTTCATTCACTGAAAGAAATACTCAATAAATCATAATAACTGCTAATTAAATTGACTATTTATTTCCTTACTATGAAAATTATTTTTTTTAAGCAATCGATTATTTGTTTCGCGAACCGTAAGCGCCGATTTAGTTGGTGGTGCAACCGATCTTTTTTCTCTGCGTTTGAATTCATTTTACCCGACTGTTGAAATACATGAAACATATTGTTTATACAAATTTATAAAAACATATAAATTAAATCGATTAACGTAGAATTCAATCCAATAACGGCTATTTAATGCGATTAAAAAAATTATCAAAAATTATTTCACTCAAAAATTTATTCGATTGCAAAAAAAAAAAAATTTGCAAAAAAATGTTAACTTTTGACTGAAAAAGGAGTAAAATTTTTATTACTAATTTACATTTAATAGTAAATAATAATAATAATAATAATAATAATAATGAGTAAAATAAAAAATTAATCGCATATTTCAGTCGCGCGATTGCGGTATTCAATGACAAATAAATTTTCCGTCCATAATATGAAAATAATATTTGTTCACTCTGTGTGAAGCGTAAACCCATCATATCGATACGATTGTAAAGGGGGATGAGGTCATTTCATTTAATAAGCGACCGATGATAGCGCGCGAAGCGCATATACATTGCCTCGCGTACACGAAGAGCTTAATATTTCTTCGACTTTGCCATCCGCGGCCTTGTAAACTTTTCACTTATCAATCTGAAACGACAATATTGATACTTCGTCAATTTTCGTTCCAACAAAGTTTAAACTTTCTCACGAGTCTCACGAAACTGGACTGGAATCACAAAGTTCGTCTCTCTCATCCTCCGCTCGTTAGTCGAATATCGAAAATAGTTCGCGCGGCGATATCGAAGGAACGAGCGAAGGACGCGAGAGTCTTCGCGAAAGCTGCCCTTGTGCCGTTGACTCAACGATTTAAATTTCGTAACAGCGCCGAAGTGGAAAATCCATGAATCTACGTTATTATTCCTTTTCTGAGATAACACTACTATCGATGTAAAAATCGATGAATGTCGTCGGAAAATTGTGTACACGAATAGAGGGAAAGATTTGCGCGAAGTTTCTCACCTCCGCCATCGCGAGACTGGATAAGTGCGCCGAGTGTGTGCATTAGTACTTATGGAGAGACTCTTACACGGGGGGAGGAAAGGGGTGGAAGAAAATCTTTCGCACTATGTGGAAAGTCACTCGAGAAGCGCAAATAACGCGGCTCGTCGTACGCCCACCGACGACGAGAAATAGAGTCGGTAGTATTTATGTAAGCGGATGGCGTTAAGAAGGTTTTGAAGCCTCGCAAACGAACCGGCGCTCTCCACCCCTCTACTAGTCCGCTATTACCGTTTCCCTTTGAAATGGAGATCACGAATGTATGATTTCAACTCGATATAGTATATATTGTACGGTATTTAGAATGAAATACGCGCCACTGCCACTGGTCACACTCGTGTTCTACTTCCATAGCGATTTATCCCGATGCAATGCACTTTGCCAATATCGACAAACGCCTTCGTCGCGCATTCAACGAGCTTCTCCACTGTTTTGTTAAATAATTCAACTCGTCATTATCGCTTCTACTCGATTTGTGTACAAAGACATTCTGGTAGTTGCCGATTTACCTCCGATGTACCGTTTAGGGGTTTTCAACGATCGAACAAATTCATGCATATTAAAGATACTGAAAAGATTAATTTTGCATAATAATAATTGCAAAATGTTATTAAAAAATTTATGAAAAAAAAAAAATTGTTCAACAAATTTCTGGTAACCCAATTTTTTTTTACGAAAATGATTCGCCCATTTTTGTAAATATGTATGCATTTTTTCAGATTTTAATCTTTAATTTGAATTTTTTTTTTAACTCATTTTTTCCATTAAAAAAAATTCAAATTAAAGATTAAAATCTAAAACAATTCATACGTATTTAGAAAAATGAACGAATCATTTTCATAAAAAAAAAAAAGTTGTGTTACCAGAAATTTGTTGAACTATTTTTTTTTCGATTTGTTAATAACATTTTGCAATTATTATTATGCAAAATTAATCTTTCCAGTACCTTTGATATGTATGATTTTTTTCAGATTTCTATACTATCGAGAAATGTTTGCAATTCTCTCTTATTTTCCTCAAACTTTTGCGAAATTAACATCACGCGCTGTATCTACCTTAACCTCTTCGTATCCACATTTTTCCCCGAAAAGTGCGATAATAGCTCATCAACTTTGCGGATCGTCTCGGGAGTATTGTTCGCAAAAATTACTTAAAAACATTACGATTTCTTTAAGGGTGAAAACTAAATTGTTTCAAATTTTCCTCTTCACAATTTTTTAAGACGTATTTTCATTTGATTTCTAATATAATAATTTTTGCTGTATATTCCACAATGTCTCACGAATGTTCTACGATTTTTGTGTCCCATTCGGACGATCAATTTCGTAAAAAACCGATTTTAAAAAATCATCGGATCGATTCAACTCACCGAACGTTAATTCAATAACGAAGCGATGCAATTCAAAACGGAGCAAAGTTACTGAGATAATCAGAAGAGTAGAAATTTCCCTGCGACGCGTAAAGGAATTAATAAAAAAATGAGTGGTAAAAGAGGACATTTCGAGGATCGATTCCAGACGAAGGCCTGCGAGTCGAGTCGAGGCGTTCGAAGGAGTTTCTGGATGATAGCCAGCCGCGTTTCGGATTGAAGGAGATAAAGGACGGGGGATGAAGAAGACGAAGAAGAGCGGAGGATGAGTTGAAAAGCCAAACTCTCCGCTCGATCGCGAGTCACACAAATCAGTGTTAAGCCAATCTGGCGAGAATAGATGATGGCGGCGGCGGTGGTGGTGGTGGTGGTTGTCGGTGGAGAAAGAAGAGAATTAAGAGGACGGGAAGCGCCCACCCGCAGCCTCTCGAATTATTATTACTCGCCTTCTCGCTTCGGTTAACACGGCGCGAAGTAATCGAAGCGTACGCTTTCACGGGCTTTAATCCACTATCTTAGTTCACTCGATACATATATAGTTATACTTGGTGTTTTAGGTTTGATCTATAACGCTACGCGTCTAATGAAACGTGCCTGCAGAATTCGGCAAATCGGTTTTGAAGAGATATCTTGATAATTGAAGAATTCGTAACAACCGCCTCGATGAACCCATCGATTCTTTGATAGATTTATTTTGCTACGATAGTTAAACTTCATAAAAAAATGTTCGAGTATCTGGAAAAAATCTTGTAAAAATCTAGTAAAAATCTGGTAAAAATCTGGTAAAAATCTGGTAAAAATCTGGTAAAAAATATCGTAAATTTCTAATAGTGCGGATTCAATGACGCCACCTGTCGAAAATTTCGAGAACTATGCGAACGTCTACCGTAGAATATGGTAAAAATTCCCATAAATGTGGTAAAAATTCTAGTAATATCGAGTATGTTCGTCATTGGTGGCGCCACCTGTCGAAAATTACGAGAATTATGCGAATGTCTACCATGGAATATGGTAAAAATTCCCATAAATGTGGTAAAAATTCTAGTAAAATCGAGTATTTTCGTCATAGGTGGCGCCACCGTCGAATTTTACCAGATGGCATAGTAATTTCTAGTAGATTCTTCACTCCATGTAGTTATATACGTCTTAGAATAAAAATATCAAAGTTTCGCGCACATCTCGCGGTCAAATAAGCTATTGTCGTAGAGGTCGGCTTCGTGTACTGACTCTTCGGTGATTACCCATTCGTGCTTTCGTGGTCGACGAGGCGACGATCAACGGACCTCGGTACCGTTATATATATATATATATATCATTGTCAGGGTAGCGAGGGTACCGTCGGCCTGTCGCCATCGCACCGACAACCAGGATATACGGAGAGTTATACGGTTGCCTGACTCTCGCTTCGTCTAACGAGCTTCCGCGCGAATGCACGTTGAACCTCTCTCGTCCTCACGACGAACGACGCTTTATACACCCCTTACGGTTTATATGAAGTAAGGGTCAACGAAGGGAGTTATGCTTTTCCTAACATTCCGTGCTGTTGCTTCATTCCATCAATTCAACATTTCGGTGCGGTAAATTCCGTAGTTTTGGGGAGAGAATCGTATGATTTAAGAGACTTGGAGGGTGAGAAGGGAAAATAATGACGAAAATGAATAAAAACCAAAAAAAAAAAAACATACAGCATTCATAAACAATAAAAAAAAACCTAAAAATCGAATCCTAAAATACGAATAAAGATAAATAAATTAAAAATCAGATAAATTAAATAATAATAAAAATATTAGAGAATTAAATCCATTTAATTTTCAAATTTATTCGTTGACCCATTAAAACGTAATTTTATGGTCGTGCAAAGGTTTTACAGTGTAAATAACGCGACACAAACGGAGAATAAAAAAACTCAAAGATTTTTCAGTACTTTGAAGATGTCGTACTAATTTCATGATGGTTTATGGAGTCTTTTAGATGATAAACTACTTTTTAAAAAGACTTCGCAGACGTGGGAGTGTTGATCAAAGGCTTAACTAGCGGGATAGAGATGCTCGTTGGGTCATGTGGACCACTTTCCCATCACGTACGACCTCACCGGTCACCTCTATCGGTTACCAGGACAGAAACTTTCGGAATATAGATTAACGGCCCAGATAAAGGCCTATATATAAGCCGATTTTTTTTTTTTCTTTTTTTTTGCACTCCGTTCCAAGAGAAAACTCCACGAAAGGACAAAGAGTGAGAGAACGTGGAAAGCGAACGGAATACAAATTTTTGCGAGAAGCCTTTTTGGTCAAACTGGCCACGCGACGACGAAGGTAACGATTGGCATCACGAAGCAACACGCGCGGATACGATTCAAGACAGAGGGGAGGATACCTCTGGAGGATACTACCGAACCCGCGAGGCTCCACTCAACGTCCGCTTCCGCTCTCGCGGATACCAAATTGTTGGACCGATGCCAAGAGGGTTTTCGTCGGTTGAACGAGGAGCGAGAAGCTTCAGCCGCGCGGCTCTTGCAACACGAGAGAAAGTACGTAAATCGACGATAAAACGGATAGGCCACCGAGTAGAACACGAAGACGAAGAGACCTCGCGCTGCGGAGCTTTGCACACAGTTCGGCCAAATCCGGCAATGTCGGAAATATTGCGGTCGACTGCGTAACGGTATAGATATATGTAAAAAAAAAAAAAAAAAAAAAAAAAAAAAAAACGAAGATTGAAAAAGTTCGATATGTTCCGGAAATATGTAAGAAAAAACATGTTAACATTCCTAAGAATCCAATATATGATCGACCTTTGGTCCCGGAAATTCTACAATTGTTTTTCCTGCTTTGGATTTTTTGTTTTACTTACTTACTTCCTCCGCGTGGTGAGTTTATTGCGAATCGAACAACCGGAAACTGTCTACAGCAATTTTGGCTCGTGGTATCGAAGTTCGGATACTTCCTACCAGCGACTGGTGGATACATACATTTATATATATCGTTGGGCAAACTTCAGGGCGAATATTCAATGCCAGTAGCAGTCTACACGAGGAAGAGTTGCGCGACTGGCAAATACGAACTTCGTGTGGGCCAGTCGAGCAGTCTTGCGCAAGTGTTTGGTCGCTTCAGGCTGTTACGGAGTTCTTATAGCTGTACCTACTAGCTACTAGCTGTACCTACTAGCTGTACCAACCGGAGAGGCGAAACTGCACAGAAACATATGTTTCGCCTCTTTTGTAATACAAGTACGACGCTGTTTTGTCTCGAGGTGCTGCAATGTTTTTTTTTTTTTTTTTTTTTTTTTACGACACTTTTTTAAGTGGAAAAAAAATTAACGGGGTCCTTCATTCTGCACTTACGAAACTCACAATCTCCATAAAGTGATGTATCCTTCAAACGGCGGATAAAAAAACTAAATATGGCTTACAATCTCAAAAATATGTAACAATAATTCGAGATTTTTTTTTTTTTTTTTTTTACGACACCTTTTTAAGTGGAAAAAAAATTAACGGAGTCCTTCATTCTGCACTTACGAAACTCACAATCTCCATAAAGTGATGTATCCTTCAAACGGCGGATAAAAAAACTAAATATGGCTTACAATCTCAAAAATGTGGAATAATAATTCGAGATTTTTTTTTTTTTTTACGACACTTTTTTAAGTGGGAAAAAAAATTAACGGGGTCCTTCATTCTGCACTTACGAAACTCACAATCTCCATAAAGTGATGTATCCTTCAAACGGCGGATAAAAAAAACTAAATATGGCTTACAATCTCAAAAATGTGTAACAATAATTCGAGATGATTTTTTTTTTCATAAGTTTATAGAAATTTTTTTTTTGTGTGAAAATAATTAAATTGTACAACATAAGGGAATTTCAGAAAAAAAAAATTCTTTCTGTGGGTTCGATAAATTTGAAAAATTTTTCAAGTGGATCGTCTAACGAGCGCTACGATCTCAGCGAGCGAACAAAATCTCAGAAAAACTCGACACCGGTTTTCATGACTATAAAGATTAAATTTGAAAAATGAGAGCTTTAAGTTCAGCGCTTCCGACGCGCCGAGAGAAATTCTCTATTTATCATCTTGTTATAAGTTTCTTCTCCATTGCGCATTCTGAAAAGGTGTGGGGAGCGGAGGCGAGAATCTGTATAGAGGAGAATGTTCCGTTCGGCGCACAGGCGCTCGAAGTACTTTAATTTCTCGATTTTCTTCCGGCTTTTGGCGTATAACGAGGGAGTAGTGTTTTGTTTTGCATTTATATTTTTTTCTTCTCCGCTTGTTTTTAATTTCTCGTGGAAGTTTCCCTTCGCGTTCTCTCGGACGCATCTCGACGCGAATTCAAGGGCACCAAACGCCCCCGCGATAAGTTATCCTACCTACACAATGCGTGCGCCGAGCGACGCGAGATAAATTTTTGGGAACGCTGGGGGATTGCCCCACCCAAAAGTGCCTTTACGACCCGGCCAAACAGATCGATACAGAGACGTGCTGCTGGCGGGCAACTGAGGCGGAGGCAGTGGCCAATGTGCTTTCTCGCGGTACAACGAACAAGAGAAAAGCTCAGAGCTCCGATGAGGGGAATAAAAAAGAAAACACGTCGCGAAAGAATGCTAAGATCAACGAAACAAAAGAGGAAACGCATCGCACCAGTGACTTTCATATATTCGGCATATTTTTCCATAGGAAACATCCGAGAATCGCGGAAAAGAGAATAACAGAAAAAAAAAAAAAAATTGCTGGTACTCCAAATATGTCTCTATCTTGAGGATATTTCATCGCGAAAATTGATGAAAAAATTCTTTTATGCGGTGCATTTCCCTCAGGAAATATCTGCACTTAATACAGTAGCCGTGCAAATGTAGAAAATTGAATACTCTGTAATTGTATTCACCACTGTATGTTCCCTACGGATATACGAGATCTATAAAATACTAGATATTCCGTCGGGAAAAATATCGTGTAGGCGGATAATCGAATTTACGTTACATTTACATGTATTCATTTTTATTTTTATTTAATAAAATTTTGGTAATTTTTTTTTTTTAATATTTACTCAATGTATATATATATTTTTAATGTTAAATGCCAATGTGAGATATAAAACGTGAATTCCTCATAGACGCATAACTTGCATTTTATTTCAATTTTTTTATCAACCTATTTTTTTTTTTTTTTTTTTTTTTCGATTCGGAATTCAAATGTGAGATTTGAAGAGAAATATTAAATTTTTTGTTCAAATAGCATCGGAAATTTCGCGGAACAGCGGATTCGAGGACGCGACCCTTTCGGCACTGAGATACGACGACAGCGCGAGATTTAGGATGAACTTTTCAGCACATTGTTTATTCTCCCGAATCTTAATGTTAAACGAAAACGCGAAATCGAATTTTCAAAGGTCGAATTCGCACTTTCGACGGTAAATTTGCGGCGCCGGAATTTCTCTCGTATGATATTGTTGTGAACATGTTGACCCTTAAACTTCGTTTGCATTCGTCGAGCCTTTGCGAGGCGAAATACGCGCGGAATAAATAGGCAACGCGAGTCCTGTGAAAGTTACTTCAGGGCTAAGAGAGTTCCGACACGAAAGGATAGGCGTATCGTCGAGGTTATAGCGCAGCGAAAACAGCGTGGGCCCAGTGGGTCTGAAGGTGCTGCTCTCGTGTCATCTTATCACGTAACCAATAAAACTGTTCTCGTGATATACGGGAGTCCAACACGCAACCGAGCGAAGCTTTGACGTGTACATTCCACTATAGAACAGTGGAACTGTATGACATACTACGTGACGGACTAACTATGATAGCTTTACTACTCGAAATACAAAGTACACATTCCCCGACATCCTCATCGGACTTTCAAGAAACTTCTATGAATATTGAACTTTGTGATATTCGAATAATAGCGGCGGAATAAATGATTGTTTTGAGGTATAAATTTATCGTCGAAAAAAAATTTTCGTACATTTGCAAATTAATATTTTGATATCCGTTTGCAGTTCGAAAAATCGGAAAAAAATCGGATAATTTGTTTTATATGTGAGGTATTTAATACATTTTTTTCCGATTTTTTAGGGGAGTTCTTGATATACATAATTGTAAAAAATGACGACTTCAATAACGATTTTCGAACGAAAATTATCGTACTATTGCGAGTTAATATATTAATTAATGATGCAGAATTAAGAGCGAAAAATTGGGATAAATTCAGATAATATGTTCGATCTCTGAGGTATTTCGTCAATTTTTTTCAGATTTTCTCCGTAACGGTTTGATATATATATTTTCAAAAAATAACGACTTCCACGACGATCTCCGAAAGATAACTTCGTTGTGTTTGTGAATCAATATCGCGGTATATAATTAAATGAGAAAAAATTGAAAAAAAATCAGATAATCGGTTGCATCTCTGAGGTTATCTCTGTTATCATTTTTTTTTTTTTTTTTTTGGATTTTTCCCGAAAAAACAGAAAAAAATTCGTGGCGTCCGAAAATTTTTTAAAAAAATTCTTTAATAAATCAATACAAAGATAACCTACAATCGCGAAATATTATTGTAAAATAATTAATTATCGTTATAACCGAAAGGGTACGTGACACCGAATATCGACATCGCAATCGTATACACTGACTTTGAATTGATATTTCCCCGAATAGGGGGCTTTTCCCGAGTCGCAGTGGATTTAGCGCGATTACAGTCGAATCCCGAAGCTTATCATTGCCACATAATCGCGATAACGACTACTGCCGAATCCGTAATGAATGTTCCACCACCGCGCGAATTTTCATCGCCGAAAACACGTGCAAAATCGAATGTTTGCATCATTATTATTTTTACATCTCCGAATTCCCGCGGTAATACGTTCTTCGATTATACAAGTACCGCTTTACCTATATATGGTATCTATTGAAGGCACGAAAAACACGAGTGGTGAAATAATCGGACATTCAAGTCTCGAATTTCGGGAAACCGAACGATAAATCGATTGGTGTACCTCTTGGCGATAAATTTTCGGGCGAAACAGCGATCCCAGTATTACACGCGACACGATAGCGCGAAACTCCAAAGTGTCGTATAGCGTCGAGCGCTCGACAACGATGGGGCGCGTCGCGGGAAAACATCGAGAGCTACAAACAGCTCGAGAATAATATATCGTTTCACGGTAAATTCGTCGAGTCTATTTGCCGCGTCGTTAAAAAAGAAAACAATGAGATACATGCCGAGCGATCATGATAACTACTGATAGAGAGCAATGTTCTACGCAAACATTACGGGGGTGGAAGGTCAAGGATAACCAGATAGCTGCACAAAGTTATAAATACAACTTAGCAAAAGCTGTACGTAGAAGATAATAATATGATGAAAGATAATAAATTTAATAAATACGTACAGACGGAACATCACGCGATAGTACAGTTGGTGGTAGAATAATAAAATAATGACGGGCTATAAGTTGACTCGACCTTCGAAACCTTCGATCGCACGCGCAGGGAAGAAAAAAAAAATGTAGTAAAAGAACTCCCGTATTCTCTTGGGAGTAACAAAGACCCTTTGGTCTTAAAAAAGAAAAAAAAATAGCATGGCGAATACTATAAATGTGTGTGTATATATATATATATATACATCTTTTCGTCTATATATACATATATACATACATATAAATACACGAGATATTTTACGTGAAGAAAATTCGAAACGGCGTACAAGGGATGAGGCTTATCCGCGCGGCCATCTCACCGAGCGTCTCTCGCAATTCGATCTTTTTTACGACTCAACTGAGAAAATACAAAAGATATTTTATCGCCGAAACTAAGAGAAGAACAGGTGTTTTACGGAAGGGTAGAGAAAAAAATTGGATTACGAGAACGAAAAGGGTGGAATAAGAAGGTTTACTCAGCCGGTAGGGTAGGGTTTGCATCGACGAAATTTTTTTTTAGAAGGGAAATCGAGGATTTTTCATTGATGTTCCCGTGTACGCCGAAGGGGTGAGCGAAAGGGGAGGAAAAAATAGGAGACATGGAAAAATACAAGAGACGGAATGGCCGCTTTTTCCTCCGCCACGGAGTCAGACATCGCACACAGGAGACGCACACCTATGTATATGAGTGATGCAAAATCGATAGTTAACAGGGACGTTTAACGTATTAAAAGTTCGTTTCCTGACCCTCGATGAAGCAGTCGACTTGCCTGAAGCCTTCGGCAGTGTTAGGCGACTTATCGATTGATATTTATTTTTCTTCGACTCCGTGGACGTTGAACTTAGAAGCGAAAGTTCGAATGCATTCGTTACTATGGTGTTTAGTAGTTTCTCGCGTATGAGGGTGAAAATTGTAGGGGAAAAAGGTCGTCAAACAGCCTGAGTACACAGTGACTAAAGAATTTTAGGTAAAAACATCGCGTAAAATGCTTCTTGAGGGTTATTAGTTTTTAATTTTTTTTTTTAAGGGTCTCTGGTATCACTATTAATGTTATTGTTGAATACGAAAAAAGTAGGAGTAAAATTGTGAAAAAAAAAACAAACAAAAAAAAACCCAATTGAAAAATTACTAATATGAGATTTAACCACTTCTCCGTCGGGGATTTTTGGCAAAATGTTTATTCATTTTTTTTTTTTTTTTTTTTTTACGATGTTCAAATTTTTGCTCCGATTCGCGACTTAACGAAACTTAATGAACAAATGGTTAAACGTATAAACGCGCAATCGCGGTAAAAACACTCAGCAAATATTTTTAAAAATGCTGCCTATTAGACATTTTATAATTTATTCGACAGTTTAGGGGATACAAGAGAACACAAGATGATGAAAACACGATAACTTCGCGGCAATGAGAAACTCATAAAAACTCTCCCTCTTCATAGGGTGTATAAAAAATGTATTTTAATTAGTCTTATATTTGCGATTTTTATTTCAAAAACATCGATAACATAAAAAAAAAATTCTAAACCCAGCAGAATGGGTACCAAATGTATTTATTGCGCCAAAAAAATTGTGTTTTGTGTTCTATCCGTTAATTTTTCGAAATTCGTGTTCGTCTTACGAAAATTCGGCGATATATTTCTCGCTAAAGATCGGATTACCGAGTCTCGGACAATATATAGTTTATCCTACTCGACACTCCGAAGTTTGACTGACACGGAAAAGCCGGAACTTGTCAGTGACGAAAAAAAAAAAAAAAAAAAAAAAAAAAACATTAGTCAGAAATGAGATGAAGAGAGGCTCGTCGCGTGACTTGTCATCTGTCACTTAGCAAGTAAGCATAAGCCACTAAGCTACTAAGTAGTTAAGTCCGGCGTGGCTAATACGCCGGCCGACTTGGCTTTCGTCTCCGTGGAAACGTAGTCGTCGAAAAGCGACTGATTTATCCTATATTTCGTGACGAGTCAAATCCGAGTATCTAACACTGATTTATTAACTGATATTCAGTATATATAGAAATTTCAACAAATTCAAAATCTCTTCCATGGTGCGATTCCATAGAAAACAAAACACTGCACTGATGGAACGATGAATTTTTTGCAAAAGTTGCAAGTGTTCTATTCATCCACTGAATCCCTCGGTGCCGTTCGTTTCCGCATTGAACGCATAGCAACTGAACACGAAACTTTAACTGCATATCTCTCGTTTTCGTTCAGATGACAACAATAAAAAAAAAAAAAAAAAAAAAAAAAAAAACCTCGAAATTTGCGAGTTTTGTATTTACAATGATCGTACTTTGCCGAGTAACCTACTCTCGTACTGTATTTAGGACAATGCGGAGAGAACTACGAAAAAAAAAAAAAAAAAAAAAAAAAAGGAGCGAAGTAGGAGGGCGCCATAGAAATTGAGATGCGAGAGGGGGAAAGGGAGAGATTTAGGGAGTGCGCATGGGCTGAAAACCTTTTTGGATACCACCGAACAGGTACGAGTTTGTTGACGCTTTGGCGCGCGTTGAGCTCTTGTTTCCTGTCAAATTCGGAAGCTCGTTAAAAATTCATGAACAAACGCGAACGAACTATCGCGTACGGGTTACCGTGAGTAATGAAGCATTTTTGGAGCGACTGCGCGCGAGCGTAAGGGCACAATGAAAGGGCGCTATAGAGGGACAGCGAAGGGAGACAACGCAAGGGATGGGTATGTTTAATGAGGTCACTGCACAAATTAGTACCTCCAACAGCGTTGTCGCGAGCGTTCGTTCGAATCGACAAGCAATATCACCTACGATCCGCTTACGCACGCAATATACTATACCTACTCCGCCCTTTTACGTTTAACGCTTTAACGTAATATCTATTCCAGTAATTCTCTTTTCTATTTGAAAATTCAGGCTGAAGGAAAACCCCCTTTCATTCAAGGATTATAACCATTCACGTCGAGGATCCTTTCACATACTGGAAGAGTGCTTCCAATAGTGAGAAAAAGCAAAAAAAAAATTGTTGCGAAAAATTTAATAAAATTACCTTAAAATGTAATTTTTTCTAAAATTACCTTAAAATGTAATTTTTTCTAAAATTCCCTTAAAATTGAATTTTTTCTAAAATTACCTTAAAATGTAATTTTTTCGAAAATTCCCTTAACATGTAATTTTTTTCTAAAATTCCCTTAAAATTGATTTTTTTCTAAAATTACCTCAAAATGTAATTTTTTCTGTGGTAAAGAAAAACCGTCTTGAAAAAACAGTATGTTCAAAAAATTTTTTGCGAAATATATGAAATTCGTTTTTTTTATATTACTAACATATTTTTATATTTGCAAAAAAAAAAAATTGTAAAATAATTTTTTTTCATTTGGGGGAAAAAAATAAGTTAAAAAATTCCGTATGATTGTCACCGATAAAAACTCAAAGCAGTTGGTACCCAATAAAAAAGCTTTTCGGTGCGCGAAAAACTTCAGATGACATCGACGAAAAGCGTTTATCGTTGTTACGTCGTCATTCAATACCAACATAACCGCTGTGACCCAATAACTGAAGTATTGAACTTATACCATACTTCAGTTATTACTTGTAAGTCACAAGTTCCGCACTTTAGTTATTGTCGTAGTTTGATCCACTTGCGTCTCAGACCGCGCGAACGAAAATTCGTATTTATCAAATACGAAAACAAAATTGCAAAAGTACGAAAGCAACTTTACAGCGACGAAGTATTTTTTTTTCCGTGAATTCAACGCTAAAAACAATGATAGCAAAAAGTTTTGCGTAGTTATTTCATCTATTGGTGCCTTTGAAATGCGACTAAAATAGATTCTTAAGTGACTTCCAAAAACGAATCGTTTTAAAACTCACAGCGCATCCTCTCGCGTAATTATTTCGAAAAGAGCGGGTCGAGCGGATAGCTTCGTGCGTTTGGCATCGAAGCTTTTTATCGATTCTCGGAATAATCGATTATCGATTTAACTGTAAAACTACGCGAAATGTATTCGTATTTACTGCTTGAAATTCATTGTAAACGCCACTAGATTCGGCGAACGCGCGTCCCACTCGATTCGTAATTATCGCGAGCTTTTCCACGCATCTACACATATACAGTAAATACGTTTAGCAGAAATTTGGAAGCTTGTGCGCCCCGATAAATAGATGAGTTCGATAGTTCGTTGAATTCATGCAATTCCCGACAATTCCGAATTATTGAACCAAATTCGTATACATATAGAGACGCGAATCCGGGAAAATGTACTCTCTACCAAATTTCCTCAAATATTCGATATATGTTGACATTTTTTTTTATTTCCCGAAAATTCTTGGCTGAGTCCACGTTGATTATCATCTAAAGTGTAAAATAGTCTCAGTGGAAGCATAACGAAAGCTGTATTTGTGGTCCAATAATCATGGAAACGGCAGCAACAGTGGGCGCGAGAGGTCAGAGGAAAACCCCTACGGTTCGTGACTGGCGAGACGCCAGGAACCGGAAGTTCGCGACCCTCTCCACGTGTCGAGGGTGTCGTACCTCTTCGCATCGCACCCGCCTATTGAGTCGGAGAACAAAACTTGGCTTCGTCTCGAATCGTAGATTTTTTTTTTTCTTTCATTTTGTTTCCTTTCTTTCGCGTTAAAAAAAAATGGTGGTATAGAAAAAAAAAAAAAAAAATCGTAAAAGAACGCGAAAGATAAATGGGGGGTGCGAAATCACGTTTAATGCAACTGGATGATTGCGAAATCAAAGGCCCGTTATAGTATACGCACTCGTGAACGTTGGGTCAATCGGACCTCGAATAGCGGCAATTCGCGATGAACCGGAAGTTCACAATTGTCGCTCATATACACGCGAGCGTTCAACCATTTGCACGAAGTTCCGTCATTATCGCATCTCTCGTTTGCTATATTTGTACATGAAGATCCTATACATGTATTATAAATGCACATAAATGCCGTACCTATGTTGTATCATTAGCTCGCGAGCTCTGTCGTTTCATTCGTACCCTCCGGGCTATCGATATCCGCGCTACATTGCTCTCTGTGCAAACTATCGTTACAATTTTTCATTTATTCGCCATATTATTCCATCGGTTCGGTTCTGATTTATTGAACATTATTCCATATCGCCAGAAGCGATATTTGCTATGCGATATGATATATTCAAACAGTTGCGAACAAATTCATCTAGAATTTCCACAACTCCACAACGAAATGTGGTTTGCATTTTGGGCAAAGCGCATATATGTAGGAAAAAAAAATGATCCAAAATTGCTTGAGAATTACTATTACCGCGAAAGGCTGAGGGATGATGTTGGGACTTAAGATCGAAGATCAGCAACTCAAGGCGCGAATTTCGGCACCAAAAATCCGTATTCCGGAAATATCCTGCATGCGGCTATTGAAGCAGAAATTCAGCGTTGTTTTCCTCCACAACGAAATGTGGTTTGCATTTTGGGCAAATCGCATATATGTAGGAAAAAAAAATGGTCCAAAATTGCTTGCGAATTACCATTGCCGCGAAAGGTTGAGGGATGATGTTCGGACTTAAAGTCGAAGATCAGTAGATTATCGCGCGAATCTCGGCACCAAAAATCCGTATTCCGGAAATATGCTGCATGGGGCTATTGAAGCAGAAATTCAGCGTTGTTTTCCTCCACAACGAAATGTGGTTTGCATTTTGGGCAAAGCGCATATATGTAGGAAAAAAAAATGGTCCAAAATTGCTTGAGAATTACCATTACCGCGAAAGGTTGAGGGATGATGTTCGGACTTAAAGTCGAAGATCAGTAGCTTATCGCGCGAATCTCGGCACCAAAAATACGTATTCTGGAAATACCCTGTATGCGGCTATTGAAGCAGAAATTCAGCGTTGTTTTCCTCCACAACGAAATGTGGTTTGCATTTTGGGCAAAGCGCATATATGTAGGAAAAAAAAATGGTCCAAAATTGCTTGAGAATTACCATTACCGCGAGAGGTTGGGGGATGATATTCGGACTTAAGATCGAAGATCAGCAACTCAACGCGCGAATTTCGGCACCAAAAATCCGTATTCCGGAAATATGCTGCATGCGGCGATTGAATCAGAAATTCAGCGTTGTTTTCCTCCACAACGAAATGTGGTTTGCATTTTGGGCAAAGCGTAGGAAATATATGCGTATATATGCGTATATGCAGAAGAAAAAAATCGTCCAAAATTGCTTGAGAATTACCATTGCCGCGCGACGCTAAGGGATGATGTTCAGACTTAAGGTCGAGGATCAGTAACTCAACGCGCGATTGTCGGCACCAAAAATACGTATTCTAGAAATATCCTGCATGCGGCCATTGAAGCAATGAATAATTCTTCCGCGTTCTTCATTTCATACCGTATACTCGTGCCACTCCGGTGGTTGGGCCGATTATCCGTGAAAGGTTTTGCGAGAGTAGGTATAAGCGGCTTCGTAGTTCGACGCGGTGCATTATATATCACGGGGGAAATTGTATATATATCTATATGAGATGAGAAACCGGTGGCCCGATGTTGAATATAATTGGGTCCTGAGTCGGCACGTTTTCGGACACGCGTCGACCGCCCACCGAAGTAGATTGCTCTACGTTGCTACCGCGATTCGCTCCAACCTTCGAAAGCTCCGGCCTCGCCGCTGGATCATCTCCCTTACTCTCCCGTTTATCTACGCTTGAGTTCCCAAACCTCTTACGCTAACCCTGGAAATGCCTGAATCCCAATTCCAAAAGGTTACAACCAAATCAGTCTCTGCACTCTATACTTCATTGTGCGCCCCGACAACTGGAAAACCACATTCTCCACCGACGCAAGCAGTTTCACACATGCAACACGGGAATTCTCGGCTACGCGATAAGCAAATTATTTACCACAAACCCCCGAATTTCGGCCCTTAATTTCGGACGAAATTATTCGATTAATTATTCAAAATTATTCAACATTAATTTCATGGTACATTTAATCCAAACTGTTTAATTTATGCAATATAGTTGAGGAATGAAAAAGTTTAATGAACTAAACGCATTAAAAAGTGCAATTACTCGAAGGGATGAAGAAAACAAAAAAAATGTTATAAATTTCGTTGATTATTGAGAAATTAATCATTTTTACTGCTTTTGCAATCAAAAATATGTTCTCAATTATTAAAAAAAAAAAAAATGATTTCGTAGTTTTTTTGTAACTATGATTCGTGAATTTCGTTCGTATTTTAAAGTGTACCGAGTCATTTTTACGTGGTAAGAAATAATCAATCGCAGGACACAATAATGCAAGAATACAAATAAAATAAATGGATTACGAAGAAATCTACAGAAATGATTAACTTCGTATAAAAAAAACATGTGCTCCCGATGAGCATCTAAGCCGGTAGCTCCGGGGGTCGAATTATACTTGAATGCTTAAAGGTTGGGATAGTAAGTCTTCACTCTCGGCGCTCCGGATATAACCCTGAAGGTTGCCACCCTCGCGGCGTACCTTTTTTCTACCTCGTTCAACTTTTCCACGGTCCCTCTTACGTTTTTTTTTCTTTTTTTTATAGCTCGAGAAAGTTTTCGGCGGGCTAAATGAAGTCGTTACATCGAAGCGCGCCAAGCGTCGAGAGAGAGTGGCGAGAGACTCGAACTTTAGACGGTCGAAAGCATTTTTCGATTACTTTTTTTTTTTTTCCATGAAAAGCTGTGACGTTCACATGGCAAACTTTTCTCAAGAGACTAAATTATGTGTGTGTTTTACCGGCTATAATTTTTAGAAAAGGTTTGGGATAGCGCGGTGCGCTCGCGAATTTAGGACAGTAGATCCGCAATATTGCCGCAGGAGACTCTCGCGCGCATCGGAGTTTCGTTACAGGATTATGTTACAGTGGTCAGCTGCCCACGGTAGCCAATTACATTTTCTCGAACACAAAGGACGAACTTCGACCTTATGTACAAAGCTCCGATCCTGTTGAAAGGGATTGCAGCAAAATTTTCGTATAGCTTGCCACCCCATTCCCGAGGGTTTTAAAGGATCCCAGAATTTTGAGTTGAGGTCATCCCTCCCTGAACATTAAAGGGGTTTGTATTGCTGCTCCGTAAATTTTACATTATCAACTGAGTAATACGTTAATACACGGAGGGAAGGATCTAATAAACTTTAGCATGTCGTCTGGGAAAAATTACTATACAGTCGAAGCTCCGTATCCTTAACCCGACGGGACCGGAACCGTTCCCTTTTCTGTGTTTCCCCTATCGCCCCTACTCGCGGTCAGTTGCTGCGAATAGGGGTAACGAGGGGTATACGCGTCCGTAAGTACGAAGCCACCTTGTACCTGCTGCGCATGCGCAGTTTACATTTTACGAAATAAGCACCCCTTGGAGTGGGGCAACCGGACTCAGGGGATATACAGTTAAGGGAACTCGTTGTCATGGTAACGAGTTAAAATAAAGGATCGGTTAAGTTGAGGGGAGTTAAGAATACGGAGTTTGGACTGTAGTACAGTACAACCCCTCTTATGTTAACTCGACGGGACCCTTTCGGACCCGACGTCAGGGGAAATACAGTTAAGGGAACTCGTTGTCAGGGTAACGAGTTAAAATAAAGGATCGGTTAAGTTGAGGGGAGTTAAGAATACGGAGTTTGGACTGTAGTACAGTACAACCCCTCTTATGTTAACTCGACGGGACCCTTTCGGACCCGACGTCAGGGGAAATACAGTTAAGGGAACTCGTTGTCATGGTAACGAGCTAAAATAAGGGAGCTGTTAATTTAAGAAAAGTTAAGAATACGGAGCTTGTGACTGTAGTACAGTACAACCCCTCTTATTTTAACTCTACGGAACCGGACCCTTTCACTATTTTGTATTTCCCCTACAGTCCCCACTCCCGATCAGTTGCTGCGAGTACAGGCAACGAGGGATATACGCGCCCCTCCACGGCGTGACTCTGCGCATGCGCAGTGTACATTTTGTGCTCATAGTGTGGCGAGCGGACTCAGGGGAAATACAGTGAAGCGAAAGCATTGCTATGGTAACGAGTTAAAATAAGCGAAAAGTTCATTTAAGTGAAGTTAAGAATAGAGGGGTTCCACTGTATGTACTCAGTAATGCGGCGCTACAGCGCCACCTATGGCAGAAAGTACGAAACTCATAAGAATTTTTACTATAATTATAGGGAGTTTTTGGCAGAAGTTATGGTAAAAATTGTTATAACTTTCGCACTTTTTGCCCATAGGTGGCGCTGTAGCGCAGCGTTAATAAGCACTATAGTCATTTTTATCCACACAATATGGGGATTTTTATCAGATACTTCTCTCCGTGTTCTGAAAAACTTGTTGTTATTTTTCGTATAATGTTTCTACGGTGTTATCGGAAAAAAAAAAGTTTAAGGGTCAAATTTGAACGTTCTATTGTCAGCTTCGTCATTATGCCGCATGTAGGCAAACTGGCAAACTATGTCAGCTGCTACACGGGGTATCGAACCAATGGGGTGATCGGACCCGCGTGTCTGCCTCTGATTGCTCGAGGCTCCGTGTATACCTCACAAACAATATGGCTTTTGTGTAACAACAATGAACCAACAGTTTACCGTGAATTGTTAATTCGAGATAAATTCAGCCATTGGGTGCATATTGGATGCTACATAAGCAATAGTTGTTTGCTAAACTGCGAAAGAACTCTATATAACCATTGTGTTTCAACTTTATCGTAATAGTACACAATATAACAACGCCGCCGGGCAAAAAACGAAAGTTATGCGTTTAACGGCGAACATATGATTTTACGTGTTTCCTTAGTATCCAATAATTCTCCGAAACGACAAAACAAGTATTAAAAAAAATTGGCATACTGTTTTTTTTTATCGTCGCAACTATTTTTTCGGTCGATTTTTAATATCAAAAAAAATAAATTAAAAATAATTTTCGAAAAATTGAAAAACTTCCGATTGCAAAAATGTATAAAAAAGAAATTTTATTAACAAAAATATGTAAAATAATAATTTATTATTCGCCTATTATAATTGGGATATATCCACATTTCGTGAAAAATTAATCTTCTCGATTGTAATATGCGAATTATAATTTATTATTTCACAATTTTTTTTTTTTTTTTTTTTTTTAACACATCTATTGTACTCCCGTTTTCGGTCGCGAGATTTTGAATTTTTGGAGAATTATTTTACGTTTAAAAACGAAACGTGCAAATTTTTCACAGTAGCGACAAAAATAAATGTCGTATCATATCGCGTTGCAATGCAATGCGGAATATCTGTAGAAGAAAAATAATACGAGAAAACAGTTGCGCCGCGTGCATTAACGAATATACGTTTTCACAACGAATAGCATTACAAAGTAAATACATAACACATTCGCGTCGATGAAAAAAAAAAATACACAAAACATTTCCGCTGTGTGCTTTGCCCAATGTATATACACAGATTGCGGAACAACGGTGGAAATTTCTTTACATTCACCATCGATGCTTTCCGTAACAATGTGAAAACTTTTCTCGTCCTTGTTATTCGCGAAAGAATAATGGTAACTTGCGCGCAAAAGGATAAAAAAGAATCGAAAAATATTGCGCAGCATGAAGCCAATATTTTTCTTATTATTATTATATTTTTTTTTGCCGTTTTTCCGCCTCGAACCTCATATGGGTGAAAGAAGCGAAAAAATGCGAAGGAAAAAAAAAAAAAAAAAATGTTAAGATGGTACAAAACTACGGTCGGTAGGCTGTGTTATAATATAGTGGGGTACTATATTCCCGGTCCTCTCTGTGTCCCAACATTGAAAGAAATTTACGATAAGTAAATCGGAAAATGGGCAACTCGTACTCCCATTTTCCCCGTTTGCGCACACAGGCAAAGAATACGTTTTTCCGACGAGAATCGCGCGTATAGGAGACACGAGAAAACCTCAGTGTCTCGTCGGCTTTTCCAAGAGATTGGAGATGTGGCGGAAGA
This sequence comes from Buathra laborator, assembly GCA_934046635.1. Lineage (NCBI taxonomy): Eukaryota > Metazoa > Arthropoda > Insecta > Hymenoptera > Ichneumonidae > Buathra > Buathra laborator. Next base: position 8,088,669 of record OW203902.1, read on the forward strand.
GCAGACGCGTCGCACAAGGGCGGCGCGGGGGAGTCGGGTGAAAATGAATATTCGATTCGCAGAAGGGAAGCCGAGCAACGCAAGTTTCGTATGAGATCCGGTCTCCAAAGTACGACCGCGCGATGTATAGAAAATGTCGAACTTTTTCCTCTCCCACGCAATAATATAAATTTACCGAAAACTTGGAAAATTAGCCCAATTCCATAATGTATAAACCTTTATATTCTGTAAATATATGAATCTCGAAAAATATCCTGAAGAGGTAAACAATTGTTTTCGCGTCTTAGAGGAAAAGTAGAAGTACACAAAAAAATAAAATAAAATTGTCCTGAAACTCGTGCTTCTTATTTTTTTTTTTTCATTGATAATAAACATCCCTTCTAACGATTTACGCCAATTAAAGAAAATTTCTGATATAACGAACATTTTAATATATCGCAAATTAACTTTTCATCGTAATTACGCAGTAAATTCAATGTACCAATTTATCGATCAAAAATTTCTTAATTCAAGAAATCCTCAAAATTATCGAAATTTTCGAAAAAAAGATGTGCAAATATTAATTTTAACGTATTTTTAAATAATATTCCGTACTGAAGCACACGAGAAAACGAAACACGCATAACTGAAGCACACGATAAAGTAAACAGAAAAACTTAAATAAAAAGAAAAATTCTGTATATCAATGCACTTCAGGACACCAGCGATTCTTCAGAGTCCGGAAATAAATTCGTTTTTTTTTTTTTTTTTTTTTTTTTTTTTTTTTTTTTTTTCGGTTTCCAATGACGCAGATAAAGAAAAACAGTCGCCCGTACCGCGGAGGTAATGACTCTGCGGGCGATTATCGACAGAAAATACTCCAACAGAGAAAAGCACGAAAGGACATAGGGGTAAAGAGCGGCAGTAAAAAAAAAAAAAAAAAAAAAAAAAAAAAAAAAAAAAAACATATTTAGCAAGGGGAAGGAAACGTGTCGGAGAGTGCTCTGTGGCTTTAGCCAAGTGACCGCAATGCCGAGGTGTGCAACGCAAGCCTCTGTAGGCGTCGTTGGAGTTGGTGGCTCTTTTGGTGGTAGTAGTGGTCAGATACCCCCGCAAACCGGTGAATATAGTTCACACGGTGCCGTACACTTCACCTAGTCGGCTGTCTCTACTCGAACGTATAAATACATACGACCTCGTGTCGTCTGTAATACACTTTCCACTATATATCTGCCTAATACAGTACCTATATAGCCATACAGCACCTGTCTCCCCCCTTTTCCACCCCCCGCCGCACCCCGCTTGAGTTATCTACTAACCTATCCTGTGCGCAACGCATTCCAATACGTTACGGAGGATATAAATGCTCACGATTTACGTTCCGTTCTGTACTAAATTATACGAGACGTTACCGGAGCACATACTTCGTACTGTATATATATATATATATACCTACAAATGTATCGTTGGACTACAACTACGGAAATATAGCACGATAAATACTTGCGTACGTACGACGTAGACGAGTCCTGACGGCGGACATGAAACTCATTCTCGAGACGAACGAAGCAAGCAGCACGGGGGTAGTTTTTCGGTTTGCCACATACATCGAAACGTCGAATCGGAATTTGAATTCTGGAGAATCGTTTTTACTGATCTTACGAAACTTACATCGTAAGAATTTTTTTTATTTTTTTTTTAGGGGTGAAATAGTTTGATAAAAAAAATTGCATCTTAAGGGAGTTTCATAAAAAAAAAAAATATCGTATTTATTTTGTACTTTTCTGATTTTAACGAAAAAAAATTACCTATCGGTTGCAAACTCTCGTGTTTCCGGATGTTATGAGGATAACGCAGGATACGAATACCCAAAAAAGTTCAAAGTCGGAGCCTTTTTTTTTATTTATTAAGCGTAAACTGACGCAGGTTGGTAGAGACTCAACTATAATTTTCTCTCATCCCTGTCGCCGGCACGGGAAAGCATGAAGCGCGTATTCTGTATGTATTATGCATCGGTAGACACGGGAAATACCTTGAAGTTTATATATAGTAACAGGTAGCCTTGCATTCGTTACGAATACATGTCGATGATGAGGCGGCAGACTTTGCACGAGAGAAAGTGAGGGAACGCGGTACGTACGGAGACGCGAATAGGGGAAAATGGCTCTTTCTCTTTGCTGCTTTTCTCCTCTTCTTACGAAGGATACCATCAACCCTCAGCGCCCTTATAGAGAGAGAGGGGGAGAGAGGGAGAGGGTAATACAGAGGGTGGAGAGGAGAGAGGAAAAAGAAAAAAGTTCTCTCTTTTTCTGTACCCCATAATTTGCATTACCGCGCATTCTCTTGCGTCCCTCCATTCGCCACCCCCTTTCTCTACCGTTCACCACCACCCCTCGGACTCGCTTTCCGTATGGCCGCGAAGTATTTTTAGCATCGCGATGCCGCGATGCAAAGCAACGTGGTCACGTATACTCGTCCTTTTACACTATTACTAATAAACGTACACACGATGCAATATAATATCGGCATGGGGTCGCGCGCACGATATAATACACGATATATACCGTAATGTACCGTCGGTTTATTGTACACTATTTACGGCACAGAGGCATCGACAAACGAACCCAACTGCACCGAGTGAAAATTTTTACCGCGTATAAATCACAGGGTGAATAAAAAAAAATAAAAAAAATTGCTTTGGCTTAACCTTTCGTGGCGGTCGGTTGTCGCGGAAGAATAATCAACGCCGTCGGCCTTAAAATATATATTGCGGCACTAATTTTAACAATTTCTCATTTATCTTCAATGCTTTTGATAAATTTGTAAAAAAAAAACCATTATATCGAAATACTCGGTAAAAAAATTATCTCCGATCTCTATTTATGTTTTTACGAAAAAATCTATTAAACACGAGAAAGTCGCCATTTTTACGTGATTATTAAAAAATAAAAACAATTTTTTTTTTTTATACCTGTTGACAATTTTTTTTATTACCTTTTATAGTTATTCCGAAAAAAAAAAACAAAATTAAACTCGGCTTTTGAACCCTCAAGTAGATGTATCCTTGCGCGCGAACGGTGGAGAATATTCTTAAAAGTTGCGAAAGAAACCAAAAGTAAGATTTTTTTTTCTTTAAGGGCCAAAAATAGCGGATAAGTTAGGGTGAAGGGAGAGCTTTGCTTTTCGGAGGGATAAAGGAGGGGGTGGGGGCGGGGGGTTGATTTTTCATCGTGAAATAAAATATTGATACTGAGATGGGAGGACTATCGGATATGCATCGAAATTCCGTTCGACTGAGGGGAGAGCGAGAAGCTGTCGTATCCGGACGAAGTCTCATCGATGCCGTGATGCCGAGGGTTGTCCTGAAGCCCATGACGTAATAGGACGAGGGGTTCTCGATCGAAGGTTGACGCGACCGAATTGCGTCACGTGTCAGAAATAAACCACCCCGTGACGCGTTTTGGGGGGAGGTTCGCCCTTTCGCGGAGCTCTTTAACTTCTCGCGCGGAGTATTCGTCGGTAAGAAAAACAGTTACCGACTGCGCAATCGTGCTTTGCTTATAGATTCATTACTCGCGATGCCATCGGCTTCGCGTTCGTTGGAAACACCTAGAAAACCGTTTTGCTACACACGGCGAAGGAAACAGGTGAAAAACGGAGCGAGAAATAGCGCAGGAGAAAGTGATAGAACTCGAGAGGGCTGTACACAGGCTGTGCGAAGCACAGGCACAGCACCTGTTGATCCTGCGATTAAAGTTTGAAGGAAGAGTGACCGACGCGGACTGAGTAACCTTCCGACAGCGAGCGCAAGAGCCTCCAACGGCTCTCTCGCGTCTGTTTATCTCAAAGAGTATCGCTAACTGAACATTTCGCGTGAAGATAACCGATGAAATCGGAATAAAAAAAAATCGGATATTTTATTAATATCCCGCATCGATGCAACTCGCCTCGAAACGGTAGTATAACCATTGAAAAAAACGCGGTGATCATAAATTCAAGTAAAATCTCGAAATTTTTTTAATAACACGTAAATTTGATAATAATTTTAAAAAAATATAATAATAATAAAAATTTTTTAAATAATAAACAATTATAAAAATATAATTTAATTAATGAACAAACATTAATTATTATTTTATTTTTTATCAATAATAATAATAATGATATAATTTTTAAATGGACGAATAAAGTTGGATATTTTTTTTTTTTTTTTTAAAGGGTTCGTTAACGTTCGCGTTGTGAATGAGAGGCCCGAGAGACTGAAAAAACCTGACGTGACACATATATCGATTTTCGGTGTAACGTGTCCTCTGGAAACGTTACTATTTCAGTGGAACGTAGCGTAACCCACACCGCTACTCAACCTGCCGCTGCAATACGATAAGGAGGGGCCGTAGTGAGAGAAATGCTGCAGTCGTGATTGTCAGCTGTCCGTGCGAATGCGAAACGAAAATATCATTGACATAGATTCGACGTATAAAAATAGTCGAGAGTGAAATAAACGTGTGGGTAGTTTGTTATATGAAACGAGACTGTAGTCTGCAACGATTCTCGAAGATGAACGGTTCGGCTTTCGAAGAAACGCATTTTTTTTGTCACACGTCTGATCTTGAATTCCGAGTCAAATAATTCATTCTATTATCCCTCTCCGACAAAATATGCGTATAATGAAAAATGGCTATTTATCGAAAAATGTTTGTCGCTTCGTATAACGCGGATTGGCTGCTCCGCGAGACGAAAGGCGGAAGTTATTCACGAAAATTTCGATCGCTTCGAAAAAATGAAAATAAAAAATGTTTGGCGTGAAAAAAAAATCCTAAAATATGTGACCTTTTTTTTTTTTTTTTGCGTCGGCATATGTGACATTTTTTTTGAGATTTATCGATTTAAAGCAAAAAATGACTAAAAATCGAGTGTTTTTCATTTTTTCCGAAAAAAAATGGTAATAATGGTACCTGCGGCAGTTTTGGAGACATTTTTTTAGGGTTGATATTGGATGATGAAAAAAAAATGCGCGACAAAGGGATATCCTTGAGAATCGAAAATTTTTGAAAAATTTTTGACAAAAATTCCCGCTGTTATGAAATTTTTGTCATTCGTCGTTTCGTCACAAGGGTTCGATGTATTTTTACCCCTCTGATCGCAAATCCACCGCTTATTATTTGATACGGAAACTCGCGTCATAAGTAAGAAAAATATTATTTTTGGCCATTCACCAGTCTCGAATTTATTCCTGAGTCACGCGACACGCTGCTTATTTCGTTACACATCGATCGACCCTCATTAACAACGACTGGACAAGGAAATCGCAATACTGTTCGCTGATGAAACTAAATAAATTCTCGAACCGACAAGCTGCGATTATAATTTTTTATTTTTTTTTTACCCCCATAAAAAATTAACCCCCGTTACCCCCATTTTTTTTACCCCCATAAAAAATTAACCCCCATTACCCCCCATTTTTTTTACCCCCATCAAAAATTAACCCCCATTACCCCCATTTTTTTATTCACATAAAAAATTAACCCCTGAAAAAAAAAAAAAAAAAAAAAAAAAAATTACGATAGACTCGAACGTGTCGAAAAAAAAATTGCGAAAAAAAAAAAAAATTCGACGCGTAACACTCGAAACTCGAATATTTCGTGTAGCGCACCGAGTTCCGGTAAATCCCATGCGAGGACACGTGTTAACAGTGTTGACAAACTACTCTGCATTGCAGTGCGTGTACAACGAGAACATATTCGGTAGTCCGATCGCGTTGTTTATGTTCGAGAGACGAGGATTTTGACGCGAAAGAGATTCGCGTGGGGAGGACGCGGTATGTATTCGGGACCACTGGTAAACGCGTGAATCATATTATTCCCTCGGTTATTACCCACCCGCATCTGATATTACGATTAATCACCTGCGCCTGGCGCACCCAACAGCTACATTCGGCACTTCATTAAGCTATCGGGAAATAAATTAATGATTTTTCGATTAATTTTTTTTTTTTTTTTTCATTCCAACATTTTTTTCCGATATTCTAGTCATCCGAAAAAAAAAAACGAAAAGTAAATCTTTGCATTTTTGTATCGATGGCATCGAGAAAAAAAAAAAAAAAAAAAAAGTATCGTATATATGAAATTCTGACGTCGAGCCATCAACGTCGATAAATACGCTATATACAAGTTTTACTCGGTATTATTATTATTTCAAGGGGTGGAAACTCAATGAGAAGTTGAAGGTGAGATACGCGCTGAAATTAGATCTCCTCGTAAGTAAATATTATCGTTGCAACCTCTTCTTCGGTATATTATGCAAACTTAGACGCAATGTTATACCTCGAGATCTTCGGAATATTGTATCGCAAACATTACTTACTATCCCCCGGATACTATGAATACATTTTCTCGTGTTATTAAATAAAAATCTCAAGTTTCTCAGCATCGTTGCGTTCATATATCAAAGGCATTGGCAACTAATAAATTCTCTTAACAGATTGAAATCGATAATTAACGAACTGCTCGTAAGGAAACTCTCCGAAACGTATCGAAACTATTCGAACGATAGTGCGAAAAATAGACAATAAATTGTGTATTGATAAATCCATAAAAAATTATAAATAAATGAATAAAAATTAACATTATTACGAATAGTGCGAAAATTGGATAAAAATGTGTTTTTAATCGCAACATATCGAAATCGATAATTATCGAACTCCTCGTAAAGAAACTCTCCGAAATGTATCGAAACAATTCGAACGATAGTGCGAAAAATCGACAATAAATTATGTATTGTTAAATCCATAAAAAATTATAAATAAATGAATAACAATTAATATTATTACGAATAATTCGTAAATTGCATAAAAATGCGTTTTTTATCTCAACGGATCGAAATCGATAATTAACGAACTGCTCGTAAGCAAATTCCCCGAAACAATTCGATCGGTTGTGCGAAAAATACGCAATAATTTATATATCAATAAACTAATAACCAAAAATCATAAATAAATGAATAAAAATTAACATTATTACGAATAATTCGTAAATTGGATAAAAATGTGTTTTTCATCTCAACGGATCGTAATCAATAATTAACGAACTGCTCGTAAGCAAATTCCCCGAAACAATTCGATCGCTCGTGCGAAAAATGCGCAATAATTTATGTATCAATAAACTAATAAAAAAAATGATGAATAAATCAATAAAAATTAATATTATTACGAATAATTTCTAAATTTGATAAAAATGTGTTTTTAATCTCAACAGATCGAAATCAACAATTAACGAACTGCTCGCAAGCAAATTCCCCGAAACAATATCAATAAACAAATTTTAAAAAATGATAAACAAATGAATAAAAATTCATAATAAACGAATTGCTCCTAAGCAAATGTCCCCAAACAATTCTATCGCTCGCGCGAAAAATCCGCAATAAATTGCACAACAATAAGCAAATAACCAAAACTGATAAATAAATGAATAAAAATTCATAATAAACGAATTGCTCATAAGCAAAATCCCCCAAAACAATTCTATCGCTCATTTGAAAAATCCGCAATAATTCACACATCAATAACCAAACAAATTAAAAATAAATAAATAAACAATAATTAATACTAAAATAAATTATTTTCAAAATTACAAAAAAAAAAAAAAAATATCACTCACCCCAAAGTGGTCATCGTGACGATAGTGTACCAGAAGGCGGCAGGAATAGAAGTGAAGTTGGTACCGTCGACATTTTTCTCCGCGTAGAACATAACAGTAGCAAATATGATAATAGCCATAGCTAATGAAAATACGAGAAATCCGAGTTCGGATGCGCACGACTTAAGGGTGTAACCGAGAATACGAAGACCCTGCGAATGTCGTGAAAATTTGAATATACGGAAGACGCGGAATACCCTGAGGGTGACGAAGGCGCCGGAGACGTCGTCATTGTCGGTGATACCCAAGCCGATGTAGTAGGGCAATATGGCTACCACGTCGATTATCGACATGACGGATCTGGCGAACTTGCACCTGCTGGGAGCCGCGTACAACCTCAAGAGATACTCAGCCGTAAATATCATGACGCATGCTGTGTCGAGACAGAAAAATACGATTTTGTAACGTTCTCCACAGGATAACGTTCCTGCGCGTCCGGGACGATTGCCGCACGGAACAGTCTCCACCACGTTCGCCAATACGCTTACGGCTATGAAAAAACCGGTTACATAATAAAATACAAGCGCCGCGGTGGAGATGTGAGGATTCTGAAACGCTCGCCACATCTTTTGCCTCATATCGGTCAGATGTGGCAAATTTTGATCTCCATTCTCGCTCAGCTTGTCGTCCATGAGTCTCTCGGCGTTCTCTCGTTTTCTATCCCGATAATCTTCGTAACAACAATCCCCTATAACGTCCGGAAGTATACCGAAAAACGCGAGTTCCTCGTCGTAACTCGTCAGACACTCGTGTTTCGGATAATGCAATTTTCCCGTACGATAGTAATTCAATATGTGACGAAATATATCGGGATCCCGATCGAAGAAATACTCTTTGCTGTCCTCGTCGTAGAAGAATTCACGTTCGTTCGAACCGAGCAACGTGTCCGGATATTTTTCTAATGTGTTCCGCCACGTTTCGAAACGACGACCGCTTACGTTTATCAACAATTTCTCGTCGTCGGCTTTACGACGATCTTTTGGGATCGGCGGCGGCGGCAATGGATGCGTCGCTATCGGCACCCAACCGATCGCTGCCGCTCGCGCGAACGGTAACCACGCCGCGACGGAGGCCATTTTTCGATTTTTTTATCCTCGAATGACCACTTTTCCGGATTTTTTTCCGTTATTTTCCGGTTTTCGGAAAAATTTCGATCTTTTTTTTTTTTTTTTTTTTTTTTTTTTGGTTACGATGTAAATATCGTTGCTGGAAGCAGCTTCACCTGCCCGAGGCGACTATTACGACCCTCTGATCCTCGATAATCGATCTTTCGAATTCATAACTGTTGGATACTCGTTATTAAGAATCCTTGACAAACTCTTTGATTTTGCGAGTCTTACAATTCGCTTCTCCCTTTTCTCGATCTTTTTTGACGGTTTTTTTTTTAATTAATCGAGTTTTTCTTCATTTCGACGAATTTTTTATGACGCTGCGATAACCACGAGCGTTCCTACGGAGAATTCTCCGCATCGCTGGCACTATTGTCACGCACATCCGGAAATTCGATTTCCGGAATCGATAATTAGTGACGATTTCGATTTTTTTTTTTCTGGTTGTTAGTTTTTTTTTTTTTTTTTTTTTTTTTTTTTTTTTTTTTTTACGAGACACGAATGTAATAATCCAACAGCCCGCGAACGGACCGGCGTCCGACTATACCGGGAGCTTTTCTACTGTCGATGGAATTGGCGCGATTATGCCGGCGACGTCGACGACGGCCTTTGCTCGGTATGCTGAGGACCTTTGGATCATAGTTCGTCGGCATTCCTTCGGCAATTCCACGCGCGAAAATTCTTTGCACTTTTTTTCCGTTTTTTTTTTTTTTTTTTTTGTTTCTTTTCGCAAATTTTTTATCGTATTTTTTTTTGTTTTTCGTTTATTTGTGTTTAATATTATTTGACGTTTTTATTTCTGTTGGTCGGGCGCTCACGTTCACGACCTCGCGGAGGCCTCGCGCGAACGTGAGGACCGCACACGCGGCTCCAACGACGGCCAATCGCGTTTTGGCAAACTGCCGTCGTACTTCGACATCATCGATATAGCCACGCAACGAACCCTGCCCCCTCCCTTCCGTTCTCTCTCTCCTGCCCCTGGCGCACACTCTCCTCACGCGCGGCTCTACGACGTCGCCAATAATCTGTCGATTAACTTTTTCCTCTTCCTATTTCTCTGTCTATCGAAGCCCCCCACCCCCCTTGACGATCCCCACGTTTCTTATCTCTTCGCTATAACGATCCTACGTCATTATCGGACATTTTCTTTTTTTCGAATTTTTTTTGTTTTTTTTTTTCGTAATATTTCCGTTATTTCTTTCGTGTAATCCGATTTAACGAGGATTCACCTGTAATTCCGCGCGCGTCATTTTCAGACGTTTTTTTCGGGACTAACTTTTTTTTTTTACGATGTTTTCCATCGATTTTCCGTTAGTTCGACTCTATCGTTGGCGCGGCATTATTGAACTTTTTTTTTCCCCCACTGATAGTTCATTTGATTTCACTGTAATTTCTTCTTCGTTTTCGATTATTTTGTTTGTCACCGTTAACTTTAACGCAAAAAGAATTCAACTGTAACGCACTTTGCGGAGGTCGTTATTCGCCCGTTCGATCCTTTCGCTTTCATTATCTTCGTACCGGCGACGAGTCTCGGCGATCCTGGCACGTCGTGCTTCGCCGACAGCATGATTGTTACGAATTTTTAAAAAAATGTTTCGTTACTTTTCGCAAACACGGCTCAACGTCAATCCTAACCTATCTATCTATCTTTCTAACTATTCATCCATTCCGTCTCTCTGTTTCGTATGTTTGTCCGTATGTCTACTTAGCTGTCGCACGAACACACGCACACGGCTTCGCCAGAATTAGATCGACTGGCACAACCACGGGGCGAGCCTCTTCTCTTTACCACCTCCGTTGATCCTTGAGCCGATGATATTTCGCGAAGATTTTCCGGGCTGCGAAGTGGCACCGACGCACTACTTATTCTTTTTAACTTCACCGAAAATATCGTTCGAAATATTTATCGTCAAAAACGTATTTTATTATTACGATAATTTATTTTTCACAATTATTTACGCACATGTTATTAATTCGTTTATTTCGTCGTCGTTCGGCGTTTTATTCAACACTCGCGGTACAATATTTTCTCACTGAAACTGTACACGAAAAAAAAAAAAATAACGGAAAAGATAACCTCTGTGTTTTAATCTCTATCTCTCTCACTCTCTCACTCGTAACATCGAAAAAAAAGATCGCGAATAATTCTCGTCGAGTAGCTTTCTGTTTTGTTTTCGTTTTTTGCTTCTCGCGTTTATTTGACACTTGTTCGTATTCACGTTCGACGTCCGCCGCACGCACTGTCGGTTCGTCGCTCGAGTAGCCCGCACGCACTGAAGCGCTTCGAAGCTGCGCCGACTATAATACACGCAGCTGTTTGTACGGGTGAGATGCTGGGAGTAAACCACGTTCCAGTATAAAACGTGTGTCTCTGTGATCTATATATATGCACACACATACATATTATATATATATGTAATACGTTCGCGTCGCGATAACCGGAGACGGTGAGTCTCGTCTCGCGAACCTCTCGCGAGTAGTCCGTTGAATCCGTTCGTGGAGTGGGGAGCCGGCGAGCTTTTCTTCCCTCTCCCCCTCCCGGCGTTTCCCGGATAACTCGACCGAGTCTCAAGACGAAGAATGACGATGGGTGGTGGATTTTTGAAACGTTCTTGGGAGAGGGAGAGGATAGATCGGGTGAAAAAAAAAAAAAATGTACCGTGAAAATCCGAAAGGATATCAAATGGTGAACAGGAAAGTAATAGTTTATTTTTCGGTGCGTAAATACGTGTTCATTACAACGTCGATAGGACAACAAACATTAAATAAACATAAAGTGCGACAGTAATTAAATAAACGACACGCAGCATGATCTGAGAATTAAAGATAAAATGAAAAGAAAAGAAAAACGAGAGAGTAGCGTGTCAAAAGTCAAATAATCGCGGGAGATTGTTCTTTATCGCGCGTCGTGTTTCGTACGCGTGTGCCTTTCGCGAGATACAGAGGAGAAATAATTGAAGAATAACAGAACGTTTCGTTCCTCTCGATTCGTTCGACTTCGACGTCCTCGTCGGCGTCGTCGGCTTTTCCTCGTTACAATTACAATATATATACATACACGTGTATATAATACATATATATAATCACGATAATGTTTGAGTCGGCGACGGCGGCGGTGTTTCGACGGAGTCAAGCGCAAGAGTCAACCCGCTCGATGAGTCGGTCACTCGCGACTGGCGTACCTTACGGTGGGGGCTTTCGGGAGCCGGGGATTTCTATCCTCCGCGCCTCACTTCGATTCCCCACCCCCTCCCACTCTCGCGCTCTCCTAACCCCCGTATAGTTTGTTCTATACTCGTGTTCTTCTCGCACCTACTTAGCTTTCTAGTGTACTATAACTGTCTCTCGCTTTGAGAAAAGCGTGCTTTTGCGCTGTTTCAATTCAGGAGGGGAATCGTAGAAGGAGGGGAAAGGGAGGGGGGGGGGGGGGCCGATGAATTCCTCGAGTCGTTGTCGCGCTCGAGGTTTTTCCTTCGGCGTGGCCAGCCGTTAGGTAGCCAGCCAGTCGAGCTTAAGTACGAAGAGGAACGCGAGAGACACGCGCGCGCGAACGAACGAACGAACGGCAACGCGAACGTACCCCGGCCCCGCAAAGACCAAATTGATTTTTACGGTACGGCGTCAGTGGCGACGCTCAGCGTCCCAGCACCGCACCCGCACTCGTTGCCCGGGCAACTCTCGGCCTCGTGACGTCATACGCAGCAGCCAGCAAACCCCTGACACCCGACGAACCTCCCCCTCCCCCCCCCCACCCCCACCCCCACTCCCACCCCCTTCGCGCTCTCTCACGATCTCGCTACATCAACCCCCTCAACCATCATATCAACAGGGACTGTGTGCCGCTACCGTCACTTTACGAGGCCGCCATTCCACGAGAAACGTCCCTATGACTCTGTCTCCTCTTATTCTTCTTCCGATGCTTCGTGCACTACGAAGCCTCTCGGCAGAATCAACTTTTTCATCTCCGACTCAGTTCACTTTTAAATTTTTATTTTTTCTACTCGTTTTTTTTTTTTTTTTTTTTTTTTTTTTCGGTTATAACGGACTGTTTGTACTGCTGACTGAGAGAGTTTCATAATATCGTCATGCATTTCCGGTACTAACGGAAGAGCAAAATGTAATGAAGAATTGATAATGGAAAATGGAGAAAAAAGTATAAATTCTTAAAGAATATGAATATTGACATTTTTTTTTTTTTTTTTTTAACAATCGCTAAGTTTTTTCAGAAAAAGATACGAAAACATCGTAAAATGTACGGGAAATTAACCAAATTATCGAAAAAAACATTTTAGCTGAATGACAATTTGTATTTCGCAGAGTATTTATGCATTTCCGGTACGACTCGCGGAAGTGTACAGAAGACTGTTGAATAAAAACTTATTTATGAGTTTAAGCGAAATAAAACGATGAATTGCCGATAAAAAATAATCGAACGAAAAAACAAAACTGTTTAAAAAATTTACCGATCGTCAATTTTGTTTTCGCAATCGAAATATCTTTTGAAAAAAAAAAAAATTGAAAAACCATTATAAATTGTACGAAGAAAATAAATAACACGTAATCGTAAAAAAAATTTTTTGTATGGAATTTTTTTTTTTAACACTGCGCCTCCGTTAATTCAAATTGCATCCTTTCCATTGCGTTATGAAATTAATTACTCTTCAATCTTTCGTTTTATTTCTTTTGCCCGGTGACATCTTCATTCACAAGTGCGAATGAACGTTGCAAAGGGCGATTCTTCGTACGTATATATCGCATACGTTTCGTGCGAAGGTATGAGAAATGAAAAAAGGGGTCGAAAGCGAAGAAAAAGTCGTGAATTCGCGTGCGACCGTTGCAGTGGAGAGCCGGCAAAAGAAAGATATTCAACGTCGCTGTGCCACGAACGTGGCTATGACCGTCGCGTATCCATGAAGCGCTTCCTACCGGTTCTGCTGCTGGCAGCTCTCATAGTCCTCCACAGACCACGAGAGAGGGAGAGTAAACTTATGCCGCTAATGAACGCGCGCGGGACTACAACCTCAAAAATACAAGTGGCTACTTTTTCATCGCGACGGGTGCAATTCCGCTAGATAGAGAAAGACGAGAAACAGAAAAAAAAAAAACAAAAAGAGCGATAAAGGAAGTCGAGGGTTTGCCTCGAAAGGTCTAAGCTATACATCGCGCGCGTTCACCGAAGCCTCCATCTTTCTTTTTACCCGTTCGCGTATTATTTTTCAGGTTATACGATTTATTATGTTGCAAAATTAATAAAAATATATGTATATTTCACGCATCGGAGATTTTATCCCCGACGCTAAAATAGAATATAATAAATAAAAGGCCGATCTATAGATTCATCAAGGTCGATTATTTGCGAGATACAAAGCACGAGGGGATATACGCGCTCGATTGAGCTATTAATAATGTCATCTTAAAATAACCTATACTCGATAATTCGAGATTATAATGAGGCACTTTGACGGTATTTCAGTGTGAGGCAAAGCAAAAAAAGTATTTTGTTTAAATATAGGTTATGTAGGCGAAAGAACGAACGAGCGACAAAGCGCCAAAGTCTGACGCCCCGAGCGCCGAACCCCAAAGAAACGAATCGCGGCTTTCAGTTCGCACGGTTGACTGGGAGCGATGCAAAACGTGGCAATTTCCTGGAGTTTAACTTTGCGACTCGCGCAAGAAATTCAAAGTTCCGAATAACTCGAACCACTATTTCGACATTACGCGGGATAACTGTAGTGACAAAGTCACCGCGAAATTGCAAAAAATAAAAAAAGAATTAAGAAAAAAAAAAAAACATCGAGTGGCAGTGCGCGAAAGAAAACGGAATACCATTGCGAAAACTATTGCATTCCAGTCGTCCTGTGCGCGCTATGAAGCTCCGAATAATGTTTTTTTTTTGCCGTCAACGAAGCAACCCACGACATGGCGCGTGGAATTCACGAGCTTCGAATTTACAAACTATTTCTTGTCAGAAACTTTCGCTGGCGCGAAACTGACCTCATTACATCGATCCAATTGTTATAATATTCTTTTATATTATTCGATCCGATAACGAGGTCACGTCACATCTTTTTTGGATTTTTTCGCAAACTTTTTGATTTTTAATTAAAGAAAAAAAAAAACGAAAAAAATTTTGTTCATTTGATTTTTTCGACTTTTCCGCTCGTAGGTTCGCCGAGTTGACCAACTCATTTTCTATGCGATGAAATCGTTATACATAGTCTCTATCGTCGCTGGAAATGAACGCTTACTTTTTATGCTATATATGCAATTGGAAGCTTTTTCTTTCATCTACATTCGTTTAATATTTTTCCGGGGGCATGAACGAGCCGTCACATACAGACTACAGACGATGAGATTCGAATGGGCTATTCCATTTTTCAAAGCAGAGCCCCCCCCCCCCCTCCTCCCGCCCCTCCTTTCAGTTTCCTACGATGCGTTTCGCTTCGGAAAAGTTTTCCGGAATCACGAGAAATTAAAAGTTCTTCGGACACTGACGCAATCTCACTTGGCAGAGCGAAATAAATATATGTCGGTCTAAAAACTCGTTACGAAACAACGAAATTCATCTCGAAAAACATTATTTTTCTCATAACGAAAACAAGAACAGATGATTTCGACATAAAAATCGTTATAAACAAAGTAATAAATTGGATGGGAGGAAAGCACACCTTAATTTTTCTCCTTTTCGGTACCTTAATTAACCTAATACTCGTTAATTATTCTTTCGAAGACACATGCAGATAACTGTGTTTCTTTATCTCTTCGAGGTGAAGACAATTTTTTTTTCTGCCGGGTGGACCTTTCGTTTTGTAACCATTTTTTTATCTTCTCACCAAAAACTAATTAAGTCGAAACAATTCTGTCTGTTGGTGTCAAACGATTTAACGCTCTTAAAATTGTTAGTTTCAAACATTTTTACTGTTATTCGCGAGATTTATTGTGAATAATGTAGTATTAAAACTGTAAACAATAGTATCACTTATTCGTACGCGTAAACACAATGCTTCTATATATACCTATATTTATAAGATACAGTCGAGCAAATAAAGTTCGCAACAAGTGTAGAACGTGCCGCAAACGAATGCAATTGGTCGTTTCGTAATGGCGAAGCAAAATACAATTCGTCGACCGCAAGTTCCCCCGAGACGAAGATCAGCTGATATCGAGAGCTTTAATCGACGAAACTATATATTTCGTAAATTTTCCCGCGGTTCCATCGATCGACATAAAAACTATTTCATTGTCATAATCAAATACTTAAACAGTGTTAGTACTCTCCATTACCCGCTAATGATCGCTACGAAAAAAAACTATTAAAAAAAAGTGCGATCGAGTATTCGCCAATGAAAGAATCACGGGACTGCAGTTCGAATAATTTTCGCGTTTTGTGGTTAGGATTCCACGGACGTAGACGTAAACATTTTTCTTTATCGTCCCGACAAACTCCTCGCGTGTTTTCCAGTTGTTTTTTTATTGTCGGAGTGAAAAATCTTCGTGATTTGTCATGTCGACGGATGGTGTAGTGATCGGAAGTTAAAAACGACGCTTCGCGTAACATGATCTATTCAGTCTGCCGTTTTAAATTGGCAATTTTATTTCAAAGAAATGTTAATTACGCGGCGCTGAGATTCAGCACTAAAGAAATATCTCCTTCTACTCGTAACGATTCCGGTGCGATAATGAAGGTCCTGAATGTAGCGGAGAAAAATGATGCTGCAAAGAACATCGCTGCTCTTTTGGGCCGAGGAAATTGCCGTCGCGTAAGTCGATATGAAGTTTTACGAAGCGCCGCAACTCGGCGACCAAAATAATTTAAAAAAAAAATGAATTTTTTTTCCAGAGAGACGGTTTATCGGTTTACAACAAAATTTACGAATTTGAGATGCGACTCTTTAATCAAAATTGTCAAATGTTGATGACGTCAGTTTCGGGACACTTATTGGGCTACGAATTCGTCGGCAACAACCGAAAATGGCACGGCTGCCATCCGCTTACTCTTTTCGATGCGCCCGTCGTGAAGCAATGTACCGAAGACAGTTACGTTAAAATAAAGAAAACGCTGGAGAGGGAAGTTAAGAATTGCTCAACGCTGATTATTTGGACCGATTGCGACAGAGAAGGAGAAAATATCGGTTTTGAGATAATCCAAGTTTGTCAGGCAGTTAAACCGAATATACGAATTTACAGGTGAAAATAGACGCCGTGAATATCACAGTTGTAAAACGCTATTTCATTGTTTGTAAGATTAAGTAATTAATTTTTTTAGTGAAAATTCTCAAAGATCTAATCATCTGTTTGCGCAATCCAATTATTATTAATATTATTCGCGATTTATTTTTTTTTAATCGTTTTTTCGCGATGTAATAATTTTTAATAATTTTTTCGCGATTCAATGATTTTCAATCGTTTTTTTTGTTTTAAATATAATTTTTCATCGATTTATGCGACTCATGAATAATTTCGATGCTTTAATTATTGATACCATTAAAAATTATCGTTGTCCAGCGAATTTTTCTTTAGTACGATAAATTACACTTCGAGTTCCACGGAAAATTATGTATTCATGAAATTAATTTTCGTTTGAAGCTTTTCCTCGCGATAATACGAGAATCTTTGATTTTTCAGAGCAAAATTTTCCGAAATAACTCAAGCGTCGATACAGAGAGCAATCCAAACACTTGGCGAGCCGAACAAAGCGATAAGCGACGCGGTGGACGTGAGAAGCGAATTGGATCTGCGAATAGGCGCCGCATTTACGAGATTCCAGACGCTGAGACTGACGAAAGTATTTCCAACGAAGCTGAACGACATGCTTATCAGTTACGGAAGTTGCCAATTTCCTACATTGGGTTTCGTAGTCGAAAGATTTTTGGCTATCGAGAGATTCGTATCCGAACCCTACTGGAAAATCAAAGTTTGTGACAATCACGACAACATTAACGTGGAATTCAGATGGGGAAGAAATCGTTTGTTCGAGGAATTGCCGTGTCAAATTTTCTTGGATATGTGTCTCGAACAGCCGCACGCTACAGTCGAAAAAGTCACCGGAAAACCGAAGAGCAAATGGAGACCGTTGCCTCTCGATACAGTTGTGAGTTGAAACTGTTCTTCGCAAAAACGAAAAGACTTTCCTTCCTTTTCTCATCAATGCGCAATGAAAAAAAAATTGTCTCAATACATTGAGACAATAATTTTTTTTTTTTTTTATTTGTCTCAATTGAGATAAATACATTGAGATATGAGAATTGAGAGATGAGATTGAGAAAAAAATTGTCTCAATACATTGAGACAAATTTTCTCTTTGAGACAACATTGAGACAAATTTTCTCTTTGAGACAACATTGAGACAAATGTCTCAATACATTGAGACAAATTTTCTCTTTGAGACAACATTGAGACAAATGTCTCAATACATTGAGACAAATTTTCTCTTTGAGACAACATTGAGACAAATGTCTCACTGCATTGAGACAAATTTTCTCTTTGAGACAACATTGAGACAAATGTCTCAATACATTGAGACAAATTTTTACCGTATTATTATTTTTGCCATTTTTTTTTTTTTACTTTTTTTTTTTTAATACATTAAATACTATTTTCAGGAACTTGAGAAGCAGGGATCGCGAAAGCTTCGCCTCAACGCTAAAGAAACGATGAAAGTAGCCGAAAAATTGTATACTCAAGGATTCATAAGTTATCCGCGTACCGAAACTAATATATTTCCAAAGGAATTAAATTTGGCGCCTCTGGTACAGCAACAAGTGAATAACGAAGCTTGGGGCGGATTTGCTCAGCGAGTATTGGACGATGGAGTTTCGCCGCGACAAGGAAAGAAAAGCGATCAAGCGCATCCGCCGATTCATCCGACAAAACTCGCTACCGGTCTTCAAGGAAACGAGGCGAAGGTTTACGAGTTCGTAGTCCGACACTTTCTCGCTTGCGTATCGAAGAACGCCGAGGGTCACGAAACCACAGTGGAGATCGACATCGCCGGCGAAAAATTCGTAGCCTCCGGACTGCAGATTCTCGCAAAGAATTATCTCGAAGTTTACATCTACGAGAAGTGGAATGCGAAAGAAATTCATCTCTACGAACAGAGACAAGTTTTTTCGCCGACGAGCATTGAAATGGTTAAGGAAAATACTTCGCCGCCGAATTTACTCACAGAAGCCGATCTCATTGCTTTGATGGATAAACACGGAATCGGTACCGATGCCACTCACGCCGATCACATAGATACCATAAAATCGCGACAATACGTCGGTCTCCGCGAGGGGATATACTTTATTCCTGGAAAATTGGGCATTGGACTCGTAATGGGTTACGATGATATGGGATTTCAAATGTCGAAACCGAATCTTCGAGCGGAACTCGAAAGCGATTTGAAAGAGTGAGTCTTTCATACGTTAAAATCGGTTTATGAGGGAAAAACAAGGAAAAAATGAATATATCGCATATTTCTTGCGATGGAACTTAATTTTTTTTTAACGCAACAGATTTTTTTTTAATTTAATGCAAAGCTATGTGATTCAATTATTTAACGATATCGAGAGAAATAATGCATTTGTTTAATCAACTTTTCGTTAAAATCCGTTTATAAGGGGAAAAAAAGGAAAAAATGAATATATCGCATATTTCTTGCGATGGAACTTAATTTTTTTTTTTAACGCAACAGAAGTTTAATTCTTAGTTAATGCAAAGCTATGTGATTCAATTCTTTAACGACGCCGAGAGAAATAATGCATTTGTTTAATTCGCGTTTTGTTTTTTAGAATTTGCGAGGAACGTAAAAATCCCAACGACGTTCTGGAGCGTCAAATAACGAAATACCGCGACGTGTTTAAAATCGCTTTGGAACGCGCGAATTTGATAGACGCGGCGCTAGCAAAATATCTCGACGTGAGGCCGACGCCGGCTGAAGAATTGGAGAACATTATACCGGCCGAAGATCCAACGGTTTTCAAATGTCCTCGTTGCGGATCTAATATGACGTTAAAGGAAAGACGACAGGGTAACGGAAAGTATATCGGATGCACGTGTTATCCAACGTGTAACAATGTTGTTTGGCTGCCGCAGGATGTTACCGAAGTCGAAGTTCTCGACGAAATTTGTCCGCGTGTAAGCGAAACTTTTTTTTTTTCTCAGAATAATGTTTCGAGGAGATTTCTGACTTCTCAACTAAAAAAAAAAAAAAAAAAATTGCCATTAAAAACGCAGTCGATGCCGTTGATAAGAATTAACCGCATCGACTGCGTTAATGAACGCTGTGAATTTATTAAAAAAAAAATTACAAAAAAAAAATCCAAAAAAATCCAAGAAATCCAAAAAAAAAAAAAATCCCATTCCCATCCAAAAAATTGCCATTAAAAGACTGCGTTTTTTAATGGCAATTTTCGAATCGGGAGTTTGGATACTGCAAACTGGAAAAGTCGCCGGTACCTTCCGGGAGAACGAGAAATTGCGACGAGAATTGAAAAAACTCGAAGAAGAGAACAATTTATTAAAAAAAAAATTACAAAAAAAAAATCCAAAAAAAATAAAAAACCAAAAAAAAAAAAAAATCCCATTCCCATCCAAAAAAATGCCATTAAAAAACGCAGTCGATGCCGTCAATAAGAATTAACCGCATCGACTGCGTTTTTTAATGGCAATTTTTTTTTTTTTTTTTTTTAGTTGAGAAGTCAGAAATCTTCTCGAATGCGGTTAATTCTAATTAACGGTATCGATTAATAAGAATTAACGGCATTAACTCCGTTTTTTAATAGCAATTTTTGTAACCGACGGATTTTTGTAACTTTTACTCCGATTTCTATTTCAGTGTCCCGGCGATGTGCACAAGTTGAACGTAAAAATGAAACCCGGTGCATTCCCGATGTTGGGGACAACGTACACAGCGTGTATAGGAGGCTGCGACCCGATGTTCAACGAGATGATGAATATCAGAGACGAGAATATAAGAAGAGTCGATCGTCCGAACGACAGCGGTTATGGCGCTTCCAATGGATCCGCGAATACCGGAAATTCCGGTAGTCGTTCGAGTTCGACGCAAAGTTCGAGTAACTCGCGGCCTCCATCCGGCGGTAGAGGCGGTGCGACGACCGGAAATCGCACCAACGCATCGGGAACAACGAGAGGCGGATCGTCCGGTGGAAATCATGCGAACGCCGGAAACATCCGTAACGTAGGATTACCTGCTGCGGCGAACAGGAGACCGCCGTCGGGATCGGCAACGGGAAATTTTAAAAGGCCTCCGGCGCCAACCGGAAACGCCGTTATAGCAAACAGAGAAAATTTGTTCCCAAGTTGGGGAACGATCGACGATGATGTCGTTATATTGTGCGATTGTCACGAGAGCGCCAATCAGAGAACTGTTGTGAAAGACGGTCCCAACAAAGGTTTGTGTTTGTTAAGCTATCGGAAGAGAAAGGAAACGATAGAAAATGGAATCGCTGTATTCTCGTGGAATTCTATTCTCATGGAAAACCACTGATGGAGTTCTTCGCGTTTTTTGGGAAAAAAAAGTTGGAATTTTCACTGCGAAACGCGCGGAAAACCTCAATTTCCACACCTTTTGAAGTAAAATCGATACTATGCGGAAAAACTTTTCTCTCTCGTCTCGTCATATACTATTTTTCCACTAAGAGAATTCAAGTAGATAATAAATTAATTGACTCTGTTTGCTTTTATGTTTATCTCAGGACGTCTATTTTATACGTGCGCCAAGCCTCGCGACTCACAGTGCAAATTCTTCATGTGGGCCGACGATGCCGACGGACAAACGCAACAGAATAATCCACAACAACCGAAACCCAATAATAACGCACAGCCGCGTCCTCGTCCTCCGACGGCTGATTGGAGTTCTTCGAGACCAAACGGCGGCAATCCTCCTGCGGCGGGAGGAGCGCCAACCTGTACCTGTGGACAACCAGCCGTAGAGTAAGAAAAATCTATTCATTGAAATTCGAAGACTGAACTTTCCTATGACTATGATATCGTCTTGTGGCTCTCAATACAGAGCCAATAGTATAAATATACAGTGAAAAAAAGGTTTGGAATGAATTTGAAATTTTGCGACATCAATTAAGTCATTAAATTTCCATCTTATTAATTTTTCGAACAAAAATAAAGGACGAAAAATATTTAGAGATTTAATGCAAAAAAAATATTTCTTTGGATGTTTTTTTTTTTATTTTTCTTATTAAAAGATTTTGTATAAAAAAATTCGAGTTTCCGAGACTCGAAACTATGGAAATATTTTTGATTGATGGATTTTTCAAAGAATAATCATTTCGATGTGTAATTTCAGACGAACCGTCCGAAAAGAGGGACCAAACACAGGAAGAAAATTCTGGACCTGTCCTCAGGGTCCCGGAAGTTCGTGTAATTTCTTTTCTTGGTCCGACGAAACGAATGCCGGCGACGCGGACCATGGAAATGACACTGATTGGGGCGGCGACGCTGGACCTTCCAGAAGAGGAGGCGGCGGCCGCGGCAGCAGAGGGAGAGGAGCAACTCGAGGCCGGGGTGGAGCTCCAAGAGCATCCGGTGGCGTAAAAAGAAAATGTGGATTATGCCAACGAGAGGGTAATTTTCATACATTTTTTAAATTTATTTATTTTATTTATTATAAAATAAATTTCAATAAATTCAATTTTATTTATTTAATTATTTTATTATTGTTATCGTAATTTTTACATTTTTCATTTATTTATTTGATTTATTATAAAATAAATTGCAATAAATTCAATTTTATTTATTTAATTATTTTATTATTGTTATCGTAATTTTTACATTTTTCATTTACTTATTTTATTTATTACGAAATAAATTTCAATAAATTCAATTTTATTTATTTATTTATCTTATTATTATTCTCATTTATTTTATTCTTTCTTTACATCAATTTTATTCACTTTTCCTCCACAAAATCAACGCTTATACTTTAACTTTACATTTGTTTATATCTATTTTCAGGTCACACGAGAAGAACGTGTCCGCAAAATTCTATGGACTAGAAAACGAAAAACGAAAAAAAAAAAAAAAATTGTTATTTTTTCCACTGAGTGGATTGTAAATAATAGTTTGCTCGACTGTAAATATGAAGATTGTTGCTGTGACGAGAGTTTAACGTGATATCGAGCTGTACGGGTGATATATAAATATGTTTTTACGATCTTCTATTTCGTGTCTTAAAGTTATTATTAATCTTTTATAATATATATATAACATAATTTTTTTCATACATATATATCGTCGGATAAATTGGAACAGAGATTGTCAGAGGATATCGATAACTGAGTTGACTGCAGAAATCTATTTGCCATAAACTGCCGATACCGCGTTTCGTTTATGTCGCAACTCTTTTGCCGTAAGATAATTTACTTCTTAGATTCTCGAGTTCGTCGCGATGCTGATGAGCTTCAGCCGTTGTTTCCGTTAGCTGCGCGAAAAAAAAAAAAATTGTTGAACGATCGATATATATTTATATACATTAATACATTTGCGTAATAAATTTATTCGAGAAATTGTTAATTTTTTTTTTTTTTTTTTTTTTTTTTTTATAGGGGAAAATAAACGAAGACGAAGACTCACCATATCGAGGAGAAGTTCGAATTTTATTTTTAATAAATTGTTCTCTTCTTCGAGTTTTTTCAATTCGCGTCGCAATTTCTCGTTCTCCCGGAAGGTACCGGCGACTTTTCCAGTTTGCGGTATCCAAACTCCCGATTCGAAGGTCGCCTCTTGGTCCCCGAGACGAAGCTTTATCGGGCCGATTTCCGGTCCGAGTTCGCGTTCTATTCGCTTTGGAGACAAATCCTTGTTTGCCAATGACACCGATGCTTTACGCGTTGGTGTCCGTTTCGGCGAAAATTTACTCTTGAAGAACGGCATCATTCACGCGCAGTTTTGACGCATGATGGACGCTTCGACGTACACTACACTCGATGTTGCGCGTCGAAAGTTTGTTTTGTTTTCACAATAATCGCCGTGGCAACGGATGGACTGCTATTGGCGCTCAAACCCGTGACGGCACGCCGGCCGTCCGCACGCGCGCGCGCGCGAGACATGTATTGTCTACGAACGATAAAAAAAAAAAAAAAAAAAAAAAAAAAAAAAAAAAAAAATTTAAAAATGAAAAAAAATTAAATTTTTTAAAATTTGAATGTGAATTTTTTTTTTTTAATTCTAATTTTTTGTTAACAGAAAAAAATTAAACATTTTTTTTATCCTCGGAAATGAAAAAATGTCGAAAAATTGAAAAAAAAATTAATTAAATAAAAAATGAAGACAACATTGTCAATGAAATGCGAACGCAATAAAATCGAAAACATAACGAGATAAATTTGCTATATTTTTTTTTCTTTTATTATATTTCTTTTATCTTGTTTTCTACACAACTAATTCCTTCGCGGGCACTGCTGCGCGCGTTTCTATAATATAAACAAAAATTTATGAGTTTTGTTGCCTTTTTTTCATTAAATGTTATTAAACAATCTTTACAAGTCGTAACACTGCGCGCCGTGATTTATAGCGTTTTATTATCTATTTATTCCGCAATGAAATCGAGAAAAAGGAAGAAAAAAAACAAAAAAAAGAAGAAAAACGTACAATAATTACGCGTCGAAAATATAATATATTTATAATGTTATATTTATTATGTATATAATATTTGTGAAGTATATTTGTATAGTTATATCATTTTCATTGGTTTCCAAATACATATTTATAATAGCGGAGGGCGCGCGCGAGGGGAGGGAAGGGGGAGGGGGAGTCTTCAAATATATAACAATCTGTAAATATATTCGTAACATATATTATGACACCTAAAAGATAAGCGGTTTCTTTCCTTCGTATTTTTTTCATTTTTGTAACTTTTTTTTTTTTTTCTCTTTCAATGCATTCGCATGACAATTATTTCGTTCATTTCACCCTCGAGGTCAGGTACTTTTCAAAGCCGTACTTATTATACGATTAGTTTGCTTTTTTTTCTTTTTTTTTTTTTCATTTTTATCCATTCTTTTTCAAAGTTATAGCGACCTATTTTTTTACTCGGAGAGTCAACAGCTTAACTCTATATGTAGTTAATTTGTAGTTAACTTTTCCATTTCTATTTTTCTTTCTTTTATTCCTTTTTCGTGAAAACATTCAAAGCAGAAATTCTACCGCCTCGGCATCGAATGCACGTTATACATATCTATACTATTATAAATAAGAATCTAAAGATTATTAAAAAAAAAAAAAAAAATGTGTTTTTTTTTTTTTTTTTTTTTTTTTTTTTTTCGGCTCTTTCTCTTGAAATCTTCGGAAGAAGTAAATCAATTTAACGCTTTTATGAATTTAGGGGTTCGCGATAAAATGCTACGATTGCGACGGCTTCTTCCTTCTGCCGAAAAGATTACTCAGCACAGAGCTTCTCTTGTAATCGCGATCCTTGCGACTTCCGCCGGAACTCTGCTCGCTCTCGGATCCGCTCTCCGAAGCTCTTCGTCCCCCGTCGACGACGCTGATATTGTGGGCACCCGGCGATATCGCTGGGGGAGGAGCGACGTAAGGCGGCAGAGAAGTTGGTCTTCCAGTGAAGGAATTCACGGGCTGTTGTGCCGTCTAAAAAAAAAAAGAATTTAACGTAAGTAAATTTGGTTTTCGTCGATTTTTTCCCCGAAAAGGGAAAATTCATTTTTATCGATCTCACCTGTCGAAGATTCAGCGCCACGTTGCCGTAAGCTGAAATATAAAAAAAAATAACATATCGTTAGACGAGAAGAGAAACAGACGTGCAGCTTAACTCGCGGTTTATTGCCGTAAGAACGTTCGTCACATTGGAAAATTAATTTTATCTTTAACATTGAAATGTTTTATCGGAGAAAAGTTGATACGAAGTTTTTTATTTATCGTTAATTTTTTGTCGTCGTAATAACTTTTTTAGCGATAATCGAACTTTTTAGAATTCAACGCATTTTTTCGTTTTTGACGAATTTAACTCTTCGAAATTTTTTTTTATCGTTTATTTTTTTACGACTGATATCAAAAACATTTAACTCGAATCTCCGAAAAATTACAAAAATTGTGTATAAAAATAGTGTTCTTTTTTTTTCTCAATAAAAAAAAAAAACGAACTCTGCATTCCGATTTTTTTTAGCAATAACGAGACGAACGTTTCATCGGCGAATAACAGCGAGTTGTAAGGATCGTAAGGGTGCATATACAGGCGTGTGCTGTGTTTATTGCAAAAAGTAGTAAGAATAAAAAAAAAAAAAAATAAAAAACATAAGACGAGCGGATGCCGCGGAGGTGAAGAAAAAAAAAAAAAAAAAATTCCATTGCAGCATAAAGTATACGTGGGGGTGCTATGTACGAGAAAAAAAAAATGTGAATGTGATGAATGTGATGATACTGATTATTTAAATTGGTTATTAATTAGTTTGCAAAAATTTCGCAAAAAATCGGATCTCGTCGCATGCACTTCCGGTAACAGGCATACAGATACGTGAAAAGCTATTTATTTGTGTAAAAAAAGAAAAAAAAAATGTATAAATTAAAAAAAAAATTTTTTTAAAAATGTATAAATAAAAAAAAAAATTGTTCGCGAATCGCGTAATCTCGGTTCGTTCTTTTGGAGAACGAAGAACTGACCGGGATCGTGAGGAGTGTTCCACTGAGCGATCCTCGTCGGTGGCGGAGCACTCGATGGCAGGGGAGGCGCTACTTCTATAAAATGTATTCATTTCGATAAATTCGACTGTTTGTTTTCGTTGTGATTATCGTGAGAGATTAATGACAATGTAAATAACGTTTTACTGTTTTTCTTCTCATGATTTTTCGTGTGAAAACTATTTGAGAAAAGAATTCGCTTACCTTGTCCCGGTGCTGCGAAGTCCGCGCTGCTCTGTCTTTGCCAATTATCGTTCGACGCGTACTGCTGACCCGATCCGTTGTGATTCAACGTCGTTGTTCGCGGCTGTTGATAAGACTGCGGCCGCGTCTGCACCGGATGATGTTCTACGTCTACAAAAAAAGGTAATAAATTGAGAATTTTCATTAATCGTCTCGAAACACAAACCAATATATTTTATCACAAATTTATTTCGCAAACAGAAATTAAAATAAAAAAAATCGAAAGAGCATTTGCCATTTTTATTTTAACCACAAAAAATTCCCTAAAATTCATTCTCATTAATCTATTAATTTATTTTTTTTTAATAAAAAATGTAACTAATTAGAATAAAATTGGAATAAAAATAAAAAATTAACTAAAGTAAACTTTAGTAAATTTTTTTAACAAAAAAAGATAATAAATTAAGAATTTTCATTAATCGTCTCGAAACATAAAACAATATATTTTATCACAAATTTATTTCGTAACAGAAATTAAAATAAAAAAATTGAAAGAGCATTTGTCATTTTTATTTTCAGCTAAAAAAATGCCCTAAAATTGTATTCTTATTAATCTATTAATTTATTTTTTATTAAAAAAAAATTTAATAAAAAATGTAACTAATTAGACTAAAATTGGAATAAAAATAAAAATTTAACTAAAGTAAACTAAATTAATTATTAGTTATTAACTTCAGCTAATTAGAATTAAATTAATAAATTAAAGTTAATAAAAAAATTATTGATAAAAAAAAATGGATATATATATTTTTTTAAATTTATTTAAAAAAATTTTATTATTTTTTTTACGTTCTGTTCTTTCGTCGCTTACCATTTCGTCTCATTTGCGTCATATTCTCGGAACTCGGCGATCTAACGGGAACGGGTGGAGGTGCGCCTCTCGGAGGTATCGGTGGTCTTTCTCCCGGATGTCCGGTATACTGTTCCCTCATACTGGCCATTTTTTCGTGTTGTATGAGCGCTTGTTGTTGTTGCGCGAGAAGTTGTTGTCTGTGTTTATGCAAAAACTCCGTCTGCGTTTGCGTTGAATCGGCGCCGCTGCCCCGCGGCGGTTCGTGACTTTCAGAATTTCTCGATTCCCGTCGCTGCTGATTCTGTCGATGCTGTTGTAAAAATTCGATCTGTACTTTGCTCGGTGAATTCGGTTCCGAAGGATCTCTGCGAATGACGGAATTCTTTCTCTCGAGTTCCGGCGTCGAGGCGCGACTGCTGCCAGTCGAGACGTTGTCGTCCGGAATATCGGGCGTCAAATTTTGCAATCTTTCGATTCCTTCCTTCTGCGACTCGTCGTAACTAAGAAGCTGCAAACTCGGAGGTAACTTTGCATGGAACGAAATTTTGTTGACCCAATCGTCCATTTCTTGTTGATTGGCGGCGAGGAACAAGAATTCCGATCCATCGGTACACTTGAGTCTAAAAACGTTTTTGCGTTTCGTGTAGTCATCGGCCTTCTCGCAGGTCGCGTTAAAAATCGTAATCGGCGACGTCGCGGCTTTGCTTAACGAGAAATCTTCGTAATCCTTGAAGAAGCAGAGTAATTGACCGCAGAGAACGGTGTAGTATTGCTTCCACGAGCGTACCGCTGCCTTCTTTCCGCCTCTCTGCAACTCGTGTTTTCTCTCCAACAATCCCTGAATCTCCACCGGTCTCAGTGCATCGATGTTCTCCATGCGTTGATGTTTCCGGAAACTCTGAGTTCTCCGTCTCGTCGTGAAGCTCGGCGTTCTCTTCGGCTTCTTGGTGTCGACTTTCATACTCTCCGCGCGTTTTATATCGGGTGCCGTTCTTCGCAATCGATCGCCAAACATATGCGATATACTGTTTGATTTTTGTATTCCCGACGCTTCCGGTGTTTCGACTTGAGTCGCCGGAGTTTTCAAAGGCGAAAGTCTGTTCAACGATTCGTTTTCTTCCGAAATTCCGTTTACTTCGTCGTGAACGCTGCGATGGGGACTATCCATGAGGCGTCGTCGTTCCTCTTCGCGTTTCCGCTCTTCGGTTATTCTCTGAACTTCTTTGCGTTTCCGTTCCTCGAGACGGGAACGTTCGACTCTCTCCTTTTCGGCTTGACGAGCCGCCATCTCCGCTTCCTGCTGCTTCTGGAACGCTCTCTCCAGCATCGTTATGCGTCTCAATGCCGTGAATTTCTCGTCCTGCGCTTCGATAGTTTTTTCGAAATCTTCGTGTTTTCTTATCAGATCCTCGACCTGCGGTATCGTTTCGCCGAGTTTACCGTCGTTCAGCATCGGCTCGCGGCTTATTATCCAATTCTCCAATGTCTCCGCTTCCCGTTTGAACATTTGCGTGTCGAGATTTTGTTCGTAAATTAATTTACGCTGTTCCCAAGTATCCATCAGCACTTGTTTTCGCTGCTCGAGAACGGAGATCTTGTCTTCTATTTCGTTCGCCAAGAAGTGTCCCTGTTGTATCAAACCGTTTCCTATGCGATAAAACTTCGCGAAAGCGTCGGCTCGAGTGTCGATTTCAGCTTTGTACTCATTGTGACGGGATATCAAAGTCTCGGCGCCGGGAACGTCCCGCGCCAATTCCGGAGCGGTCACTTTTGCTACCATCTCGTTTATCCACGAGATTAAGTCTCTGTACTCGTCGAAATACGCCTGCAGCTGCTCCGCTTGCGAAAGTTTGCTTCGACGCTGCGCTGCCTTCTCCAACAACTCGTTCCACGTCTCGTCCGCTTCCTCGTGCTTAACGGCGATGTGCTCCCGAGCGTCCGGAAACAATTCGGCGAGACGCGATGCTTCGGCCATCACGGACTCCACCTGAGAATTATTAAAATATATTGAACAAAAAGAAAATAAAAAAAATAAAAATTTCAAAGTCTAAGTCTGTTTTGTACTGTGTGAATTTTTTATTTCGTTTCGATGAGGAATTCCGGAGAAAAACCTCCGCGAAGAAAACGATCGCAATGAAAACCGATTTTTAGCGATTTCTTGCGGATTTTTTTTTCGGCCGTTTTTCCGTTTATCGTTCGCGAAAAAAAAAGGAAAAAAAAAATCCAAAGTCTAAGTCTGTTTCGCACTGCATGATTTTTTTTTTCGTTTCGATGAGGAATTCCGGAAAAAAATCCCCGCGAAGAAAACGATCGGAAAGAAAACCGATTTTTAGCGATTTCTTGCGGATTTTTTTTTCGGCCGTTTTTCCGTTTATCGTTCGCGGAAAAAAAAGAAAAAAAAAAAAACCCAAAGTCTAAGTCTGTTTTACACGGCGTGAATTTTTTCTTTCGTTTCGATGAGGAATTCCGGAAAAAAATCCCCGCGAAGAAAACGATCGGAAAGAAAATCTCATTTTAGCGTTTTCTTGCGGATTTTTTTTTCGGCCGTTTTTCTGTTCCGTTTCCGTGTTTTCCGTTTCGATGAGGAATTCCGGAACAAAAATCTCCACGAAGAAAACGATCGAAAAGAAACCTCCATTTTAGCGTTTTCTTGCGGATTTTTTT
This sequence comes from Buathra laborator, assembly GCA_934046635.1. Classification (NCBI taxonomy): domain Eukaryota; kingdom Metazoa; phylum Arthropoda; class Insecta; order Hymenoptera; family Ichneumonidae; genus Buathra; species Buathra laborator. The sequence continues at coordinate 8,118,803 of OW203902.1, forward strand.
TCGGCCGTTTTTCCGTTTATCGTTCGCGGAAAAAAAAAATGAAAATAAAAAAAAAAACCCAAAGTCTAAATCTGTTTTGCTCTGCACCCATTTTTTCTTTCGTTTCGCTGAGGAATTCCGGAAAAAAATCTCCGCGAAGAAAACGATCGGAAAGAAAATCCCATTTTAGCGTTTTCTTGACGATTTTTTCCGCCGTTTTTCCGTCAATCATTCGCGGAAAATGAATTTCTATCGTTACCTGTTCTTTAACGGCGGCGAGATCGGTTTCAAATCCTTGATGTTTCCTGACGAGCGCCTGAATAGTTTCCAAATCGTGTCCGTAGCCATCAGAACTGAGACTCGCCTCCTTCTCCTGTATCCAAGCGATCGTCTCATCGGCTGTTCTATCGAACATGTGAACCTGTTTAGCGCCCGCAAGTGCTTCTTGTCGCGCGTGTGCCAATTCCTTGAGATCGTCCCATTGCTGTTTAGTTTCGTCGATTTTCATCTTTATCTTGTTAACTTCCGGATTGTTAGTCTCAATGAGCTTTTGCCCGGCGTCGATAGTCGACAATACGCGACTTTCGCTTGTCGCCAAACCCGCCAAAAAATTGTCGAATATCTGTATCAAGAGTTCGACATGTTCAACATCGCGTCCGTAATCTTCGGATGCGGCGACTGTTGTCTGATCGCCGATCCATTCGATAACTTCGTCGGCTTGTCGTGAAAATTTGTAGAATTTCTCGCTCTCCATCAATCTCTTCGCTCTGTAATCCTTCAGTTTCTTTAATTCGGCGAATCTTTCCTCGATATCCAATTGCTTCTGTTCGATATTCTTGCTATCGAAATGATGACGATTGACCAATCCTTCCGATAATTTCTTAAGATTTTCCACCGTCGACTCGAAAGCCGCGAGATCGCGTTCGATGCCTTCCAACTTCTTCTGCAACGATTGCACCGAATCCTCGTCTTTTCCGTAATCAACAGAACTCAATTGCGGATGTTTCTCTTTGATCCATTGCTCTGCTTCTGCCGCCTCAGCGTAAAACATCTGCGACTCAACAGCGTCGAGCAATCGGAGTTTCCGTACACTCGCCAAATCCCTAAGATGTCCCAATTTTTCTTGCAATTGTTGCGAAAGAGATTCGATTTTTTCCGAGGCGAAGTGTCCCCCGCGTACCATCGAAGCCGCACGGCTAAGCAGCGATCCTACCACTGGTTCTCGCGAAATAAGTTCCGCTTCCAGCGCCTGATGTTTCTTCTGCAATCGTTGAACAGTCGAAAGAGAATTTCCCAAATCGTCGCTCGCCGCGAGATGCTCCTTCTCCGTCAACCAGTGCAACTCGTCCTCAACGTCGCGTACGAACTGATGCAACAGTTTCGCATCCTCGAGATTGTCCCGACGTATCTGTATCGGTTCCTGTAAGCTGTGATACCGATTTATCGTTGCCGACGCGCGATCCTGAATCTCGTCGCACATGAAGTGTTTCGTGCGATTGAAACTCGAAGCCGTTTCTTTGATAGACTCGCAGGCCTCGTTGTGTCCGAGAACATCGTTTTCTAAATTCGTATGTCTCTTCAATAGATTCGCAACGCTCGAGAGATCCTTTCCGTGATCTTCCGACTGCAATTGCGTCTCAATTTCGTCCATCCAAGCTTCGAATTCGTCGAGCGTTCGTCCGAAGAGAAGCGCCTGATAGGCGTCGTTCAACCGATTCTTCTTCAGTTCGCTCGTCTCCTGCAAAACTCTCCATTCGCTTTCCAACTCATCAAGACGATCCTGTATCTCCCTCGTCGCGTAATGATTGTCCTCAATCAGCGTCTCACCTTCTCCGATAACAGCGCCGACTCTTCCGCGATTCGCCATCAATTCGCTTTCGAACGCGAGATGCTTTTGAATTTTGCTCTGCAGATTCGTCGAGTCGCGATAATTCTCATCGTTCGCGACCTGTTGCTTGCGGTGAAGCCAACCCTCGACCTCGTAGATGTTCCGTAAGAATTGATGAAGCTGCTGACTCTCCAGTAACTTTTTTCTTCTCGCCGCTGAGCTGCTCTTCAGTTTGTCTCTTCGCGCGCAAACGGACGCCAATCTCTGCTTTATCACGCTGCCGTCCGCCGGTTTTTCGGCTAATATTTCACCGGCGAACGCTTCCAACTCGTCGATACGCCCGAGTTGCGACTCGAGCATTTTTTCGAACTCGACGTGCTTACGGAGGAGAGTCTCCACGCCGCTTAGAGACTCGCCGAGGTCGTCGTTGTTGAGAAAAGCTTCTTTGGTCGCCAGCCAACTATCCGCCTGATCTGCTTGTTCCTTGAACTGCTGAAGATGATACGCCTGCATCAATTTCTCCCGACGGTCTTCCCACGCGTCGACGAGACCCATTCGCAAGTTCTGCAGGTGATCTAAGCTCTCCTTCACCTCGGGATGCAGGGAAAGCAATTTCTTTCCGTGTTCGTTAAGCGACTGCAGAGCGTCGTGTCTGCCGTCGATTTCTGCTTTCCTCTCCTGATGCAACTCCAGCAGAGCTTCAGCTTCGGATATCGTCGTCGGGGCTTCCGACTCATTCATCCTTTTCGTCGTATCGGCGACCCAAACTTCGACTTCGTGAAGATCGGCCTGAAATTTGTGAAGAGTATACGCGCGATTCAGCGCTTCGCGACGGTGCTGCGTAAGATGCTGCAACTCATCCCAATTCGACTGCAACTCGTGAAGTATCGCGTTGATTTGCGGAGCGTTTTCGGGATATTTCTGCGACAAATTTCTCGCCTCAGCTTTGTGCTCTTTTAGCTTTCCTTCGATTGCCGTCATGTCGCGTTCCATCGCTTCCTCTTTTCTCTGCAACTGCTCCACTCCCGGTAAATCCTTACCGACGTCGCTGGTATTCATAGCCAATGATTTCTCGATTACTCTTTGACTCGTGTCGTCGATGTCGCGATTGAAGAGATGAATCTCCAATGCACCCGCCAATATTTCGCGATAAGCGCTGAGAGCTCCTTGCAGACCTTTCCACTTGTTGTTGAAATTGTCTCGACGCTGTTGGATCGCTCGAGAACCGTCGTCGTGTCCCTGTTTTATCAATTTGTCGGCGAGAGCGTTTATCGTCTTTATACGCGCGTCGTCGACCCTCATATCGCTGTCTACGTCGTCCAGTTTACGTTGGAGACTCAGACAATGTTCGTAATCTTTTCCCGTATCGCCGGCTTGTACCATCATCTCCTTGTCCCTTATCCAAGCTTCGATTTTCTCAACTTGATTGTTAAACTCGAGAATATCCTGCGCTTCTTCGAGTCCGCGTCCCCGAGCGCCAGAAACCAGGAGAAGTTTTCTCCATGTCGCGTTTAGGTGTTCCAACTGTTGACGAATCTCCGCACTCGAGGGATGTTTGTGAGCCAATAGCGTCTCTCCTTTGGCTTTTATTTCCTCTATTCTGCTCTGATTCGCCGATAATTCCGCTTGGAATGCTTGATGCTTCTGCAGCTTCTTTATCTTTTCCTCGAGACTCGATACCTCACCTTTCGACGCTTCGGCTTCGAGTTTCTTTTGCTTCTCACCGATCCAACTTTCCGCCTCGCCGACGTCGCGAACGAACTGCGCGTGCAGTAAACTCGCCTCCAAACGTCTCCGACGGATTTCACAAAGATCCCGCACTCTCGCGCGTTTCTTAACAACTTCGTCGAGACGACGAGCGATCGTTGGGGAATCGAAGTGACTCTGCGCGAGAAGCTTGTCGCCGTGTTCTTGCAGAGCGATCAATTTTTCTTCCTGAGTAACGAGCAGTTTTTCGAACTCGTTGTGCTTCTTTACTTGAACGTCGACCTCCTCGACGGAAACGCCGAAATTGTCGCCACTCAGCGCCGCTTCTTGGGTCGCCGATAGGTTGTCGAGTTGCTTCGCGTCGCGCAGGAAGAAGTGAAGATCTATCAGTTGATCGAGACGAACTTTTTTCTGTTGCCAAGCTGTGTGCAACTTTTGACGCTCGTCCAGCAGTTGATTACACTTTTCTTCGACTTCCGGAGCCGCGTAATGTCCCGTTTGCACCATCGCATCCCCGAGATCGAGTACCGATCTGAAACTGTCTTCGCGCGCCTCGATTTCGCCTTTCAGCGCCTCGTGTTCGGCTTTTAGGATCTGCGCGCTTGCGGCGTCCCGAACTTTTTCTTCGGTAGACATCGCTGCGCGCAAACCCGCCGCCCAATTCATCAGGTCGCGAACCTGCGTGAGGAAACGCTGCAAATCGCAACTCGCCTGCAATTGATCGCGACGATGCGCCGAACGTTCTTTCAGCTCTTCCCAATTTGCGACGACTATCTGCTGCTGTTGATCGATGTGCGCCGCGTTGTTTCCCGGATAGAGAACCTGCAAGCGCGACGCGTCCTCGACGAGGACTTGCAGCTGCGCCTCGAGAGCGACGAGATCGTTTTCGAAACCTTCGTGACGACGAATCAACGCGAGAACGGAGTTCAAGTCGCGTCCAAGATCCTCGGGGAGCGCCGCTTCTTTTTCTTGGATTCGCGAAAGCGCCTCCGCGACGTCGCGATGGAATCGGTGAATCTCGCCGGCCGCTTGGAGACGCTGTTCACGGTGACGAATCAGTCCGAGAAGATGTTGCCACGATTCGCTGTGAAATTAAAATACCGTATTAAAAATGTTCGCATCGATAGATCGCGCGATTCAAACCAAAAAAAAAATTCTTTGGACTCGTAAATGAAAAAAAAAAAAAAGAAGAAACGCCGAACTTTTCTGTGTTCCGTTTCTTCGGAAAGAATTCATCGAGCAAAGAATTTTAAAAAATTTAAAAAATTTTAAAAATAATCATAATAATAATAATAGTATTTTTTATTTATATAAAAAAAAAATATTTTTCATATAAATGAAAAATAAAAATAAACTTTGAATTCTGATTCGACTTGAAACGAAAAACGTTTCAAAATTCCGAAAAATCGAGAAAAATTTATTGCGAGTCGATGAATTGTTTTTAATTAATTTTTTTTTTTTTTTTAACTAATTATGTCGATGGTTAGTGAAATGGAATAATCGAAGACATGCGAGAGAACTCATGCAACCGTGAAAAATACTTTGGAAACATAATTCTGCGTGCAATGATTGATCGATCGATTGTGTGCCGATGATGCTATTTATTTATTTTTTTTCTTTTTGCGGACGATAATGTCGGTTCGTAAGACGAACTTACCGCATATGCTGATGCTGCGCGCGCACTTGCATGACAGGATCATCATCATCATCATCATCATCATCACTATTACAGAATTCACGTTAGAAGTTAAACAGAACCAACACCCGTAATCCCCGTATCTACGCTCTCCTTTTTTTCAACCCTTTCGTTCGTAATGAACAGCTAAATTATTTATCAAAATGAAATTTTGTTTCTCAGAACCGTATAAAGGTAAATAAAAAAAATTATAGAATTCGCGAATAAAAAAAAAAAAAATTCGTAAAGAACGAAAAAAATTTTTAGTTACAATGTTAAATTTTGTTAAACATTTTTTTTTAATCAAAATATAAATTCTCACAGAGTTCGAAAAATTATAGTTATTCAAGCAAAGAGTATCCGACATACGAATTAAAATCCCAAAATATCATTTTAACATCCAAAATAAAAATCGTAGCGATTCTCACGATCGAAATTTCTAAATCGATAGGGTTAAAAAAAAAGTCTCCCAAAAACGGCTACAAAACTGATGACTACTACCTTCGTAATAAATCCAAAGACAAAGATTGTTAATCGAGGAAAAAAAAACCGAATAAAATCCAACATTCTACGCAAGCGAACGAATAAGAAAAATCTACTAAAGTCGAAGAAGAATCGTTTAGAGAGATCCGTGCGTGAGATTTATTGCTAATGAATTCTCACCCGAGTTGTTCCTGTCGTTTCTCGATTTCTTGGATGTAAGGACTCTCGTTGGCTATCAATTTTCTTGCCAATTCTTCGCACTGATTGAATCGCTCGGAACCCGCCTCGATGCGGTGCTTGAAATCGTTGAATTTCGCTTGTAGGATCAACAAGTGTTCGTAGTCCTGTCCGTAGTCTTCGGAACCCGCCGCCTGTTCTTGTTCCTTAATCCATTGTTCGAGTTCGCGGCTCTCGAGGAAATATTCATGACGATACATGCTTTCCATGAGCCGTTGTTGTCTCGTTGTCGCGAGTCTCTGCAGCGCTCTCATCTGCTGCGCGATCGCCTGTTGCTTATTCGCGATGGCTTTGCTGTCCGGATGCTTGGCGTTTATCATAGCCGTCGCCGTGTGTCCCATTTCCGTTACGATTCCGTTGTACGTATCCAATTCGAGTTCAACGGCTTTATGTTTGGTTAACAATTTCGTCGCGGCGTCGCGATCCCTTCCGTAGTCTGTGGAACTCAGCATATCGTTCTTTTCGCTCAGCCAACCCTCCACTTCGCCGGCTTCGAAGAAAAATTCTTGCGCTCGCAACGAGAGATCCAAAGCTCTGCTACGCTCGCCGGCTTTGTCCTGAAGATCCTTCCACGCGTCGTCGAGCTCGTCGCACAATTCTTGAATCTGCGGAAACGATAAAAGGGACGAATGTTAGTTTTTTTTTTTTTCATAATTTTTTTTTTTTTTTTTTTCTCGGTGCGAAGGACTGAGGAAAGTCTTCGCAAACGAAAAATCTTCAAAACACATACATGCATGTTGCTGAAATAATAATAATAATAATAATAATAAATCAAAGAAATCGTGTGGAAAATCTGTTACGTCGCATTATTCGAAGCGTTTTTTTTTTCTATGCCGATTCAGCGGTAGAATTGCGAAAATACACTCGACGCATCGTTCTCAATAAATTTATATAATTAAAAAATTAAATAAAAAGAAAAAAAATGTTTAGTTTTTCATAATTTTTTTTACATTTCTTATTGATTGGCGGATAATGAAAAATTCATTAGTCAGAAATTACCAATTAGTAGTGTGAGAATTTCGGAATTAAATTTAAAAAAAAAATTACAATGAAATAATAAAAAATTGGCGAATGAACAAAATAAATATTGAAAAACACGAAAATCGGTACATAGAGCGCTAAGAAAAAAATAAAATATGAATCGACGATCGCAGAAGTGACTGTTAATTTTGACGAACGAAATCTGCGTAAACACTTCTCATGCACTTCTCTTTCTCTCTCCTTACCTCGGCGGACCCACAGTTCTCGCAGGTGCTCCGAGCTGTGCAAAAATTTTAATTTCTTACTCGATCCTCGATGAGATAAATCATTCGGTGCGACGGTTGTGCGTCGATAAAAATTCACACGAAAAATATATATTCAACAGGAGGAAAATTAATTTCGTAACATTGCACACCTTCTTTCTCTCCGGATGCACCTGATCGATGAGCGTTTGTCCGGACATTAGAGTCTTGTCGATCATCGGCTGATGTCCGGCGATCTCAGCTTCGAATTTTTTGTGTTTCTTATGCAAACTCTGCGTTTGGTGCAAATTCTGCCCCAACATCGTTGACGAAGCTTGCGGCAGATGATCCTTTATCCACTGCAACTCCGCGTCGAGTTCGAAACCAAATTTATGGAAGCGCAGACTCTCCTCCAATGCCTCGCGTCGCCTCTGCGCCGGTTCTTTCAAACTACGGAATCTGAAATTAATTTTTTTCATTAGTCTCCGTAAGCGATTGATTATTTTACGCCAATGTATTGAAATTTGATTTTAGTTAAAAGTAAACAAAAAATAAAAAAAAATACAACATTTTTTAAAAAATCTAAAAAAAATAATTAGATTATAAAGATTTTATAATACATTTAGAAAAAAAAATTAACATTAAAAAAAAAAGATTCCCTGAAGAAAAACATTTTAAATACATTTTTTTTCGATTTTTTTTTTAATTGTTAAACTTTTTTTTCTAAATGTATTATAAAATCCTTATAAACCGATCGTTTTTTTTATATTTTTTTTTAAATGTATTTTGTTTTATTTTTTGTTTACTTTTAACGGAAATCAAATTTTCATATAAAATAAAAATAAAAAAAAAATTTATTTAAAATTTTTTTTTTCCGGAATTTTTTTTTTCTGTCTATAGGAAAGTATTTACTAACTTTCTTTGTGTAGCTTGGCTGCTTTCCAAAATATTAGCAGCATCGAAGTGTCCCTCGTGTGCCATTTCTTGTCCCATAGCGACAAGATCGTCGACCTTTTGTTCCCATTGACACATATCGGTCTCCAAAGTCTGATGTTTCTTCAGTAATTCCTTGCAGCTACGAAGATCGATGCCGACTTGTTTGCTCTGAAGTGAATTTTCAATTTCCTCCAATTTCAATCGCGCGTCTTCCATCGTCCTATTGAAGCCGTGTTGCGACGCGGCTTGGCGGAGTCTGCTGCCTTTTTCCAGCGACAATGCAACGAGTCTATTCCACTGATTGTTCAAATCTTCGAGAGTCTTGCCGACGTCTTTTGATCGATAATTCTCCTCGGAAATGAGTGCTTTACCGGCTTTGTTTACCGCCCGCAATTGTCCCTCATTAGCGCGCAATTCTCTCTCGAAAGCTTCGTGTTTCTGCAGTTTCCTCTCCAAATTATTCAAATCTCTGTAACTCTCATCCGATGCGACTTTCATTTTATCGCCAAGCCAATCGCGAAGATCGTCAACTTCGGCGGAAAATTGCTGATAATGTTCCGAAGCTTGAAGGGCGGCTCTGCGTCCCTGTGCGGCATCCTTGACGGCGGCTCGTCGCGCCAATACTTGATTTCTTCTATCATCAATGTAATCCTTTTCATAGTGATTTTGCCCTATCAGACGATCAGCCGTGTCGCTAAAAGCTTTCATTCTGTCGTCCTGAGCGTTCAATGTATTTTCAAACTTCTCGTGTTGCTTCAGCAGCGCCTCGACGTCGTCAAGAGACGCGCCGAGATTCGTGAATTCAAGAAAAGCCTCATGAGAGCTCGTCGTCGCTTCGATCTGATCGGCTTCGCGATTGAACTGTTGAAGTTCGAGACATTGCATTAACCACTCCTCTTTAGCGTTCCAATCGGAGGTAACCGCCTGATGAAGACCTCGCAACTTATCGAGACGTTCCTTCACCTCACCGAGTCCAGGATTTCGCGCCAAGAGCTGTCCGCCCAACTGCTCGAGTTCCCGAAATTCGTCTTCACGAGTTTTTATATCCTCGCCGAGTTCCGTGTGTTTCTTGCGAAGCTGTTCTGCCGTCGCGACGTCTCTTACCGGTTCTTCGGCTTTCATAGCTTCCTGCGCATCGGTCGCCCAGTTGATTAGACTCTTCGAGGAGTTCATGAATATCTGCTGACCAACGGCATCCTCCAGTCGCGATCTCCGCTCCTTGGCTTTCGTCTGAACTTTGTTCCAGAGATCCTTAATCTCGTTTTGTCGGGAATTAACGTTGTCGTGTTCGTGAGGATAGGAACTCTTAACGCTGTTCGCGAGAAGATTAACCTTCCGAACTTTTTCCTCAACCGGCGCTAATTCGCGTTCCAAATGTTGATGACGACGCTGAAGCGCCTGAACGGTTTTCAAGTCGGGACCGATCTCCGCGGTGTCCAATTGCGTTATCTTCTCAAGCATCCAGTCGTGCGCCTCGTCGCACGTGCGATTAAAAAGCTCAACGCTCGACGCTCCTTCGAGACTTTTTTCCTTTTGCGCTTTAAGCCAATTAAGGTGATCCCACAATTGATGAATGTGTCGCTGCCGCGCCTCAACTTTGTCCAATTGGCTGTGTCCCTGTTTAACGAAATCTTCGACCGCCGCGTCGATAGCTTCGACTCGTTTTCCCGAAGCCGATAAATCGGTTAAAAATTTCTCGTACTTTCTCTTCGCGGTTTCGACATTATCGCGGGAATCGTCGGCTCTCAGCATCTTCTCCTTGTCTTTTATCCATTTCTCGAAGTCATCGCATTCCCGATAAAATCCATAGAGTCTTATCGCGTCCTCGAGAAGCGCGTGTCGCTTCGATGCCAATTCGCGAAGTTCGTTATACGTGTCGTTAATTTTTTTCTGCCTTTTCTCGACGTTGTCGCTGTCGCTCGGCGTTGATTTACGTTTTACAGGTTTAACCGTCGATTTTATTGATTTTACGCGCCTAACGGGAATAATTTGATTGACCATTTTAGTCTTTTTGACTCTCTGAGTAACGCGAACTTTTTCGGGTCTCTTTACTTGTACCTGATAAACTTTTGGTTCGATTTCGCGGACGTAATTCGCCGGTACGTAACCTTCGCTGCCGTCGGTCTTCCGGACGTTCCACCAATCGGGATTCGTTTTACTGAGAAGAAACATCGTTTCGCCTTTGGCAATTTGCATTCCTTGACCGCTGAAGGGATACAGAGATTTTACTTGAGGAACGCGGCGCTCTTCTACGACGGTTCGCGGCTCCATCCGCTCGATCACCTCGTCTACCCATTCGTCTTGCGGCACGAGACGCACCTCTTTGCTCCATTCTTCCTGTTCGAGTTCCGCAACCGGTTCCGGATCGGCGGATAATTCGAGAGTCGATATACCCGCTTTGATTAGTTTCTCCGCCTGACTATTCAGCGACTGAACGTCGCCTTTGTAAGCGTTCAATTCCCCTTCGAGATCCTTGTGACGCTGCAGCAACGCCTGTGCGCTCGGCTCGTCGACGCCGTAATCCTGCGACGCGACGAGAGCCATTTTTTCGTTCATCCAAGAGTCCGCCTCGTTCGCGTCTGTGTAATATTGAAAGGCTTCCGCCGCGTCGTCCAATTGTTTTTTCCTCAAAGCCGCCAATTCCTCCAAAACCTTCCAATGTTCCTGAAGCGAATCAATGCGATTCTGTATCTCCAACGCCGATGGATGACTGTCGGCGATAAGCTTTCTTCCGGCGCTGCATAATTGCTCCGATTTTGGTCGTCGAACTTTCATCTCGTCTTGCAAAGCTTTATGCTTCTGTTGCAACGATATAACCGCTCGTAGATCTTTCGCCGATATTCCGGCTTTGCATATTCTCTGCTTTTCCACGAGCCACGATTCCTCGTCTTCGTGATCCTGAAGAAAGTGAAAGAAATTTCTTGCGTCTTCTAGACGCGCTTTACGCTCTTTACTGTTCTCAACGAGATCGTCGTAAGCGCTGTTTAGATTCTCGAGCTTTTGTTGCAGCAGATGCGCCTCTTTGCTCGACGGTTGCGAGAGATGTTGCGCCGCTTGCCGGCCAAGTCGTCTCTGACTCTCGCCAAGCGCCGTTACTTGAAGCTCCTGGAGGCTGTGCTTCTGCAACAGATCCTCGACACCGAGAAGATGGGGACCCACGTCGGTGCTCTGGAAATTTAATTGGAGTTCTTGTATCGTCGCAAGTGTCGCGTCGATTTCGCGCATCAGACTCATCAGCGAACACAACGCCGCGAGATTCGCCTTGTGATTGTCCAGCAATGTGAGAAGCTGCTTCCATCTTTGCAGAACTTCTTGTTCTCGCGATCTCACGCGCTCGTTACCGTGATAATTTTCTCGCACGAGCTCCTCGGACATATTTGTGAGATCGTGAAAGCGTTCCTCGCGCGCGAGTATGTCGGCGCTTATGGCTTCGTGCTTCTTAACCGTTGCGTCTATCTGCGCTAAATTGCTGCCGTAACGAGGATCCGAAAGTACTTGTATCATTTCCTTGAGATAACCCTCTCGCAATACGCTTTTCTTCTCGAATTTGTAATTCAATTGCTCGAGTCTTTCCTGACGAAGGAGCTCCGTGCGGAGCGCTACTTCCCGACGATGCTCGGCCCTCTCAAGCTCCACCCAGTTTCTCTCTATGTCGTGAACGAGTTGCCCTTCTTGCGGTATGAATGCCGGCTGATTCAAGGATTTCAACTGCGTGTTTATGTGAAAGTAAAGAGCTTCGATTTCCGAACGTTCCTTGTACTTCGGCGGCTTCTCCACCGTGCGATACTGTTTGAAGGCCAATAGTTCGCCCTGTATACCTTCCAATGAATTCGGAAAGCTACGATTCTCCAATACCGCGATCTTTAGCTTTATCCACTCGAGAAGATTCGTCGTTAGCTTCTCGTAGTGTACCTTCATCTTGTCTGCGTCCATCATTTGGCCGACGATCTGCGAAAACGGAAGGAATTTCATGATTAATTTTCGATTTTGGCGGATGAGAGACACGGAAGCTGATTGAGATAAACGTTTTTATGAGACGAAAGTCTCGTTTCTTTATTTTAATTACTATAACGATATGTATAGTTAAAATCAATTTTTTTCTGTGCCATCGATTAGAATAGATATTCAAGTGGCTCTGTGATTTTTTTCAGTACTTTTTCTTGTCACGTTTCGAAAATATTTAGATGATTGCTGAGAGTTTTATAAGCGAATATTTTGGGATGCAGAATTTACCGATCAGTAAATTTTGAGTCGTTTAAATATCAAGAAAATATTGTTAATAAAATCTGAAAAAATTCTCAGAGATTCTTTGGTCTCTCATTTCATTGATAGCGGAGGCAAATATTGATTTTAAATAAATGCGCCGTTACTGTAGCTATAATAAGCCAAAATAAGTAAACATTTTTTTGGGGCGAAAATCTCATTCCTTTATTTTAATTACTATAACGATATGTATAGTTGAAATCAATTTTTTTCTGTGCCATCGATTAGAATAGATATTCAAGTGGCTCTGTGATTTTTTTTCAGTACTTTTTGTCGTCACGTTTCGAAAATATTTAGATGATTGCTGAGAGTCCTATAAGTGAATATTCTGAGATGCAGAATTTTGCCGATCAGTAAATTTTGAGTCGTTTATATATCAAGAAAATGTTGTTAATAAAATCTGAAAAAATTCTCAGAGATACTTTGATCTCTCATTTCATTGATAGCGGAGGCAAATATTGATTTTAAATAAATGCGCCGTTACTGTAGCTATAATAAGCCAAAATAAGTAAACATTTTTTTGGGGCGAAAATCTCATTCCTTCATTTTAATTACTATAACGATATGTATAGTTAAAATCAATTTTTTTCTGTGCCATCGATTAGAATAGATATTCAAGTAACTCTGTGATTTTGTTCAGTATTTTTTGTCGTCACGTTTCGAAAATATTTAGATGATTGCTGAGAGTCCTATAAGTGAATATTCTGAGATGCAGAATTTGCCGATCAGTAAACTTTGAGTCGTTTAAATATCAAGAAAATATTGTTAATAAAATCTGAAAAAATTCTCAAAGATACTTTGGTCTCTCATTTCATTGATAGCGGAGGCAAATATTGATTTAAAATAAATGCGCCGTTACTGTAGCAACAATAAGCCAACGAGGTTTTTGCTCTCAGATCGAAAAGCGTCTCTCGCACCTTGAGATTTCATATGTAGTCGTTAATCGAATAATTTCACATTGAAAACCGATAATTATTGTTGGAATATTGAATATCAATCAACTCACATTTGCTATTCTTTTGCCGCTCTTTATCTCGTTCTTCATCCTTGCGAATGTATGATAATAAGACGCGACGTAAGTGATGATGGATTTCTCGTCGGGTCTCTGCGTGTCGACGTCTTCCGCGTCAAGCAGACGGGGGATTCCGAGTTCGGAATTAGCGACATCGAAGGCATAATTGAGATTGTCGATGTGCTTTCCCTGTCCGAGTTCCGACCAATTGACCAGATCCGGTCGGTGGGCGTGAATGAGGGCGTTGAATCCGAGACCACTTCTCCAAGAACCTTTCGAACGAAACCAACAAACGATGAAATCCGATCGATCATTGATTTTTTTTTTTTTTTTTTTTTTTTTTTTTCTTCGGATAAATCTTCGCGAAAATGGATTATAGCTTTGTGAGAATTTCGTACCCGTAAAATCCTGTATGTTGACCTCCGGATAGCCATTGGTCTTTCTTTGGCACCAGAGCAGCAAAGCATCTTTAGCCGATTTCTTCTCGCTGCTCTCATTCTCCTCGTCGACGTCGATTTCGATTTCTTGAATTTGGAAACGGAGGATAATCGTCCAGATGAGACCGAGTATCAGTCTCGGATTTCCATCGACAATGTCCTCCGCTCCGATACTCTCTAATCGAACCTAAAAAAATACGAAAAAAAAAAAAAAAAAAAAAAAAAAAAAATAGATATAGTGAAATGGGAGATTATCATTTGTTTGTCGAATAGCAAATATCTCAAAGTCTCGTCTGACGCAACAAAGTCTTCAGCGAGACTATCTTATCGGCGTGAGAAAAATTTATCCGTTACACATACGCGATCTATAAATATAAAACAATACGTAATTGAAATGCGATGGAAGCTGACGAATGCGCAATACACGATATCGATAATAATCGTTATGTAAAATATTTGTGTTACAAACAGCTTGCGAATAATAAATTCAAGGAATTGTGACGAAAAAGGAGACTATGGACTTGAAAATTAATCGATGCTCCACATCACGCAAAATCGGGAACGTCTCGAAGAGATAAAAGACGACGAAACTTGTGTAAAATTATTATTCGCCAAAACAAAGAATCGTTATGGTGAAAAAAATTTTTATCACGAAGATTTTTTTTTTAGAGTAGAAAACTTGCAGTCGCATCGATCTCTAGCGTTTTTTTTTTTTTTTTTTTTTTTTTTTAGATACTGCGATTTTTTTTTTTTTTTTCGTACGAAGTGATAAAATTATAGGAGAGAATCATCGACGGGGAATAACGATTTTGTAAAGTTAGAAATTGATTCGGTTGCATAGCGGTATCAATTAGCATGTAATTATACATCGGAGACACAGACGATCTTATGAATTGAATTATCGTGCGGTTAATCGCAAGTGGTGAGAAATGTGTTATTCGCCCGGAGGCTTTAGCAGACTCGATCGTCATTGGAAAGTGTCGAGTGCCTTTTGAGAGAACCTATACCAATACTTATCTACCGCTAGAAACGATCGCCCGTAGCGGCAGAATTGCACGCACTCTCCCCAAGCAGGTTGGTTGGCAAGGATTGCGGTAAACCGGTAACTTTGCACTGACTATCGACTGACCGTTCGTTACAGACGCGGGTCTCTCTACATATATTCAGCATACACCGGTATAATAAACTATAAGCATAGAAAACTATTATATTCCAACGGTGCGGTCGAATATATCCGAAGCATTATAAGCTATTAGTTTATCCGGTTGCGCGTGTGTGTCGCGCGCGCGTGTGCGAAAATCGCGATCTACGGAATGTCGTTCGATCGCGCGCGATCGTGTGCATCAAGGACACGAAGGAAAATGAAAATTATTGCTTTTGCCCGTCTAACGAGCATCCCGTTGCAAAAACATTATAATTTTAAGTAAATCAACAACATTGACGATTCGAGATGTTTAGAAAATCGTTATTTTAATTGAATTGATTTCCGATACCAATTATTGATATTGAATTAAAATAAATATCGTAGTTGCGATAAACAGAAACATTAAAATGCGCGAAAAAATGTCTCGGATTGCATTTGAATTTAGTGCGTAATTTTTTTTTTTTTTTTCGTACTGAACACCAATTCAACAACAATTTCGATCTAAAGTCCCGCGGGACATTCGCGAGTAATCGTAAAAAAAAAAAAATGTTCATTTCCGGTGCGACTCAAATTCCTCGTCATCAAGAGTTTCCGGTTTCACTCTCGCATAACGGGCCAATCACCGGTTGCCGGTGCTTTGTAAGCAACAATTTTTTTTATCGATTTATTTTTTTTTTTATTTTTTTTTTACAACGGTAATAATCTATACGAGATTATTATAAATTCCGAAACCAAAAACCATATAAATTGTTAATAGATCGCGATACAGACATAAAATGATTATAAACAGTTATCTTTTCAATAATTTCGATATTTTATTCATTATTATTATTATTATTATTATTAATAATTTTTTTTCATATTTTTCTTTCGTATTCATTTACGAACCGCTGGAATTTTCATAATAACAATTCTTCCCGTTATTTCGATGAATTGCCGCGTATTTTTTTTATCAGAAAAAAAAAAAAAATAATCGGAATAAAGATTTGCTGATATGGCGAATGCGAGGTTCTCACTCACCTCGAAGTCTCGACGATATCAAATTTCGTAGTTGATGTTTTAATTTGCGAATTTTCGAGACAACTGGATTTCGTGATTTATGACATATAGCTATAGAAACAGCTGAAGAACCGCCTATGCCGCGGCAGGTGCGAGTTAACTCATCGATCCTCTTCCTCTCTTTCTCATTCTCTACTATGCGCTGATTCGATCGATTAAAAATTACGAAGCGTAGCGTATAATCCGTTACAGGTACCACTCGCTCGCCTCGCCTTCGTCTCGAACATCGCGCCGCACCGGGTTCATTGCATAGTAAGTGCACTAAGTGAGCATATAAAGTAACTTTGTGTACCCGAAGCCTCTGCCAAACTGCATACACGATTGCCTTATCGTCTTTGCGGCCTTTCGAATGCGAATAGATCGATCTAAACGAGCGATTTACGCACACTGAAAATTTCTCAAGAACGCGGAAAGCGCCGATAAATTTAGAAATTAAATTATAAATAAGGAAAAAACGAGACACGAACGCTTCACGGGTGGCGAGTGAATCTCGCGATTGAAGTCATCGGACTCTTAGAACTGCAGTCGCTGTGCATATCCTCGTTCGCTGATTAGAATGTCTCTCGCATTACGCAAAGAGCTCTCTCGCGAGAGTACATTCGTGAGCTTCGTGAACGAAACGAAGTAAAGAACGAACGAAAGGGGGAGAAGCAAAGGGAGGGTAAGAAGGCATGGTAATAGCATTGCGTCGGTGCGGAATTAGCGCGGTATGCAACTCCTACGTGACGGTCGGTGCGGAGTTTTCCTCCGGTGAAGAGTTTTGCTTCTACACGAGTGGTGAACGTTCACTCGGTGCTGCAGAAACGCTGAGATCCGCGGAGGCTTATGGCGAGAAACGTCGGTCAGTGTACGCCGTTAATAATTGTAGCGAAGCATCGAACCGCGGATATTTCACGAAGAAGAAGGTGAAGAGGAAGAAGGAAATATGGAGAAAAAGAAGAAGATTGCGGGAGCGCAACGGAGATTTTTTTTTTTTTTTTCAATTATACACTTCCTCATTTATTTTTTATAATGTTAGACGTAACTATAATTACAAAGTTAACTTCATTCACGGAATCGTGGTAATCGCGAATTTCTGCTGTATAATATTCGAGCGAAAAATTAGCAATACGTGTTTTATTATTTATTGTGTTGAAATTTTTTCGAAAAAAAAAAAAAATGGTGGTCTGTTGATTTTAAAGGTCGAATTTGTATATTACAAGTGCAAAATTTAGATAAAACTTAATTTTGTTTATGTAATTATTATTTTATTTGGTTTCATTAATTTCGTAACGTAATAAAAAAAACGTCTGAGGAATGAGACATCTTTACTGAAAAAATTAAGAGGAGAGGAGGAAAATATAATTTTTTTAAATTAATGAAAGAAATTCGAAAAAAGCTCCAAAAAATAAAAATCGGTATAAAAATTTATAAAATTAACGAGTAGTAAGATAAAAAAAAAATATTGAAAACATATTTTTTTTGAATACGATATTCTACGAAAAAAAAAGAAAAATAAAAAAAAATTGAAGACATTTTTTTTTAATACGATATTCTCCAAAAAAAAAAGAAAATAAAAAAATATTGAAGATTTTTTTTTAAATACGATATTCTCCGAAAAAAAAGGAAAAATAAAGAAATATCGAAGTCACATTTTTTTAAAATACGATATTCTCCGAAAAAAAAAAAAAAAAATATATGTTTGCAATGCATCGGTTGGAGATGATCGTATCGGTTAATTTAACGCGCGTCTATAACGGATTCGAAGAATTTGCTTAGTTACGACTTTATCGAGATTTCAAAGACCACAGATTCACGATTCCTAACGAGCGTTTACCTCACCATACTGTGCACACGTGAGGTTATAAGATTCGCATTGCCGGGTGAGCGCGGGATCACACACCCGCGCAATTCTTTCGTTTCTCCCGTTCCATTGGTCGAAAAAGGATACTTCGACAGAGAGGGAGAGATCGAGAGAGGATTATATCGGCGAACGTTGCGGTAGCGCGAGCGCGCGATCGCGAACGCCCTGTCATTCGCATACCATCGATCCACATTCCGTGGCTTGCCAAGAATGCAAGGAGGGCTTCGCGAATGCCGCTTGGTAAACGCGATGCAACCCGCGGGTGTACAACCCAACAAGCGAAAACCGCTATACGAGTTCACTGCGAGCTAACGACTCGCGCGAAAAGAGAACGCGAATTCATTCCCCTCTCGTCGTATCGACAAAGGCTTCGGCGATCGATTTCATTTTAGTTATTCGCCCTATAAGATCGTTACAAATTCTCAAAAATTCGTCTTATCGTTAAAAAACGAAAAATCAAATTACTCCAAAAAAAAATTCAACGCAAAACGCAAACATCGCGCTGTATTTTCAAAAATTAAAAAATTCCCAAGTATTCACCATTTTTTACTCCGAAATTTTTTTTTTTTTAAATAAACAATAATAAAAATTATGATGATTATTATTTAATAAAAAAATTCCTTATAACGTTGACTCACTTTTTCATTCCATTATATTTTTTTTTGTATCGTAAAATACGTAGAAAAAATCGAATTTGAAAAATCGTCGCGCGATGTTTTTCGCTTCGGAGCGATCGAACTATTCGATTTTCTGTGTCGCGAAAATCGCGGCGACTGCGGCGGATCGCTCGTTGGCGAGTTTGCGAGTTAACTGAAAGACGGATAAGACAAGAAGGTAAGGTTGAGCGATGAATATCGTGGGAAGCACGTGCGACGAGAGACTCCGAGTAAAAGAGCTCCTGCCGCGTTAGCACAACCGCGTCTGCTACTTTACACGAGATACCGTGAATGGTTATAGAGTACAAGGTTGCAGCACTCCGGTACCACGTTGACGAGGGGGAAGGGGAAAAAGCTGACTCTCCCAGAGGGAAGCGGTCGGATGTATAGTAGATTCCCGTGAGGACCGGTGCCAGAGACGAGTCTCAGGTGAACTCCGTTATGCCTCCGTTCGTGCAACTTATCTCTCGTTATTTTATTACTCGCGCACGTCAAACTCGTTACAGCTGCACAGCTAGAAATTCGATACATTCGCTATTGCGAATTTTCTCGACGATTTATCTCTGATTAGAAAAGCCGATTAATCATGAAACGATAGAGACAAAAAAAACGATCAAACGTAATATTTCCGTATCGCGAAGCTTATTTAATTTCATACCGCGATGTATTTTTTTTTATTTATTTTTTTTTACGGAATCGACTAACGGTAAAAAAGAAAACGTATGAATATTTTTCTTGGAAATTCTTCAAATTCATTTTTTATCGCAATTTTAATCGAAATATCCGGCTGTTCGGAATATTGCCGTTCTATTAAAAAAATTTTGTGAAAATTAATACATCGAAGGATACCGAATTTTTTTGCATTGAGAATACGAAGGAAAATGTGAAAGTTTTCGAGATTCGTAAATTACGAAATGTTGATTATGCAATTTTATTTCGCGGAATAAGAAATTATTGTAAAAAAAAAAAAAAGGAATAATAAAAAAAAAATTTCGATTATTATTTATTATTCCAAAGTACGCGATAGAAACTGAAACTGAATTGTAAGGTTTTTTTTTTTTTTTTTTCTTCGTGTAAAAATATATTTGGTCATAAGACGCGGAAATTCCGGATTTCTTTACTACAATAGTCGAAAAAATTTTTCCAACCGTATAAAATTATCCCACAGGACGACTCGAGCGCTGCTTACAATGGTGTGACACTGTCGTCGGGATATAATTAAACAGACTGTTGACTTTTGCGTAAGAAGGCGATATTGCTATTGAGGAAACGAGTTGAGTCGCACGTATGTAACGAGAGTGAATTTTGCATAACTCTCTATTCCGCATGCCGCGTGTTATGCTCGAGAATCGAACAATTTGTCAAAGTCGTCTGAATCTTCGACTCTCTTTAATTTTATTATTATTTTTTTTCGTATTTGTTTTTTTTTTTTTTTTTTTTTTTTTTTTTTTTCGGTTTCTAGTTAATCGTGGGAAGCGCGACGTGTCTGTCGCGACCACCTATTAAGAGATGACACAAACGCGTACGCGATGTGTGACTCACTATTTGCTCCGCGATGAGGCAACGGCTTATTCTTCTTCGGCGAAGTATAATAATTATTTCGCATCGTGTATACATGGTACTCGTTATCCTTTTGGTGCGAAAACTCAAGATGACATCGGTAAAAATTGACGTTAAAAATTACGCGGAGTTGCAACCGAAATATGTCCCGAATCTGTCCGCTCGCCGAATCTCGTAAATCCTTACGAAGAGTCGCAAACTTTTTTTTTTCTGTTTGTTCTCTTCTTCGAAACTCTTAACGCGTGATGCACGCATCCGTTTGGACCGCAAAAGTTCTCGAGAAGAACGAGAGGAAGCGAAGAACACATTGTCGCCGTTCTTCTTCCAGTCACCCTGCCGATTCCCACACGTTTCACTTCGACTCTCTCGACAATGAGTCGGAGAAAGCGCCGACTTGTGTGCGTATGTATTTCTGCTTTACGTGCTCCGTTTTTAATTTCTACCGGAAACCCGAAGCATATTCTTTCGGTGATTTGTGTAATCTTTTCATTATCTTTCGCCGGAGAAACTAATATCATTAGGAAACCTTAGCGATCGAAATTAGACGAAAAAAAAATCGATAAAAGGAATTCGAATTGTGCGAAACGATATAAAGCGAATTTCGATCGATCGAGAAAAAAAAATAAAAAATCCGGAACGACAAAACGCCGCCCACCGATATTTGTCATCAATTTTTCACAGAATCAATGAGATTCTTGAAATTTCAAAAAAAATTAGAATTTTTTTTTTTATTTTATAAAAAAATTTCGATTAAATAAAACGCAAAAATGAAAGTTTCCATATATATGCTTTTTAATTTTTTATCGTCGTTATCGAAGAAAGTTAGAATTATGAGTCAACTTTCTCATAGTCCCTGCATACGAAATGGTGTTTCGTGAACTCCGTTAAAAATGAGGAAGCGATGCGCGAATTTCGTTTTTTTTTTTTTTGTTTTTTTTTTACGATCGCAGGCCAACTGTGTTTTTTTTTTGTGAGGGCGAAGCGTTCGCAAAAGTCCCGATATTTTTTTATGACAAAAAGTTGAGTGACGAGAGAGTGTCGATTATTCATCGGAGTTCCGGACCCGAGACCTCGATATTTAAAATTCACGTGAACGATGACGAAAGCGTCTTATTATTACCGCACGAGCAGTCAGCAGCAGTAGCGGCAACAAGGTATTGTCGCCGCGTCTGGCGGCTGACGTCCTTGTCCTCTGTTTGTACTCGTAAAATAAAAGAACGTAAGAAAAAAAAAAAAAAAAAAAAAATGACAAAGTAAGGCTTCGCCTCGTCGAGTACCAACGTGAATTTACATTTAACGAGAAAATCATCGGTTCTTTTATAACGCAATGCCGTGGAAGGACCTCGTCCTATTATTTGCGCCTATAGACGTAAACTGCAAAATCCTCGTCTCCTTGCCGCGGGACGATAAAAATATCTATGTACCACTAAGGCTCACAGAGAATAATGTAGAATAGCGAATAGCGGAAGAGGACGTTGCAGAAATCTCGGAGCTCTTTGCAATTCTCCGTGTATAATGCAACGATGAGAAATATTTCACGGGCCGCGAAGCACTTCGTGCATCAGTCGGCATGAGAGAATAAATGTTACGCGTTGTTACAGAAACAGCGAAGAGTCGAGCGGTTTACACGTTTTGAAAAAAATTATTCAAAAAAAGTTGTTGATTTTTTATCGGAACTCAAATCTGAAGAAACGCGTTTTGCAAAATTATTATTATTTTTGTTGTTTTTTGTTGTTTTTGTTGTTTTTGTTGTTTTTTTGTTGTGTTTTTGTTGTGTTTTTGTTGTTTTTTGTTGTTTTTGTTGTTTTTGTTGCTTTTGTTGCTTTTGTTGCTTTTGTTGTTTTTGTTGTTCTTGTTGTTTTTGTTGTTTTTGTTGTTTTTGTTGTTTTTGTTAGAATTAAAAATAACAAAAACAATTACACGGAGTTGCAATGATTTTGAGTTTTTTCCGTCGTTGAGGTTTGAATTAATCTCAGTAAAGTGTTTGACCGGATCTCCCGGTGGTTACAAAGGGCTTCGTTCTACTCATCTTCTACACAGAATACTCTTAGAGAGTCCGAGGATTACTTCGCGCACTCCGAAGAAGCATTTAACTCTAATTGCTCGTCGATCGGATCTACGAAGAAGAAAAAAAAAGAAAAAAAAAATTGGATGCACTCATTGCGTTACGCGCATCTAACGCTATGAGAGGAGTAGTTTGAGAGAGTGGGAGAGGGAAAAAAAAGAGATAAAATGAGTGGAGAGTCGATTCGGAAGAGCGTGTAATTGCTGCCGCGGAGTCGAGAAGCTGCGCGTGTGTTTCTCGCGTTGCGTTGAAATATCAAGAAGCTAACCGAGCGTTGTTTTGGGTTCGTATCTCGTACCTCGTCGGGGGAAGAAGACTAATTAACGAGATGCGAAACGCGATGAGCGGTATATACATTCAGGAAACTGAGATGTCGTAACGCGCCGCGCCGCGGATCGAGTTTCGTGTGTATAATAACCGAAAGCTCGGTGAATTAACGAGGGGATGAAGAAAGAGGCGAAAAAAATAATACGAATATTATTATTTATTAATAAAAAAAAAATTAAAAAATAAAAACGAAATAAATATAAATACGAAAATACGAAATAATAAATACGAAAAAGCGGGAGTATCAGTAATTTTACTCGACAATTGAGTAATAATAACCCCGCAACCAGCGGATAATCATAATAAAGATATATAATTAATAAAATCGATAAAAATGTAAACAATATTTCTTCGAAGATTAAAAAAAAAAAAAAAAAAATCTTCGCGAGTTCTCCAGCGATTGTTAAAAAGGCCGCATGAGGATTTAGAGAAGAGTTCGGAGTACGAGACTCGAGAGATGAGACGGCACTATAAAATTCAACTACTTCGGTAATTAGGAAAGAATCCGTTGAGCGTTCGGAGAAACGAACGATGGTTCTTCCAGGTGCGACCGGTAGAAGATACACACTGTCGTCGTGTAGAATCATTTTTTTTCGTGTCGATCAACTTCGATTTAAATTGGGATGCTGCGCGGACCGCAAAGTGGAGAACGGAAAAAAATAGAACGCAATAACGTTGAAACCTCTTCTCGAAAAAAAAAAAAAAAAAAAAAAAAAAAAAAAAAAAAAAAAAAAAAAAAAACGAAATACCAACCAAAAGAGACAAATATAGGTACGTCGCTTACACATATGAAAGAAAGTACACGAGAGACCGTGAGCGTTCGGGTAATCGTTGGACTCATCGTGAGAGAGAGAGAAAGGGTGAGTAAAATCGGTAACGGAGAGAAGATTAAGCAGAAACGTAAGGGAAGGAAAGAGAAGATAGACGGGGAAAGAGAAAATCCGAGAGATGGTATTGAGAGAGACAGAGGGGTCAGCGACCGAGCAAAACGCGATAGACCGTGAGTACCCGAGCAGCAAGAGTAACAGCCGAGAGCGGCAACTCTCGATGTGAAATAAAACCGGAGGTGAAACGAGGGGAGACCCCCGATGGGTTTGCTCATTGGTTATCGACTGGTTGGCCACGACGACAATGCTGTGTGCACTCGACTCGATGTGGTATCGGATCCTTTCCTCTCGCCATTAAGGGCTTCTCTTCGCGGTCTCGAACGGTGCAACTCCGCGAGACAACGGGGAGGAGAGGATCTATGGCCTATAGTTCCTCTCGAAGCCGACACCGGACTTGGAAACGAAAAGATTCGCGTTGTCTCCTCGTTAAAGAACGCGCGAGACATCGCGACTACCTTATTCCCCGAGAGATATCCTTCGCAATGTTCGTTCGGTACTTACAGCGCGTTATATAGAGTTTCGGTGAGACAAACAATGAAACAAACAAACTGCCGGAGGAGTTTGCGAGGAGAAACCGCAGTCGCGGAATTACGAAAATGTCGAATTGAATAGAAAAAAAAAAAAAAAAAAACGATGTAAATTATAAATTTTAATAATTTAATTTGATATATTGTTTTTTATCAATTTATAATTTTTTCGAATGATAAATCTGCGAGTCGTTGATTATTTATTCGATTTTTTTTTTACTCAAAGTATCAATAAAATATTAGGTTTATATTTGTCGCGAATTAAAGCCGAAATAAAATTTTACGCTCCGAAAAAATTAATTTATCCGCGAAATCCGATTCTCGATTATTTTCGTCGGGTAGTTTTACGCTTCGAAAAAATGTGAAAAAAGTGCATAAAAGTTGCGAACTCACGAAAAAAAAAAAAAAAAAAAAAAAAAAAAAAAAAATGAAATTATCCATTCGATATCAATTTTTTGTTTGTTGAAAAAACCGACTGGATAGTTAACCTTTTAACAAAAACAGAGTATAATGTTCATTAAAAAATGATAGAAACTTGTCGCTTCCTTTCCGTATACTTAGTATCACGAAGATAAAGACGAAACTCTTATAGTATTCGTCAGAAATTCCATATTTAATAGCATTTACGAGTGCAATTTGCAGAGAGACCCGTTCGTTCGCCGATTTCGCGACAACTTTGTATAGACGAATACAGGTTCTCGTCGATTCCTTTGGCATTATCGCCTCGCCTCTCGACCACTACGCTAATAAGGGTAAAACCAGAGTGCCAAGAAGGAGGATCGCGAAATAAAAAGAAAAGCGGTAGTTTACCGGTGAAAAGAGAGAAGAGGAAAGGAAAAGAGAGACGCGGAGAACGTTGCGAAGAGCATCAGTGGGCCGACACGCGGTCGGCTGCGATGTCCCGTTGAGAAAAGCAGTCCTCCCGACGATCCTCTTCCACCGGAGAACGGCGGAACGGGTAGAAAAAAAGGACGAAAAAAATTCTCCCCCACGAGATATACATTCGCTAACTCCGTTGCTCTCTCGCGTGCCTCATACCTAAGCAACTACCTGACGTTTAAACGCTAACTGTACTGTTAATAGCCGCGAATGGGAATCACGCATTATTAACCGACTGCACGGTTCATTGATTGTCCGGATTTGAAGGATATCTGCAGCATACGCTCGAGAGAACGCACTATAATGTAAGATGTACTAATAAACATAATTAATACATTACATCCGCGGAATTCTCGGATATACGTTATTATTCGTGGAAAAATGAGAAAAAAAAAGAAAAAAAAAAAAAACAGCGTGCGAATAAAAAAATAAATAGCCTATTGTACAAAGATCGTAAATCTTTCTTCGCACAAAGAATCTTCTCGGGAAATAAATATATATATTTGAGAATATAAAAGTTGAAACGTGTGACTCTCGAGAGAATTTTAAGAAAGTTACGATTTCGTAGCTTTGGAGTAGAATAAAAAATTTAATTCGTACATAAATCCGTAAGTAAGTGGATTTAGTTGGCTATGAATTATATATATTGTAAGCGGATATTTGTTAAAAAAAAAAAATAAAAAATTATGGAATCGCATCAGAGCTTTAAAAATAAATTAATTTTTTCTGGAAACTTCGGCTTCTTTTAACTCGAGAATTTCGCATGTTAGAAAAATTTTTTGAAGAAAAATTTTCCTCAATTTTGAATTCTTCGTATTATTCTAATTTTTTTTTTTTTTTTCACTCTTTATAAAGTGCAGCATAAGGGCTCATCGATGTAGAGACCAATTTTTTTTTTTTTTTTTTTTTTTATCTTTATAAAATGTGCGGCATAAGGGCTCATCGATGTAGAGACCCATTTTTTTTTTTTTTTAGTCTTAATAAAATGTGCGGCATGAGGGCTCATCGATGTAGAGATCCATTTTTTTTTTTTTTTTTTTTTTTTTCTGTTTAATATCGATTTTTCGCCGAGCAAAGCTCAACAGTTCCTTCGATCCTGCGATAGAGCAGAGATCGTGAGAGAAATTCAACGCGAGAGGTATCGTGTTCTCGGTAACAGGAGACTCATCAATTTCTTTCGATCGCATTGGCTCTGCGGCCGCGCGGTGCCAATCGTTGGCTCCGTTCGATGAGATCGCGCGACTTCTCTCGTGATGTGCATTCGTATGTGTCGCGTTACCTTTTTCTTTTTCTCACTCTGTCCCACTGAAACGGAACTCATCGCGCGGGGATCGCCACACCCGTCTCTCGAAGGTCCGTATCTCATAAACCGAAGGAAACGCGAACTCTTCGATCTTTTTTTTTTTTTTTTTTTCTGGTCATTTTTCTCCGGGATGCGGATCCCTCGACAGTTCGCGGAAGAACTCTCGATGTTCTCTTCTCTTTCCTATACTATAAGTAACGTCGGGTCGTCATACAGCGACGCGTCGCATTCAGGGCGATAGTCGCAACGACCGACGCCTCTTCTTTCTTTCTTTCTTTTTTTTTTCAAACGTAAAACCATTATGACATCATAAGCCACGAAGCACAGAGGCCATTCGCGAGAGAAGGTTTACACTCGCGGGGCTTCTACCTTTTTTTTTCCCTTCCGACTTCGCCTTCGGAGGCATTAATCTCGTGCGAATATTGCAACGGCACACGGCACTCGTTTCGTTTCATTTTTTTTTTTATATTTATTGCTATTTATTGATCATATATAGCAATTGATATGATTAATTGCTCAGCGATTTTATAGTCGATTATTAATAATGATATCGATTTGCCGTTAATTTTAATTAATTTTTTATGATTTTTTTAGAATTAAATTCGATTGAGTTGCTTATTTTTTTTTTTTTCTATATTTATTGCTATTTTATTGATCATATATAGCAATTGATATGATTAATTGCTCAGCGATTTTATAGTCGATTATTAATAATGATGTCGATTTGCCGTTAATTTTAATTAATTTTTTACGATATTTTTAGAATTAAATTCGATTGAGTTGCAGTTACAAAGAATTACTAATACAAGAAATTTAATTTACGGATCGCGAATTTAATAAATGTATTAATAAATGTATTAATGGCAAAAAAAATGTGCGGATCGTGACGCTTTCGAGAATAATTTTGGTCGACTTACCTTAGTGTGAAGGAAAGCCAACGATTTGTTGACATTCTCGATCTTGTGGACTCTCATGCGTCCGTTGTTCGGCTTCGCAAGTCTCTCGCCGGATATTATTTCCAAAAGTTTCAACAATTTCTTGCCGTCGGCGAGATCGGCGAACAGATCCTCCACCTCCATCCGCGCCTGTGGCACAACGTAAACAGAATGAAATTCATTCATCAATCATTGCATTTTTTTCGCCCGTCGCGCTGATGTCGTTATCTTTCGTTATTTTATTCCCAACGACATGAATTTATGGAAGGAATGAAATTTTTACAAAAGAGAATGCAAAAAAATTGCAATTCGACGAAAATAAAACGATCGCCGGTATTGTAGTAAAAATTTAAGGAAATAAAACTTGAAAATTGAACTTTTGAATTTGAATTTTTGTCAAATTTCATGAATTTTAGCATTGGTCCCATTTTGCCCCAAAGTTTGAGTTACGCGACTGTCCCATTTTGCCCCATTTTTCCTCTATTGAAGTTTTTGCAAAATAATTTTAAAAATTGCAATTCGATGAAAAAAAAAAAAAAACTATTCGATTATTAGTGAAATTTGAAGTAAATAAAGAATTCAATTATAACTTCAAAAACACCGAATTTATTCTTTTCATAATAAAATGTAAAATAATAGCCAAAAAAAATTGAAAATTTAATTTTTTTTAATATCATTAATTTTAGCGTTGGACCATTTTTCTTCAAAGTTTAAATTACGCAACCGTTCCATTTTGCCCCAAAGTTTGAGTTACACGATTGTCCCATTTTGCCCCATCTTCCCGTATTAAAATTTTTACAAAATAATAACAGAAATTGCAATCCGATGAAAACAAAAAAAAAACCACTCGATTGTATAGTGAAATTTGAAGTAAATAGAGAAATCAATTATACCTAAAAAAAAAAAAATTATCCATTTCGTAACAAAATAATAGCCAAAAAAAACTTGTAAATCAAATTTTTTTTAATATCATTAATTTTACCATTGGACAATTTTTCGCCAAAGTTTGAATTACGCGAACGTCCTAATTTCCCGCGAAGTTTGAGTTACACGACTGTCCCATTTTGCCCCATTTTCCCGTATTGAAATTTTTACAAAATAATTTTTAAAAAAATTGCAATTCAATGAAAACAACAAAAAAACCACTCGAATATATAGTAAAATTCAAAGTATGTAAATAAAAAAATCGTCTATACCTTCAGAAGAAACGAATTTATCCATTTCGTAAATGTCTTCTTTTGTATGTGAAGACGTTCCTCCTGCAGGGCCTTTATACGCCCCTGCTCGAACTTTAGTACATCCTCTCTTTGAGTCATTCTCTTTTGTATTTCTGCTCCTCCTCTGTATCTATCCTGACGACCCGTCGCAGGATTGTAATATCCTGCACCTGTTTTTTCTCGATAATCGTAATAGCTGTTTCGCTGTTGCGTTGGTTGGGGTACGGCGCGGTGCACAGCGCCGGGCTCATACTGCGCCCCTAAAATATTAAAAAAAAAACTCATGAAAAAAAAAAAAAAAAAAAAAAAAAATGAAGAAAAAAAAATGGAAAAAAAAAAAAAAAAAAAAACCGCGTAAGTCCAAAGTTACTCTCTGCGATCTTTCTCCGTCCTAATCTCAAGCCGATAGTAGATAAGGCGTTTCTCACGTTCGCGATAATGAAGAATTATGCTTTTTAATGTGAAAGTATTGTTCGATCTTATCGCTGATGATTAAAATCCAACTAATATCTCTTTATCTTGTTTCTCGGCGAGGAAGTCTACGACGAAGTTTACTTTCGATACGATAATAATTCCGTTTCTTTTATTTCCCGCGACTATAAGTAAAAAAAATTGTTAAATACTGCCGAAGATCAGTATTTCGATTGTCGGAACGTTGACCCCTCGAATACGATACGAGAACGCAGAAGCTTCGTATTATTTCGCCCCGTCGCTTAATCTTTGAGTCTCGTTGGCTTCGCTTTGCCTCAGTCAATAGGTACAAAAACGTGATAAGTTGTTTCATTGAGTCGAATAAACGAGAAGTATTTCATTTCTTTCTCTCTAACCGCTCAGACGCCCACCAGCGCTCGTTCTCTCGGAGACTCCGAAATTCTATGCGGTCATTTGCATACGGTGAAGATGCAATTTATACGGGCGTCTCGCCTCCGCTGTTTATCGAGAACTCGAACTCTATATCGTGTTATCGAGAAAAAAATATTTTCTACGACATTATAATTCCCGTTATTAATCGCAAAAAAACTCCAATATCGCGATACATCGATCGACCATATCACCCGAAAAAAATAGACAAAGTTTCTCCGTCATAATCAAATGATTTTTGTCAACAGACAAATTGCTCTCAGCGCTCCAAAAAATTAATAAATAATAATAATAAAAAAAATAAAAAATAATAATAATAAATTTTTTGCACGTACTACATGACGATCGATTATCTCTAATACGGTCTCATTGTACATGAATTATCTGAACGTTTGTATAATTCCCGCTATAAATCGCAAAAAACTCCAATATCGCGATACATCGATCGACCATCATAATTCGATAAAAATAGACAAAGTTTCTCCTTCGTAATTTAATTATTTTCGTCAGCAGACAAATTGCCCTCAGCGCTCCAAAAAATTAATAAATAATAATAATAAAAATAAAAAAAATGAATAATAATATTTCATTTTTCGCGCGTACGACATGACGATCGATTATCTCTAATACGGTCTCATTGTACATGAATTATCTAAACGTTTGTATAATTCCCGTTATTAATCGCAAAAAAAACTCCAATATCGCGATACATCGATCGACCATCATAATTCGATAAAAATAGACAAAGTTTCTCCTTCGTAATTTAATTATTTTCGTCAGCAGACAAATTGCCCTCAGCGCTCCAAAAAATTAATAAATGATAATAATAAAAATAAAAAAAATGAATAATAATATTTCATTTTTCGCGCGTACGACATGACGATCGATTATCTCTAATACGGTCTTATTGTACATGAATTATTATCTAAACGTTTGCAGCGTACGCTGTAGCCTGCAGCTCGCGACGTCTGTGGTATCGCATAACAGTAGATAAGCCGACGATGCCAGAGCAAACATACACGTTGGGACAAACATCGACAACTTTTCTCCCCCTCGTTCTCGATAGTTCTCATACCAGAACGCAAAAAAAAAACATATTAAACCGCTTGCAACGTATGTACACCGTACACTGTAAGTATATCGACGTGAGCTGCTCGTGTCTCGGTTGGCAATAGCAAGCCGGTGAACTCGAAGCCCTCCGTGTAGCTACAACTACTGCCGGACGAGCGGTGTAGATACAAAAGATACTATAGTCAGTCTACAATACACGAGAAACGTGTGGGCGACTTTTCGATCTTATTAAATCGGCAGTACCGACGCAAATCGAAATTTTAACTATTTCATCGATACTTAAAAAAAATGTATCGATCGAAAAATTGAAAAAAAAAACAAAAAAAAAATTGACTAATTAGGATTAACGAAGCGATTAATTAGCTGAGACTCAGTGCAAATATAGATCTCCTCTTAATCGAATCTGCAGTACCGACGTACAATTGAAATTTTAACTATTTCATCGATACTTAAAAAAAATGTATCGATCGAAAAATAAAAAAAACAAAAATTTAAAAAAATTTACAAATTAGGATTAGCGAAACGATTAATTAGTTGAGACTCAGTGCAAATACAGATCTCTTAATCGAATCTGCAGTACCGACGCAAATCGAAATTTTAACTCTTTCATCGATACTTTAAAAAAATGTATCAATCGAAAAATTAAAAAAAAAAAAAATTTACTAATTAGGATTAGCGAAACGATTAATTAGCTGAGACTAAATGCAAATAAAGATCTTCTAATAAAGAAATTTTAACTCATTCATCGATACTTTACGAAGATTTACCAATCAGAAAATATAAAAATAAAAAATAAAAAACAATTTACTAATTAGGATCAATGAAGCGATTAATTAGCTGAGACTAAGTGCAAATAAAGATCTCGTCTTAACCGAATCTCGGCAATTATTTTATCGAGTTAATTTATTCGAAATAAATTGATTCATAAACAACTCGAAGAACAACAAAAAAAACCCTCACGATAAAGATTGCAAAAGACAGAATGAAAAAAAAAAAAAAGAAAAAAAAAAATCCGAACTCGTGAGTTTGGCCCATTAACGCTTCGGCAAGTTTTGCGCTGTTATATCTGGTGGTATATCGCGTTTATAACTTAAACACGAGTGAGGAATAAATCTCGACGATTTCTTGTACGAGAATTCCTCGAGCGTAACGTTCCTATGCGCGAGAGGTATAAGAGGGTTAACGATACAGTAGTACAACACTGTTTTGTAGTATCCGCGTAACCGCGGTCCGAGACTCGGCATTCACCCGATCTTACGGCCGCACACGCTTCTTGTTACTCTCGAGCGGCGCGCATGTAAGTTTAATGTATAACGCACCGGGCGTGTGTGTCGCGGCTGTATAGACAAATAGATAAGTGGATCACGTTTTACGTGTGAAACTCTATCGGCGTGTACATTATTTTATTAACGCATTTGCTCCGCGCAGTGCGTTAAAGAAATCCGTACAGTGGGAAACGAATCAGGTGACCCTATCGCGAAATTACCGATTGTGAATTAAATTAATTAAAATTCGTATTAATTAGACGGAATTATAATAACGTTGATGACATTGAACGCGAAAGTTCCGCGAACGTTTCGTGCCGATGGAATTTTTGTAAATTTTCGTATCTTTCTCGAGACAATTAATCGCTCGACAAATAAACGTCGGCGCGGAAAAAAGAACGAGAAATCTTTTTTATTTCACTGCGAAGATAGGACATGTTGTTGATAGAAATTCCTCGGTAATGACGCGTATTTACCGATAGTAGACGGAGGATATCAGTCTGACTGTACCGTTTATTAAAAAAAAATTGTATCTATATTTGTATGAGAAATTAATTTTTTTAAATTAGTAATTGAAAAAAATTACGTATTATATCGCAATTTTTAACGGAATAATAATAATAATAATAATAAAAATTGTGCAAATTTCGAGCTTTTCTTCTGTATTTTTCGCAAAGTTTTCGGAGGATCGCGGATGCAAAATAAATAATTTTCTACTTTTTTTAGGAACACCGGAAAAATTATTAAAAATTATTATCAAGATGAATCACTGCAACGTGAATTTACGAATCACTCGTAAATTCGTTGATTTAAAAAATCGTTCGATGATCTTATTTTTTCATTTTTTTTGGATAGGGATCGGGAACTTTGCGCGGATAATTATTAAAAAAAATTATGGACAAGTTTAACGTGAATTAATGAATTATTTTTAAAAATCGATAATGTAGAGTAGCCGAATTTTTTTTTTTTTTTGCGATAAGAAATGTACAGATAGTAGATGTCTATTAACGCAAAGAATGTCAAGAATCACTCGATAGAAAGATCTCATTTCCGGGCTGCCATTCGGCCTGAAATATTATCATTGGCGAGTGAATGCCTCGGTAAGACTTGGGCGTTCGCCTCTGTACCTTAAGACAGACGATACCTATCGGTATCTTGTGTATACATATATATTCGTACGGATCGAAGACTCTCATTCGAACGGAGTGTATACGCGTTTTATCTCGAATTTACAACGCCAACACGAACAAACGCCCTGTCCTTCCTACCGTTCGAGGCTTCTAACGATCGTTCGCGCGTAACAAGCGTACAATTACGAAATATTTATTACCGTAACGATTGGCCATAGCAAATGTATCGTTTTTTTTTCTTTTTTCCACTTTTCTCGTAATAAATCCTCAAGAGTTCACTGTCACGAATAATAAACACATGAAAAAAAATTCATCATTTTCACTCCGCGTATTTATTTTTTTTTTTATTTTTATTTTTTTTTTTCACAACTTTGTAATTATTATTATTTCTATTTATTATTAAATAGTTAAAAGAGGGATGTAAAAAATTTTCATTCGCACACGAATTTTAAGACTATTTGTTTTTTTTTTTTTTTTTTTTTCGCGGGCAGAGGAAAGCGCTAAACCGGCACTGCAGGAATGAAAGATCGCAACGTCGGCGAATGGTGACACCCAACTGATTCAGCTGTTAGCCAAAGGCCACTAACAGGGGTACTCTTATCATGCAGCGTAGCTTCGCGGCTCCTATGTGTGGACGAGGCGCGCTCTTGCCGTCCCTCTCGCGCTTTTTTGCTCGCGATCGGCTCTGTTTTTTTTTTTTTTTTTTTTTTTTTTTTCACTCGTTTCCCCAATGTATAGCGTAAGTGTGTAGCGAGATGCGCTCGACCATGTATATCAGAGACACAGGTACACAGCACACACAGCCACAATCGATGTATTATCTACTCGATGCATTGGCGTAGTGTCAGCGAAAAATAAAAAAAATAATGCAAACGATAGCCGACTACAAGTGTAAAGTGTTATTATGACGAACGAACTAATCGATCCATAAATATTCATTGCAATGCACAGCGGGCGGAGTCCAAATTTATTCACGAATGTGCGAACTTTTCTGTTATTTTTATTTTTATTTTTTATTAACTCCAAATTTTTACGATAAAAATTTACGAGAATTATCGCTAATTTTTCTTATTTACCGGAGTGGGGGATTCGGGAATTCGGCAACTTATAGTAAAAAAATTTATTTTTATTGTGTTTTTTTTTTATTCTATAGATAACAAAATCTTATCGAAAGTCTCATGCAATCGATTGTTCGATCTGTTGTTGTAGACATGAAGAAAATTAATTGTAAATCTGAATATGAGATCACGTGGAAGAAATTCCATTTTTTAAAAAATATAATTGTTAAAATGTTTATTTTTAAAAAAATTATACTTTTCCTACAATTTTTAATATTTATATTTGAATTTTTTTTTGTTATCAAAACACTGTTACCAACAAACAATCGCATGGAATTAGTGATGCGATATTTTTTCGCATTCGTAAAAAAAAAAAAAAAAAAACGGAACTGAAGAGATCGGGAAAAAAAATTTGAAACTCCTTAAATCTTAACGTTGCAGGTGTAGATTTTCCGAACTAATCGTCGTCAGCTTCTTCACGGAAGGATTAAAAATTTCCGACTATATCTGATGGATCTTTCGTCCCTCGTAATCCCGATGAGATTGTGTTATTTTTAGGTTCGTTACAGTAAATTCTATCGCCGCCGCTCGCTGCTGCTACACGTACTAATATAACTGATCGAATACGGAAAGTATGTTAATCCTATCTTTAGATAACTATCGGTGTCTCCGAGCTAATAAACTACAAGATTATAGGATGCAGTCTTATCGCGCCGCCGCGCGACTCACTTAATGCGTTCGCCGGAGGCAACAAGTAGCCGATTCCATGCGTTCCTACAGTTGCATCCATGAAACATTCATCGAAATTCCGTTGAAAAATTATCACCGAACACAACAATAGATTAAATTTCTACGTGCGCCGATGTGCCGCGCGCGTATTTCTTTTTTTTTCGGATAAAAGTATATTTTCGTCTTTTTTTTTTCTTTTTTTTGGATAAAAGTATATTTTCGTCTTTTTTTTTTCTTTTTTTCGGATAAAAGTATATTTTCGCCTTTTTTTTTGGAAAAAAGTATATTTTCGCCTTTTTTTTTGGAAAAAAGTATATTTTCGCCTTTTTTTTTGGAAAAAAGTATATTTTCGCCTTTTTTTTTCGGATAAAAGTATATTTTCGCCTTTTTTTTCGGATAAAAGTATATTTTCGCCTTTTTTTCGGATAAAAGTATATTTTCGGTTTTTTTTTTTTTTTTTTTTTTTTTTCCGGATAAAAGTATATTTTCACCTGATAACGGAAATTATCACCGAACACAACAATAGGTTGAATCTCTACCTGCGCCGATGTACCGCCCGCGTATTTCTCTTTTTTTTTTTTGTTTTTCGGATAAAAGTATATTTTCGTCTGATAACGGAATTCTTTTTAAAAACGCCTACGTAATCGTTGAATCGACTCACCACGGTTACCCTATCGTCAGTTTATATACGCCGTTTTCTCCGAGCGATATAAAACACGGTGCGTGCTTAACACCACGCGTACTCGTGAAATTCCATAACCGGTATTATGCGGTTTGTACCCCGCGACACACGCCGCGGAGAGTGGAATAGAGTAACGGGGGATTCCGGTATCGCGATGCCTAGCAGACAGCTGCGTACCTAGTTAATACGAATGACGATCGTGTGTAGAGATCACCTTTTTTTTCGTCAGTTACAAAACTACGAGTCATTTTTCAAATTTTTTATTTTTTTTATTCCATTTTTCGAATCGATGGATTTAGTTTTTTTTTTTTTTTTTTCTCGTCGTAAATTAATTATACGAACAAAGGAGCAAAATCGTTCGTTGTTTTTTTTTTTTTTTTTTTTTTTTTTTTACGGAAACCATTGTGCTAAGAAGGGATTGGCGGGAGGGGCGAGTTTACGTATTACCATTGTCGGAGCAGCAGGAAGTTGCGCGGGCGCGCGCACCGGAAATACGGTGAACGAGCCGAACGAGAGACGAGGTAGAACCGTATGTATATATTGTGCGAAGATGAACAAGAGAAGAGGGAACAAAAAAAAAAAAAAAAAAAAAAAAAAAAAAAAAAAAAAAAAAAGAAGGAATAACAGAGATGAAGGAATAAACCAGGAAACTTCCCGAGTCGAAATCGGAGCTCGGGGCGTTTTTATTTTCTCGGGACTGTCGACCTCCGTGAATTCGAACAGCGAATTGTCGGATTGTTTGTTAGACATCGCCGGAAGGCTCGGCCGCGGGACGATTTTGAAACTCAAGCAAAATATGTGACACACGTGCGCGGCCTCGAGGTTTTATTTTATATATCTATATCGTTACTTTGGTGAGACATTGCCGGAGCGTAAAGAGAGCCAACGAAGCGCGTGACGATAAAACCAAACATGGAATGAATTAATAGGAAAAAAAAAAACAATAATTGCGTACGCCTCTAGTAGTCATCATTTCGATTGACTCATTGTCGCAGTGTCATCGCTATATCGAGAAGTGCACACAATCGCATACACACGTAAAACAGACTTCTGTTTTATCAGAAACAAACTAATTATTCTGTTATTGGAATATTTCGATAACAGCAATAATTATCGATCACGAAAAAAAATTACGAAAGGATTAATTAGTTACGTTATTCACGAAGAAAAAAAAAAAAAAAAAAAAAACGGTGTTAAAATAAAAAAAAATTAAATAACAATTGAAACAGTTTATTTTATTTAACGATAAGATTTTCATTAAACTGCAATTTATTTTACAAAATTTACAATTTTTTTTTTCAATTTACTGTATCGAGTATTAAAATATCGATCTAATTTCGAGGTTAGAAATAAATAAAAATCTTCGAGTGCATTTAATTAATCTTCATAATAATAATTATTATTCCAATTAATGTAAAAATATTGCAAAAATTCTTTATACAAGTCTTTGTAGATAAATAAATTATATTGACGAGCGAACAAATATACGAAACATAACGGAGCTAATGAACTCGTGAACTCGAAAACGTCTATCGGCCTCTCACTTATATAATTTTTTTTTTTTTTTTTTTAACGACCGCGCGTAAGGAGCGTAAGGAAAAACAAGCGGTACTGCATTACGAGCGATTTTAATCTTTTGTTTTTTTTTTTTTTTTTTTAATCGCTAAAAAAATGTTTTATCGGCGCCGCAGTGGGTCCGGAGCGAAATTAAGGGGATATATGCCTGTCGGGGATATGCGTTACGGTGAACCTTGGACATCCATAAAATCGTCGCGATGTATGACGGCAT
This sequence comes from Buathra laborator, assembly GCA_934046635.1. Lineage (NCBI taxonomy): Eukaryota > Metazoa > Arthropoda > Insecta > Hymenoptera > Ichneumonidae > Buathra > Buathra laborator. The sequence goes on from OW203902.1 coordinate 8,155,570, forward strand.
ATCTATATCGGGTCTTACAGCGTGACTCTCACTCGCGGAGGAAAGATAGCGAGCCAAGCGATAGTCTCACCTCTATACATACATACAGCAGTCGCCTGAATACCTGTCTTATTATCCTTGAATACGTGGGATTATAAAGAGTGCCGCTAGAATACGCTATATATACTTTATTCTTCGAAATATCAGATACAGAGAGACGTACGGTCACAATTTGTCATAAATATCGTTCCAATGAGACTGCGAATTCTCGAATTTTACGATTATTACGATTATCAATTACCGTTTCCGAGTCAAGAATTTTTTTTTTTTTTTTTTTTTTTTTTTTTTTTTTTTCGATATAAAATTCATGAATATTTCCAAGCAATTTTCAAAGCATTCGAAATCGTTCGAATGGAAAATAGGCGAAGTACTCGATGCACCGGTTTTCCATGGAATACGATGAACCGTTAGCGCGCAATAAATATTATGATTATTCGCTCGTCTTTCTAACGGTGAAAAAAATGTCAAGCCAAACGGCAAATATTCAGCCTTTTGGAGCATAAAATATGCGTTTTGGAGTAAAAAAATAATAATAAGTTTGAAATTTTTGTGAAAATTTTGAAATTCCATTAATCCAATTGGAAAATCATAATTTTTAATTAACGCGAACGATACGATCTTTTTTATGCTATATATTTTTTAATTTCGAAAAAATTTTAAAAATATTGAAATATTCATTTTTCATCCGGAAAAATCTATTTTTTGTTTTAACCACAAAAGTCATTTTTTTTTTCGTCATTAACTATCGATATTTCGATCGTTCGATTTATATAATTTATTTTACGTTTTTACGTATTTTACGTTTTAGTTTCGAAGTTTTCGTTTTGTCAATATTGAATCCGCGTATATAAAAAGTCTGTGACGAAATCATCGCGAAATCATTCGCACGAATCGTGACGAATCGTATAAAAAAAAAAATAAAAAAAAAAAATTACCTATTGTCGTTTACGACGATGACGCGACGAGGATGTATGCAATGACGCGATCGAATTTTCTCCAAACCGGAAATGACCGCGTATTTCCGCGACGACGATTTGGTATTCTTTAATCTCGAATATCGATTATCGATTCGCTATCTTCGGATACACGGCAATTATGTAGCTACCGAATGCGAATAGTTTAATACCATTGAAAATTCTTACGAATATAAATTCCATATGCTCCGTATACTTTCACTTCGTAATCTCCGATGCCGTTTATTTAATTGATCGTTAGACTCACTAAACTGGTCGAAGAATTAATTTAGTCCTCTCGGCGCCACGGAATCGCGTCTATTCGTATTCTATAAATATTTAACGAAAGCGTCGATAATCGATACTTTATAAGGCGTATCGGGAATAACTATGTGTTCGATTCCGTGAAGATGGGAAGATCGCGAAGGCCCCGAGAAACGGTACGTCGTCTTTCACATTCGACGGCAAAACTTCTGCCGAAGAATTCAAAATAAATTCTCTGTTGACCCGCCGTTATCGTCAGGAAATTAACGCGAATAATCGACTAATTAAGTTATTATTCGGTAAATTATGCGATAAGCGTATAAATAATGAAATACACGCGATCAATAAAGTTTCTGCTCGTCGCATATTCAGCAACAAAATAATTTCGCGTAATTAAAAAAATCGTCAATGCAATAATTGACCTCAATAGATCGCCTCTCCTCTCGCGTCGGTATCAACTCTAATTAAACGTTCGAACGCGAATGTCTGATAACAAGCAAAGCTCATTGTCCTCTAAACGATCAGCAAAAAAAAAAAAAAAATCGATGAAATTCAATTGCCAATGCGATCGAACATTTCTCTCTATCTTCGCGCGGCGGTAGTGAAAAAAAAAAAAAAAAAAAAAAAAAGGTTTATCTCGTTGGTACTCTCGCGACTTATATAATAGCAAGTATCGGTGTCTTTGGTACAAAGTCCAATGAAATGTCATCCTCCGTCGACGACAGATTGAATTTATCGTTCGGGTAATCGACGTAAAATATTCGCGCAGATATTTCATCGAGAATAAACACGAAGAATTTTTCTCCGATGGTATATCTCTTCTACGGTACGATGTATCTACGTGTATCGGATAAAAAACGAAAAATCTAACTATATATATTGTCGATGTATGCATAATAAATGTATAAATTGTTATTACACAATTCCGCATTCATTATTGTATCCTCTTTGCGAATGCTGCGACGATTTCTTATGTAACAAAAAGAAAAGCTCCGCCGGTGTACCGCGTGTGCATCTAATATCTCCGCCGCGAATCATCGGGAGAACAGCAGCGAATAGATACCGCTGAATTATATCCCTTTTATACTATAGTACGATGGGATCGAACGCTTGTATACATAATTATGAGCTTTGATTGGATAGTTGCGCGGCGACCTGACGCGACCCAACGACTCATCGATCAAAAATGACGAGAATAAGAGAATACGAAAGATTGAGTGAAAATGATACCGAAGAGATAGACGAATGGATAGACGCTATAGTACGGCGTACTTTCTGATATAATACGCGGAGTGTATGTTTTTTTTTTTTTTTTTTTTTTTTTTTTTTTTTTGTATGTATAGATGTGGAAATGAAAGACAAGCGGGAGAGTCACAGACACACCCGCGAGTTCTCCTCTCGCGCCGATAATAAAAGACGGAATAATTACGCTCGATGACCTTTCGCGTAGAAATCGCCCCCCGCGCCGCCTATACTTCGGAACGACTCATAATAGAATAGTCATTAAACGAGATATCGTGTGGTTTCCTATAAGTATTTCCCAACGTCGACTATTCAACGCCGTGCATAACTATCGTATTAGTATTCCAACGAGGAATTTAATTCTCAGTCGATATGCACGAAAGACGAGAAACGCCTGAGGAAAAAATTTATCATCGCGATTGAAAAAAATTAATCCCGACCTTCCCTCACGTTTAACCCTTTAATCGAAAAAAAAACTTTTTTTTTTCATTATTTTTATAAAATGTTTGGAATTTTTTTTTTTTTACAGGTTTTATAATACGCAATTTGGGTTTTTGGCGAATAAAAAATGTTTGAAAAAAAAAAAATCACATTTTTGTCATTTTTGCATTTTCGTAAAAAAAAAATCATATTTTTGTAATTTTTGCATTTTTGTAAAAAAAAAATCACATTTTTGTAATTTTTTTTTTACGAAAAAATCAATATTATCAAAATGATATATAATATACGATTATATATTATTATTATCTACAAAACGCAAAAACCTTTTTTTTTTTATTGTTTCTTCGGCATTATTGTCTTTTGAATCGAACGTAACGCCGACTGGTTATAGCGACATTTTTATTTCGACAAAAATTTATCCGAACATTTACGAGAAAATACGTATTGTGGTTTTCATGAGATACATAATGTTAATTGTCGTTTAATTATACCGATTATCCGAGTTGATATTTATAAAAATAAACGTTTCTGTATTTCCTGGTTCCGTCATTAGTCATATTAATTACGAGTGATATTAATACGCATTATTTGCCGAATGGTTCGGTTAATGAGACGGAAAAAATCATAATGATAAAAAAAAAAAAAAAAACAAAAAAAAACAGAAGAAAATTATTTCGCTCCGAAAAATACGAATTTTCTTTCGAAGTATCGAAATTTTCACGATCGCTGCAATAATCTCGAAGTAATGCGTATCGTGTAATCGAATAAACCTCCCGGAGAGCGCAAGCAGAAGACTGAGTGTAATGACGACAGGTGGTCGATAGGCACGTCCTTCGCATCGGGTCGATAGGTCGATGGGTCAACGCACGCCTGCGAGAGAGTTACGACCGGCTAACTATATATAGATATATATGTGCAAAGAAATATATATACCTATATATATATATATAAAACTATAAACCCGAAGAAATGGGTGTTATATCTTTCTCCAGACGCGTCGTATACGGTTTCTGCTGTTACGGAGGAACTATAGTTCGTAAAATTCTAGTCTCGTTAAAGGCCGATGCCTTGAGATACCGCAAGCCGCGAGATAGAAAATCTTTAAAACGTCACGTGTTCTCTATTATTCGCGCGAAAGCGACGAACGACCGACTGAATATAAGTATCGCGTCGTCAGTTTCTCAGCATCCGTTAACCGTACGCCTCACTTAATGAAACTTCAGAGGCTTTTGTTAAAAATTCTTTTCGGCTTTCAATCGATCGTAAAAAAAAAAAAAAAAAAAAAAAACGATGCCTCTGCTGTTTCTTTCGCTCAAACGCAATAAAAGGTAAAAAAAAAACCGTCACCGAAGCTTATGCTGATGCTAACGGTATTTCGCGAAGTTGAATCTTTCGTTTTATGAAAAAAAAAAAAAGATAATCATTGTAAACGATGACATTATAACTCGCATAGTGCAATTCGCGATGTATTATATAAAAAAGATAATAATATTAAAATAATGATAATATATATTATTATCGAATTATAATGATTATTATTAATATTAATAAGTAATTGTTACATATTTTTATTTATTATTATTATTTTTATTTGATAATAATGATTTTTTATTTAATTCAATATTTTTCGGGTGCATTTTTCTCGATAATGTTGCGGGTGAAAAAAAAGTTCGTAAGAAATGTGCGTATGCCGTATCGGCAATTATCGTCTTTTTCGATAGCGGCTTCGCGTATTAATACAAAATTGAAAGATTTTTCGAAACGAAAGTTGCAAAGTGGTTTCCCCGCTCAACGATCGGCGGTAACAGATAACGGCTGTTGTTAACGCGGCAGTAACATCGTGAAAGCAAACGACAGCGAATCGTCGGTGTCTGAAAGCCCGCGAGAGTTTCTAAAACTTGACATTCTATATACGACAAACACGTCGCATCGGCCACAACACTTCTGGGGTTATAATACTGCACACGCGTTTTCCTCGGCGATATGCCCGACCGACATCGAGCGTTACTTTCGAATTGTCAAGTGTACGATTTTCATTTCCCGGCAACGACCGCACCGCACCGCGGAGCCTTTCCAAATTCTTTTCGAGATCCAATTCTCCACTTCAGTGATCGCGACGAAAAAAAAAAAAAAACTGACGATTTTTTTTTTTTTTTTTTCACGTTTTACTCGCTCCGCAGCTTTTTGTGAAAAAATGCATCTTTTAAGACCCATTAATTTTTTTTATCAAAAAATAACGATTTTTTTTAACATTTAAAAAAAAATGTTTTTTCTCAAAAAATTTTAAAAAATTATTTTGTAAGATCAATAATTTGACCGATAAACATCGAAATTTCCATCGTAAACAAAATCTCCAAAAATACTTTTACTCGTAATTTTTTTTTTCAAATTTTCAAAAAAAGAAATTAATCGATAATCAATTTTTCCAATTGGTAAACAAAATTTCTCGTGATTGCAATGGCGTTCAATTTTTTTCTTTCCCATTGACGTGAATCCTCACGAAAGTTCATTTTTCGGCCGTTCGCTTAGTCTCCGTAATTATTCAACGCTGAGATAACGTACCGCGATACGGTTGCCACACACGGCGAGAGTCCCGTAATAATACTGATCTGCTCTCAGTATGAATGGCAGGAGAGCAAAAGAAAAAAAAACAACAATGAATCGGGAGGTTTAAATGAGAATGGTAATGGAATGAAAAACATGAAAAGTTCTCTTCCGCTCGTTCTCCCACGTGTTACATCTGTAGCCGTGAGGAACAGCAGAGCGATATTGTGCGACATGCGCGCAGGAGTAGAGTTCTGACGGGAAGAAGTCGTAAAGCGCGCAGCTGGTTGGCGGCGCGTACGCGAAGGGATCCGTGAGACGTATACGTGAGTTCCCGTGACGAGTCTCGTGTACGCGCGTGCGGCTAGAAGGCCCCCGAGAAGGCGCGGGTGACGGCGAAACTCGTCGTCTTCGCGATATGAATACAATAGAGGGGAAGGGGGGGGGGGGGGAGTAGGGGACCCGTGAGTACTGTATTAATATCGGGGACGTACGAGCAAACGTGCGCGCGCCGCGGCAAAATGAGAGCTGTCGCGTCTCTCGAATTTCGTTCGACGAAAGAACGGATATTAAAATTCCGTAACTAAGAGGGCGCGAGAAAGAAAAAAAAAAACGAACAGTGTGCGTAATGAAAGAGAAGAAGAGGAAGAAGGCGAAAAAAAAATAAGTCGTTGAACGGCACGATCGCACGCGCGTAGGCGAACGACAAACGAAACACACGCATGTACTGTGTCGAGAAACAGTACGAAGCAGTGAGCTCATTCAATCCCTTACTCATTGCTGGCGTATGCATATATGTTGTAACAGAACTTTTGAGGGTCACGTCCAAGAGCTCATATTCACTGTTGGGGCAATGGGAATCATTTGGGAAGGAAAAAAAATCGTTTTTCGAAACGTCAAAGTTAATTTAGTGGTTAGAAGTCCTTTTTTATTGCTTCGTGTATACATCGAGTTTTATCGATTTTTTTCGAGATATACGTAAAAAATTGCGAAAAAATGTTTTTCTTCTCGGATTTTATTGGAAAATTGGTTAAATACATGGATCGAGGATTTCGAAGTATTTTTAAAAATCCGAATCGTTAAATTGCCGCATTGCATGCCCCCCTCTGTATCCTAACCTCATTTCCGGGCTAAACGCGTAAGCGCACCGTTCTAAAAACTCTACGAGGGATCGTAAAGCCCCCGCTGAAGCATATTAACGCTTAACGCTCGTCCTGCTACAGGCCACATGTTTCGACGTCTGGCAAAAATCAATTTACACATCCCTCTCCCCCTCTCACGTTCGTGTGACACTTCTTTTTTATTTCTTTTAACTCTCTGTTACTGTGACTATTATTGGCACAGTTGGCGCGCAGGCAACTGAGCGGAAACACGCATACAGGACACGAGAAAAAAAAGAGAGATTATTGTCCATAATAATAATTAACAATAGAAATTATTTTTCGTATAGTTTAATCAATAAATATTTTTCGTCTATCAATTTTTTTTTTTCATCATTTAGATATATATATCCCGATGGAAAAAAACCAAAACTTCGAATTTAAACCGCGAATTGGTTCCGAGGCCATTACTCACGCGAAGCGAAGCTCTCGTTTCGTTCGTAAGGACGCGTTTATTCTCGCATATCGAATTCTCTTGTAGTCGTTACATTCCACGAAAGATACTCGCTGTCGACATGCCGCACAGAGAGGCAATAAAAATTGTAGCAATAAATAACGTTTTAATCCATCCGTTGTCGCGAACGCGAAGAAATATTGAGATAACGTATCGCGTCGAGGATGTCGTTACGTAAATCGTGTCTCACAAACTTTACGAAAACTCGAGCATACATCGCCAAACTCTTTCGCGAATAATCGAATTTTTATTTTTTTTTACTTTTTTTTAAAGTTCCCGATTGAGGTTAGGATTTTCGAGACTATTTATTTACGATGCTTTCCTCGCGCGTTCGATCTTTTGGAAAATTTCGGAATTCCAGAAGAAAGTCGAAAACTCGTAAAAACATGTGACATGTGGTACGGGGAGTGAAAAACAAGCGTGGCGAGTGCCTTTAGTAAATAAAGTAACAGTGACGGTCGCGACGCGACGTGTAGGAAGGATGAGAAGTGAGTCGAGTCAATGGAGATCGCGACAAGTGAAACAACCGCGAGCGGGCGACGTATTTTTCGGATCCGAAATGTTTCGGCGCGATAGTCTCGAAAACTCGAAGTCACCGAGAGATATCCACGAGTGTACGAGAGAGCGGCGGTTTGAACGATCGCGGCTCGCCTTGAAAACGGTAATCCGAGAGCAGCGTGCGCCGCGAGCGCGACGCGCACGCCTCGCGGTCGAACGTTCGAACGTCTCTCAGGACTCGCGGCGGTGGTTATGTCGATCTCCTCACTCACTCGCTCGCTCCCGTCTTTTTATATTTGCCTCTTCGTCTCCCGACGATTGCCAAGGATCTCTCAGGGGGCCTATCCGCTAAAGCAACGACGATTCGAGATGAAGAAGAAGTAGAAGAGGAAGAAGAGAGGAGGACGCTGCGCCCGGCTTCTACGGAGTTCTTAGCGTCGGCGGGTCGCACGCACACACACACAACGACGAACCGCGGAGGAAAGCCAACGGCAAGGAACATCGGAACGAAGACGCGTGGAACGGAAGGAGAAGAGCGGTCCAACAACTCCACACAAAACACGAGAGATACTCTCACACGCGCGGAGGAAAAGGGGATAACGAAGGATACACACGCGCCTCGTGCATTCAGACGGGAACACGATCAACGGCGTCTCTGTACTTACCTACTGTAACTTCTCTCTCCGGCTTTTTCGAAACGAAGGATCGGGCAACGAGACTCAATATTTTATTACGATGTATAATAAAAAATAAAAAAAATTCGTTCTCAAATTTTGCGATTTACGAATACGAAAAATTGGGAATCGACGGGGAATTACAGTCGAAATGTGATCGAAGCGTTTGTTTGTTTACGATTATAAAAAAATTTCGAAACACTGATAACATTTTTTTTAGGATTTTTTTTTCATGCCCTTTTCGTTACGATTTTTATTATTATGATAATGTTTTTAATTAAAAAATGATATATCATCGTTCCACTGTGTGATGTACGATGAAATCGAAATTTTTCACATAAAATTTAAAATCGTTCGTCATCGATGTTTTTTTTCTTCACAATAATCGAAGGCTACGTACAAAATCGTTCCGTTACTTTCTATTCCACGTTTTTTCATGCCTAAAGCAACGTTGAAAAATTAATCACCGACGTTTTTATTGTTTCTAATGACTTTAACGACGGGATTTCGCTGTTAAACGTAAGTAATCCGAGATAATCGAAGTTTTTTTTTTTTTTTTTAATACGCGGAATGTTAATTGTTGTTCAATGAATTTTTATTTTATTTATTTCCTGTATTTACCAATCTACGTATCGACATTACTTCGGAAGTTTCATTCTTTGGGAAAAAAAATGTGTGTGTCGTCATAAAATTCTCGTTTAAGATTGATCCCTATTTACCGGTTATTCACTCCTAACATCGCGAGAGACGAACGAGTAACGATCGGTACATTCGTGCGTCGAAAGGCAGCGTGTTTGCACACGAATGAACACATACACGAGTCGACCAGCAAGAGCAACAGGCGAATGGACCCAACGAACTTTTCATCCGATCGATGAAACAACAGCGGGAAGATTCTCCCAATATCTCGGCGCAGTCTATAGTTCGAAGTTTGAGGGAAACAAAAAAGAAACGCTAAGAAGACTGGAATGCCGCGGAGCACGAAAAAAAAAACAAAAAAAACAAAAAAAAAAACGAAGAAGACGCGAACTTGAAACGACCTTGAATTTCAGTGCGAATATCTTCTTCGCAATCGTTTCGCGCTTCTGGCGAATACGAGTAATACAGTTACACAAGATCAACGTGTGTCGTCGCTCTCGCGCAATTGCGACACGTCGTCGTTCTTCAATAATCTTTCGTAAATATTATTGTTCGCAAGAGTCAAGAAGACAATAAAATTTCGAGCTATTTTTCGACGAAACAAAAAAAAATGTAACAGAAAAACAAAAAAAAACTTTTCGAAAGACGTTCGGACTGTCCACGTGCGTAGATATTCGATCTTTTTTACCCCCTCTTTTTTCTCAAAATTGTATTTTTCGTTCTTAATAAAATTCGCGAAAACTGAACACCCCGGAAGTTTGTCTCTTCGAATGAGCGTTACAAACGCGCACACACGTACACGCGAGCGTCTCAGAGCTCTTGGAGTTTGCGTTAGGCTCCGTTAGAAAGGCGAACCGGCTCTCGATCTCTCTGCCTGTATAACATCGTTTTCGTCGAGTTTCACGATGACGCTAAACTCTTGAAAAACCAGTCTCCGAATCGCGGTCCAGAGTTTCTCGATTCGCCGCAGAATTCATGTTGCGTTCGAACAAATCGTAGTCAAACGTTGCTATTGCTCCAAAACTCGCGTGCAAAAAAAGGAAAGAATCCTTTCGAATACTACCCGAGCAATGATAAACTCTGATCGATCGTTGTAACTTCGCGTGCTTCACATCGGATAATAACCGGCAATTTTTTTTTCCTGTTCGTATATCGCTAACGTAAGCGTAGTTCCGAGAATAAGGAGAAATAAAAATAAATACGAACCTTCCTCCTTTGCGCGTTGAATTTATCCAAAAAAAAAAAAGAAAAAAAAAACAGGTGGTCGTCCGTGTGTCCTGGTTAATACCCGTCGCACTTCTAAATAATCACGCACACCGCACACTCGAGAAACACTGTTTTTTTCTTAAGGACAGTGCTCGATATATAACTTCCTCCGACACAATAAATGAATTAATGCTATTTATTTACGCTTATTGTATTATAATTTGAATATTTCGTAAGAAATTTACTGCACTCGCGAACGATTGAAGGGATGCAGTGGTGGGGAAGAGGGCAGAGAAGGTACAAAATTTGTCGTTCGGTACGTAAACGCGATACCGTCGTGAAGACGCGCGCGTGCGTACGTAAAGTTTCCACGTTACTGGCGCGCGTTCCGCGAGTACTACTAAAGAGATCTCTCTCGGGGCCTCGGTTCTTTCTCGATGGCCCGCGGGAGCTTAGCGGCAGCGGCAACTACACGACGAAGGGGCAGCCACGGACGCGGCCGGTCGGGCCGCTCTTCATCTTCTCTTCCCGTTCATTCCCTCCATCTCTCGGCTTCTTCTCCCTTCTCTCGTTCGCTACGAAGACCCCGTGAAGCAAACGGGCCTCTCGCATAACGTTCTCAACGACTTCATCCCCACTCCCGCGAGTCACAACTTCAACGCACACACGTGTGTATTCACGACGCTGAAGAATTTTGAATAACGAAGATTATCGGAGCTTCAAAGGACATCTCGCGTTTGAGAAAGAAAGTAGAGTTTCGCCGATTAGACGAGAGACGGCACCAACAGTCAAATTCTTCCGGTCGCACGAGACAGCACGACTTTTAATCGCAGCGTGGTTTAACCTGTTGTTTCTTTTCATCGACAAATTAATATTTGCTACGTAAATGTGAACAATGTCGAACGCAATGTTGGTGCTCGACGAAATTTTGTCCAGCGTCGATAATCGGACGAAAAAATCGGAAAATTTTTTAAGGTAAATGATCCAAGTTTTGTTAAGTCGAATTTTTTAGTAGGTTGACTCGTGTGTTTACTTACTCGTTTATCGGATAATATTACGATAAAATTCATTTCAATTATTTGAAAATATTGACGACCAGTGAATTTAACAATACGTTTAAAATTTATCCGCCCCGAAAATGCTATTTTGCAGGCAGCTAGAGTTTTTTTTTTAAATCTAACCTCAAAAAACATCAGTTTGTAAATACGATGTTTTTTAACTATATTAAACGAACGAATGAAAATGAATATTACGCGTATCGTTCGTTCAAAAAACCGTCATTTTCTTGTTAAATTTCATTTTTATGCATTACCTTATAAATATGTGTCGAAATTTCGTTAATTCCGTAATTTTTCACGAGTGGAAAAACAAATTTAGAACATATTTAAATCGCGCGTTTTTTTTCGCAGTATACAAAGCAGCGTAGCCTCAGATTTCGAAAAATGTACAAAACAACTCTACGATCTCACAAAAGACTCCACTAAGCGCAAAAACAACGCTCTTCCTGAACTCGTAATTCAAGGTTTTGACGAGGAGCAGATATGGCAGCAATTGGAACTCCAAAACAAATCGGAATTAACGCATTTCTTGACCGGCGTCTCGAGAGTTTTGGCCGGAAACAACAAATTAGAACTTCCGCTGAGCGTTAAACGTAAGGAAGAAAAAACTGCGGAGAATATCGCTTCGGAAAATGAAGACAAAGCGGAGAAGTTATCCAATGCGGATTCCATGAATAGCGACGAAGAAATGAACTCCGACGAGGAAATTGACTCCAAAAGAAGTAAAAAAGAATTCAAAAGAAGAATAAAAAATCGTTCCGTCGTCGACGACAAGTTTTTTAAACTCGAGGAATTAGACGAATATCTAACAAAAGAGGATAAGAAAGAAACTCAAGGAAACGGAGGCAAAGATGAAGAAGAAGACGAGCAGTCGGACGATAATTCCGTCGATCTTTTCGACGCCGTTTCCGACGACGACGACGAGGATGAAGAAACGGAGGACGGAAAAATGTTGAAATACGCCGATTTCTTCGATAGTCCCGAAGACGAGAGTGAAAAAACTAACGAACGTTCAAATTTTCATCGGGATCAGCCGAGCGACGAGGAGATGGAAATCGAACTCGCGGAAGCGGCGAAAAACGACGAATCGTCGAAGAAAAATAAATTTGGAGCCGAAGAAAAACGCGTTAAATTCAATTTAACAAACGATTCTGACGATACCGATAGTCTTGATATTCGCGGGGAAAATCGAAGCGAAGCAGAAAGAAAATCGACTCTCGAAGGCCGTCAGGAGAGATTGCAGAAAAGAATCAATGAACTCGAGAAAGAAGCGATTTCCGACAAACCGTGGCAACTAAAGGGCGAAGTTGCCGGTCCCAACAGACCGCAAAATTCGCTACTCGAGGAATTCGTCGAGTTCGATATAACGACGAGACCCGCCCCCGTTATCACCGAGCAGACGACCCTTAAACTCGAGGATATCATAAAACAGCGTATAAAAGATCGAACTTGGGACGATGTCGAGAGAAAATTTAAACCCGTCGAAACGCCCCTCGAGTACAAGAAAAAATTGGTGATGGATCAGGAAAAGAGTAAAAAAAGTTTAGCGCAGATTTACGAAGACGCGTATGTGAAGCAAAAAGAAGCGCAGGATCCGGAAAACGACGATCGCGAAGTCGAGGAACCGAAGGAACACGTGGAAATTCGGGAAATGATGCAATCCCTATTCCGAAAATTGGATGCATTGTCGAACTTTCACTATACTCCGAAAATGGTGAGCTGCCGATTTGCGAACAAAAAAATCTAATTTTCTACTTGCAAATTAAAAAAAAAAAAAATTATTTTTTTCATAGAAAAAATTGAAAATCAACGATAAAATATTTTTAGGAAAAAAAAAAAATTCTGTATATAAATTGTTTTGTTTTTTCGTTTTTAGGCGCAACCGGAAGTCAAGATCGTCAGCAACGTTCCCGCTATCAATATGGAGGAAGTCGCACCGGTCGCGACGACGGACGCGACTCTTCTCGCTCCGGAAGAAATAAAATGTAGATATCTATTAAAATTCATTAATTTTAATTTTTTTTTTATAATTATTGAAATTCGATAATCAATTTTTTTTTTTTTTTTTTTTTTTTTTTTTCGCAGCCAAACCTCGCGGCGAACTCGTGGGTCGTGCCGAGCGAACGAGTACCGATATGAAACGCGAGAGAAGGAAGAAGAAGATGAAGCAGCGAGTGCATCAAAAAGCAAACGAAGTAAAGGAGAAATCTCTCGTCGAAAAATTGAAATCCGGTGGGAAAAAATACACGAAGGGTGAGGCGGCCGCTGTTATCAAGAAATTGACGAAAGATCGTAACATCGTTAAGATGGACGAGACTAGCAACAAGATAACAAAATCGTCGACCGCATTCTTCGCTCAACTACAGGATCAGGTGAAGAGTCAAATAAAAGCGAAAGCCGGCAATGCCGTTAAGAAGAAAGACAAACAGATTCACTCGGCGGTAAAACTGAAACTGTAAAATTTTTTAAATATCCGAATAAATAAGTTCAGCCTTTTTTTTTTAATGTTGTTGCCGTTTTCGTTAAAATAAACCATCGACTCTCCACGATAATTCATTTACCTATTAATTCTATTATTATTATTATTATTATTATTATTATTATTATTGTTCAATATACTCGTATTGAGACAGGATGATTTTCAAAAGATTTACAAATCATATTGATAACCCGTATATTGGTGAAAAAATTATTTTCATTTTTTTTGCTTTTCATTCATTTTCTTTTTTTTTTTCTTAAATTTTTTTTTTTAATTCATGATATGCTAAAAATTTTTTTTTTTCGCTATAATTGTCATCCGAAAGAACGCTAAAACATGTACAAATGCAACGAATCACGCGTGGCCACTTATCAAATACAATTACATACATAGGCGGTAACGTTATCTATATATATTTTTTTTTTTTAGCTTTTTTTTTCTTGTCGTTAATTAATAATATTTAAAAAGAGAGGGGGGGTTTGCACAGAAGAAGCAAAGGTGTGTCTGTGTTCTGAGTTACATAATTTTGTACATTTTCATGTTTGAACAATTTTTTTTCTTTTTTTTTTCGTCAAATTTCATTTTTTTTTTTGTTTTTTTTTTTTTTTTTTTTGGGCTTTTGATTGATGATTGCACTGTTTACAATTAGAAAGAGTACTTCTTCTTTTTTTTCGTCGTCTTAATTAAAAATTAATTATACTAGATACTTCGATACCTAATAATTAATAAGCTTGTAGTAAATTTACGATGATCGGCGTGTGGACTCGCGATTTGCTGAGAGATTAAAAAATATGTTGTGTCTTTTTTGCCCCCCGACATTCATGCGCGTTAGGCTACGTTTGGTGTTTATCTGCATCGTATTCGCGGTCAATTGAACTATTATCGATTGTAATTCTAGTGCCTGCGATTTAATCCTCGAAATTAAACGACAATTAATGGTTTTTTTTTTCACATTGGCGCACATTTTTTTTTTTTTTTTTTTTAGATAATGTTATTGCGAAAATAGGCCGATGCCGCGAAGGAAAACTTCGTCTCTATTCTTTGTCGGATATTATTCCGCGTTGAAGTGGTAAAAAGCGATTTTTTTTGTCATCGCAAACCAATTAATTCAAAGTGCGAATTCGTTTTCGACACTAAAACTGCCGAATTTTGGTTACAGTTTTTTTTTTTTAATTTTTCTACCATATGTAAGGCAATTTTTTTCATTTCTTTTCTCACATTACGATTCTTAGGATTTCTATACGAAAAGTGAGAAAAAAAAATTGAATTCTTTGCTTATTAAACTAACGAAACAAATTTTTTCATTTTTTTTTCTCAAATTACGATTCTCAGGTTTCCTATATGAAAAGTGAAGAAAAAAAATTGAATTCTTTGCTTATTAAACTAACGGAACAATAGATCGATTATTCAGCATTTCAGTGTCGAAACGGTATTCGATAGTTTGTTAAAAATTCTTAAAAAAAAAACTATTACAACGCCGAATTCCGTAAATCCTATCGACGCGGAATTGTATCTCAATCGACTTGTGTTGATACAGCTGTGCGACTCAGCGTCAATATTTTTTTTTTTTTTTTCATAACGTAAAACGAAATAAATACGTAAGAATGCGCGCTTATTAAAATGCCAAAAAAAAGAGAAAAAAAAAAAAAAAAAACTCCGAGAAACACGACCGCGCGTTCCGTGGAGGACGCGATATCTCGCGCTGATTACACTTAATTTTAATTACAAACTTCGTGGTAAACCTCGTGCAGAAGTGGAAGTGTGCTGTTTTTTTTTTTTTTTTTTTTTTTTTTAAGGGTATGTATAACTTTCGTGGAAGTTACCGGGATATTGTGAATGCGTTCTATAGAGATTTTTTCTTTTTTTTTTCTTTTTTTTTCGGAATTTGCGCGGCGGGACGCAAAATTTTATACGTTTTTTTTTTTGTTGTTTTTTCGTTTTGCTATAGTGTCGTTTTTGTCTTCCGTTTCAACGATGGAGTACACAACACACTACTCGAAATTCGTATTGAACATATTGAGCTCTTCGAATCCCGAGGCTCCTCCCTGATCCAACATTTGGAACATATCGGAAAGCTCCTGCGGCTGATGCCCGGGACCGCCTTGAGCGGCGTGAGACGCTTGTGGCTGCTGACCAGCTACCTGATTATTTGATTGTCCACCGTCCTGCTGCGGTGCTTGATGCTGCTGGCCTTGCCACGTCCACATACCTTGAAGAGAGAAGAAAAAAAATCAATATCACTCGTCACTCGTATTGCTTTATCATTCTGTAGAAAACAATTACTGTGTACCGAATTACCTTTGCGTATAAAGGTTTTTTTTTTTTTTTTTTTTTTTTTTTACGCGATGAAACTTCGTGATTAGCGAGAAAAAACAATACCCAAGAAAATAGTTTTGAAATGACGATTAACAATTTTTTTTTTCTACGAATAGCTTCTGTTTTCGTGAATAACGAAAAATAATAGAAATTTTTGCTGTTGTAAAGAATTTGTTTGATTTCAAGAAAAAATTTATGTGAAATTAGAAGATTTATTGCTCAACAGTGAATGCGCAATATAAATTGTTTTTATTTGTGGGAATAATAATATAAATTAGTGGAAAGTGAATGACAAAAAATTGATATACATTATTACGAATAGTTTCTGTTTTCGTGAATAACGAAAGATAATAGAAATTTTTGAATTCGCAAAAAACTCTTTTGATTTCAAGAAAAAACGAATATAAAATTAGAATATTTATTGCTCACCATTGAGTGCGCAATATAAATTATTTTTATTCGTAGGAATAATAATAAAAATGCGTGGAAAGAGAATGACAAAAAATTGATATACATTCAACGAAAGATAGTAGAAATGTTTACAGTCGCAAAGAACTCTTTTGATTTCAAGAAAAAAATGAATGTGAAATTAGAAAATTTATTGCTCAATAGTGAATACGTGATATAAATTGTTATAATTCATAGGAATAGTACGATAAATGAGTAGAAAAGACTTACCAGGATTATTAGGCACTGTAGTAACTGAATGATATTGCGTAGCGGGCGTTCTGGCTTCGCTACTCAGTTGTGTGTACGTCGGTCCGCTCGGTGATCTCGATGGGCTCAATTGACTGTACTGATACCCCTCTGTAACCGGCTGCAAAAACGACAAAAAAATTCTCTCATTAAATTTAAAAAAAAAACAAAAAAAACTGCGCAATCGACGGATTGCAATATTTCTCTCTATTATAATTTTCCTTCCCGACAATAATCTCGAAAAAAAAATCAACAAAACCTTCAAAGTTGTATTTCAGTTATTCAAAGTTTTAATTAAAAACATTATAAACCCCAAAATTTAAATTATTAACATTCATTGAAAGAATTAATAAAAACGCAAATTAATAAAAACGAATCGCATTGATTCTAAAATCGAAAAATCTAATATTGAGAAAGTAGCGGAATATCGGAGGATTCAACGATTGGAAACTCGAGAAATTATTGTACCTGACGTCCAATGGCCCACGCTTGTTGTACAGGTGTCGGCGAAGTATTGGTCGGTTTTTGCATTCTTCCTAAAACCGACGACGATGCGTTTTGCTGTCCTGGCGAACCGTACGCTATCGGCGACTGTGTTGTCTCGTAACCCTGATAAACGTTTTGCGTACTCGCCGGTCGCGGTACTTGAGGTCCGGCGGTCGCGACTGCTGCCGGATGTTGCATCATGTGATGCGTCGGGTAAATCGTATCCCGCGCCGGGTGTCTCTGCAAAGAATAATCCAAACCCGGCTGTCCGTAAGCCGGAACCGCTTCGGCTTCAATTTGCGTCTCGCCACCGCCGTGAAGAGATCTGAGAAACGGACAAAAAAAAAATCAATTATTATCAAAAGAAATAAATGAGGAAAACGAAGAAAACGAACGTAACGCTTACGTGAAAATTAAAAAAAAAGATTTTGCCGGTAACTTACTTAGCAGTGGTATTCGTGCAGAGAATATACTCGATGTCCTGAGTTGCCGGATTCAAGAAAGCAAAAGCCGACGTCCTCAACCAAACCCAATCGCGATTTTTAGCTCGGAATCGATATACCGCCGAGATAACTTGTCCTTTGAGCTTTGATACTGCGGAAAAATCAAAGTTCTACAGTTAGATCCATAAATTCGGAGGATATATTATGGAAATTCGAAATTAGGCCATTGATAGCGCCATTAATTAGACATTATTTAGTAATTTAGTAATTTGTTTATCATTAATTGCGTACATAATAAACGAACTTATTGGCGGATTACGTATTGCGATATTCATTATTTCTGTTACATTGTTATTGCGACAACTCTCAGATAATAATTTTATTTCGAATAATAGAAAATAAAAAAAAATGCTTCCGGCAATTTTTTATCGTCGATTGAAAAGACGCGATAATACGACGTTTCAGAGTGCTTTTTCCTCGGAGTAAGAAAAAAAATCAAAGTTCTACAGTTGAATCCACAAATTCAAAGAACACATTATGTAAATTAAAAAATTCGGCCATTGATAGCGCCGTCATTTAGTAATTTGTTTATCATTAATTGCGTAAATAAAAAACGAAAGTATTGACAATTACGTATTGCGATATTCATTATTTCTTTTCCTCTGTTATTGCGGCAACTCTCAGATAATAATTTTGTTGCCAATAATGAAATTCGAAAAAAAAATGCTTCCGGCGATTTTTATTCAATCGATTGAAAAAAAACGATAATAAGACGTTTCAGAGTGCTTTTTCTTCGGCTTTTTCCTTTTTTCCTCGGAGAAAGAGACAACAAATCAAAGTTCTTCTCCACAAATTCAAAGGACACATTATGTAAATTCAAAATTCGGCCATTGATAGCGCCGTCATTTAGTTATTTGTTTATAATTAATTGCTTATTAATTGTTTGAATAATAAACGAACGTATTGGCGATTACGTATTGCGATATTCATTATTTCCGTTCCCTTGTTATTGCGAAAACTCTCAGATAATAATTTTGTTTCGAATAATAAAATTCGAAAAAAAAAAAATGCTTCCGGCGATTTTTATTCTGTCGATTGCTTTTTTTCTCGGCTTTTTCTCTACCTTGATCGAAGCTTTCTTGCATGTGCGGCTGATCTTCTTCGTGAAAGAAATCGTAACACGGTTGTTTGAGAAGATCGGACGGATCGTAGCCGAGAATATGACGAACTCGCGGCTCCACGAAGGTAAATCTTCCGTCCGTCGAATGGCGTGATATAAATTCTGGAAAATTAATTTAAAAAAAAAATTGAATTCGTTGCTATTATTCACTGTGTTGCGAAATACCGATTTTTAATGCAATTCAAAGCTGCGATATAATTAATTAACTTACCGCTATTACTGGAAGCAGCCAAATCGCTGGTATTCGGCGTACTGGTGACTTGAAGTCTTCCGATTGCAACTAAACAGCAATGAGTTGCTACATCGTCGGTTGCGACGCCGTCGGGTCCCGTGTGCACTCCGCCTCTGTCACCTAAGCCCACACCTGGTACACATGGGGGAACAAAATCACCTACAGCGTAAAATGCCCAATTAGTCCACTGTTCCCCGCGTGGCGATCGTTATTAATTAAGTTTATTAATTCAGGTAAATTTCCTCGTAGCGATACGATGCAATGGCGCTCGGCATTGAAAAAACTCAATTGTTTTTCCGCGCTGTTCTTCCAGAGTTGCAAATTGGAATCATCTTTTCCAAAGAAAATTTACAGTCGTTTATGTATTTTTCTTAATAAAAAAAAATCGAGCGTCATCGACCGTACGACGATTTTATTTTTTCGCTAAATTAAGAAAAAAATCGAAGCGATGCTGAGAATTAATAAAAAAAAATCTCTGCGAAATACTTTATGTGTGGAATTGAAATCAATTTGCATCGAATTTGCGCCGATTTAACAGATTTTCACAGACGGCTTACGGTTGAAATTTTTTTGATACTTTTTTTTTTTTTTTTTCGGTGCGGATAATGAAGCGATGCTGAGAATTATAAAAAAAAATCTCTGCAAAATACTTAATGTGTGGAATTGAAATGAATTTGCATCGAATTTGCGCCGATTTAACAGATTTTCACAGACGGCTTACGATTGAAATTTGTTTTATACTTTTTTTTTTTTCAGTGCCGATAATGAAGCGATGCTGAGAATTATAAAAAAAAATCTCTGCAAAATACTTAATGTGTGAAATTGAAATCAATTTGCATCGAATTTGCGCCGATTTAACAGATTTTCACAGACGGCTTACGGTAGAAATTTGTTTTATACTTTTTGTTTTTTTTTTTAGTGCTGATAATTGTTAGAAAATTTTTTTACGTTCTTCTCGAAGCGATGCTGGAAGTTAACGGAAAGGTTTTCTCTGCGAAATGTTTCTCCAGCAAGCAGATTCGATGCCCAAACGATAGCGATATGGTAGGGAAAGAAAGAATGAAAATTCGAGTCATGCAATTGTTGAACATTGGGAATAGAATTTGCGGAGAGTGAAAGAAGAGAAAAAAAAATGAAAAAAAAATGGAAAAAAAAACGAAATGCCGATCGGAACAATGGAATATCGAGACCCGTACCAAACTCACCGGTGGGGGGCCAATTTTTTATGTACCCCGTGCAATGAACAACGGCGTAACTCTGTCCGTCCCTTCCCGGTGGTCCAAGTGAGTTTCTCTGCTTCATACGATGAAGTCCTTGGGCCGCTGCCATGTCCCCGGAGGTCTGAAGGCTGCCGACCTTCATGCGACAGATGAAACCTCGTCGGGAACCCATACTCAGCCGTACGGAAGCTAAATGAGAATCGTAAATCCTTAATTTTCGCGCAAATATCGTATCCATCGATACGGAAATAGTTATATTACGTTAGGAGGGAGAAAACCCTTTTCCGCCGAATATCGTATACGATTAAAAAAAAAAAATTAAATTAATTTATTAAAAAAAAAAAATTACATGAAATTATTTAAAAAAAAAAATAATAAAAAAAAACAATTAAAATTAATAAAAGTAAATTAAATTTTTTTTTTTGTTTTCAATATAAATTCGATCCGTAAACAAAAATTAATTTTTTTTTTTTCCCTTCCAATAAAAATATCGTATAATTAATTATGCTGATCGATGTTCTTTTTTTTTTTTTTTTTTACGCAAAAGAAATACTTACACTGATGTCCCTCTTTCTTGACGGTACCGGTCTTGAGATCGAGAACCCTACCGGCGTGTTGAGGTTCAGCGGCGCTCAATTGTTCTCGAACTTTCTCGTTATCATCGGGATGCACCTGAGAGTAAAGTGTAGTGCCGTACCAATCGCTCTGCGAGTAGTTTAGCACCGGCGCTACGGAGTCGGATACGTAAATGATTCTTCCGGTGTCGCAGCTGACGACGAACAGAAAACCGTCGGCGGCTTCGAGAATTAGATGTTTGAGCTCTTGATCCGTGAGAAAGGACGGCTTGTATGTACCGTCCCCACTTGTGTTGCCTGTTCCTGAAGGAAAACGGTTGTACCGATTATATTCCAGTTAAAAAATCGAAATTTCGATTTTTTTTTTGTTTTTTAGAAAAATCGAAACTTCATTCTTTTTTTTTTTTTTTTTTTTCGAGTAAAATATTTCGGGTTTTGCCGGAAAAATCGATGAGATTGATACGCGAAAAAAAAATCGACACTTCCTTTTTTTTTTGTTTCGACGAAAATAATTCACGAAAAAAAAAAATCGAAACTTCCCTTTTTTTTGTATCGAGTAATATAATTCGGGGTTTGCCGGAAAAATCGATGGAATTGATGCGCGAAAAAAAAATCGGAACATCCTTTTTTTTTGTTTCGAGTGAAATAATTCATATTTTGGCGAAAAAAAAATCGGAACTTCCTGTTCTTTTGTTTCGAGTGAAATAATTCATATTTTGCCGGAACATCGATGGGATTCGATGCGCGAAAAAAAAATCGAAACTTCGCTTTTTATTTGTTTCGAGTAAAATAATTAATATTTTGCCGGAAAAATCGATGATATTGATGCGCGAAAAAAAAATCGAAACTTCCCTTTTTTTTGGTTTCGAGTAAAATAATTCGGATTTGCCGGGAAAATCAATGGGATTGATGCGCGAAAAAAAAAATCGAAATTTCCTTTTTTTTTTTGTTTCGAGTAAAATAATTCATATTTTGCCGGAAAAATCGATGGGATGCACGAAAAAACACGAAAAAAAAAAAAGAAAAAAACCGAAACAGGTAGAGATGATAATCGATGATGCTTCGTCGAAGACGAAATATTTGATCGAAGCGTGAGAGAGTAAGAGATGAACGGTAAACTTTGCGATAGGGTATTGTACCGAAAAATGAACGCGGAGGCACACATCGTCAGGTAGCGTGGGGTAACTATCGAGGTGCAACATCGGAATTGCAAAGCGGACAGGATCCTGGGAGGCGGTTCGAGCCGAGCGCCGTGCAACCGCCGCTGCCGCGATCCGATCTTCGACCCGATATACCCGCGAGAGATTCCGGGAAGAGGAACTTTAACGACTTCCAAACAAAATCTATGCGAAAGAAAGGGCGCTCTTCGGCCTCTCCGCACTTTGGAATCGTTGAAAACTTCAATGTCACGATCGCTATACTTCGCGTCCTTAAGCCAACATCGGTATTCGATTTATCAATTTCATTACCGCGTAAAAAAATGTAAAAAACTGTAATGGACTCGTTTTACCGCTACGGTATCATTTTTATACTTCACGATGGATAAAATTAAGTAATCGGAAATTCAGACAATTTTGAGTGGCGAAAGTTTAAACAAATTCTTCCGAATTAGTAAAATATCATTGATATTTCGCCAACTTGATTTTTCATCCGAATTAAAAAAAAAATAAATAGAATCCAAAAAGTTCAGAAAATAATAGTGAAATGTTCTTTTTTTTCGTGAAAAAGAAAAAAGTAAAAAAAATTTCGAAAATTTTTAAAAATTCGAACGATTTTTAGCAATGTTTTTAATAATAATAATAATGTCTCAACATGTTATATTTTTTTCAATTTTAATCCTCTTTCATAAGAATCAATAGTTTTACATACTTTGAAAGATCTTTCAGTCACCGAAAAAAAAAAAAAAAAAAAAAAAAAATACTCCGAAAATATTATGATTCACATCCTTCTCGTAATATCGCCTAATTTGGCTCCAAAAAAAATTCCCTTTGTAAAAAAAAAAATTAAAAAACGTCATAATTATTTTTGTCCGAAATAATGATCGTTACATCTATAAAGAAAAGAGTAAGTCGATGGGCGTAAAAGAACTCAATTCCGAGCGATTCCTCGCGGTGGGTGTACAGCGTAACCCCGCGCGCGAGGCTCGTCGTTGATTCTTGTGACAGTGTATTTCCTCGAGGCGGTCAGCAGGTAAGAGAGGACGAAAGAAATAGCCCCTTTCTCTCCTCGTTCCACCGTCAAACTCTTCTCTCCCGAGCAATTTGTATTCAGTTGCCCTCTTGTCGGGAAAAGAGGAGAAGTGGCTATAAACAATGCGCCGGTTGGCTTCACCGATACGCGCAGCTATCTCTCCGACTCGAGGAGAGACAGTATAACTCCGACTGTGTGGTAACGCAACCTGCACGTGCGTCTCGTGTAAGTTACTCACGTGTGTAGGTGTGCGCGTGTGAGGGGTCCGTATGCGTGGAGACGCGTTATTCGTTCAGTTGAGTTCAGAGAGAAACGAATATACGCGTTAAACACGCGTGTGCTTACCGGCCAACGAGCAGCAACCCCACCCATTCTACACCACACCGGAAGCATATATCGTGTCTTCTGCATTCGATATGGCTTTTGCCGGGTCCTGAGACTCTTACGCCAGATCCTCATCGCGATTTACCACGTTGACTGACCTTCCACCGGCGAATCTCGAAAACTAACTTCGTCCCCACAGCCCGCGAACTACCGGCGCACTTTATAGATTTTTTTTTTTTTTTAACGTCTTCATTGTCAATTTTTTTTTATTTTCGATAATAATCAAGTATACTGTAAACTAAGTTTTCGGAGCTTAGAAACGACTCAAAAATCGAATTGATTTAAAAAACAAATTTCTTGCGGAAAAAAAAATGCATCCATTTTTTTTTTTTTTTTTTTTTTTTTTTTTTTTTTTTTTTTTTTTTTTAATATGGAAGGATAGAAAAAATTATTATAATTAGAGTAATTATTTTGCTTTAGAATATTACGTTTGCGATTTTTCAATGGGTGCGTATCGCGGTATTTATTGTAATTCTTTTTTTTTTTTTTGCGATCGTTTTAAATTTTGTCAATTGTCGATATTCTACTGTATATATTATCGTTGCGATGATTCGCGGCACGTGTCGATGAACGAATATGATTTATGTTTAAGTATGTGTCACGAGCGATTAAATAACCGGAGAAGCCGAAGCCAATGAAGAAGAAACTCGTCGAAGGCGAAGGCAAAGACGAACTTCGATTCAATGTACGATCCGCTGTCGGAGACGGGACCTTGGGAATTTCTTTGAGATATCGGACAAAAACCATACGTGACCAATCGCAAGAAACGCTTCGGAAAACATTTGAACTACACGTTTATCGCTCACCAACGATTATTGACGTTGCAATACCGTTGCTGACCGTTATTTACGCGTTTCACCGGTTTCGAAGTGTCTTTTCGGTGTTTCACTTATGCTAATAAATTTTTTTTTTATTTTTTTTTTTACGATAAAACCGATGCAATTCCGAGAAAAATGAGGAGGATATCTGAAGCGTAGTGATACACTTTTTTTTTTTTACGATAAACCCGATGCAATTCCTACAAAATCGAGGAGTATAACTGGAGGGTTGCGGTAGGGGTTTTATTTTTTTTTACGATAAACCCGATGCAATTCCGACAAGAACGAGGAGTATAACTGGAGGGTTGCGGTAGGCGTTTTTTTTTTTTTTTTTTTTTTTTTTTACGATAAACCCGATGCAATTCCGACAACAACGAGAAGTATAACTGGAGGGTAGCGATCGGCGTTTTTTTCTTTTTTTTTTACGCTAAACCCGATGCAATTCCGCCAGAAACGAGGTGTGCAACTGGAGAGTTGCTGTAGGCGATTTTTTTTTTACGGTAAATCCGATGCAATTCCGACAAAATGGAGGAATATAAGTGGAGGGTGGCGGTAGGCGTTTTTTTTTTTTTTTACGATAAACCCGATGCAATTCCGACAAAAACGAGGAGTATAAGCGGAGGGTAGCGGAAGGCGATTTATTTTTTTTACGATAAACCCGATGCAATTCCGACAAAAACGAGGAGTATAACTGGAGGGTAGTGGGAGGCGTTTTTTTTTTTTTTTTTTTTTTTTTATTTCCAATTTTTCGATGAAATTAAACTTACCACGCAATTGCTTCATGTGGGCGACTGCCATTCTTAGTATTGTCAGCTTGTCGGGTTTCCTGGCGAGAGTCGAACAGGTCGGCACCATTTCCGAGAGTTCCGAGATGTAAGCGGTCATCTTGTTCCGCCTGCGACGCTCGATTTCGCAATGATTCTCCCTACTGCTCGGCGTCAACGGAAATAATAAATAAAAACACGTGTAAAACATGTGTTAAAAGGAGGTCAAGGCTACTGCACGCTATCAGGAAGCGACGGAGGATAACAAGTTCAACGAAACAAAGCGACGAATTCGGGTGAAGTGCGCTCTCGAGGAGGACGATAGTTTCGCCTTCCTATCGATCTATTGAAGTCTTGAAAACAATGTACTATCGTTCCGTACAAAAAGAGACGAATTTCGCGAGTTTTTTTCGTCGTCGAAAAATTCAGCTTTGTTGGGATTACGAAGAAAAATGGTAATTTTTTTGTCGTTGAAGAAAATGATTTTTGGTAATCGTATTATACGGCATAGACGAGTAAATGACCCAATAATTCATAAGTAACGACTTTGATACGAAATTTACGAAATTACGAAGAAAAATGGTAATTTTTTTGTCATTGAAGAAAATGATTTTTGGTAATCGTATTATACGTCATAGACGAGTAAATGACCCAATAATTCATAAGTAACGACTTTGATACGAAATTTACGAAATTACGAAGAAAAATTGTAATTTTTTTGTCATTGAAGAAAATGATTTTTGGTACTCATATTATACGGCAAAGACGAGTAAATGACCCAATAATTCATAAGTAACGACTTTGATACGAAATTTACGAAATTACGAAGAAAAATGGTAATTTTTTTGTCGTTGAAGAAAATGATTTTTGGTAATCGTATTATACGGCATAGACGAGTAAATGACCCAATAATTCATAAGTAACGACTTTGATATGAAATTTACGAAATTACGAAGAAAAATGGTAATTTTTTTGTCGTTGAAGAAAATGATTTTTAGTTCACGTATTATACGGCATAGACGAGAAAATGACACAATGATTCATAAGTAACGACTTTGATACAAAATTTACGAAATTACGAAGAAAAATGGTAATTTTTTTGTCATTGAAGAAAATAATTTTTGGTAATCGTATTATACGGCATAGACGAGTAAATGACCCAATAATTCATAAGCAACGACTTTGATACGAAATTTACGAAATTACGAAGAAAAATGGTAATTTTTTTGTCGTTGAAAAAAATGATTTTTGGTATTCGTATTATACGGCATAGACGAGTAAATGACCCAATAATTCATAAGTAACGACTTTGATACGAAATTTACGAAATTACGAAGAAAAATGGTAATTTTTTTGTCGTTGAAGAAAATGATTTTTGGTGTTCGTATTATACGGTATAGACGAGTAAATGACCCAATAATTCAGAAGTAATGACTTTGATACGAAATTTTCGAAATTACGAAGAAAAATGGTAATTTTTTTGTCGTTGAAGAAAATGATTTTTGGTAATCGTATTATACGGCATAGACGAGTAAATCACCCAATAATTCACAAGTAACGACTTTGATACGAAATTTACGAAATTACGAAGAAAAATGGTAATTTTTTTGTCGTTGAAGAAAATGATTTTTGGTAATCGTATTATACGGCATAGACGAGTAAATGACCCAATAATTCATAAGTAAAGACTTTGATACGAAATTTACGAAATTACGAAAAAAAATGGTAATTTTTTGTTCGTTGAAAAAAATGATTTTTGGTATTCGTATTATACGGCGTAGACGAGTAAATGACCCAATAATTCGTAAGTAACGACTTTGATACGAAGTTTACGAAATTACGAAGAAAAATGGTACTTTTTTTGTCGTTGAAAAAAATGATTTTTGGTAATCGTATTATACGGCATAGACGAGAAAATGACCAAATAATTCGTAAATAACGATTTTGATACGAAATTTACAACGAATGGTCAATGAACTTTTTCTTACAGGAACTGTTAAGCATTTGATAACTCGATTACCAGACCTCCTTAACAACTGAGTTTCCGTGCCGTTCTTGTAACAGGCTTCGCGTAATAATCGACCCGTATTACACACATGTGTATGTTAAATCGTAAATTAAATAGCGTTTAATTTACGATAATTCGCGAAGGAAATTTACAAGAGATCTCAGCCCGGTAGAGTTTAACACGCGAGCATCTCGTGTAATCACGAGTCGACCCGATGCGGTCTCAAACTCCGAGAGAAACCCGGTGTGTGTTTGGCTGCCGTGCGGTAACGGATTTTTCATGATTTCTCAACAGAATCCGGACGCCCGCGATTCTCATCTAAATGCGCTTCGTCATGAATCCCGAACACTTTTGCAATTAAATGTTCTATTATCGCGTTATATCGTCTCAATTCCCTTGTCAAAAATTTATTCGATTTTTTCGTCAACGAAAAAATATTATCGACGCAAAATTTTTACTTCGCGTGAAATTCATTCGATATAATCGAAAAAAAAAATTAGCATAAAATTCAATATTTCCAAAAAAAAAAAGTCCGACTTCGAGGTAAATTTTTTTTTTTTTTATAATCAATAAAAAATGTCAACAATTATCACTTTTACAGCCCGTTGTACAAAAATATATTCGATTTTCTTGAAACACGTAAAAAATATTGATTTCTCATTGATTCCATTTAAAAAATAAAAAAAAATCGCGTAAAATTTAATATCGGAAAAAAATCGAAATTTTTTTTTTTTCGAACTGTTTGTCTTTCGCCCTCCGAAAGGGACCAATATACCATCGATGCATCTTCCGCGTTACGAATACCCCGCGAATGAAAAAATATGGATTTTTTTTTTGATAAATCAACATTTCTTCGACACATATGAATCGCTGATAGCCGGACCGTCGAGGAGACCTTTTAACCGCGAGAGATACTTTAAACGTCGTATTTTTTTCCGACCTTTATAAAATCATATAGCCGCTTCAACTCCGAACGTCTCGTCGTTGGATTCATATATATATATATACATAAAGCCACATGTATAATATACACTGTATGTATATATATATATATATATATACTGTACAGAATAATGCTATAATACTCGAAGTGAAGTGAGAGGATACGTAAGTCGAGATTCGCGAGAGAATAAGAGAGAGAACCGAGATAACTCTTCGGGGTCAGAGGTCAGTACCGTTCCGAAGTTGGCCGTCTCGGCTTCTCTCCTCTCCTCTCTCGCAGAAACTCGGTTGGGATTCAGACACCGACAAAATCCCGCGCAACATCGACCGGAGTACCTTCTCTATATATCCCTCGAGCTCGTTGCACTGTTTCGATCTTCTTGCATGTTATTCAGCGCGGTAAGGGTCTATATGTTTTCTCCACAGGATTACCAGCTTTGCCGGACCTCGGGAACCATTTTTATTTTTCTCTTATTTAATTTTTTTTTTTTTTTTTTTCATTTCGAGAACGAAATACCTAAGAGTTTATATAATCGTCGCGTTGATTCGAGTCTTCGCTAACGTTATATTAATGAAGGGGAAAAAAAAAAAATTCGTTTGTTTTTTTCATTTTTTTTTCTCCGATTTAAATTTTTTTTTTTTTTTCATTCGACGACAAAATACCTGAGAGTTTATATAATCGTCGAGTTGATTCGAGTCTTCGCCAACGTTATATTAATGAAGGGAAAAAAAAAAAAAAATTTCGCTGTCTGTTTTTTTCATTTTTGTTTTTTTCTCTTATTTAAATTTTTTTTTTTTTTTCATTTCGAGGACAAAATACCTAAGAGTTTATATAATCGCCGAGTTGATTCGAGTCTTCGCTAACGTTATATTATTGAAGGGAAAAAAAATAAAAAAATACTTTTCGTTGGCTGTTTATTTCTCCTTCGCAGTGGTGAGAAAAATTGGAAAGGCGGTTTTGCGCCGCCCGCAAAAGTCTGATGTCGCGCGCGCGCCTCAGCCGCGAGTGAGGCTCAGCTTTGGCTTTGAGCATTCGAGAGAACATTTCGAGCGGAGAGCGCAAGAACCTCACTTTTAAGTTAATAACGCAATTACTGAGTTGCCGCAAGGGAATCCGCGCTTGCCGCGGATCCTTGAATGCGGAGAGACCCAAGAAAACTATATATATCCTCCTCTCCTCTCGCTGGGCATTCGTTCGTCGTATCTTTTACCTTCCCGCAAAACATCAATTCTCTCGGTATCTACTGAGTTTCTCCATCTCTTTTACATTTATTATATTTCTCTATGGATATAACAACACAATTTCACTCTTCTAAATCGTTCGCTTCTTCCATTCGGTATATTTGTAACCCGACATCAACGTCGAACGTTTGTGAGGATAATTAGACGCTGCTGAACACGGAGAAGTGATTAACGAAACCTTAAATTTTTCAACGGTTGTCTTCTTCTTTTTTTTTTTCTTTTTTTTTTACATTTATAAATAAAAGGGACGCGTGCTGTTCGGCGAGAATAGAATCAGCCGCAGGGAAGAAGACGTTCGTTGAGAAAAATTGAACTTGTCGCGCATTCCAGTGGTCGCGACGAAAAATCTCATTTATGCGTAAAGTTGCGAACGAAAGTTTTCAGTGTTTTAACGATTACGAAGTTAAAGGGATTTTCTTTCGCAATTGTCGGTAAGTTATTCATTAAAAAAAATATTGAATTTTTTTTTTTTTTTTTCGAAAAGTCAGATATTTCGGTTTATTTCGCTCGCAACTGATTTTGGCGATAATCGAGTATAAAAAAAAATGCATGTCTTGTTGTTGGGAAAAATTGAACTTGTCGCGTATTTCCGCGATCGCGACGAAAAATCTCATTTATGCGTAAAGTTGGGAACGAGAAGTGATTTTCTTTCGCAATTGTCGGTAAGTTATTCATTCAAAAAAATATTGAATATATATTTTTTTTTTTTCGAAAAGTCAGATATTTCGATTTATTTCGCTCGCAACTGATTTTGGTGATAATCGAGTATAAAAAAAAATTGCATGTATTGTCATTGAGAAAAATTGAACTTGTCGCGTATTCCCGCGATCGCGATGAAAAATCTCATTTATGCGTAAAGTTGGGAACGAGAAGTGATTTTCTTTCGCAATTGTCGGTAAGTTATTCATAAAAAAAAATATTAATTTTTTTTTTCGAAAAGTCAGATATTTCGGTTTATTTCGCTCGCAACTGATTTTGGCGATAATCGAGTATAAAAAAAAATTGCATGTATTGTCATTGAGAAAAATTGAACTTGTCGCGTATTCCCGCGATCGCGACGAAAAATTTCATTTATGCGTAAAGTTGGGAACGAGAAGTGATTTTCTTTCGCAATTGTCGGTAAGTTATTCATTCAAAAAAATATTGAATATATATATTTTTTTTTTCGAAAAGTCAGATATTTCGGTTTATTTTGCTCGCAACTTATTTTGGTGATAATCAAATATGAAAAAAAAAAAAAAAAAAAAAAAAGAAAAAAAAAATTAGCATGTATCGCCGTCGGGTAAAACTCGAACTAACGGGTAGTTGTGTTTCGTATGGTTCCCACGCTGGAGTACCTACGAATACAGTAATCCTATATCTCTCTGGTTAGCGTAGGGTGCGCGCGAAAGATCTTCCGTATGCTATGAAGCAGACATTACAAGTTGCCGAAGAAGAAGAAGAAGAAGAGGAGGAGAAGAAGAAGAAGAAGAAGAAGAGAACGAAGAAGAGGAATAAGACGAAGTGGTTCCTCCAGTTGTGTGAAGGGGGATGCAACGAGAGAGTTAACCGATCGTGACTAATGCGAGCTGTGAAACAGTGCGCTCGCCAGTGAAGTCGAGGAAAGGATCTATCGATACAGGACTACGAGAGAGATCCGGCGCGAGTTTAGATCGATCGACATATTTCACGTTATCTAATAGCGCACGAAACTCTCGAATCTCTCCCCCCCGCGAACTATTGCGGTTCGAACTATCGGCGCTGCATACAGAGACGAAGAGATCGCGGAGAAAAAATTAAATAAAATTGTAAAACAATTTCTCGAGGTAATTTCTCGAAGTATTAACCCGATAATGAAGTATAGACAAGTAAATTAGACGGGTAACGAAAATGTTCAATTATTGAAGTTCTTTTCAATGATCTCTGAGAATAACTTGCGTGTCGCTGATCTCTCGTTAAATCGCTGTATCGTGTAAACGGCTGATTATCATTATTTCTGGAGAATTTTGAGTACTTTCTCGAGTGTTTTATACTTCTCCGTGAAACATTTCATTTTCTACGATCTTTAATTTTTTTTTTTTTTTTTTTTTTTTTTTTTTTAGTTACAGGATGAAGTTTGCGGATCTCGTGCTTGGATGATGATGGGAATACAGGATTATTCTAAGACATTTTATTTTATTATATTATGAAAATGTATGACGAACCTGGCGAATCTCTCCTTATCCTGGACGTTCTCGTCGTCTATTCTTCTATACTTTAGACCACTCGGGTCGTCCTCGTCGGACCTGAAAATGAAAAAAAAAATAACAAAGTTGTAGAAAAATCATTGATGCAACGAGATAAATGCGAATTATCGTCGAGGTACGAAAAAAATTGCGTTACATCGATAATACGTTATCGAAAAAAAGAAGAAAAGTAAAAAAACGATTTGCTGTTTCGGCAAATCGAGAAATTTTTTTTTTCTCCAATGACTGTTTTTTTTTCGCCACGAAAAATTAATATAATAAAGTAATCATAAAAAAATCTCAATGCCCATTTTACGCTTAAAACGTTCCATTTAACAAATAATTATAGAAAAGTTAATGAACTTCAAATTATTATTATAATTGTGGATATAATCGATAAGATATTCTCGACGATATCATCGATAACAAAATATTTAGTTGTTCAATAGAATTTTTTTTTTTTTACAAAAAGTTAACACAATTAATGAATTTATCAAAAACCCCTTTTTTTGCCGAAAATTTTTCATTTTATAAATTCATATCGAAAAATGAATGAATTTTTATCGGCTCATCAAGATTCGCTGATAACAATAATCGCATAAAACAAATTTAGTAAAATCTCCACAATGAATATAATGTAAAATGATTTTCCATTTTATAAATTCATATCGCAAAATTAATGAATTTTTATCGACTCATCAAGATTCGCTGATAACAATAATCGCATAAAACAAATTTAGGAAAATCTCTACATTTATTCCCCAATCGATTATTACTATCGATATATCGAAAAAGTACGGAATAAAAAAAAAAAAAAATGCGAAGACTTGACGAATTCTCGCAAAAATACGCGTAATAAATAAACACTCTGAGAAACATAGCTGCAAGCAAAGAAGATTTAGTTCTCTCAGATTCCCGATCGTAAGACGACAAGTAGAGGTCTCTTGGGTCCATCGTTCTTGTTTGATCGTAAATCCGTCACCGATCGGACCCGCCGGCGCAACGGCAGTCGCCTCATTACCGCCGAACGTTTCTACCGGCGCGGGGCTCGGGGATTAAGTATACGGAAATTATACCGAAGCATATAGGTAGCGTACAGTATACAGCACACAGTGTACTGTATATCCTTCGTATATATACGATATATACGGAATCGTCGATGCGAGGGAGTGAGTTTACAAGTCTCGAAGGCGAAGCGAGAAAAGCGAAGATGAGGAGAAACGAGAGAAGCGCGAAGATGAAGAAGAAGAAGAAGAAGCAGAAGAAGAGAAGAGAAAAGAGCGATAGGGAAGGTCCGGCGAGCTGCGGTCCTGGTGTACCATAGACCCGAGTGATGCACGGTGCTGACCCTGAAGTGAAACAGAGCTCACCGTACGGAGATCCCATACTGTTTTCTGTGGGCACCGAGAAACCTTCCACCTCTTCTTCTTCTTCTTCTTCTTCTTTCTCCTCATCCTATGGGCCTCAAACGTCGGACGGGGTACAGAACGCGAGAGAGTCAGAGAGACCAACGGAGTGAAAGAGAAGGAAAGACTAACATCAAAGTGGGGGTGTAGAAGCGAAGTCCCCGCGATCGCGAAGCGAACGAACCGTCGTATCCGGGTGTATCGCGCAGCGTCCACGAGCTCCGAGCTTCGCTCGTTTTAGCCGTATCTACTGAACGCTACGGAGTTTTACACCGTAGAGAAAAAGCCTGAAGCTCTTCGACCTCACGAAAAAAAAAAAAAAAAAAAAAAAAAAAAAAAAAAAAATGAAAAAACAATGCGGCAGACTTCGAGATACTCGCAAAATGACGAATGCGAGTCGATCCTTTTTTTTTTTTCTTCATCAGTTATACCATGCGATTTGCTTCTTTCTCTTGGGATCGCGTGGCTACGTAACAATACAATGTATTTATGCCGAGTGATTTACATTCAATGCTCCGGGCATCGGTAGGGGAGGAATAACTCGAAGAGAAGTATCGATCGAGAGAGATCTCGAGCGCGAAACTCGTAGGTGCCGACGACACTTTTACGTGTTGTATATACGGTTTTTGGAGTCGAGACACGAAGGAATTTGACATCGCGAGAGTGAAGGATGCAGAAAAAAATAAAATAAAAGGTTCGGAAATAAATCGCTCATTCGTTGGTGAAGAATGGACACAATGAATGAGAAATGTATGTGTTGATATCGAAGAAGATCCCGAAATGGTCAGGTAGAGGCGAGAGAGATGCTACAGGTACCGTTTTATTTTAGTGATCTCGACGAGATTATCCACTTCTCGCTACGAGAAGAGAAGAAAAAAGAAGAGATTCTTTCGGATAAAAAAAAAAGGAAAGAAAAAAAAAAAAAAAAAAAAAAAACGTGACTCGGTTGGCACACGGCGCCCGGCGCGTCCAATAGCCGCCGGGCACCGTACCCGGTGGCGCTTGGACTTTTTTTTTCTTTTTTTTTTTAGCTTCTTTTCTTCCTCGAGTTTTTATTCGCATTTTTTTCATTCATTCTCTCCAGCCGCACAGTCACGACTTGAACCTGTGGTGGTTAGAGCGCTTCTCTTCGAAGGCATCAGATTTCGTTTTTTTTTTTTTTTTTTTTTTTTTTTTTTTCGTATAGGTATAGTAGATATATTTCAATATTTGATGAACGTCGCATTACGAAAAGTTGCCGATGTGCAGGAATTTTTTTTTTTTTAGAAATTTTTTATTTGGCGGCAAAACAGTTTTTTGTCGCACTGTAAAAATCAGTTTCGACTCCTCGACAAATGCCATTTTATATATATTTTTCCAGTACAGCGCAACACAATCTCTGCTCCGATTTCCAGAGAAGATATCATTGATTAAAAATACCTAATAAAATCGGTAATTTTCGCAAAAGGGTTTCGGAAACGTTCGCCGCACGCCGTTGCATCGCTACAACTCGTATAATTTTTTTCTGCTAATCGCGTCACAAAAAATTGTGTCGGGAAGGAATTTGATTATTTTTCGCCATTACCATTAATCTGAACGGTTCTCGCGGAGGATATATCGAATTTTTGTTTATTTGTTTATTTGCGAAATTTTCGTCTCAAATATTCATTTACACATCACATTTTCATTTTATTTATAACTTCGTTTAAAAAGCTTCTCGCTGATGACGTCAGCATTTATTATCTAATTTTCGCATAGCGAAGCTTTGTAAAAGACGTTAAAACGAAAATGCGGAAGCGATATGTATTTTTTTTCTCTTAACATAAAAAAAAATAAAAAAATCACAATTAAAAAAAAAACATTAAAAATTCTTTTTTTTTTTATCAGAGATAAAAAATACGAGTTAAGATCGCTTCGGAGCCTCAAAAAGATTTTCCACGAAGAAACCACTCGCTGATATTTTCATTTTCGCTCCAAAGTTTCACCGTTTTCGACATCCGCAATTTGCACATCGAAACATCGACTTAGGAATCCTAACGCCCGTTTATACGCGAGCGTATTGGACTGACGTAATTTTATTTATTTTTTTTAATCGTCACAGACATCGACGACGCCGTAGAGTGTGGAAGTGTCCGTCGAGAATATTAAACGGGTATATAGAGAGCTGTATCGCGCGCCATTGGTGGTTCAGGGGGCACCGTTAGCCACGCGTATAAACCCACCAAGAGGGGCGGTCCATTGGGGGGAAGGGGGAGGGGGGGGGGGGGGGAGGGGGGGGGGGCTTCTTTCTTCCTCCCTTCGCGGCTCCTTCTTATCCGTTTTCTCGTGACTACGTCGTTGCCGCTAACCGATCGCGCTTCCGTTCTCCCTAATATATATTTATGTATATATATATATAAATATATATATATATATACAAATATACCTTCCGACTTATCCATCCTTCGTTTTCGTACCATAATTTTCATTGCTCGTAAAATAATAATATATGTACGTCGCGATGTCATCAATGTGAATGGAGTACTCCGATTCGTGGCGCATTACTCAACGGTACCGACGAGAGTTATTCTCATTTGATTACGAAACCCCGAGCCAATTTTACCACGAGTTTCGCTATATACGCTATTGCGTTGGTGTCTCGCGGCTGTTTCTGTTTCCACGAGTTTCGAACGATATATATATACATTTGTCGACTGTGTGCGTAAATTTCCTCTCACTTACGTTTCGCTGTTTCCCTCACGTGGAAAAACTATTGTCTCGACTTTTCCGCGGCGTTAAATTCATTGCTATTTTTTTTTTTTTTTTTTTTTTTTACCGACTATTGCTGCGGGTTATTTTTTTTTTTTTTTTTTTTAATCTTTCGTCACACGTGCGGAATGTTATTTTGTTGCAGCGGAATGAGTTTCAATGAACAAATTATGAATTTCCCGGCTGTTGTAGTACAGCGCGGAGGGACGGAGGGGAGATATACATGGAGAATGAAAAAGTATTATGTAATAACGATCACACGGGCGTTAGTTGGCGAATTCTCGTAACGCCGATCGCCGCAAATCTCTGCTACGTGACGAATTCCCGAACGAGTGGGTTTCGTATGGGAGATTCAGGGCTGCAGGGGCTTCACTTCGAGGCATAGAGTCGACCATAGAAGGAAGAGACGGGGATGACGATGGTGTTGAACGACTATACGACGACACATTACTCCGCGTCTAGTCGGCGGCGATGCCGCTGGGAAACTACAGCCGTCCGATCGAAACAAACTGTTGTCGTTTATCCGTAGACATACAGATACGCATACAGAGGGAGGAGAGATAAATCTGTATGAAGTGCACGAAGATCCGACGCTTCAACTTCTTTTTTACCGAAACGTCTGCGCATTGTGTACGAAATACAAAAGAAACTTCTCGCGAAGTCTGACGAAAAGTTAAGGTCCCGAAAAACATTTTTAATCATAGAGAATTAACGCTTCGATCTCGTAATTGCAAATACGCGATCGATAAAAATCGATCGATAATTTTTATTAAATTTTCGCGATCATAATTTTACGGCACGAAAAAAAAAAAAAAAAAAAAAAAAAAAAAAATTGGACCATTTTAGTTTATTAATAATTCCCGAGAAAACGAATTCTTCGGTGTTAATTTCATCGACTTGAGTTTCGAGATCCATTTTTTTTTTTTTCGGAGTATTGCAATTTTTCAGCATTTCGTAATAATATTTTTAAGGGTTGCGAAAACCCCTTTAAGGGTTGAAATGATAAAAAATAATGATAATAATGAAAAATAGTCGTAATAGCGTCGTATATCGCGCATCGAAGGGTCAAAGATTGCCGAAGTGAGTAAATGTGCGCCGCTCGCCGGTACATCGAGAACTCGGGCGTTGCATCGGATTCTCGACTATAACCAGCGCGGGCTTTTACTCGCGTCATGTTATAATGTTATGGCGCGGCTAAGTTGCTGATCTCGCTTAAACGAATTCCGTAAACACAAGAGTCGTACCCTACGTACGTATACGTACACAATATATACCTATATATACGTATATACGAAGCGTGGCGCATGCAAGAACCCGGGCTGTTGATGTCGAGCGTCAACGATAGCCACCGACTCACGTCATTGAATTTTATTACTTTACGCTTCGAATACGCGTACTTATATGAAGATTTCTATGTTTTTTCATCGCTACTATATTTGACTCTCGTAAACAAACGTTTTTTCTCGTTATTAACCGCGAAGAACTTCGGCCGCCATCTTTGTTTATACATCGAAACATCGAAACTTCGACTCGAAAAGATTATTTCCGACAGTTAATGATTTTTTTATTACTCACTTCGATAAGATTCGGAAGAAAATGCGAAATAAAAGTTACTCGAGTCTCAGGGCCATCGGAAAAATACGAAAAAAAAAAAAAAAAAATACGAAAAAAAAAAAAAAAAGATCGTAATGAAGGAAAATCGTCCCGCGGACAATTCGATCGATGCGAAACGATACATAATAATGGTATATAAGCCGCATAATGTTTCTGTTGTGGGTATAGACATTGGCTGTTGCAGGGTGGTGCCCTCCGTGAACTCTCGATTTCGATATAAGATCCAGAACCGGCTGGTCACGATTCGCGAACGACACAAAACCGGATGAGAAACGAGACGGGATACGGTCGCACGCCGGGGGACCCTCTACACGTACTATTACCACTATCTACGCTGTATCTGTGTTATAGCCGGTGGTTGTTGTATCTATCGCGGATATCATTTAAGTTCGTGAAAGAAAATCGTTTGTGAATTATCCGAAACCTTTGATAATTATGGGTTCAACAACATTGAATGAAAAAAAAAACGATTTAGCCTTTTGTACGAAAAAATCGGCGTTGATTTTCTCATTCGATCGACAAGTATAGAAATAAATATAATAAATATGTATTTCGATGTTATAATGAAAATATAAAAATTTAATTAATTAATTAATGTAAATCAATTTAATTCGATAAAAAAAAATGATATACAAATGATTTTAAAAATGATTGTTATATGATAATATTGTTTTTTAAATAAATGAAAATAATTTTTTTTATTTTATATAATATTTATATTTTTATATCATTTTATAGGGGTAACGCATCCACTTTTTTTGATTTTTCTTCTGCTAACCGATCTTCGAGAAAAATATCTCGAAACTCGATATTGGATAATATCGATCTCAGTACGCAGTGTCTTATATTATCGTTAATGATTTTTCGAGTATTTTAACGGATAATAATCAACTGTAATATAAAAAAAAAAAATTGCTATATCTATATATATCATATCGATCGATTATCGAATATCGATTTTTCGTTAAATTAAATTTTTTTGATTCAGGGGAATCGTTTTTATATCATTTCACGGGGGTAACGCATCGACTTTTTTCGATTTTCCTTCTGCTAACCGATCTTTGAGAAAAATATCTCGAAAATCGATGGTGGATAATATCGACGCAGCAGCGCTCAGTACGCAGTATCGTATATTATCCCAAATGATTTTTCGAGTATTTTAACGGATAATAATCGACTTTAATATTAAAAAAAAAAAAAAAAAAAAAAATTGCTATATCTTCATATCGATCGATTATCGAATATCGATTTTTCGTTAAATTAAATTTTTTTTACCTTCTTCGTTTCGATTGAGGGGAATCGTTTTGCGGCTGTTGAATATGATGAGGCGATAGATTCGGCCCGTAAGAGAGTGTCTGACTTCCGGGTAAACCGGACGGTCCCCCGGGGGCCTGACACTGCGGCGTTTGCGACAGGGGAGGAAGCGGAGGCGGCGGTCCCAATTGGTAAGCTACCGATGCTACCGACGGCGGAGGCACGTAATGCGATGGGCCGGGCGGCCCGTGGCCCAGGCCCACCCCATAGCCCGTGCTCCCCGTGCCGCCCCCGTACATACCGTTCCCCCCAGGATACTCTATCTTGAACGAAGAATTATTCTACTCGAATTTTCGTCGTTTATCTTCCCCACTCCTCTTTTTTTTTTACTAAAAATTATTTTTCTATCGCGTTTTTTTTTTTTTTTTTTTTTTTTTTTTTTTTTTTTTTTCCGGAAAGTTTTTTTTTTATATATCCTTTCGGGGCTCGTCGTTCACTGGTGAAACGCGAAAATCTCGCGGTTTTCTCGTAAATAAATTACGATTTCGATCGCGAAACTTCTATCATCTTTACACTGTTTAATTTTTTTTTTTTTTTTTTTTTTTTTTTTTTTTTTCGAAAATTATATTCACTATTCACCGAAACTTAAAAATAAAAATTAAAAAAAATGGTCCATAGGAAGTTTGCGATTAATATTTTATCGTCTTACGACGAACACATTAGAGAACATCGCGCACTACACACGAGAGATACCTTTCTCGATTCGATACAAAATATTACAGCTGCTATTTCGGTTGAGTTTTGGAAAGTTTCGTATCGCCCCCGATAGGCACGGGGGACACTTTCACGCCGTCCAATCGTTTTATATATGTGTACCATATATATATATATATATATGTATATATATGTATATTCGATTGCGAAGGTGAACACTGCCAAGTAAAATCGCGCGGCTCCTTTTTTTTCCGCGGCTCCGTTTCGGCAAATTTCCGAAATTTTGTCGATTCTTTTTTTTTTATTTTTCTCCGCGCGAAATTTTGAAAAAAAATCGCGCAATTGTATTTTTTTATAGCGATAAGTATCTTCTCATCTCAAAGCAGTCCTTTCGTTAACCGCGAGACTTATCTTCATTTTTCTTCTTCGAATAAAAAATTCTTCGGTCTTTCGAACAGATTTCATTTTTTTTTTTTTTTTCTATTTACGTTTATCGTATTCGTGAAAATATCGTAATATTTTTTTGTTTTGTTTTCTTTTTTGCTGCGAAAGTCAAGCGCACTCCGCACTCCGTCGCAATCGGCAAACGAATGCCGCTGCGGGTTGTCGAGACTCGTGAGACCCACCCGCGCAACACAAGAATCGTCTTCCACGCTTTTACCTCGTCACGTGACACGAGAGTCCCGCGACGAAGGGGAACGACGTTTTAAGAGGAAAATCGGTTAAACGATATTTATACGCAATAACTGATTTTTTTTTTCGATGTTTTTAGATCAATGAAAAAAAAAAAAAAAAAAAAAAAAAACAACGTAAACTCGTCGATTTTGCGATTTACGCGCGCGAGAGACCGTGCGCTCGTGTATCGTTGCGACTCGTCACCACCCACGACTCGCCACTGACTGATTCCACTATACAGCCGCATATAATGCCGCAGCCTATCTCTCTTCTCCCACCACAGCGGTGAATGAACTGAACGAAGACATTTCTTCATTTCGAGTTTCAACGATCGATATATATGAGTTAAACATATTTTTTTTTTTTTTTTTTTTTAATATAAAAAATTATTGGTGGTAAAGTAATTTTTTTTTTTTTTTTTTTTTTCGTGAAATAAATGAGTGATAAAATAAAAGGGAAGGGGTAAGAAATTGTTTGAACGACGAAGAAGAGGAAACACGTGCAGCAACGGAGTCTCGAGGGCGACCCTCGGAGACTTCAATGCTACGGGGGGCGACAACTCGCGAGAAACTGAGAGAGAATATATCTCGAGGAATTCGTAGCTCGTCCACGTTGTGTTCTCTCCCTTCCCCTTCAGTTTCGCTTCAAAAGTCGAATACCTGAGATGCGAGAGTATACAATTCACTGTAAGCTTTTACGACTGGTCTGCGCGACACCTCGGGAATTTTCCCAACGGGACAGGTTCATCGGAGACAATGCTTAAACGATTTGAGAAACGGTCTTCTCCTTCCTTCCCCCTCCCCCCGCCCGCCTAACCTTCGCTCGATCGCGCAGGTACTTACGAAGACTACCAATTCTTTGCGAAAAGTGAATGAAAAAAAATGGTACCGATGAATATTGGTCGATATATTGACGATTTTTTATCGAAAATTATAATTTTGGACATAGCGGCCGGAAGTTCGAAGAAAAAAGTTCGGAAGCCGAAAAAAAACGGATTCAACTCGAAAATTATTATTAACGAATTTTTTTTTTGAGTTTTTTTTTAATCATTTTTGAGAGCAACAAATATAATTGGATTGGTGTTTTGACGGCGTGAATTCGAAAAATGGGGGAATAAAATAGATTTTTACGATAAAATGAGAAAAAAATTGAATTTTTAGGAAATGAATATTCAGATAAAAGATTATTTTTAGAATAGATATATAACGAGAAAAATGATTTTTAACGCGTCTAAAATTCGGGTTAATACGAGAAGTAAATTTTCAAAGGATTTTTCGATGTTTTGGTATTTGATTTTGACGAATTCACATCATTTTGCGAGCGACATGTGCGCCGTAATTAATGTTATTGCCGATAAACGTATGGAATCGAACGATTATCTTCGCCTTAAGAAGAATTTAACACAAAGATTCGTTAAATTGCGTAAAGGACACGAAAAAAAATACGATAAGTATATATAGTAAATAGCAATACCTGTTTTCTACAAAAATATTATGATAGTCCTGTTTTTCAGATCTTTACTACCTATTTAATTATTTCCTTCAACTGTACGAAATTATATTTTGATATTTGATATTTTTTATTGATTTTTTATTACTTAATTATATTTTGTAAATAATCCAATGAACATAAATGTTAATTAGCGAATGCAACGTTAATCGTTATCTTTAAGAATTCCAAAAACAG
The DNA here is from genome assembly GCA_934046635.1 of Buathra laborator. Taxonomy (NCBI): domain Eukaryota; kingdom Metazoa; phylum Arthropoda; class Insecta; order Hymenoptera; family Ichneumonidae; genus Buathra; species Buathra laborator. The sequence goes on from OW203902.1 coordinate 8,196,997, forward strand.
TTATCCTTTGCAGATTTACTGCATTTTTTTTTTTTTTTTTTTTTTTCACAGAACCCAAATTTTTTTTTTCCGTGTAAATTTGTATAAAATTCTTACAATAACTTTCAATATTTTATTCGCACGTTATTGCAATTATATTTTATTTTTCATTTCTCATTGTTTATCGAGTGAAAATGACTGCGGAAAACTTGTACCGTTACTAACGTGCGTTCGTGTCGTTCCTACGATTTCATACGCAAAATAGTAACGGAGACTTTGGAATTTTTGCTTGTCAGTGGTATTCAACGTAAATTTTTTTTTTTTTTTTAGAAACTATCTATCGAATGGAAAAAACTTACCCTATGCTGCCGGCGCTGCGTTTTTGTGCCATTTTTGTTGGGTCCGACCCTAAAACACGTTGCACAGTTGAATTAGTATCGTAGTATCGCTGTTTCTGACGAAAATGATCGATTTATCGTTATCGCTTGTCAAATAATTCAATTAATCGCCTTTTCGTTGTCGATTTTTACGATCGGCAACGATCGTGTCGCGATCGTGTTTTCGATCTTTTAATTCAATCGAATTTTCGTTAACGCGCATACATCGCTAACTCAATGAGATAGAGATAGAGAATTGTTGAATTAAAGTCAATTTTTTTATTACTACACGTTTATCGATGCAAAAATTTTCGCGCGCGCGGAGGTTAAGAGTTGATAAAAACGTTCGCGACAGAGTTTATCGAACTCGAATAAAAAAAAATCCTCCCAACGTCAACGTCAAAATTGGCATAAGAAACACGACGTTTACCTGGCATGGAATGGGCGATCGACATTTCGATAGTAAACATTCAGATTAAATTTGTTCCCTTACACCTGTCGGACACGGATAAAATTCGTAACTCGCTCGCGTGTAACAGTAATAAAACAGTTTTGCACTATTCACTCGATCGTGTTGCAACAGAACTGGGTGTTTACACCGTATAGTTTACGCCATTTTGAAGTTTTATTTAGCGACTAGCCGTGAACGACCGTAAGAGAGTTACACACGAAAATTGGTTATTGACATGACACGGCGTCACGCGGTTCCGAACGCAACTGAACAACGCAATTCAGAATATCACGATGCTGCCCTCTCCCGGACAAATTTTTTTCCCCGTTTTTCGTGTACGCAAATAATTTAGGCGGCAATTTTAAATCTTTTTAATCGATAATTCATTTCTTTTAATGCGAATTATCGAAAAATCAATCGATATAACGATCGAAACAGTTAAAAAAAAAATGATCTTCGTTTGCATCACATTTTTCATTAATTGTCGTGATCGTCGTAATTCACTTTATAATTTGTACAAAACATCGTTTACATCAAATTTAGGGTAAAATTTATTATTCACAAGATTTTCCGTACAGACAAAACGGATCGATAATTAATTTTTTTTTATTTGAATTATCGAAAAATCAATCGATCTAACGATGGAAACGATTGAAAAAAAAAATTATCTTCGTTTGCATCACATTTTTCATTAATCGTCGTAATTATCGTAATTCACCTTATAATTTGTACAAAATATCGTTTACATAAAATTTAGCGTAAAATTTATTATTTTATTATTTACAAAATGTTCCGTACAGATAAAACAGATCGATCACTTCGATTTTTTTTCGACGTTTTCGCTTTCGAATCCCACAACGGGCCATTTATTTAAATGTTCCTTAAGTATACTGGGAAAGAGCGATAATACTTTGAAGCAATTTCCCATCTTATCCTCGTCCATTATCATGTGATATCCCGATTCGATAACGTTTCGTTGTTCTTCCGAAGCTTTTTTCAACAACATCTCCAATCGGACGTCTATTCCAAGTTGTTTCAAAAAATTGCGCTGATTTACAGGTCCGAAGGTAATGAGTTTATTTTGAGTTTCCGCGATCCTTTTGACGAGAGAAAAATCAACGTCGGCCGTTAGATCAGCCATTCCGGGATCCACGAGGGGATCGTGTTGTTTGTGACTCCGAAACGCACGAAATGTGTCCGTCTTGTCGCCGTTGTGTCCATAATCGGCTATCAAAGCGAATCCACCGTTTTCGACGAGAAACGACGACAAGTATTCGATTATTACCATTGTCTGGGGACTCCACTCAACGTGATCTCGACGCTCATCGGGCTGAAAAAAAAAAAAAAAAAAAAAAATTCTTTCGATTAATTAAATCGCAAAGCTGATGATTTTTTTTCATATAATAAACTAATCGTAATGTTTCTTACAGCAACGAAAATTTTACTCGCTGGCGTTGGTGTTCTTGTCACAACGTAACGAAATTTCTCCTCCTGCGAATTGGTGTCTATGTCGACGAGAACTTCGTTCCATATACCGTTAGTTTTCTGTAATATACAAAAAAAATTAAAAATGTTTAATCAGTCGGTAACGTCGGCGGAATAATTTCGAAACTTAAAAAGCGAAATTCTTCTTTACTGTTAAAATGAAAAAGATAGTTAATGTTTCTGCGGATTTTGTTGAATTATAATTTTGGAGATACTATGTTTTTTTTTTTTTTTTTTTTTTTTCATTAATCACCTGAAATTTGTGTATCGGCAGAGCGTCGAAAAATTCGTGAGCGACGAATACGCTGAATTTCTTAGGGACGTCTTTGATCGAATGATACCAAAAAACTTGCGCACCATCCTCCGTAATTCCTTGTCGATAGTGAGTTATCGACTTCTCGTTTGCGTTTACTTGCTGAGTTATCTCTTTGGAAGATATGCATAAATTTCTCGCTTGTATGAAGGAAAGCGCGGGACTTATTTCCACGAGGTGTAGAGAGACTCTGTTGATAATTTTCAATTGTTTAAAAACCTGAAAAAAATAACGATTCGAACGTTTTATCAAAGCTAAAAATCGTTAATATCGTTATCACTAATCAATTTACCCTTAAAAAATCTTTGCACAACGTTCCTCTTCCAGGACCCAATTCCACAAGCTGAAACGAATCTCCGTTAATCTTGGAGAGTTCATTTACGACCCAAATTCCAATCATCTGAAAAATAATTGTTAAAACATTTAACAGACTGTTTTGATGGCAAAAATTATTGAACAAATTCTTCAACGAGGAAAAATAACGGATAAAAATACTTTTGATACAAAAAATAAAGAAAATTAAATGGTTTATAGCAAAAATATGAAAATATAAGTTTTGAGGCAAAAAATAACGAAATAAAAGTTCTGATGCGAAAAATAACAAAACTAAAGTTCCGATCTAAAAAATAACAAAATGAAAATTCCAATGCAAAAAATAACAAAATTAAAGTTCCGATCCAAAGAATAACGAAATGAAAGTTCCGATCCAAAAAATAACAAAATGAAAGTTCCGTTGCAAAAAATAACAAAATTAAAATTCCAATGCAAAAAATAACAAAATGAAAATTCCAATGCAAAAAATAACAAAATGAAAGTTCCGATCCAAAAAATAACAAAATGAAAATTCCGATGCAAAAAATAACAGAATTAAAGTTCCGATCCAAAAAATACCAAAATAAAAATTCTGATGCAAAAAATACCAAAATGAAAGTTCCGATGAAAAAAATAACTAAAAGTACCGTTGTAAAAAATAAAAAAATAAAACTGTTAATTCCGTTTGAAATCGTTGACTAAATAAATTATTCGTTAACTTTTATTTTCAACGTCTCTGAGTGACTTACTTCTCCAAAGAGCTGCGTGATCTCCGGAGACGTTATGAAATCACCTTCCTTCCCAAATACATCTCTGTTCATGTAATAACCTGCGGTAGGATGTGTCAGAACTTCTCTCATGTACTCCGCTACAGTGATGGGACCGCAGGCGAGAATTTTAGCAGACAAATGTCTGTAGAGAACAGATTTTTTCTCTCTGTTTTCCGAGGTTACGTGACTCGAGAAGCGACTTGTCGAAATCAAGGATACTCGTCGTGTCACATCGTCTCGAAGGCATTTTATCAAATTATTCCGATAATTTTTCGTTCTTCCAAAAGTCCGCACAGTCTGCAGCAACATGCCGGCGCGATAATTACTGCCGATAAATTTTCAACACTTCGGACATCGAATACTTGTCTTCCTATTTTATTGCTCACGTTATATTTATTTTTTTACGAATATTTCGTACTTTCGTGACTATGCAATGTTTATTTCGTCTTTTTACTCGTTTAATGATTTTTTATGGTACGTGAAGTACTGCAAAGCAATGTTTACAATTGTCACATGTATACGAATACATTATGATTTTTATTTCGTTTTAGAAGCACATCGCTGCGCCACCTAACGACAATGCGATGAACTATGTTTCCGTCCACTGGTAAAGAAGATTTCGCAAAAAAGTGTAGAAAATTTCTGCACGCCGATCGAATTCGTTTTATCACAGAAATATATTGTATGTACAAATGTCAGCCTATGAGTCTGAATTTTTATTTTTATTATCGTTGAAACAAAAAAAAAACAAAATATATCCGCGACAATGAAAATTTATTTCCAAATACTACACTTCCGGGACGGATTCATGGGGGATCCGACGGGACAGTTGAAGGCTCTGCTGAAACTTCTCATGTTCGATAGCGCGCCGATAACTCTCATCGATGGAATACTGTGCCGGTCCTTTGGCGCGAAATTTTTCAGGTGCGTATCGGAATCTGCGGAACACCACATCTGCGAAAAAGAAATAAAAATGCATTAATGTAAAAAAAAAAAGTGATAAAAATAACTCGCGGGATTTAGAAGCATCATATTTCGACTGCAAAGTTACGTTTGCCAGTGACAAAAAGAACAGCTGATCGTTCGTGTATTCCTCGTGTTTTGGTAGAGTGAAATCGGCTTCTTTACGAATGTTTTTATCCCACTGTTTGTATGCATAATGCGCCAATTGAAATCCTATGGTATCCGCGATGTTTTCACCCAACGATTGTCTTCCATCGGCCTAAAAAAACTCCGTAAAATACATTCCACTAATTTATACTTCGTACGCTTCGTAAATAAAATCGATTGTTTCAACAACATGTTTTTTCGATCGAATTGAAATAAAGTGTAACCAATTTTTTTAACAAATAAAATTAATTCAATGCCATTCTGTTAAGCGATTTGTTGGGCTGAACTTCGAAAAAAACTTAGCAAACTTCGGGGAATAAAAAAAAATGCTTCTTCGAAATTTACGATCGTTAATAAAAATCGTGTAAATCGATTTTCATGAATGCATCAATCGTTCTTACATATAGTGTTTCGTTGGCGCTCTCGTAAATTTTATATTTATTGAATTGTTCAACGAAACATTCCGTTTTGTTTTGATACTGTTTGATGACCGTATCGGCCCACCATTGGTGGCCGTTTCCGTGTTTGTCAAATTGACGTCCTGCGAAAAATAAATTACGTACGTCGCATATAATTCTTTTGGATTTACGACAAAACCACCTGAAAATAACATCTGGCGACTAAATATCGGTAAAATAACAAAAAAACCACCAGCGACCAAACATCCGCGAATTTATGACGAAACCTCCCGAAAATAACATCTGACGTCAAAATATCCGGCGACTAAATGATCCGTAAAAAAAAAAACAGAAACCACCAGCGACAAAACATCCGCTAAATTCGAGTCGACGACGCGCGATTTTTCATCATTTTTTTACATTATTCGCGAATTTTGAGTAAAAAATATTACGAACCCAAGTCGTCAAATCCGTGCGATATTTCGTGACCGATTATCGCTCCGATAGATCCATAATTCACAACTCTGAAAATTATCGATTTATAGTGATACATTTTTTTTTAAATCGATATAATGATACGATTTTTTTTTAAATCGATATAATGATACGATTTTTTTTTAAATCGATATAATGATACGATTTTTTTTATTGACTCACTCCGGTCTTTGCGGATCGAAGAATGGTATACGGAGTATAGCAGCGGGTATAACTGCGAAAAACGTTAAATATATGCCGTTTATTACAAAATTTTATTACGAAATACTAGAATTGCTTTTTTTTTTTTAACGTCGTTACTCACTCACGGCATTTGTCGGTATATTGTAATAAGCATTCGTAGTTATCGGAGTTATCGGCCATCTGCAACGGCAATCTCTCATTTACTTAAATTCGATCGAATATATGATTTTAATTTTTTTTTTTTTTTTTTTTCAAACCCATTGACTCACTTTCTTCTGTCTATCGGAGCTCTCAATTCTTTGTGATTAGCGCGTAAAGTAAATTTCCAAAGATTCAGAACGTTCGTTACGTAAGTCGGTCCAACCGGAAGCTGAGGTGAAAAATACGTAGCGAATTAATTTTTTATTTTTTTTTTTTCGCTATTATCTCGATTTTTAGTATAATTTTTTCTTTTATTAATCTATTATCGATAAATATGAAAACCGTTCGATAATGTGCAATTTTAATATATTTACATCTTTGTAATAATTATTCAATCCCGACTCCGTGTACCAATCCGGATAACCGATCAGATCAGCCATGTAATCGAGTTTTTCTTTCGCCAGCATCTTCGTCTGTGGATCTAACCACGAAGACTTCTCGATCTGCGCGGTCATTGCTTTTTGAATTTGTTTCATTAAATTCTCAGCCTAAAAACACACGAAGAGGATATTAAAAAAAAAAAAAAAAAAAAAAAAACCAAAATAAATATAACAATATAATAAATAAATATGACAATATATGATTAACCAAATCATTATTTATCATTATTGGTTTATCTCTACGCGAATTAATTGCGTTTATTAACTGACCCTTATTTTGGCTTTTTCTGAAAATTCTTCATTCACATAAGCAAATGCTATCGCATGATCGAGTCCCGTTTGCGTAACGCACAATTCCTCGCTAATAGGAGAGAACAATATAAATATATCCGATCGAATGAATGAAAGTTGAGTAAAAATTTTGCAATGTAATCCTCGAAGACTTACCGCGGTCGATTATAATCAAGTCCTGTAGTTTCTTTCAAAAAACGATAAATATCGTTTCTCATTTCGCGCGTCGTGTGCACCAAAAGTTTATCGGTCAATTTCCAATGAATATAATTCACTGCGATGACAAAAATTAATTAAAATGATGAAAATTAAAAAAATTTGAAATTAACAAATTTTTAAAAATTTTAAAAATTTTGAAATTATGAAAATTACAAAAACATTTTTAATTATGAAAATTATAAAAATTTCGAAATTATGAAAATTAAAAAAATTTTGAAATTATGAAAATTATAAAAATTTCCAAATTATGAAAATTATAAAAATTTTGAAATTATGAAAATTATAAAAATTTTGAAATTATGAAAATTATAAAAATTTCGAAATTAAGAAAATTATAAAAATTTCGAAATTAAGAAAATTATAAAAACTTTGAAATTATGAAAATTATAAAAATTTCGTTTACGCAAAAAACAATATTTGCGAACTTCGCCTACCGACAGTTTCTTCGGGAGTAGAATTCAACAATTCGACAAGTCCACGAATATAGCCCTTGTTCGGCATACGAATTATTTCCCGACCGCTTATTTCAACCTCCGGACTATCGGCGAACGTATTTCTTATTGTCTCGAGCCAATTGATCTAAAGAAATTTTACGAGCACTGAGTTTATGATAATTCTTACGTTTAGACTTAAAATTCAGAGTCATTTTCGATGGTCGATCCATAAACAGTTACGTAGTGCAGATATACCTGTGCAGTGGGTGTTTGTGGATTAGCGCTATCGTAAAATGCTTGAAGTTCGTTAATCGTTACAACGTCTTTTCTCGTGTCGAGATCTTCGGCAGCAAATACCAATGATATCTAAAAAGATATTGTAAACTATTAATGGTCGGTGATTACATAATATTGATTTTAGTAATCGAATAAAATAATTATTTACATTGACTAAGCGAATCTCGAAATCGATCATTTCCTGAATCGAAATGAGCAGAGGTTTCGTTAAGCCACCGGCTTTCGTAAATTCCGTCATAGAATGAACGATACTCCATATGTACTTCGTGTAAATATGCATAAGTTGCTTGTTGCCATTTAGCGCCGCAAGTTGGGCTCTTGGCAATCGAAAATTTATAGGTTTTTTTACCTGAAATTCATTTTTGTATAAACATTTTTTTTAATATTAAATATGAAATTTCAAATACATAAAATTATTGAATCAAAAACAAACATTGCAAGAAAATAAAAAAAAAATCGGACGAGAAACAAATATTATTGAAAATCTGTAAAAACAAAAAAAAGAATCAAAATTCTCAAAAAGAGAAGAGATCTCTCTTTGAGAGATTCTCAAAGTAATCAAAATTTTATTACAATCAATAATTAAATAAATTATTTTTTTCGTCTTTTTTTTTTAAGAAAAAATCGCAAACCCGATCGGCAAGTAGTACGAGACGGCGTGCGAGATGACTTCCGCCAGTCAGTAGTACAACTCGTTGTGACAAAGGTGAGTAAAACTTTACAACTAACATCGTCGCGATCGAAATAAAATTTTATTTCCTAATTACCCATATCATCTGTCGATTGGTTTCCGTCAAATCCGGAGAAACTCCGACGTTAAATAATGCCGATACGCCGCCGAGATTCAAATAATTTTGATGAATTTCTTGCCAAGTTATTTTGCGCTCAGCCCACGTATTAACCCGCATAGCCAATGGCCAGCCACCATTTTCGCGAAGTATATTCTCAATCGCATCCAAACGCATTTCGTCGATTTTCTCTGAACGAAATGAACAAAAATTGCATTTCAATATACCGATCAACAAAAATGTAAAAGACGTATATATTTTTTTTAATTACAAACTTACGCTCATCCATACAGGAATGATAACTCATTTTAGCCTTTTTAACAGCTTCGATGTCCTTCGGAGTGATAGGACTTTGTAGAATATCTGCATTGGTTAAATTTGAATAAAATTAAAGCGATTAACGTTATCGTAATTGTCGACAATTTAACTTCATTTCCATTCAACTTAACTTTAGTCTTATCGTGCATTTGTCTCGCCATTATCGCGAATTGCGTCCATTGATAATTCGCGGATGGCAGTGGATTCTTGACGTGCCAATTGCCGCATGCGAATTTGTAAAAATTTTCACACGGTTCCACATTCCGATCGACGCTCGACAGCAGCGAGATCGCTGTTCGTGTGCGAAAAAAAAAAAAAAAAAACAATGGCGTCAAATTATTAATCGGAGTGTCGTGCGGGCGGACAGTGCTGTGAGTAAGTCGCGTTGAGATCGATTTTCACGATATATCATGCTAAGGTGTAAATTGCGGCATTTTCTAATCCCAGTGCGTGAAAATCTTGTTCGCAAAACGTCAGTGCGCGCGTTAGAAATGCCTACAAGAACATATCAATGATGTAGTCAAGTGGACAATCAAATGGGAAATAAAGATAAGTGACGCTAAATGTCCCTATTTTACATTCACTCTTCGAAAAGGAGTCTGTCCTTCGGTGATGATTAATGACGCGAATCTTCCCACCGCAGACGTAGAACGTTACCTCGGCCTCCACATAGATAAACGCCTTATGTGGAATCCACTTAGTCGGCTTAAAAGAGTTATTGAAGCTAAAGAACGATTCAATATGCTTTCACGATTGCTAGATTTTTGATTCAAGTTACCGTTGGAAAACAGTTTTTGTATACAAATCGTTTATAATGCCAATTTGGACGGATGGGGTTGAAATACAGGGTTCCGCTGAGAAAAGCAATATCAAACAGTTCGAAGAACTCCGGTCAAAGGTCTTCAGGAACTTCACGCACGCGCCCTTTTACGTATCCAACTTAACTCTTCTTAATGACCTTAAAGTACCAATTGCTTAAAACTTCATATCTGTAATATATCGTCACAAAAGAACACGAAATCACATTAACCCATTAGTTACAAGTTTATCGTCGATTTCTATACCCGACAATCGCAAGCGCCGTGAGCAGGATACCAAAAAAAAAATATATATAAATATAGTCCAAGCTCCGTATTCTTAACTCCTCTTAACTTAACCGTTCCGTTATTTTAACTCGTTACCATGCCAACGATTTCCCTTAACTGTATTTCCCCTGAGTCCGTTCTCCACACAACAAGCGATATCTACGAACGCGTATATCCCTCATTATCCCTATTCGCAGCAACTGACCGGAAGTAGGGACGATAGGGGACATGCAGAAGCGGGAGCGTGTCCGGTCCCGTCGAGTTAAGAATACGGAGTTGGTACTGTATACGTATTTGCGTGGTGTCTTCGGAATCCGGAATGCAGGATAACCCATTTTTGCTGACAAAGTCAACAAACGATTGACACCACGAATAAGTCGTTGTAAAATGTACCTACAGTTGTTATTATCAATTATCAATCGATGATCGCAAAATTGACATTGTTTTATACTTCGCGAAACACGAATGTTAAAATGGAAAACGATATTTCGTTTATCAAATAGTAATTTAATTTCTCGTTATCACCTGTTATTATGCAATAATTTATTATAATGTACGTATTCACCTGTCGTTATGCAAGATTTCGTGAGGCAAATTTGTCTGTTGTTCCATCCCATTACCAAAGTTTCCACCGAACGCTTTACGTTTCCTACCGGCGAAGCTATTGTTTCAACAATTAACACCGCGAACACCACAAGGATCCTGATATGCAAATAATTAATTATAATTCGGAATTATATAAAAAAAAAAAAGTTACGATTATTTGAAAATACAATAACGAACCTTTCGTTTGTTAATTTAACCATCGCGATGCGGAATCGCCCGTGCGCGGCGCACGACGATGAAAAAGTTTTTAAATTTTTTCGTGCTTTACAACTAAAAAACTTCGTGAGAACGAATTGGATGAAAGGCGTTCCCGATTTTATTCGAACACCTGAGTGTATTTGATGAATATTCCGTGGTTTCGTTGCCGATGGCACTGGAGCATTTCTTTTTATTGAGAACTCGAAAGTTTGCTGAATCTGGATGATGAAGATGAGTGATTTGTCGACGATGTTGTGGGTGTTGCAAAATTCATCTTTCGTTTATTATCGGTAGAAGTCATGCGTAAGTCAGCTTATGTACACCAAAGGCGCCGACGGTGCGTCATTCATTGGATACAGAGAGGCATAATCACTGCCTTAGTTTGTTAATTCATTGCATCTTTTCGAAAAAAAAATTTCAAAAAAAAATTACAGCATTTTTATAAAATTCGAGAATAATTATCGTATTATTGGTTGGAATTTTTTTTTTTTTCGGATTTTTATTCAAAATTGATTCGCGACGCATTGCTTTCTTCAGTGGAGGGCAGCAACTGAAAAAAATTGTTTTAACTTTCTGGGGATCCTATCGAGTCTTCGCCTGTGTAATTCTTCGATAAGATACGCAGAAAAAGTTTAATGCTTTAATGCAAATAATTAATGCTACAGTAGCTGATAGCAAAGTCAATCACTTTAAATTAAATTGAGTGTGAAAATACCACAAGAAAATCACTGACGTGGAAACGATGATGTAGATTTCTCGCTTTGTAAAATAAAACAAACGATTCTACTATCGAACGCATAAATCATATCGCTTCGTGAGACAGCAAAATAGCATATGTTTCTTATTAGTCTTCACGATAGGCGATAATCACTCGTGCGTAATCAATCCACATGTTGATGTTTGCACGATGTTTGCACGAATAGGGTGTATAAGAAACTCGTCCGCGAAGATCTAAAATTTCAATTGTTCGACTCTTTACTATGAAAATATCGATGTTATCGTAAAATTCGAAAATGAACCGATTAGAGTTTTGAAGCGTTTTTTATATAGATAATTCGCCGTATTTTTGCGGATATATTTCAAAGATCGAGCGCTTGCCGAATGGTACCGAACAGTCTTTCATTATTTTACGGGGAATTCGGCGCGAGAAGGGAAAGACAATGGCGGCGTATATCGACGAAATTTCGATATATTCGAATCTATTACTTTCTATTGTCTTTATCCCTATCAATCGGCACTCAAGCGCAATAAAATGTGAGCAAAAAAACAGTTCCCGATGCAAAGAAACAGTATGCCGAATTTCGTTAAGACATTTTTTTATCGTTTCTGAAGACATCGGATACCAAGAAAATACGCAGTTCACAGTGAAACGCATATCTCCCGTCTTTTGCTCGGCAGGTCGTCGTATTGTAGATAGAAAAATTATGCAAATTAAATTTGTACATCGATTCCTCATTCAGTTTTGAACATCGATTACAAAACTTCTCTATAACGAAGTCGCAGATAATCATATTTGACGTCCGCATAGGGGAAGCTGTGTAATTGACGTTAAAATCTAAACGACGAAGCGATGTGCGAATTTAATTTGCATAATTTTTTTATGGTAGAACGGAATTCCAAATGTTATGTAAAATTTATCGGATAGGAAACGGAAACTTATGGGAAACTTATCAATTTGTGAAAAAAAATTTAACGCAATAGGTTACAAATTGGAGAAGTTATCGTGTCATCAGACATTTCCGAAAAAATTGAAAATCTTATAAGAATTAAACAGTTCGACCGATTCTCGCCAAATTCAATACCGATCATCAGATACTAGTACTCCATGTATCTAAAAAATTTTAGCGTGATATCTCAAAAATTGCACGAGATATCGTGCGAAAGGGCATTTCTTACAAATTAAAAAACCGCGTAAAATCTTAACGACTGTAAGGATTTTGACAAAAATTTAAACAAATGTTGAGAATTCACTTCTCTACATGACCTGTAAATTTCAACTTGACATCCAAAGACGTTCTCAAGTTATAGAACTTTTAATTTTTTTACCTCGTCACACAGACATTTTTTCTAGATATGATTTTCCGACGTTTTGGAAGATTCTGATCACTTTTTTTACCGAAATCTCGATTTTGTTTTCATCGAAACAAAGCTTCTTCTTTGCTTTCAAAACAAAATGATCGCACAGTTACGGCAAATTTACGACATGGTGCGGCACATCGTGTCGACATAATATAGATATGTACGTCCGCATTTGATACCAATAGCGATGGCACCGCGTGCCATTTTCGGAAGATTGCAACAATTCCAACACGCCAAGCTGTGGCACGCTGTGCCGTCACTATTGGCATCAAATGTACGAATTATACGTTTAAGTTGAAAATACTGAAAATTGATACGATGCTAAAAAATGGATCCTGAAAAAAACTTCGATCGTTCGGCATTTTACGCCTCAACATACATATAGACATTTTTGTTTTTATGTATTATGAATTTGTCACCTGTTTTACTCCTAATTAAATATTTCTTTTATGAATCCGCGTCTGAAATGGAAAAAACAATATTAATTTTAGTGATTACCATTTACAAAACATCGCGAAACGCGAGAGATCCCGTTTATGTTGCTAATTTTTCAAAAAAGCTTTGTTAACAGGCAAAAGCTTAACTCTTCAACCCCATCTGTGTCAACGTAAATTAAATAATCGATGGATTTCGTAATGGAAAAACGAGTTCATTACTCGTCACGTCAAGTAACAGGAAATCTTCGAACGCATTTCATAAATACAAAGATAAGCCATAGCGATAATAATGTATAACGATGATTACTCGGATCAAATATAATGTAAAAATTCTGCTAACGAATATTAAATAATCAGCCGATTTCATTGGAAATTTAACTAAATACGTACAGGTGCTTACTTCCGGTCGAATTCATAACTTTCCGTCGATATAAAAACGTGCGATTCATTGAGATGTCGCCTCTTCGTGTGATCCACGTCGGGTGAACGATTCGGTCGGCGAAATTAAACGTTTTTCCGGATCTCCGGAAATTAAAACAGCAATGACTTCCGCAATGCTGTACGTGATATATACACAACACATTTTTATTTTTTCATATACTATCTTCTCTTTACAAGTAAAATAATTTAAAAAAAAGAAGCCATATTTTCTATCTTTTTTTTAACCTTTTTTATTTGCACGCGAAACATTATTATATAATTACGATACGTTTCCAGCGCTCTTCTGAGTCTCGTGGCGGCTTTGTACTTTTCCGGTACCGCTGCTGCGCCATCGAAAACTAATTATGAAGTTTGCCAAACCGAAAGTTGCAAGGATATAGGTACGCGATAAATTTATAAAGAAATCGATGTAAAACAAAAATTATCGCGAATTGAGTCTAATATCGATCATTGATATATTTTCCGCAGCTCAGGAATATCTCATGAGTATGGATAATACTGTCGATCCTTGTACCGATTTCTACAAATATTCTTGCGGCAATTTCGCGAAAAATCATCCACCTGACGCCAATTCTGGCAGAACTTCACACTTCTCTATTATGGCCAACAGGACGAATCATCGTTTGAAAGGTTCGATAAGATTTTTGATCAATAAAAGCGATCACGAGGGGTACAAGTTATTCGGCAAGTAATTGTTTCTGGACAATCGTCATTTTTTTTTGCTTCATTTCTTCATAGAAATTTTGGAGACGGGATGGGTCCCCAATGAACACGGGGCGGTGAAGAAAGCGAAACAATTGTACAGAGCGTGTATGGATGAGCGTAAGTAGAATTCGAAAGCGTTGTAACTCTTTAGCAGAATTCGATTCTTCGAATAAAACTTCGCGAAAAAAAAAATAACCGATTTTCCAAAGCTATGATTAGAATTTTGAACATTTCGTTCAATGTTTAGAGGATCGAATTTTCATGACGGTGATCTTGAGAATCGAAAGTACATGAAAATAATTTAAAAAATCGGAATAATAATCGATCGAAATAGAATTTTTCTTGACAATACATCGCTAAAAGTAATAATTACAATGTAATAATTGTATAATCTTATCTGTGTCTACGACAGAATCAATTGAAAACAGGAGAACGAAACCGATTTTCGATTTTCTTCAATTGAACGGAGGATGGCCAATGCTTGCATCTTTTTCGGCCTTTCAACCAAATTTATTGAAATCTTGGCAATCGGTCGATCAATTTTATCACAGTTTGATCGGTAATTCTCCGATCTTCAGTTTGCGCGTTGTGCAGAACTTTAAGGAATCTTCCAAAAATATCATCGCGGTAATTACAACGGCGATTTTTCTAATGATTTACAATCTACAATCGCAAAGTAATCGGAACAGTGAATAATACATTTTTGTTTCTTTTTTTTGTGCATTTTGCGAATTATAGCTTTCGCCACCAACTCCCGGTGGTAGCGCTTCGCCTATACCGATTCAGATGAACGTATTGAATAAGTTTTTCAATAATTCTGCTATTGCTAAGTACAAAGATCATATTAAAGAAGTCGTGAGGGCTATGGCAAGAGACAGTCGATCTATAGTCACCGAATCTCAACTCGAAACGGATGCAAGAGGAATAGTCCTATTCGAAACCAATTTGAGAACTGTAGGTACTTTTTTTTTTACTATATGTCCCGATGTCTGTGTCCAGAGTGAAATTTATTTTTGAGCGAATTTCGTTATTTTTAATCAATTAAATTACAATTTCTTTATTTTTAATCAATAAAATTACAATTTCTTTATTTTTAATCAATAAAATTACAATTTTTTTTATTTTCAATCAATAAAATTACAATTTTTTTTATTTTCAATCAATGAAATTAAAATTTCTTTATTTTCAATCAATGAAATTAAAATTTCTTTATTTTCAATCAATGAAATTAAAATTTCTTTGTTTTCAATCAATAAAATTAGAATTTCTGCATTTTCAATCAATGAAATTGCAATTTCTTCATTTTCAATCAATGAAATTACAATTTCTTTATTTTCCATCAATAAAATTAAAATTTCTCTATTTTCAATCAATAAAATTGCAATTTCTTCATTTTCAATCAATGAAATTACAATTTCTTCATTTTCAATCAATAAAATTACAATTTCAATCTCAACAACGCTACCGGCTATATAACAAAAAGTTGATACAGCACTTATATATTATTCACAAATAAATTTAAAAAATTATAATATCGACGATTGAAAATTAAAAGGCCGTTTCCTTCAATAAAATATACGTAATCCGCCCGTTTCATAGTTTGCCGACTATCCAAACTGAGTGATCGCAAAAATAAATTTGTCAAAACGCATTTGCACTTTTTTCTTAACAGATTTTGACGCCACCAGTGAATCCCGGTGCTCCCGCGTTATCGACGCCGGATTTCAGTACCTTCCAAAAATCCATGACAATCGCTGAGTTGCAAACTTTTTATAATTCCGCTCAACCAAAAACGCCAAAGGGTCAGGTGAGGTTCAACAATATTTCAACAGTCTAAGAAATGCATAAAAAAAATTCATTTCACAGCAGTGAAATTATTAATAAGGGATTTTCATTTTTAAGATCAATTGGCTTAAACGTATCAGAGAACTCTTCGCTGATATAAAGACCGTTTCCGTCGATAGTTCCGAAAAAATAGTCGTCGGTGCCGAATATTATTTCCAAAAATTGACCGGTCTTCTCGATCTTACGCCGGAACGAGACATCGGTAAGTGAATTTTCGACACTTCGGATAATACATTTTTTTTTTATGATTGATTAGCCATTGTTTTAAATTTCTATTATTCGCGCAGTGAATACAATTCACTGGTTTTTCGTGAAACAGACGCTCCGTTATGTGAATCGCGAAATGGTTGATATTATTCAAAAATACACAACTCCACCCGGCGCACGTTTACCACCAACTCCACCGAGGTAAGTCGATGTAAACAATTACAACTCATTACCTTAAGATTTTTTCGGCAACTGAATGCAAAAATTAAAATTAATAAATTATTAAAAATAAAATTATTGTAAAAATTAGTGTTAAAAAAATGCAAATTTTTGTTTCACTGCGTAATCGATACATTATTGTAGAATAAAATAAAAAATATTTTTAGATGGAGGATGTGTCTCGCGTTAAACGAATTAAAACATCCAATGTCGTACGCTTACGTTCAGAAGTACTTTTCCGAAAACGCCAAAGAGACGGTAAATAATAATAATAAATAATTACTAAATTTTATTGACGAATTTTAATAATTACGAAATTAATGAGAATTAAAAAAAAAAAAAATTATATGACGATTTAAGGCTCTCGGAATGATTCATCAAATCGAAATTGAAATGAAGAAGCAAATAATAGCGGCGAAATGGTTGGACAATGAAGCGAAGAAAGCCGCGCAAGAAAAAATCGCTCATATGGCCGAATTTATCGGTTATCCGGATTGGTATAAAGATCCGTCATTGATGGATAGACGTTACGAAAGAGTAAGCGAAATAAATTAATCATTTTTCTATATTAAAAAACGCGGCAACGTCTATACCGCGCCTCGCCGCGTCTTTATTAAGTAATAAAAAAAACGTTTTTTAATCTATAAGACAATTACGTTTATTTTACACAAAAATAGCTCTCCGTCGGCGGATTTTATCTTAACAACATGTTGCTAGTCAGACAATTTGCTCTTCGCATTCAATTGGAATCTCTTAGAAAGCCGGTCGACAAATCAACGTAAGAATGTCGAACAACTTATTTATTTTCTGAAACACAATTGTTAATGATTCGGGATATTTGTATTGTTGAAATCTATGATTTTTACAGTTGGATTGCAGCTCCCGTCGATGTCAACGCTTTCTACGCGCCTACTGCCAACTCTATCAGTAAGTCTTATCGCGAGACGTCTCGCAAATCGTTAAGAATCGTTAAGAATCGTTCGTTTCGTTTGTAAAGAAGCAAAAAATCGTTGTAATGGAGAATTCAAAAGTAATTCTACTGATAGCCAACTTTTCTTTAATGAAAATGTATCTTTATGCAAATCGAAACACAGGAGATCTCTGGTTCGACCTTTTGCAATATATTAATTATATATAATTGCAATATATTAATTAATATTAATTTCTTCGATTTAAAGCTTTTCCCGCTGGAATTCTCCAGATGCCTTTCTTCGAAGCCGATAATCCAGAGTTAGTATTTCGTTGTTGTTATATCTCTTCTGATGACTAAGTAATTTAATTGCGTAACTGTATACATCATTGAATACTGATTTCAGGGCTCTTAATTACGGTGGCATCGGTACCGTAATCGGCCACGAGATTTCTCACGGATTTGACAATGCTGGTGAATAATCTTTTATCATTTTTATTTAAATGCATAATTAATCTTACTATATAATTTTCGAACATTTTTTTTATTCATTTATTAATTTTTTAAAAAATTTTATAAATTAATTAAATTTTTTTAAAAATTAATTAAATTATTTATTAATACTTACGAATTGCAGGAAGTCAATTCGACAAGGACGGTAATGTCAGGCAGTGGTGGTCGAACGCTACTCGCCAGGAATACACCAAAAGAACTCAGTGTTTCGTCAATCAATTTAATGGCTTCAGAGTTACGGTGAACAACGTCACCTATGGGGTACGCGTAACGTGATAAAATTTATAGATAAGACGTCCTAACAAAATTTCGATATCAAAATATCAAAATCATAAAATCATCATCACCATTATTTCAACTTTCGAAAAATTTATATCTAAGAAGTCCTCACAAAATTTCGATATCAACATAACAAAATCATAAAATCATCATCACCATTATTTCAACTTTCGAAAAATTTATAGATAAGACGTCCTCACAAAATTTCGATATCAAAATAACAAAATCATAAAATCATCATCACCATTATTTCAACTTTCCAAAAATGTATAGATAAGACGTTTTCACAAAATTTCGATATCAAAATAACAAAATCATAAAATCGTTATCACCATTATTTCAACTTTCGAAAAATTTATAGATAAGACGTCCTCACAAAATTTCGATATCAAAATAATGAAATCATCAAATCGTCATCACCATTATTTAAACTTTCGAAAAATTTATAAATAAGACGTTCTCACAAAATTTCGATATCAAAATAACAAAATTATAAACTCATCATCACTATTATTTTAACTTTCGAAAAAATTTATAGATAAGACGTTCTCACAAAATTTCGATATCAAAATAACAAAATCATAAAATCATCACCATCATTATTTCAATTTTCGAAAAATTTATAGATAAGACGTCCTCACAAAATTTCGATATCAAAATAACAAAATCATAAAATCGTCATCACCATTATTTCAACTTTCGAAAAATTTATAGATAAGACGTCTTCACAAAATTTCGATATCAAAATATCAAAATCATCAAATCGTCATCACCATTATTTCAACTGTCGAAAAATTTATAGATAAGACGTTCTCACAAAATTTCGATATCAAAATAACAAAATAATAAAATCGTCATCACCAGTATTTCAATTTTCGAAAAATTTATTGATAAGATGTCCTCACAAAATTTCGATATCAAAATATCAAAATCATAAAATCATCATCACCATTATTTCAAAATACCATTGTCATCATCACGTTTTTATATCAGAGAATTCCATAACGATCGCTCCTCCTGATGAATCATATGATTATATATTTGTCTTAACGTTGAAAAAAATCTTTAGGGCTTTGGATCTCACACTTTGGGTGAAAATATAGCCGATTCGACAGGAATGAGAGCCGTTTTTGAGGCTTTCAAGAGCCGTGCGAACGAACCCGATTACAAAGACCTTAAGCTGCCGGGTTTCGAAAATTTCACTAAGGAACAACTCTTCTTCTTAGCCTACGCGGGGGTTAGTATAGTGTAGCAAAGTAATTTTTATCATTGGCATCATCACTGATGAACTATAATAATTAAATTATAACAATTACTTTCAACAGTCCGTTTGCGAGACTTCGCGAATAGATATTTTCCTTCAATTGGCACTCCACGATCCACATAGCGCTGCGCCATTCAGAATCATCGGTACGCTAGCGAATACGGAAGGTTTCGCAAAGACGTTCCAGTGCGCCAAAGGCACCGTTATGAATCCGGTAAACAAATGCGGTATATGGTACTGATGACGAAAAAAATGACAATTTTAATGTAATTAATATTTCATTGAAAATAAATTAATATACAAATGAAAAATAAAATTATAAATGTTTCTTTCACCTTATCCTTGCGTTAGTTATGCGTTTGATGTGTTGCCGTAAAATTTTCATTTTAGACGAAAATGTGGAAAAAATTAATTGCAATTAGTAAAAATTGAAACGAAACCGAAATGGCGCGTAATGACCAATGATTATTGAATATTAACGCATAAGTTCGAGGAAATTGAGAGGGAATTACAAACACTTCTCGATAGTACAAAAATCTGAAAAAATTAATGCATATTGAAGGTACTGAAAAAATTAATTTTGCATAACAATAATTGCAAAATGTTATTAACAAATTGATGAAAAAAAAAATTGTTCGACAAATTTATGGTAACTCAACTTTTTTTTTATGAAAATGATTCGTTCATTTTTCTGAATACGTATGAATTTTTTCAGATTTTTATCTTTGGGGTGAATTTTTTTTTATATGGAAAAAATGTGTAGAAAAAGACAAACACACCGCGCGCTGCAGCTACCTTAAGCATCATATGTGTGGGTAAATATGCCGTAAAGTAAGTATATGCGGATTAAAATTACCTATCGATCGATTGTTTTAAATCGACGACGAGTGCCTACGATCCGTGATGGAAGCTGATGACAACCAGAAGAGTAGAAGGCGCGATATTGACAATTTACGAAGACGAACAATCGAAGTCCTTTTTTTTCATTCGTCACTTGATTTCCATGATTTCCATGATGTAAAAACTGTCGACACGCTGTTATTTCCCTCTTCCGCGTTATTATTTCAAAAAAATTAAACTCGGTGTCTCGAAGTTAAAATATATTTAAATATATATTAGATTCTGAAATTCGTAAAATCGAAGTAAAATGACTTCAAGATTGACGTCGTTTTTCTCTTTTTTTTTGCGCTGCAAAGTTATACGCATTTTTACATTGTAATATTTATATTAATAATAAAGATTAATAAATAAATGTATCCATAAATAATTGAATTTTTCACATTTTTCGTCGTCTTAAGAAAACGTCGTAAGAAAACGAAAAAATGCTTATAAAATTTGATCAAATAGCTTATCTTTCTCATTGTTTTCTCGTAGATTATGATAGACGCCTTGATTTTCTTAACATACCACCGGAAAGTCAAGATATCGCAATTAAAAAAACATACAAAACATTGCAACTTCAACTAAAAATGAATCTTATAGCAAATTTCCGCCGCATAACGCTTCATATCCGATTTCCGATGTATTTTTTTGCACTAATTGCAAATTATGACAACACACGTCAGAAGTTCAAAAACACGATGTTATTTTTATTTTTATTTAGCTATTTACTATTCACGCAAAGCGCAAAGCGCGATTGATGCAAAGCGCTTCATTGTTCCTGAGTTCTCGAAATAACGTCATTATTAAGCGACCGTTCGAGTTATTAATCCCATCACCTGTGTCAATGGAAATTAGGCGGTCATCCATGGATCAGTAATCCACGGACTTTGGTATGATAATGGAAAATTAGCTAATTAATTGCCTCGAAAACAAGATATCTGGAAACGCATTTCATAAATATAATGATAAGACATAGCGGCCGAATCATTACGATGATTACGCGGATCCAATATACTGCGTATAATCTCTTAATTAGAATTAAACAATCTCCGAATTCATTGCAAATTTAACTAAATACGTACAGCTTGTTCATTTCCTGTCGTATTTATCTGTTTCCGCCGATATAATAACGCGAGTTTCGCGGAGATATTACATTTTCGCGTGATCCGCTTCGGGTCATCGATAAGATCGACGAAATGAGAATTTCTTCCGAATCTCCGAGAGCTCCGGCGGCAAGGAGTTACGCCGCATTGTACGTGATATATAATCTTTTTGCATATGTATACAACTGAAGTAATCGCCAAAAAAGGGATTTTTTTAAACTCATTTTTTAATTTTATTAATAATTTGTGGTTAAAGTGTTATTAATCGCGATACGTTTCCAGCGTTCTCCTGAGTCTTGTAGCGGCTCTATATTTTTCCGGTGCCGCAGCCGCGCCGTCGAAAAGTGATTATGAAGTTTGCCAAAAAGAAAGTTGCAAGGATATAGGTACGCAAAAAATTTATAAAGAAATCGACGTAAAACAAAAAAAAAGATCGCGATTCAAGTGTAATATCGATCATTGATATTCTCCGCAGCTAAGGAATATCTGAGAAGTATGGATCAGAATGCCGATCCTTGCAATGATTTCTACAAATATTCTTGCGGCAATTTCGCGAAAAATCATCCACCAGACGCCGGTTCTGGTAGAACTTCGCACTTCACTCTCATTGCCAACAAGACGAATCATCGTTTGAAAGGTACGACACCATTTTTTGTCGATTTAAACGCTCATAAACCCTAAATTACTTCGGCAAGTAAGTGGTTTTCGGAAATCGTCACTTTTGTTGCTTTATCTCCGTATAGAAATACTGGAGACCGGATGGATCGACAATGAACCCGACGCGGTGAGAAAAGCGAAACAATTGTACAGAGCGTGTATGGATGAGCGTAAGTAGAATTTCAAAGAGTAAAAACTTTCGCAAGTTTCGATTTTTTGAATAAAATTTTGCATGAAATTATTACCGATTTTTTTAAATTTCGATATAAATTTTTTAAATTACGCGGAACGTGTAATTGATCGTTTTAAATTTTCATAATTGCAACCTGAAATTACAAAACACATTTAAATTCGCGAATTAATGATTAGAGATAATGATACATTTTTTTTGGCGCGAATAACCAAAAGTCTAATCATATAATCGTATTTAAAATTCGAAAGGAACAATTGAAAATCGTCGAACGGAACCTATTAACGCACTTCTTCAAGTGCCGGGAGGATGGCCAATGCTCTCATATTCTACGGTAATCGATAAAAGTCCGCAGAAATCGTGGCAAAAGGTTGATGAATATTTTCATAATTTGATCGGTAATTCTCCGATCTTCAGTTTGGTCGTTATACAGGACTTTACGGCATCTCACAAAAATGTGCTCGCGGTAATTATTAGATCGATGATTTTTATAACTTATTTACGATTGCACAGTAATCGGCATCGCCATTGATACATTTTTTTTTTTTTTTTTTTTTTTTTTTTCGATTCATAGCTTACGCCACCAATACCCGGTGGTGTTCCTTCGCCTATACCGATTCAAAAGAATTTAATGGATACGTTTTTCGATGATCCTACTGTCGCGAAATACAAAGACCATATAAAGGATGTGGTAAGGGCGATGGCGAGAGACAGCGGATCTATAATCAGCGAAGTTCAGCTTGAAAAAGATGCGCGGGGAATAATTATATTCGAAATTAATATGAGAAATGTGAGTATTTTTTTTTTTTCTATACATTTCTTGGCGATCGCAAAAGTTTCTTTACCGCATCATTGCAATTTTATTCTCGATAATCATTTTCGTTATAATGTTTTGTACGTAAATTACATATTTTTAAATAAAAACGGAAAATTATTAAACAATAATAAAGAATCAAACGATAGTGACTTTGAAGTTGAAAAGTACGTGGATTACGGTTTTTTAATTTTTCGTCGTCGATATTGCGGCAAAAACTGAGTGAACCGCGTGTTTCGCTCGAAAAATTTCGAAAAATTTCGATTTTTTTTATTTGTTTGGACAACTAATTTTTTTCGTAGATTTTACGTCCTCCTGCGACTCCAGACGTTCCTCCATCAGCGACACCCGATTTCAGTACCATTCAAAAATCCATGACGATCGCTGAATTGCAAGTTCTCTACGATTCGGCTATTCCATTAACGCCGAAAGGAAAGGTGAAATTTACCGATTTTTCGTGATTTTAAGATATATGAAAATTTCTACAATAACGTCGAAATTATTCTTAAAAAATCGTTTATCGTTCAGATCAATTGGCTTCAACGTATCAAAGAACTCTTTGCCGGTGTAAAATCCGTTTCTGTCGATAGTTCGGAAAGAATAGTCGTCGCTGCCGAATATTATTTCACGCGATTGCCCGGCATTCTCGATATTACACCGGAACGCGACATCGGTAAATGACTAATTAAAAACTCCGATATTTTACGAAATTATTTTTTACAAAATCAAATAAATTTTTTATTATTCACGCAGTGAATGCCATTCATTGGTATTTCGTGCAACAAACGATTCGTTATACGAATCGAGAGATGACGGAGATCGTTAAAAAATACATGACGAGCAATCTTCCGCCCGGTGCACCTGTACCACCGTCGCCACCGAGGTCAGTGGGTGTAGAAAATTACAAAAAAATGTCTCAAATTTTTTTTCGATCAATTAATGCAAAAATGATATCGAAATTTTTGAATTTTTTTTTTTTTTTTTTTTTCGCTACGTAATCGATAAATTATTGTAAAATATACTATGAAAATTTATAGATGGAAGATGTGTCTTTCCCTAAACGAATTGAAGCATCCGATATCGTACGCTTACGTTCAGAAGTACTTTTCCGAAAACGCCAAAGAGACGGTAAATAATAATAATAAAAAATTACAAAAATTTATTGACGAATTTTAATAATAACAAAATTAATGAGAATTCAAAAAAAAATTTAAGGCTCTCGGAATGATTCATCAAATCGAAATAGAAATGAAGAAACAAATAACAGCGGCGAAGTGGCTGGACGATGAAGCGAAGAAAGCCGCGGAAGAGAAAATCGCTAATATGGCGCAATTTATCGGTTATCCAGAATGGTACAAAGATCCGTCATTTATGGATAAACGTTACCAAAAAGTAAGTTGAATATTAATTATTTCCGATAACAACTTATAACACAATTGATTTTTTTTTTTTTTTTTTTTCGAAAACAGCTCGCGATCGGTTCGTTCTATTTGTTGAACATGTTGCTAGTAAGACAATTCGTTCTTCGAATTCAATTGGAATCTCTCAGAAAACCGGTCGACAAATCGACGTGAGAATATAATTTTTTTTGTTTTTTACATTTTTACGCGGATCGGTGTTTTTTATCGTAAAAAAATATGATTTTTGCAGGTGGATCGCCAGTCCCGTAGATATTAACGCATTCTACTCGCCAATCGGCAATTCTATCAGTGAGTATCAACGCGAATCGCCTCGCAAATTATTTTAAACAAAATTATATTTTTCGTGAAAAGTTAAAATATTGTAACGGAGAATTCAAATGTAACATTGTGACATTTTTTTTTCAGTCAAAAGTTTATTTGCATATAAGTAATTCGAGTTATCGATAATCCGAAAATCGATCTCATCCTTCAATCACTTTTTTTTTTACGATCGATTCTTCAATTTATTTAATATTCATTTCTTCGATGTTTAGCTTTCCCCGCGGGAATTCTTCAGATGCCATTTTTCGAAGCTGATAATCCGGAGTTTGTATTTTTTTTTTTGTTATATCATTTTTAATTACTCGGCAATTAAGTTACGTAACAAGACGCATCATTATTCGCAAATTGCAGTTCTGTTAATTACGGGGGAATCGGTTCCGCGATCGCTCACGAGATTTCTCACGGATTCGACAACGCTGGTGAGCAATTTTTCACCGTTTTTTATTTATATTCATTATTATTGCGGGGAATTCGATTTTTTTAATTGAAATATACGTTTTGCAGGAAGTCAATTCGATAAGGACGGCAATGTTAGGCAGTGGTGGTCGAACAGTACCCGCGAGGAATACACTAAGAGAACTCAGTGTTTCGTCGATCAGTTCAATCGTTTCAAAGTCCACGTGAATAACGTCACATACGGTGTAAGTATTACTCTATGCAAATGTATTATCAATGGTTCTTTATTATCAAATTGCAACAAAAAAAATTTCTAAAACGTTAAATTGCAAAATCGAAATATTGGAGAAAAAAAAATACGTATTAATTTCTGAAATTTAAAATATTTTTTTAAAGTAATTATAATGTCATTGCGAAATATCGATCGCGAAGATTTTGTTTCTGTTTATTACCGATAAAAAAACTATTGAAATGGATGATTTTTTCACCCGAAATAGTAAAATCGAAGTATTGAAGAAAAAAAAAAACGTATTTCTGGAATTTTTAAATATTTTTTTTAAGAAATTCGAATGCCATCGCGAAATATCGATCGCGAAGATTTTGTTTCTGTTTATTACCGATAAAAAAAACTATTGAAATGGGTGATTTTTTCGCCCGAAATAGTAAAATCGAAATATTGAAGAAAAAAAAAAAAAAACGTATTTCTGGAATTTTTTAATATTTTTTTAACGAAATTCGAATGCCAATGCGAAATATCGATCGCGAAGATTTTGTTTCTGTTTATTACCGATAAAAAAACATCGAAATGGGTGATTTTTTTCGCCCGAAATAGTTACTCCCGGAATGGTACTCTACTGAAAAATATTTCAGGGTTTGGGAACTCACACTTTGGGTGAAAATATAGCCGATTCGACCGGCATGAGAGCCGTTTACGAGGCTTTCAAGACCCGTGCAAAAAAATCTGATTACAAAGACATGAGATTACCGGGTCTCGAACATTTGACGAAAGAACAGCTGTTCTTCCTGTCCTTCGCGGGGGTTAGTAAAGAATCGAGTAGTTTTCTTTTTTATTTCCATGAATCGCGATAATAAATCGAAGCAATTGACTCAACAGGCCTTCTGCGAGAGTTCGCGACCGGATATTTTTGTTCATTTGGCACTCACCGATCCGCACAGCGCCGCGCCTTTCAGAATTATTGGCACTCTAGCGAACACGGAAGGTTTCGCAGAATCGTTCAAGTGCGCCAAAGGCACCACAATGAATCCGCCGAACAAGTGCGTAATATGGTAATAATGATTGAAAATAAATTGTAATAATCGTCGTTTGAATGAATAAATGGAAAAAAAAACATAAATAAACATAATATTTCGTGTTTTTCGTGTCCCCTGTATCCGTAGCAATGACGTTATGAACGAAAACACGACGAAAAAAAAATACGAAAAATGAGGTTATGTAGCTATTCGCGAAAAGCGTAGCGGAGCAGTTAATTAGGGTTATTGAATAACAAACGGCGTTAAAAATTATGAGAATGATGATTTTATTCGCCGGAATGGCACTATAGTCACATGATCGTGCATCATATATACGCATATACATACCCTAAAGTACACGCATTAAAATTACCTACCTATCGTTTTAAATCGACTACGAGTGTCTAATATCTAAGATGGAAGCTGCTGGGAGCGTCAGAAGAGTAGGATGGGGGTTAGGAATCTACGAAAGACGTACAGTTGAGGCCCTTTTTTCATTTTTTTTCATTTTTTTTGTCTCTACGATTTCGAATCGGCAATCTGTATGTATAGTATGCATGTATGTGCGCGTCGCGTCAGCATTAATCGGGGGATCTCGCTGTTCGTTGGATATCCTCGGAAATCTTCTCGAAGTTTCTCTCGCGTCAAAATATCAGTCCGACGCGAGCGCCAAACACAATCCGTCAAATTCCAACGAACGTTTTTCATGTTCATAAAAAAATATTTAAAATAATCCGGCAGGCGTACAATTTCAATTAATCGACGTCATACATTGTTTTTATTTTTATTTCCCAAACATTTTTGTGATTTTTTTTTTTTCTTTTTTTTTTTTTCACACACGAATCTTAAAAACTATCGCTACGCTCTTATCTTCCTCTTTCTCATTATTATTTTATTATTCATTATTTATTCATTTATTATTACTGTCGTTGAAATTCCCATCGTAAAAATTACTTCGAGACATTATACAGTGGTTTTTTTTTTATTTCTTCTTCTCGTCGCGAAGTTACACGCAACTTTGCAACATTGTGTTTTCTTTTTTTTTTTTTGCGTTTTATACATCGCAATAAAAGACTTGTCACACCCGTCAATTCCGTCAGGCCTACGGCGCCATATTGAGCAAGAAAATTAATAAATAACGAACTGTCGAGGTGACCTACCTAATTTATTATCTCGTTTTTTCTTTTTCCTCCTTTTCTTCCATTATTTACCATATCATTAACTATGTAAGCCTTACGCGATAAGAAACAATTGATTAGCCGCACTTGACAAGGTTTTTCCGGTTTCTTCGTATATTCGATAATAAAAAAAAGGGGAAACGAAAAATAAGCAAAGTTTAAGCGGAAAGAGATACAGTGGGATGTGCGAAAAGATTTGAAGACGAAAATGACGAAAATTACGAAAATTAAGGGGGGGGGGGCAAGATAATTCGAACGACGATTGTGCGTGTGTAACGAAGAAAATTCTTCGACGACTCGCGAACGATTGAACTTTTTTTTTTTTTTTTTTTTTTTTTTTATTTCCTCGTTGAATTTTATCGATTTTAATGATATATACGTCGTACAACTTTGCTGTGATGCGCTGCGTAGTAATGGGACTAGAAATCGTGTATCTCGACGCTACCGGAGATTTAACAATATTTTTTATAATGAAAAAAAAAAAAAAAAAATGAATGCGAATCGACGCGCGAAATATTTTTCGGCGAAGAATTCTATGCATTTAGACGAAACCAGTTATGAAAAATCGTATACAACAGAATCAAAAAAATTCAAAAAATATCAGCAAAGTTTCGATCGAAATTAATTTCATTTAAGAACTTTTTTATTATAATTTTTTCTATCGAAAAATAAAACTGCTGACTATACATCGCATTTCATGTAAATCGAAAAAAAAATTATCGGGAAAATAGTTTTTTTTTTTTTTTTCTTAGTTAAAATTTTTTCGTCTCTTTTTGAATTTACGATAAAATTTCACGGGTTGTTAAGTGACTTTGCTGATAGAAATTAATTTTTAAGAGTCTGTCGATTCGAGAGTCGAATTCTATTAGTTTGCGTAAAAAAAATCCATCCGCGGATCGGGCGTTCGAACAGTTCGAAGCGTAAGAGACGAAGTTGCATATGTTTATTAATTATATGTATAATCGGTGAAACTCCTCAAACTAATAACTTCAACGATAAATTCGTTAACGCGCTTAAAAAACATTTACGTTCGAGTTGTGTACAATCACAATAAATTGAAAAACTTTCATACATCGTTATCGATGCATATTCAGCGCGTTGAATTAGACGGCACGAAGGATAAATAATAATAACAAAATGGAGTAAATTATAGAGAAGACGAGAATATGAAAAAAAAATACATTACAATACGAACAATCGATAGAAAATCGTTTTTCTCTCCCGTAACGTAAAAAAAAAAAAAAAAAAAAAAAAAAACCAATACTGTTGCAAAGAATTTCTTGTTCGGCACGGAGATCGCGCAGAGGTCCAAAGTTCGAAGGGAAAAAAATGCGTAATAAATCGGTGAATTAATTTGATTGGGAAAACATGTTTGACGAACGAAGCCTATTTATCGTAAAGCCCTCTTAGACGATATCTCTCTAAGGCAACGAGCGTTTGTCGCGCATAAATCGACGTAATACTTGTAGCGAGGACTGTTTTTTTTTTTTTTTTTTTTTTTTTTTTTTTTTTTTTTTTTTTAAATCGACGAGCGAATTGACAGCGGGCTGCGTTTTGCTGCGTTTTTTTTTTTTATTACAATATATTTATATTTATATATATATATAATATACGAAGAAAAAAAAAAAAAAAAAAAGAAAAAACATCTAAAAAATAATATCGAGACAATCGTCAACGTTCGGTGACGTGACCGATTCACTATCGCTGCGGTGCTACCTGAGGTATTCGATTGTAAAATTTCAGTCATCGGGCGCGTCGTATATATATTTTTTTTAAAACAATTCTCACGCACGCACACTTCATGCAACACACACTGCACGCACGCTGAAGAACTAACAAAAAAAAAAAAAAAGAAATTGGAAGAATTCGCTTATACGTATTTACATAGTCGGGGGGCAGAGGGGGGCAAAGGGGGGGAGGGGACTATACAATTTGTTGTCTTTTTTTTAGTTTGTTACTTCTTTTAATCGGCATTTTTATTTCATCATCTGGAAAAAAGCACTCGTGGAATGCCCGTCGCTTACTCGGCTTGTCGAATATGCGATTCGGCAAACGGATTTTTCGAGCTTTTTATTTCGAGTCTTTTATGAGTTCATATATAAGTTAAATCAGTACGAACTATGCGATAATACAACGTAAAATGCGATTATATGAGAATTCGCGGACACCTTTACGCTCTTCTGAAACTTTGAAAGAAGTTGTGTTGTTGTTTTTTTTTTTTTTTTTTTTTTTATTTCGTCAAAAGCACATTTCGGATTTTCGTTGTTCAGTTAACGGAATTTCGGAGCAAAGAAAATATATATATTTGTGTGACAATCGGACGAGGAATTTAATAACTTTTTTCAAAGTTTCAAAGTAACGTTTGGCTCCGTGAGTCGGTAAGTATCGCGTCATGAGAACTCGTCGATAAAATAATAATAAAGTATTAAAAAAATGAGAAAAAAAAAAAAAGAAAAAAAAAACACAAATTCTCTCGTACCCGGCGGTGGCGGTGTCTCTTGGAATAAAATATAACTCGAGGTACACGGTAAAAATTGGCTTAAACGGATGGCAAGTTTGTGCGAACAGAATGTGTAATAGACAACACAAAAAAAAAAAAAAAATTATTATAAAAGAGAGAAAAATTAAAAGGTTAATTCTTAGGAACTAAGAAAACCGCACCACACAATATTTCACGTGACGTTTCGGTTTTTTTTTTTTTTTTTTTTGAGATTGAGATCCTTATTCGACATTGTGCCTTAAATTATGTACAAAACTTTTTTAACTTTTTTTTTATTTCCCTTTTCTTTTATTTTCTTTTTTTTTTTTTTTTTTTTTTTTTTTTTTTTTTCGGAACTCTTTTCCTCTCTTTTTCTTTCTCACGGTATCGATAACGCGGACGATATACACGGATTATACGAGAGATCACGTTTGCCTCTTAATTTAACGAATGTTTTTCTTTTTTTTTTTTTATCTTTTCTCGCGCGACGCGTTTTAAACAATCGATTTTCCATGAAGCAAAGTTTGCATCGTAATCCCCATTTTGTTAAAATTTCCGGTTACGGTAACACCGAGTTGTGGGTAAAATAATTACAGAATTCACTGTGTCGGCAACCATTCGTGTGTTTGTGGAAAATCCGACTTAGTTGTGGCAAAGAATCGACAAAAAAGTTAGCGGTACAGTTTAGTCAAAGTTCGGGACGTCTTATATACAATCGACGATCGAAAAACTAAATTTCCAATGAAAAATCATTTCTCAATGAGTAATTAAATGTACAATCGGCAAATTCGTCATTGTGATATCTCTTCGAAGAAATTTGAAAAAAAAAAAATGAATTTTCGATCTTCGAGAGTACGAAATTTATTTAACCCTTCAACAGCGGTGATCGAGAATGCATCGGGTACTTCGATAAATAACGATTATTACGTATGCAGAAAAAATGGCGCATTATTGGAAACGCAAAATATCCGAAGTCAGTAACGGAGTCAAATTTTTTACTATAAAAAATATGACGAACAAAAATTGCATTTGTGTGGCAATATAAGTTCTTATTTTCCCGCTAATCATTGGAAAATGAAAATTCATATCGCGCCGCCGTAACGCGAGGGCTTTTTTACTCAGCAGTTTCATTTCCGAACGACAGGCAATGCCACACAGTGCTTAATCATCGAAAACGTTTGTTCAACGCGTCATATTGCTGTTTAATTTAATTTTTTTTTTTTTTTTTTTTTTTTTTTTTTTTTTTCAATCCGCAATCCTCACTCATTTCATCGCGAAAACGATGTTAAAACAATTATTGAACTATCGT
The DNA here is from genome assembly GCA_934046635.1 of Buathra laborator. NCBI lineage: Eukaryota > Metazoa > Arthropoda > Insecta > Hymenoptera > Ichneumonidae > Buathra > Buathra laborator. The sequence goes on from OW203902.1 coordinate 8,228,587, forward strand.
AAAAAAAAAAAAAAAAAAAAAAAAAAAAAAATGAACAAAAAAAAAAGTTCGTATAAATAGCATCGACATGGAGGACGAAAAAAAAAAGTGTGTGAACAACTTTTCTCGTAGTTGATCGTTAATCTTCCTCTACAAAAATTCGTAAACTCTAACCTCGGAGAATATAGAAATAATCGCACGTCGTGACTCAGCCGCGAAAAAACACGCGATTACAATATAATACGATAAACGTGAACGTCTTATCGACGGTTATGGAACATTGCGAGCGTTTCTATTTCTCAATCATTGTATTGTATTGTCGTTAAAAAATATCATTATTCATTTTCCTTTGTTGTATTTTGGCAACAAAGCTTCGGTGCTCGTCGTTAGTTAATTTCGTCGTGAAATTTGTATCGCGCGACGAGTTTCCGCGATTTTTTTTTTTTTTTTCCATTATCCGTTATTTCTTCGTCTCTCGAAACAGAACGGCGGAACAGAGAACGATATCGGTGATGTATCTCATTGGCTACGAGGAGAGAACGGATCGAAGTCTCCTCCATCGCGCCTCCAACGTCGCGTTCATTCTTCCGGCTATCGATCGAAGTTCGATAGTCGAATTCGTATTTTGTCTCATATTCGCCTCATAGAGTTTCGAATTCGTACAAAAATTCGCTATGTCGGCTTCGTGAAGAATTCTCACAGCGGACGAGAGACGTAATTTGCTCGCCGGCGAACTGAACACCAATCGCCGACTCGTCTGTCGATTGTTTCCGATCAAAAGACTTCCGCTTCCACCGGCAAAGTTACAAATGTTCGTCTGACGATTGTGTTGACAATGATGTTGCTGATGATGATGATTATGATGATGATGATGATGATTCTGTAATTGCTTTGTCTTGCGATTGTAATCGTGACGATATGATTTAACCGAAGATCATTGCCGATAAGTCTGCGGTGACATTCCGTTTCCCGGTGTTACGTAATCGCCAATCATCAAACTCGGATTCACGGGATAATGTGATGTGTTGCCGAGTACCAGCGATTGCTGGAAAGTAACACCAAGCTGTAGCCGCGAAAGACACGCAGGCAGGCGCACGCTTTAGTATCCTTTTACTTTTTCTTCGCTTTTATTTTCTTTTTTTTTTTTGCTTTTTTTCTTTTTTTAGTCATTTTTTTTAATTTCTTTTTTTTTTTTAGAGTCCCTCGTCTCGAAGACCTGATGAGCTTCACCCATGGGATTTCTTCTTCCCGCGATGTCTCCTCGTTCCGGTTTATTTTATTTTCTTTACGTTTAGTTTTTTTTTTTTTTGTTTTTTTTCTTCGATTTTTATTGTTCGTTTTTCCGTTTTTTTTTTTTTTTTTTTTTTTTTTTTTTTTTTTTTTTTACGTTAATATCGATTATTAATCGTCACGCTTCGGTGTCGAAGTAATCCGTAAGGGCACGAAGCTCACCATGTGTTTTGATGAAGTACATTCATACTTACAGTTGCCGGAGACGTGAACATGTTTGGCGTTATACCGCCGCCGATCAATTGAGCCGCTTGCGTGCTCGTTGCCGTTCCTCCGACGCGACCTCGACCGGTACTCGATATAGAGCCCGGATGTATATTCGGTTGACCTCCTGCCACACAAGCAAACCAAACTCATAAGCTTCTCGGGACAGAATCGTAAAAACTAACGACGAGCATTTTTTTTTTCTAAGGAAACGTTTTTTGTTTTTTTTTTTTTTTTTTTCGTATTTACTTTTATAGCTCTGGCGAGTTATTCGACGCGAAAGCTATTTACAATTCGAACAAAAAACTAATTAATCGTATTTGCTACTTTTTTTAATCGCGCTAATCGCTACTTTATCGGGAATATTTACGAATTTTACGAGGTAAATGCGTAAATAAATTTTTTTTTTTTTATTTCTGTGGAAATTCGTAATTATACTTAATGTATCGAAAGAAAAGAAGAAAAATCGTATTTTTGAGATGAATTCGCATTGGAAAATATATTATGAAAATTTGTTTACATTTTAAACTCATTACACGGCTTTCGATGATTTTGAAAGGATTTTTTGGTTTTTTTTTTTTTTTTTTTTTTTTTTTAAAGATTTTTTGTACAACTTTTGCGTTGTTGCGGAGTTTTGTCACATTGTAGTTGTGCTGAAGTCGAAAGGTTTTTTTTTTCCGAGAGCAAACGAAGAGCGAAGCGGAAACTGTGTTATTTTTTTTTTATTTTTTTTTTTTCACGTATAATCGATTAACTTTCGATTAATTGAAAACCCCCATTTGCGAGAAACGAAAGAGCGTTAAAATAAAGAAGCGCGTGCGCTAAATCTGCAACGAAGCGAGGTGTGGGAGGGCATTGTTGTTGTCATGAATCAAAACAGCTTAGCAATCGATATATCATTAAAAAGCCGTTTATTGACACGGATTCAGTCTTACAAATTTACAAAAACATTGTTATCACAAGGGAATTCACTGCAAATATGTACAGATTCTCATGATTACACTGTCACACGAAAACGAAAGAACGAAACGAATGAAAAAAAAAAAAAAAAAAAAAAAAAAAAAGCATATTATATTCGATTGACGGTCACCGTTAGTGAAAAATTAGAGGGATTGGTATGGTACGTTGTGAGTAGCGAGAAAAAAAAAAAAAAAAAAAAAAAAAAATGATAACATTCGTCTCCGGTTTTTGGCTCTCGAAACGAGAGGACAAATATCGCAAATAACGCGGTTATCCGCGGGTTATCGCAACTTTTTTTTTTTATTTTCACTGATAACGATTAATTGGCAAAAAGCTTATAACGAGCGCGTGATCGGTAGGACACTCTCGCGGTGCCGCGCAATTGCCAAGCGTTCGTCGATCGAATGAAAATTAATAGGATATATATATATATATTTTTTAAAAAATTCGATAAATTAGATAAAATTACGAGTTTTGGTAAACATCGTTTGATCGTTCGAAAAAATAAAAATTACAGTCCGTGTCATTATCGATTATTATGATTATTTCTTTTATTTCCTTTTTTTTCTTTTTTTTTTTTTTTTTTTTTTTTTTTTTTTTTTTTTTTTGAGCCGATTTTACGAATTAATCGCGACGATCATTTACGATTATCCGTCGATTATTTTTAAACGTATATTAACGCGACGGAGAAACGGGAAAAGTTGCGAGTCAACTTGCGAGACGATAAATTAAATGCAAATTAGAAGCTCCGGTACAATAACTCTGAAAAATTGAATAAATATTGCGTGTCGCTTAAAAATTTATTCAGCTGAATCATATTAATAACTACAGTTTGCTATTTGTCGAATATTAATATACGAAAATTACGAGAGAAGAGGTGACCTCGTTGTTTAGTAACGTATTTATAACGCGATAAATTACTTAAAGAAGTCGTTGAAAAAAAAATAATAATAATATTAATAAGAATACAAAATATCGACTGAAGAAAGTCGATTTTTGTATTTAATAAAAAAATATCTTCCGTGTCATTTTCGATCTTTTGCGGCTGAAACGAATCGATCGCAACATTGCGTTCGCGACGATTTGTAAAATACTTCGGGGGGAAAGGAAAACGTAAAAAAATGTTCGAGATATAGAAATAGAGACGGAGATATAGAGAAAGTAGGGAATTCTAGGAAGAGGTATTTCTTTTCATCTACTCGCAAAAATTCACATTTTGGAAGTTTTCTCGAGGGGCTTTTAAGATTAACATTCGCTTGGAGTAAAATTCGAGGGTGAAACTACGGTGATATAGCACGCAATAAATCTTAATCTAATAGTTATGCGTCTACGGAGAGTGTCGTAGGATCGAAATATCCGCAAAAACGCTAAACAATTCTTGGTGAATTTTTTTTCAATTTTTTTTTTTTTTTTTTTTTTTTTTTTTATAAGGAGTATTGATATAACGAGGGATCGAACCAAACCTTACCTATTGATAGTAAATTACTGGGATTGACGGAACCGGCTGTGTCCATGGAAACCTCACCGAGACCGTTGACCGACATGCCATTCACCATGTTTACGGCTTGTCGCGCACCCTGAGCATCGAGTGTCGTCCAGTAAGATTCACTGGGAGACGTACTGTTCAAACCCGGCGGAGGCGGTGCTACGGCACCGGTGTACCTGAAGTACGGATTTTTCAGGTCCAATGTATTGCTGCTGCTCTCCAAATTCGTTCCCTCCAACTTCAAGTCTATTGTTACATCGTAAGATTGTCTGAAACGCATGAGAAAAGGATTGATATAAATATCTATTTATTTTCTCAAGATAGCGATTGATATGCCTTTGAATTTTATTTTAATGTTTAAAAGATTGAATTATAGCAGCGATAACGATTCAAAATTTGTTTAAAGTTTGTCTAATGCTTCTTTTGATGGATTGTAATGTTTACCTTTTGTTGGCGACAAGAATTACTTTTCCGGAGAGCAATTGTCCGCTCTTACAGAAAAGTGGGTTCTCCAAGAGGCATCGGACTTGGTACCAGTGAGTCAGAGGCTCCGTCGGTGCTGTACTCAACCAAACTTGTTGAGTGGAGCCGATAAATGCAACGTCGAACCAAAATGCAAGACCGTGGCATGTGCCGCTCTCCAGTATGTGGAAATCGACGTCTATCTCTGTTGAAATAATTTTCGAAGAAACGAATGAATTTAATGTAAAAAAATTAATCGTCAAATTTGTTTTTACAGTTCCCCTAAATCTAAAAATCTAAAAAAATTCATGCATATTAAAGGTATTGAAAAGATTAATTTTGCATAATAATAATTCTATTAACGAATTGATGAAAAACAAAATTGTTCAACAAATTTCTGGTAACCGAACTTTTTTTTTTTATGAAAATGATTCCTTCATTTTTCTGAATACGTATGAATTTTTTCAGATTTTTCAATTTGCTTTGAATTTTTTTATATGGAAAAAATGTGTGAAAAAACAAAAAATTTAAAATTAATTGAAAAATCTGAAAAAATTCATACGTATTCAGAAAAATGAACGAATCATTTTGATTAGAAAAAAAATTGGTTTCCCGGGAAATTTGTTGACCAATTAATTTTTTCATCAATTTGTTAGTAACATTTTAGAATTATTATTATGCAAAATTAATCTTTTCAATACCTTTAATATGCATGAATTTTTTCAGATTTTTATACCGTCGAGTATACGAAGTATTTGCAATTTTCTCTCATTTTCCTCGAATTTATGCGAAATGAACGCGAAGCGACGTAACTATCTTAAGAAAAGAGGGGTTGTGCTGTAATTTTCTCGTTAGTTTTACCTATTTTGTGTAAATCAGTCTCGTCGGCAGTTTGGAAGTCAACAACGTGCCTAACAGATTTGGCCATGCAAATGCGTATGTCGAACGTGTCCACGATTGGCTGTCTGAAGTACTCTTTGATTGCGTTGCTACGCAGAGCCGAGAGATCAACGCCGTGAAAGCACGTTTGATACCAAAAGTTTGCTTTGTTGAACTGTTCCATGTAAAGATTCTCGTCCGAGAACGGAGCTATGTGCAAATCACCTCGAGAAGGAAACATTCTGCCGCCTGAAAAAAAAAAAAAAAAAATTCATTAATTTATTTCGTCAAATCCATGGAATCATTTTACACCAAAATTTGCTATTTTTTTCATCCTTTCTTATTTTTTCGTAACAGAAATATTGACGAAAGAAAAAATAAAAACCAAAAAATTCATTAAATAACTATTATTGATATTATCTCCTATTAAACGATTCATTGTAAATAAAAAGTATTTGTATAAAATTGAAAAATAAGTTTCGTTACCTGGAACGAGCCATTTTTTCGCGTGCAGATAAGTCTCGAGCATTCGTTCATTGTACAGCATGTATCCCATTGGTTCGCTGACGATGCAATCCACCCGTTCGGGCAATTCGATTTCCTCGATCTTACCGGCGATAACGACTATCTTGTCGGACAAATTATTAGCGGCAACTAAATTTTCCGCGTGATTAGCCATGTTGCTAGCTTCGACGGCGTAAACCTTTCGCGCGCCCGCCTGAACGACGAAAAACGAAAGGATTCCCGATCCCGCGCCGACGTCGAGAACAACTTTGTCCTTGAAATCCGAAAGATTGCCGAGTATCGCGCGCTGATAGGTACTCGTTCTTATGTAGTCCTGCATCATGTTCTGTTGTTGCGACAAATAACCGTAAAATTGAAAATATTGCATCGCCGATAATTCCTCCGTTCGCTCGTTGAACGCCGACAATCCTTTGCCATTCTTCAGCTTCAATATTTGCGAATGAAAGTTTCGAAAATCTGCAAAAAATAATAATCGCATTGCTTAGACTTTCCTCACACTTTTCTAATGATGGAATCTTTTTTTTTTTTTTTATTAAATTTGATAAAAAAAATTTCTTAGCTGCAAAAACAAAATATAAATTTTTTTTTTTTTTTTTTTTTTTTTTTTCTCACCCGTTTCGTTTCCAAATGTAATTAGTATACTTTCGCCGTCCAAAGTGAAGACATAACTCCGCGACGCGACTCGAGAACATTCTGTTGTGTGAGTTACCGGAAATTCCAGTAGCGGCGATGCCTCCTTCTCCGTCGCTTCACCTATTGGATAAAAATGATTAAGAAAAAATATCGTCAATCACATTGTCGTCATTGAGGTGTAAAAATTTTTTTTTGTTTTTTTGGAGCGTCGATGGCAGTTGCCGATTATATTTCGTCGTCGATATCACGTTAGACTTTTAAATAATTTATTTTTGTATCGCTTGGAAAATTCCATTCGTCGAGATACTATCGGAGTAAAAACAAAGGTTTATCCTCTCCGATATTTTGCGTTCGTAATTATTTGAATAAATAAAAGCGGATTAAAGTTCAATTAATTTCTTGCATTCTACGTAAACACGATAATCTTATCGCTCGCCGTTTAGCGTCAAATTAACAACCGATTTGTTATTTGAGTCTAAAAAATTTCTCTATACATGTTGACCTTCAATTTTTTTTTATTTCTCTCTCTCTATCGATGTTATGTCACATGACACTGAAAATTGAAAAAAAAAAAAGGAATAAAAAATTGCAGAAAAAATATTTCCTCGTCTAGTCATTGCTTTGGAATCCGAAAGGAACTGAGTGATTTGTACACAAAACTAATTTCGTTCCGTTCGCGATATACCTTCGTTATGGAAAAAAAAACATTTCATTTTTCCCCCCCCATCTCGCGAACCCCCATCCTAAAGTACAAAGAAACGTGACCTCTCGAATTAGCATGCGAAATTCCATGGAAAACACAATATTCGCTCGAGAGTTCGAACTCGGCGACGAAAACATTTTCCCATCGTTCGGGGAGCATAAGTTTTCGGGCGATCGAAAAAAAAAATAAAGTCTTCGTATTGTCAATTAATTCGACGGAGATGCCTCAATTTTTCGGGGCGTCCGGTAAAGTGTGGTTAGGTTAGCGTCCGGATGGCGGTATTGGCAAGATGATATTATCGATCGTAGAGTGTAAAATTCGAATAAAGTAATTACCTGATACGAGCTCGACGCTGAGGCCTTGAGGATCGTAATTGATATTGAGCGTTACCGGCTTGCTGTATTTCGGCGTTGACTGTCCATTGTTTGACAAAGTCGATACTGTCACCGCGCGAAACACCTTCGCCATTTTTAGACACCGCGTGCGTTTTTGTGCGCTTCAGTCTCTCCAGTTTACGCGGCCTTTTTGTCCCCTCTCACGCTTTATTTCGTTGAGTTTAGCTTATTCACGTATCTGGCACGCGGTCGACGACAGTCTCGTGTCGTAATTTTTTATGTTTGTGGTAAAAAAAAATACTGTGATTTTTGGCGACAAGGGGGACGGATGATGCTTCGTACGCTCGAGACTTCGGTTACCGGAAAATATCGGAACGATCGCGATTTCGGAGTTTCTGACCACCGACCAACCACCCCCGGCGCGGTTAACACACGCGCACGTTTGCCACTGCTGCGCTTGGGCTCTTCCCTCTCCCCGCCGTCGTCGAGTTCTTCTCTCCCGCGGCCAGCGCTCATCGACTCGCAAAATCTACCCAGCTCTCGTCTTTGTTACGATGAGTTATTACTCATGGCCCCTAACGTACAGCTAGCGTTCTTCTTTTTTTTCGTAACCTTTGCAAGCTTCTGAACGAATAAATTTAATATCACGATCCTGTTACGAAAGGCGGGCTTTTGTATTATAGTTGAATGAAAAAAATGCGCAACGAAAGGGTTGAGAATAATCGAGAAGGAGAAGGGGTCATTACTACTGCGAGCACTACAAAGGAAACATTTTCATTGGTTATCACGAGCGGAGGGGACTGTCGAACTACTCTCCCCCAGTTCTGCTTTGAGGTAGGGAAGGATCAAAGAATATCGCCGCGAAAATTTCGCTTTACTTATCTCATTGGTTCCGTATTACTCGTTTTCGCGCATAACAGCCAATGAAGTTTGTCTACCTATCTAGTTCAACCGAAATTTCGGAACATTGACAATTATTTGTCAACGAAAAATACAGTTTTTATCGCCGCATTGTTGAATTCACCGAATTACAATCTTTTTATGATCAGACATAAAGAGACAAATAAACAAAAAATGATGACCAAACTTTAAGTTATAAAAATATTTATTATTTTAAATCAAAAGCTTTGCGAAATCTAACAATTAATTATAAATTGTAAAAAATATGAAAAATTCTACAGAAACATAATTCGCTTATTATAATTGTTCAAAGTGCATTACAAAAAAAATGGTAGAAAGTATACCATAAATATTGCATGCTATTCACCGAATAAGCTTTATTCCACGAATATCGTAATAAGAAATTGCCTTATCGATTAAATCCCTGAAATGCCCTGATAGCAAAATAATGCGTTACAATATTGTATTATATATTTATATTCATAACTCTTGCGCTTTGTGGCTCTCTCGAGATGACTAGAGTGGGGGGATGCGCACCTGCCGAGCGCCGTTTTGTCTCGCGCGCGTCAGTCGGAGATCCGCGATTGTCCGAAAACACGCGTACATAACCCCGAAATTCGATCTGCGACTAAAAACAAAGTTTCGGAAACAAAATGACCGAAGGCGACGAGAACGTTGCCGAGACGGAGAGCGATGTCGTCGCTCAACCCGATCCCGACATTCCATCGGAGGAGGATCGACAATATTTGCTCGATTACGTGAAAGAAACCGAACAAAGACTCGCCGCGAAAGAAGAAATTCGCGCGTCTAACCTAAACGTGACACGACCGCCAGACTCGCATTTCAGCAAATTGGACTCGAATCTCAAGAAAAACACGACGCTTGTGAAAAAATTAAAAAATTTCAGTGCCACACAACTCGATATGTTTCTCAAGGACATGGCGAATCTGAATCTAACAAAATACGTGAGTGAAATCGCGACAGCCCTCGTCGACGCAAAACTCAAAATGACCGATGTAAATCCAGCGATAAAGGCCTGTAGTTTCATGCACCAAACATACGCCGAATTCTCGACGCATTTTTACGAAAATTGGCAGCGCGCCTTAACCCTAAAAGTCGGCGAAAAGATCGCAAATCCAAGTAAACTTCGAGTCGATTTGCGATTTTACGCGGAACTCGTAAACGCCGGTATATTTACGCACAAACAGGGTCTCTCTTTGCTCGGTTCTGTGCTAACGGTTCTCATAAATATGGACAAAGAGGAGCACAACAACGCCAGTATAATATTGAGCTTTTGTCGTCACTGCGGCGAGGATTACGCGGGACTCGTTCCAAAAAGAGTCCGCGAATTATCCGAAAAATTGAACATTTCTGTGCCAAAAAGCAAACTTCTATCGTCGGATAAGCAGCAAAACGTTAGAACGCTTTTACGCGATTATTACAATTCGTTATGCAAACATTTACTAAAGGAGCACAAGGATCTTCAGGCATTCGAAAAGCAGAACAGAAAAATTTTGCAAACCCGCGGAGAGCTGAGTTCGGAGCGAAAGGAAAAATTGGAGTCTCTCCAAATATCTTACGAACGTCTCGTCACCAGCGTTCAAAATTTTGCCGATACGCTGGACGAGACGATGCCGGAGCTTCCGGTTGACGCAGAGGTAAAGGCGGAGGCGGAAGAATCGCTGAAAATGATCAGCGAAGGGGAGGATAATAGTATAATGGAGGATATGTGGGGCGACGATGAAACGCGAAGATTCTACGAGGTTCTGCCTGATTTAACAGTTTTCTTGCCAGGATCCTATCCGAAGGAAGTTGCGGCAAAATCTGAAGCTCCGGCAATAACGGAGGAGGCGCTTGACGAGGAAATAGTATTTGACGAATTGGAGGAAATCGAAAAAGTGGAGGAGGCGGAACCGGAGCCGGAAGAGCCGCAGGTAGCGAACATCAGCAACAAAATAATGCTTGACGCGTTTTTAACGCATTTGCCAAATTGCGTTAATCGCGAAATGATCGATAACGCGGCGGTCGATTTTCTAATGAATTTAAATACGAAGCACAATAAAAAAAAATTGATAAAAGCACTTTTCGGAGTATCGAGAATACGATTGGATCTTTTGCCGTTTTATTCCCGATTAGCGGCGATACTTTATCCCGTTATGCCGGACGTTGGTAACGATCTTTGCTCGATGCTTAAACACGATTTCAAGTATCACGTGCGCAAGAAGGACCAGATAAACATCGAATCAAAAGTAAAAGTAGTTCGATATATCGGCGAACTCGTTAAATTCAAACTTTACTCCAAAATCGAAGCTCTCTATTGTCTCAAAGTTTTGCTTCACGATTTTACGCATCATCACATCGAGATGACTTGCAATCTTTTGGAAATATGCGGAAGATATTTATTCTGCTCGCCGGATTCTCATCAACGAACGAAAGTATATCTCGAGCAGATGATGCGGAAGAAAGCGGTCACCGCTCTCGATTCTCGATACGTAACGATTATCGAAAACGCTTATTACTTCGTAAATCCACCGGAATCTACCGGCGGTCTCGCGAAGAAGGAAAGACCGCCGATTCACGAATTCATACGTAAACTTCTATATCAAGATTTGTCGAAAACAAATACCGACAAAGTACTGAAATGGATGAGAAAATTGGATTGGGAAGACGAAGCGATTGCCTCGTATGCAATTAAATGTCTGACGGCCGCTTACAACGTTAAATATCTTAACATACGTTGCGTCGGAAGTTTACTCGCCGGTCTCGTCGCCCATTACGAAGCTGTGGGTCCGTACGTCGTCGACGGCGTTCTCGAGGATATAAGACTCTGCATGGAAATTAATTTGCCAAAGTATAATCAGCGGCGAGTAGCGATGGTGAAATATCTCGGAGAGTTGTACAACTATCGAATGGTGGAAAGCGGCGATATATTTCGAACTCTTTATCTCCTGATAACGTTCGGCGTCAGTATGGATCACGCGGTACCGAGTATTCTCGATCCTCCCGAACACCTCTTTCGCATTCGATTGGTCTGCACGCTTCTCGAAACTTGCGGACAATATTTCAGCGGCGGTTCGAGTAAAAAAAAACTCGATTACTTTTTGATTTTTTTCCAAAATTATTATTGGTTCAAGTATACGGATCCCGTGTGGAACGTCGATAATCCATTTCCGATAGGTATCGATTACATGTATCGCGATACCCTCGCGATGCTTCGTCCGAAAATGCAACTTTTCACGAGTTACAAAGAATCCCAATGCGCTATCGATGAATTGCGGAATAATCTTTATCCGACTTTGGGAAATTTAATTAAAGAAGAAATTAACGCGGAGAGAAATGACGGAGAAACGGAAATGGGAGTTATACAGGAAGTCGAGGAAGAAATTGGGGGAACGACGGGAAACGGCAGCGGCGATGCGAAAGCTATTGCCGATCTTCACTTCGAGGAACCGGAAGACTATTCCGAAGCTTTGTCCGAAGAGGATTGGTTCGCCGATGGCGAGAGGGATGAAAATTTGGGAACTCAGGAGAATACGCAAGGAGATCACAGCCTCTCGCAGGGATGCAACGAAGGAGTCATTATGGACGCTTCGGAAATCGACGCCGCATTGCCTGCGGGTCCCAAAAGGGTTGCGTGTCCGGAAGACGACGATTTCCTCTCCGCTTTGGATAAAATTGTTTCGGACAATATACAGGACAGGATGAGAGACTCCGTTAAGCCGCAACAGGTCGACATCAGCGTACCGCTTCACGTGAAAAGTACGAAGAAGACTTACGAACAATTGCACGAAGTTCCGGGCGACAGTACGACTGTGGATTTCGTTCTTATGCTTCGCAAAGGCAATAAGCAACAATACAAAAATCTCGCGGTTCCCGTATCCTCGGAATTGGCGTTAAATTTGCGAAATCGAGAACAGGAACAGAAGGAAGAGAAAGAAAGAGTTAAAAGATTGACGCTAAACATAACGGAGAGACAAGAAGAAGAAGATTATCAGGAAACCATTAATCAGGGAACGCGACCCGTTACGGTAAATTTGAACAGAGAAAGGAGACAAAAGTACAATCATCCGAAAGGAGCGCCCGATGCCGATCTTATCTTTGGACCGAAGAAAATACGATGAGGAAAAAAAAAAAAAAAAAAAAGTCCCGCTGAGTGCATTCCGCGCACATATTTTTTTTTTTTTTTTTTTTTTATTAAAAGAAAATCGTTTTTCCGATTTTACGATTCGGGAAAATATGAAATTTTGTTTGAGATGTAATTAATTAATTGTTTGTTTTTTTTTTTTTTTTTTTATCATATTATACTGTAAGATATATGAAATCGCTATGCGTTGTGATCTTTCCTATTAGTTGAACGAAAAAAAAAATTAAAATGTATCAAATATATTCGTTTATAATATTCACATATATATAGATATATATATGTATAAAATATTCATCGAACTATTTTGGTTTGACGACGTCGATATGATAACTTTTTTCCAACTATCAACATATATTTTCCACTGTTACATCGAAAATTTATTTAAATAAACGTTAATAAATTTAGTAATGTTGCTTTATGGATTTTATAGTTAATCGATTAATCCCTTCGCGGCTCCTTATCCTATCTATTCGTAAACATCAGTAATTTTTTGTCTTTTTTTAAAAAATCGGTTATCGATTTTTGACGAAATTCCGGATATCATTGCGGAAAAAAAAATTAACAAATTCAATTAATTTGTCGTTTTTGTTTTTTTTGTTTTTTAACGTTCTTACGATAAGTAGGAAAAAAAATAAATGATCGTTATAAATTAACTTTTGAATAATTGATATTTCGGATTTTCGAAATTCGTCACTAAAAAAAAAAAAAAAAAAAAAAATTTGCTGCGACATCGAATGCAATTTGATGTAATTAGTGTTCTATTTATTTGATCCTAAAGAAATGATTACGACGTACAAAATGAATATAAATAAAGTTTTCGTGCTTTTTTTTCGAGGATATTTTTTTTTTTTTTTTTGGAGGGGAGGGGACAGCGTGTACACGTCATTGATAAACGCACGCGGTGATAAGAGAATTTTCGCCTACGGCGTGATTACACGAAGGCGATAGAGATATTATAGTAATCGAAACTAAATGCACAAGTGCCAAGTAGCCGTGTCAGAGCTTCTCGATTGATAAAACATTTATGGATCTTCCTCCGCGTCTTCGAATTGACCCGCTTCCACGTCCATCGCTTCTTCTACTTCGGTGCCGTTGTGATTTCCCATTTGTTCTGTAAAAACATCGAAACAATTGTTATCACAATTCTTAGGAACGATAATAATTTTAAAAAAAAATACATTTTTCTTTATCGGCGCATCGAAATATCTATAGATATTGATAGCGCGGTTTGTTAAGGGAAATTCATATTTTAAAGGGTTCAGTCGCGAAGCATTTTAGTTTTGGAAGACAATTTTTTTTTTTTTCAGTGTCGGAATGTAAAAAAAAAATGTTTATTGGTATTTTAGTAACGAATTATTCTCGTAGGAAATAAGACGCGAAGATTGGATAACATTCTGAAATTTCGAAAATTATCGATATACCCGAACGATACGGGTATTACTTTCCATTCGAGCGGAAAAAAGTCGAATAACCCTGAAACCGCGGAGGTGTGAAATGAAACCACTAAACCGTATAAAGTATTGATATTGAGGGGATAAAGTTCATGCGAACTTTAATATAGATTCTGCCGTATTATTGATTGCTTTTCGAAGTTTTTAGACATCGATCATTGCTTTCTTTAGAATTCGCGCAAATATTTGATGATCAATTTTTTTTTTTTTTTTTTTTTTTCGGACATTATATGTAAAATATTTTAGGATTTAATCGTCTGTATGACGATATGCAACCGGTTTCGGTGTTTTTTTTTTTTTTTCGAGTTTTTTGCACTGCCGTTTTAATTACAGATTACTAAGAAAGGAAATCGCGTATCATAGATCGTTTATCAGGTGGAATAATTTTTTTCTGTTTCATATCAATCGCTGCAGAGATTTCAGATTATCTTTTGATGAACAAGAAAAGTTCGCGCAATCGAAGAAGAATATTTATAGATCGCGAGCTTTAGAGATGTTAGAGACGTTTAAATATAACAGAAAATACGCGTTCAGCAATTTCTTTAACTAATCGACATTATGCGTTTCCGTATTACCTGCCGGTATAATGTACGGTGCGTCTCCGGCGCCGACTTCGTAATACTCAAAATCGTCCTCTTCCGCGTCTTCGTAAATATCCTCTTCGGCTGAAACAACAAATTATAAATTTAATTTCTCTGCTCTCATTTATAAAAGTTTAATAATTCGGAGGTACGCGATTTTTTTTTTGTTTACCGTCCGAAAAACTGTCCTGCGGATCGGGATGGAGAGCCTGACATTGGCTCATTGCTTGAAACATCGACTCCAAGTTGTTGGTGTTGTCGGGTGCAAACCTCATCTCGGTCATCGGCGTTTCGGAATCTTCGTCTTCGTCGCCGGAACTACTTTCGTTATTCTGAGCGACTTGGACATCTGGAAATTTTAACAAAATTTTGTTTTCTTTTTAAACAAAATCGTTTCATTGAATTTTTTTTTTTAAACTAAATTTTTTCCATTGAAATTTTTTTTTCAACAAAAAATCTTTTCATTGCAATTTTTTTTAAAGAAAATTTTTTCCATTGAAATTTTTTTTTAAACGAATTTTTTTTCATTGAAATTTTTTTTTAAACAAATTTTTTTCATTAAAATTTTTTTTGAAACAAAATTTTTTTCATTGAAATTTTTTTTGAAACAAAATTTTTTTCATTAAAATTTTTTTTGAAACAATTTTTTTCATTAAAATTTTTTTTGAAACTAAATTTTTTTCATTAAAATTTTTTTTGAAACAAAATTTTTTTCATTAAAATTTTTTTTGAAACAAAATTTTTTTCATTAAAATTTTTTTTTAAACATTTTTTTTTTTTTTTCCAATAATTTTTCATGTCATACGATTTGCCTCACCGGGGAGATCTACTTTTGCGTCAACCATGATGTACAGACACTGTCGCGGATGGACCTGTTCATCTCGAGAAATAGCGTGCAGAGATATGTGCGGATATTCCAATGAAAAACCTTGTTGCGTACCGCTGTTGACCCACGACAACATACTGAAACATATTGGCAAATTTAGCGTACGAAAAAAATGAAAAAGTTAACGCAATTTTTGTGTTCTTTCTGTTAAAAGTTAACGCAATTTTTGCTGCCGTAGTTACCGCTTACCTTTCCGTTATGTAGAGGGTACCTTTGCCGACTTCTCTGTCATTGATATATACAGTAGTGTTGGATTCCTCGTGTCGAACGCCTTCTTGCGGCGCCAAAAAATTACTGAGAACTACCATCTCCGTTCGATCTTCGAAGCGACGGAGAGACGATGAAAAAGGTTTCTTGATAAACCTTTGCGCCGTAAGTCGCGAGTTTCGAAATTTTTAATTACTCGTACATCAGAATCTTGGAGACGTTTGTTCGAGTTTTTACGGATAAATTTTCGATTTGCACCTATCAACGTTTCGATCAATCGCACGTGTGGATTTCCTCGATGTATTTTTGTTTTTTTTTGTTTTTTTTCGTCGTTCAAGTTTCCTTCTACAACCGAAATAACTATCGACGACGACAGGTACGAAGGGATTTTTCAAAATCGCGCCGATTATTTTTTTTCTATCACGTGTATAAGTTACGATTGTGATGATTTGATTCGGCGATTTGTTGATTGATAATTCACACTTTGGTTCTCATTCGAACGTTACGATACAAACAATTATGTTACGAGTATATCTGGTTGCTGCTGCTCAGCTGGGCGATATCACACCAATGATGGGTTAGGCGCTCGCCAAGGAATGTGCCCCCCACCCCGCCGCGGGTGAAAATGCCGACCGGCGTTTTAGAATACTCGCCAACCGATGGTCAGTCTGTTTTTTTTATTTTATGTTAAGATCGAGATTTGTACATTTTTATTTTACATTATCTTTCTTTCATTGGGCTTTAATTTCAATAATGAAGATTTTAACCGTTGGATGTGAAATAAAACTCGTATATTACGGATCTTTGAACATTTTCTGCTACGTGTGCAAAAGTAGATATCGCAGAAAACTGCTTGCGTGTTACCCGATTGAATGCGCGGGGGGTACGACACGGCGCACGGTACACGGCGATACCGTCTTCGTTCTGCAGATAGCGCCACTATAGACCAACACAATGTCATCTTCCGGTAGTGTCGCGGGTTAGTGTAAATGAAGACATAAATCTTCCCTCCACTGTCAGGGTCATGCAAAGCCACGAGGTTTCTTTTTTCGTTTACTCTCGTCGACGCGAAAGTTTTGCCAAGTAAACCGCGAGTGTCACTGTCGACAATTTATCGGGATTATCGAATATAAGCGACGTTCATACTCACTGAATTATGTAGTACCGGAAGTAACAATTGTATAAACAACAGTAAAGCAAATATCGGAAAATAAAAAGCTTATTGCTCGTCTTTTTCGGAACAAAACAACGGATCGCGCCCTCCCCATCCGCTTTTCCTTTGTCAACGATAACTTCACGTTCGTTTTTTAATATAAAAAAAATAAAAAAAGGCAACGAATTTTCTTTACGATTTTCGATATTTTTTGTCCATTTTCGTAATTCTAATGATATTTTTCTCACTATTAAAATAAATCTCATTAAAATGAACGTTCAGTATCCGGTAAGAGAATTTATTCGCGTGTGCGACCGTTTAAAGGTCACCGGTCTATGTAACGTCGCGATATCGCCAATTCTGTTATGTATATCATATTTTTATCATTTACAAGACGCTCGGTATTGTACACCGTGCCACTTTATTTTGATTTTTTTATTTTCTCGGGGCAATCACATGGTTAATTAAAGTAATCGGTCGCGGACTTTGGATTATAATAAGTAATATTGACCGTTCGCGTTTGTCACGTGGTAAAAATAAGGCTAAGTGTTTGTGTTCAATAATACGTTCATGTGGCTACGAATCGCGCGCGGGTTTAGTGTTGTGAAATATAAAACTAAGTCTAAGTGTAGTGGTTGATATATCGGGCGCAAAGCTCACGGTAAAACGATGTTCACTCGAAGAAACGTAAACAAGTCGTTGGAGGGTTATTCCAGATTCCGCGTTCGGGGAGAGGTAAGTCAAAGGGCAAATACGAAGAAATTATTAAGCAAAACCAATTAATTTATTTTTTATTATATCGTATCGTGCTGTATTAATGCGCATACATGTCATACCCCGATCAGTGGGTATAACCTTCATCAATTTTTTATCGTGTTTCGATCGAAACAAATGCGAATAAATAAATTCGCGACCATCAAACTATTACAATAGAACATAAATAATCAACGTAAATAAAATACAGACAATTCCAATCATTCGCACGTTAAGACTTTTTATTTATAGCTAAAAAGTTCGTTCAGACCTTAAACTTTTTTTTTCGCGATTTCACGAAGTCAGCAGTACAAAATTCGGTCTTCGGCAGCTTAAATAAGAAACTAACGAATTTTCGATAAATTCTTTGACAGAAATCGATGTTTACGATAAATATAGGTTATGTTAAAAAAAAAAATGGAAACTTTCGAAGAGATCGAAAAGATCGAAATTATCGAATACGAAGTAACTAAGTTTTCGTAAATGTTAGACTGACTTAAATACGATATGAGTAAAAGTGAGCTATGAACTCTAACCTGCAACAGGGGAGCACACGATATCTCATACTTTCGAGATTTTCGTACGTGGAATAAAAAGATCGTCGTTTCTAGGATCGCATATTTCAGGTTCGTTTTAGCGCGATAGAATTGTCGAGCTTTCGAAACGTTTCTCGTGCAAAAATGGTTTCTTATCTTTCGCGCGCGAGATCACGTCTATCTTATCGAACTTAAACGAACTGCGAGAGCTTGCGAGATTCTGAATTCCTGAGCGAATGCGAGACTGGCAAAAAATAAATAGAAAAAAAAAAAAAAAAAAAAAAATTATCGAGATTTATTAGAAAGTAAAAGAAATAAAGATAATTGTGGAAAGAAGATAAATAATTTCTGAACTATAATCCGTCGCGGTAAGCACGATATCGTTCATTCTGCGTAATCGCTTAAACAAGTTTTTTTTTTTTTCGATTTTTTTTATTCCTATAAATCATCGATATCGTAATATATACTATTACATCCGGTTTATACTATTCTTATATAATAAACTCATGTTATTTGAGCGTTCGAACGTTCCAAGATTATCGATAATAGAGCGATTCGATTTGTTTTCGTCTTTCATTCGTAACCCGTTCATCCTCGCGAAATATAGGTTATGTATGCGTGCGAAATTATCGTTTCGCGCATCGCGCAAAATCACTTCTAATTTCGAGGAATTCATACCTCGATTGAAATTATTCGAAGGTGCACTCTTCAAAAAACAAGACATAACCTTCAAATTTTATCGTTAAATATTTTTTTTTCGTAACTGACGAAATCTGTGGCGAGTTAAAAAAATTTTGCAAAAAAGACGAAAAAAAGCAAAACTTACGCGACAGATAGCAAAAGTTAAGTCTCTTATTACGAAACACGGATACGGAAATATTTTTCTATTATTTCGACTCTCAAAAAATTGCAGTAATTGCATTAATAGGCGTTTTTTATGGTTTCACGCCGATGGTTATGAAAAATGGTGCAATAAGTATCTCTCTAAGGGGCGTTTACGTGAGGTAATATTCCTCGTAAATATTTCCAACCGGAAATATTATTTCATTCTAATATAAATCATTGGCAAAGGAGGGGGAAAAAATACTGTTTCGGTTCCATGTCACGTCGCACCTGTATACATTGTATCGTATGTATATGTAATATAGTATTATATCATTTGGATTGATCGTCACATCGCGCCGTCTTTCTATAGTCGCGGCTCGTCAAACAACCTCCAGGGAGTTTGAATAAAAATTTCCCCTTTTTCCTTCTCACGCATACCTACGCAGAGTATTATTATTATTATTATTATTATTATTATTATTATTATTATACTAATACACGGAGTATCTATTCCTTGGCTGTCGATTTTTTTCGTCTATCGATGAGCGAACGGAATTTCGCGATGTTTTTTTTTTTTTTTTTTTTTTTTTTTTTTTTCGCGGCAGATTCAAATCACGTCCGTGAAAATGTCGATTACATACAACCGCAAGCTTCGACTACCATATTTGGTAATGTTTTTTGCGTTATCGTATTGTTCGAGTCTACGTAGAGCAACTGAATCGGCGATAGTTGCGTCGGCGAACAGCATGGCACGATCTCACTTCTTCTCTGCTGTACTGTACCTTTTTTCGTCAACAACCTCTGCAAAAATGTATCGTAATAACGAGATAAATAAAAAAAATTTCACAGTTACCAATTTTTATACGTAATGCGAAATAATTTTTTACGGCTTTCGTAAGTAAAAAAAAACAGTTTCATCACTATTCATTTTATATAGAATCATTATATGCGAAATTATGTTAAGTAAATTTCGATCGTTTTCCGCAAAATGGCGGACGAAAAAAAAATCGCTCATCTCCGTGAAACGCATAGTTACTATTTTTTCGCATTAGCGGGCAATCGGGAATTGTAAATTTAATAAGAAATCGGGATTCGATTTTTTTTGCTAATTAACTCCTCGTGTACGGAGGACTT
Source organism: Buathra laborator (assembly GCA_934046635.1). NCBI lineage: Eukaryota > Metazoa > Arthropoda > Insecta > Hymenoptera > Ichneumonidae > Buathra > Buathra laborator. The sequence continues at coordinate 8,248,613 of OW203902.1, forward strand.
AACTATAAAAAAAAAAAAAAAAAAAAAAAAAAAAATTCGAAAAAAATTCGGGAAAAATTGAAAAATAACGTTGAATTGTTATTTTTTCGATGTTTCCCGCAGAAAGTCTCCCGTAAGGGGTACGTAAGGGGTTAAAAAAAAAATGGTGATAAAAAAAAAATTACGAACCCTTATAACGTTGCTGTAAGGCGAAGCGCTCATAGTTAACGAAGCAGCGGAAGAGCACGAACCCCGACAGAAATAAGCGTGATAACCGCTCGGATGCAGTATCCAGTCGCTCCATCCAATGTCCTCGAAGCTAATGTACAAATCGTCGCGACAGCACTCTTTCATCTCCGGTAGACAATTAGAATTTCGTTTCGGACGATTTTTTTGCGGCAATGGCGACGTGTGAATGACGAGGAAGGGCTTCAGCGTTAACTCGGTGGAGACCGGCGCTGTTTCACGATCAATCGAACACGTGCTGCACGCTATTTGCATAGCGTGATTCAAACGCCGTTGTTCGACCCATTTTCGCACCGTAAAAGCGACATCCGTTTTCACCCAACCCTCTGTGATCGAATCGAAAACAGAACAAAAGAAAAAAAAAAAAAAAAAAAAAACAAATCCGCGTTATTACCTTGCGATGCGATGAGTACATTTTTATTTTTTTATCTGCATTGTAAAACCTCTGTTATTCTTTTCGATCAAACATTTGAAACGTGTAAATGCAAAATGGAACAGTTTACGCGGCTTTTATCATCGCTATACCTGTTAAACGGCTCGCGACGAAAGTTATCAAATTTGTTTAATATTTTCGGAGTATTCGTAATTTTACGAAGATTTTTTTCACAAAATATATATAGCAAAATAATAATAATAACAATTCTCATTAATTAATAATTTTATTTTTTTAATATATTTATTTATTAACGTAAAATTTTTATTGAATTTGTTGAATTTTTTTTTTTTATATATATTATATATATGTATTTTTTTTACTCATTTAAATATTTACGCAACATTTTATTTTCGAGATGAAAAATCTCGAGGTGATATTATTTTGTTAAGAAGATCGAAAAAGTCAAATGGACAAAACATCTCAAACGCATCTACAAGTTTTCGGAGAACTTCGGTGAATTTGTGAAATTTTGAAAAGTTACAACACAGAAATACTTCGCAACGGTAGAAGAGATGCACTGTGCACCGAAGTCTTAATCGTTTCTACTAGTCGCGCTGCTCCAATTTCATTATTCGTTGTATCATCATTTCGCTGCAACGGTCAGCAAATTTTGTGTTTCGCTCAATCAAGTTCAGCGGGTCACCGATGTCAGCGCGAGTCTCACGTTTTTTTCCCCGCGATCATTCGATTAAGAAGTAACGATCGCGCGATCGTATCTAATTTAGGATGCCACGCGCGGGTTCATTATTTACAGCTATGGGCTCGAAAAATGCAATGATCGATGTATTTGAAATATCGGCATCGGATTGCAATAGAATTGTCGGTAAAAAAAAAAAAAAAAAAATCCGAATCTTACGAAGCACTTCGATGCAATCAGATTACTCCAAATAGCGTTCAAACGAGACGACGAAATTTCGTGTCTCGTCATTAAAGATTAATAGAGTTTAAAATCGCGGAAATGGCGGTCAACGATCGATTCGTTGCTTTTTCTTCATCAGTTAACGGAAAAACAACCAATTTAACTTATTTAAAGAATTTTCGTTCAATGATTTTTTACCCGCGTATTTTCGCGTTTTTTTTTCGATGTTCGTTGATTAATTTTAACTTCGGGGTGCAATAAAATTGTCGGTAAAAAAAAAAAAAAAAAAAAAAATCCGAATCTTACGAAGCACTCCGATGCAATCAGATTACTCCAAATAGCGTTCAAACGAGACTAAGCTTCGTGTTTCGTCATTAAAGATTAATAGATTTTAAAATCCCGAAAATGGCGGTCAACGATCGATTCGTTGCTTTTTCTTCAACATTCAGCGGAAAAACAACCAATTTAACTTATTTAAAGAATTTTCGTTGAATCATTTTTTACCCGCGTATTTTCGCGTTTCTTTTCCGTTGTTCGTTGATTAATTTCAGCATCGGGGTGCGACTATATATGCAGACTTTGTCGCGGAAATAAGGTTACAGGGAAATGAGGCAACGGCGTTGTTTACTCTCTGTTTTGCGCATACATCTACGTGGCTACATAATACGTGCCGCGGTCACCCATTGTCCGAGCGAATTCTCGGCAATGTCGAGATAATTGAGCGATGGATATCGTGACCACACCGGCGGCCCTTGTAAACACGCCGCGAATTCGCAAAAGCTCTCTCACCACAAAAACCGACAAGTTTTCGCTCTTTCTTCGTTACGTACTCTTCATCACGCGAAATGTTTTTCTTTCGACTCGAATTTTTTTTTTTTTTTTTTTTTTTAGGTTATTTTATCGAATATAAAAGTTTTCGATGTTTTGGGTATCGCGCGTTTGTACTTATAAAAGCGGAGTTGTTACGCACCTCCAATCGATGTTTCGAAAATCGCCATTATGGTGTTTTTCTCGAAACTTCCGCCTTTGTCCCAATGATCGAGTTCCGAGAGGACGAAAGTCTGATTGAAACTGTCGTTACTGTCGGCCTCTTTGTAGAACCACAGATCGGCCGATGTCACGTCGACGAATAGCATCTCTTTTGGGAGATAAAACGTGAAACAGGCCGCGGGATTGAAACCCGTTAAATGATTCGAACTTTGACGACAATTTTTCAAGTCCGCTACGCCTGAAAAATAAATCGAAGTTGATTAGTTTATTTTATTAATTTATCCGCAGAAAATAACAACGATTTTTACGTAATAAAAAAAATTTTACGAAAATTTTAAAATGCCGAACGAAAAAATTGTTATTTATTAAAAATAATATTGAAATAACGAATTATTATTATTATTATTATAATCGAGTAATTTATTCGTCATTGAGAGGTAAAAATCATTAATTCACTTTTTTTTACTCAGTTGAGTTCGGAGTTTGTTAATTTTTTTATAATTTTTGGATTTCATTTTTTTTTTTTATTTTATTTTATGTAAAAACGGCATTAAACGGCGCAAACTTCGAGGTTCCGACAATAACTCCTTTTGCCATTTCGCAAAATATTTTTCTGTAATTTCACGATTATCTTTTTGCTTTCGCTCGATCAGTCTTAACGAGAATTTCGTGTGGTTATTCGATCTCGAAGCCAATATCTCGTTTCGGCGCGCCATCGTGAGTGGCTGCACGTTTCGTCGCGTATATATACGCTGCGCTTCAAACTACTGGCTTCGGGACGAACGTTCTTCGTCGACATTCGACGTGAATTTTTCGAGAGGACTCCTCTGCTTTTTCGAGCGGATATATCCCGTGAACGGGTATGACGCAGTGAGCGAAACGTTGGAAATCGTCGTTCGGCAAAACCGAATAATTCGCGGTTCGATGAAGCTTAGTATTGCTTACGATTATTTGGACCGATAGTTGAGGAGCGATAAATACACTAACGGTGGCAGTATAAGCTAATAAGGGTTGTCGCGAAACGTAATTGGCAATCGAGATGTTCTCCGTTGTAATGGCTGTTTTTCCCTCTCGCTGGACGCCCTCCCATTCTCCCCTTCGTCGATCGTTGTGTCTCACATTTTTCCACTTCTTCGCTATTTTCTCGCTCGCCTCCCCCGCGCGCGCGCTACGCTTCCGCAAATTCTCTCCAATCTCAACTTTCCGAAGTTCCCGACGCAGTCGGGCCTTTTATTTTCACCCCGGCGAGACGAGGCGAAGACCTTGGAAGGCTCGTCGGACGCACTGAATGCTTATATTTCTCGATCGTAGACGGAGAAAATTATAGACGAGGCGAAAAAATATCACGAGCAACGAGACGTATCACGTGTCGATATTTCGTTATTTTTTCGCTTCTTCAATAATCCTTATCGCGAATTCCGAGAATCTCAAGCAATTATAATTGCATGTTTCGATCGATTTACCCGTTCGCTCTGTAACGTTCACGTCTGATGAATAATTGTTTTCCCACACGATTTTCCGAGACATTTGTCGTTAAAAGATCGAATAATTGTCGATTTCGGCATACAATTTTTTTGCGTTTTCTGCACACGAAACTTAATACTCCATTAAAGAAAAAATGTAATAGTCTCTTAATACGGTAAAATTTCGTACCGAATATCATTTCAAAGTTGGTAATCGGCAAAAAAAAGGAAACAAAAATTGCGCAAAAAAATAATAATCATAATCATTAAAAATCGAATCAGTCGATTTCATTCGATTTCGTTTCGTTCGAAATCGTCGATATTTTTTTAAATCGATATTCAATTATCGATTGAAAAAAGTTACGCATTTTTTATTCGATCTTTATAACTCGTGTTTCATTAGCGCGATGTTTTTTTTTTTTTTTTTTTTTTTTAATTGCGGTCCAGTTTCCGGGTAATTCTCAAGTCGATAATAATATTTCACGCGTTCCACCACTCGTACACCGAGAGCTCGTGAAAGCTGTGCAAGGGCTGAAAATTCTATTCTACGCCGGAAGTCTGGGGTAACCGTGCGCCTGTGTGCCATTAATATCCGGGCTGTTGCCGGGTTTGCCGTGTCCGGGGCACAATTAGGCGCGAATATACTTCACTTTCACCGATTTTCACTCCGCCGAATGGGGAGATTTTGCCATATACCCGTAGAAAATTCAACCACCAGGGCGGCCACCGAATGTTTGCTTTTGACGTTTCGCATTCAACGCGCGCGAAGCTGACTCGCACCAGGGGAGTAACCCTACGCGACCGAACGAATGGGTATTTTCTAAAATCACATTTTTTTTTATCACACCCCCTACTGAATACTGAGTGGTACCGGAGCTCCTCTCGCTGTCACGCCGATGAAATTAATGGCAATGGTTATGAATTGGGCGTCTATTTGTTCAGAGTACTGTACTCTATTACGTTTTTTTTTTTTTTTTTTTTTTTTTTTTTTTTTTTTTTTTTTTTTTTTTTTTTTTATTCGTTCTCAACGTTCGGAGTCCCCGCGGAATCTCACGTAGCTGTACAAATATAACGGATCTGCGATGTATATGAGGATTCTTGCGAATGAACTGATCCAATTTTATGCCCGAAACATCGCGCGCGAACGTTTAACACGTTTATTAGATAAATAAATATTCTCGAGAACAATTAGAAGTAAAATGAATAACATACGTCTGCTGATCGATATCGTGTTGACCATTGACTATCGATTTCTTTTGTTTATTCACTTAAGCAAACGAATGATCGAAACTTTTGTCGAAATAGCGATAAATACCGATGAAAAAAGTGTTGACGAACTGTTTCAGCATTAAACTCGAAATCGTGAAAATTATATGTATTTTTATAATAAATGCTTACGTCGAATACTCGATCGGATTTTTATTGTTATTTTTACGATATAATCATCGTTTTCGAAGTATATTTAGATTATTGTTCATTATTATTGGAATGGGAGCGATTTTTTTTCGTAATATTAATGGGTCAACGTTATCCGATTTTTTATTCAAATATTTTATCGCTTTTTATTTATATTTTTATTCGAGATCCGTTTTTCTACGGTACATTATCGTCTTCGAAATGTATTTCGATTATTTTTCATTATTTTTGAGAGCGATTTTTTTTTTTTTTTTTAATGTTAACGGATCGAAACTTATCGATTTCTTTTGTTACAATATGTTTCGCATTATAATTATATTTTTATGCGAGATTACCTCAAAAAAATGAAATATGCTTCGCGTTATGATTAATGAGATGACAAAAAAGAAATTTGATCATTGACTTGCATCATTAAATTTTTGTCTTATCAATTATCAGCGTATAGTAAAAAAAAAATCACTTACGAAGACGCTAATGATCGTTGGAGTGGAATTAAACGAAATATCAAATTTTATCTTATTTCGTCGCAAAATTTCGCTCTCTTTACGTCATCCAATTCGCCGAAATCGATATCAACATTATTTGCGTAAAAAAATATAAAAAGTATTTCGTTTAATCGAAATTCGTTCGATAGTGTTTTTTGGAGTATCGTCGAGCGAATAAAAAATTCCGTTAAACTGAACGAAGAGTTCGACAAAGATAAGGATTAAAAGTCCATTGATTGCTGAGTAAAAGTGAAAGGGTTCAGTTTATCCGACGTGATAAATTAAGATTTCGAGTTGTAAAAACGTGTATCGGTTTTCGCGCTTTTTGCTCGGAGGAGTGGATCGTCGAGAGACGATAAAGATAACGAATTGACGATCGCAAAAAAAAATCGTAGGTATTCTACAATACGCGCGTATAGAGACGAAAGTTTCGTGATTCCGTCGCAATTAGAATCGGTGCCAATTAAAGGCCCGTCGTGTGGATCGTCCATAGTATACATATATCGCGCACTCAATTCGCCGTATTCAGTTATTCCACCGTTTGTATATCTGTATATACAAGTGGCCAATTAACAGGCGCCGCTAAAACTTCTCGACATTGTCCACGCCGCCGTTCTATCCCCTCTATATGTATACCACTTATCGTATCGGCATTCTCACCGCGGCTATCATATCGCTCACCGTTCTTCAACCTGTTAGATCGCCCTATTGGTAACATACCGCAAAGTAAACGTCGATCTCATGAAGCAAATTAAACGCGCGAACGCGATCGATGGATATTAATCGAATAGAAGGTAATTTACCAAACTGCGCAAAAAAATAAAAAAAAATTATATCGAAGACTTGTAACAGCAGATCCATATCTTTTATAGATCTTCACGGGATTTTTCGTAATTTTACATTTAACAAAATTGCGATTTTCGAATTGATCGATTGCAATGCGCGAACTAATCGATGGATATTAATCGAATAGAAGGTAATTTACCAAACTGCGCAAAAAATTAAAAAAAAATTATATCGAAGACTTGTAACAGCAGATCCATATCTTTTATAGATCTTCACGGGATTTTTCGTAATTTTACATTTAACAAAATTGCGATTTTCGAATTGATCGATTGCAATGCGCGAACTAATCGATGGATATTAATCGAATAGAAATTAATTTACCAACCAGTGCAATAATTTTTTTTTAAATTACATCGAAGACTTGTAACAGCAGATCCATATCTTTTATAGATCTTCACGGGATTTTTCGTAATTTCTCATTTAACAAAATTGCGATTTTCGAACTGATCAATTGCAATGCGCGAACTGATCGATGGATATTAATCGAAAAGAAATTAATTTACCAACCAGTGCAATACATTTTTTTTAAATTACATCGAAGACTTGTAACAGCAGATCCATATCTTTTATAGATCTTCGCGGAATTTTCCGTAATTTCTCATTTAACCAAATTGCGATTTTCGAACTGATCGATTGATATTAATCGAATAGAAATTCATTTACCAACCTGTGCAATAATTTTTTTTTAAATTACATCGAAGACTTGTAACAGCAGATCCATATCTTTTATAGATCTTCACGGGATTTTCCGTAATTTCTCATTTAACAAAATTGCGATTTTTTCTTTAATTTATAATTTCAACAAATTCGAAAGTATTTCCGATAATTCACAATGAAAATTTACCATTTGCGTTATTCACTTAATGTTTACGGTTTTTTGTTAATTTCATTATTAAAAATGTCACTAATATGCGTAAATCTTTTGCAAGCGACAATGGTACTTTTATATAATTTTTTTTTTTTTTTTCGTAATTCTATTGATAATTCTATTTTTTTTAGCATTTTTTAATCGAATTTCAACAACATAACATAACAATAACATTTTTCGAATGATATTTGAGTTTCGATGAAAAAATAAAGTAACAGAAATGAAAGAAAAAAAATTAAAAATCGTTGCTGACCTTCGTTCGGAAAAACGACAATCTGATCGGTTTTTCCATAGAAGCTTTCCGCCTGTTTTTCCGCTTCCAGCGGTTCGCCCGGTCGTAATTCCAGCACGTGGCCGTTTATCAATGGCTTCGGTAGGGTCGATATTGATATCGAGACCTCGGGAGGCTTCGAGAGTCTAAGTTTCTTTAGTATCTGTTGCTTTACATATTCGACCCGTAATTCCGTCAATATTGGATCCGGATCAATGCTCGACGATGGTACAACACGACTTTCAACGCAATCGGCACATTTCTCGTTGGTGTTGTCGCTCTCCGTCGTCGAAACGTCCGCCGGGTATAGTGATGACCACACGCTCTGCAGTGGGTTCACCATACCCGGCCAGGAACCACCAACGCTTCCGTAACCCAGCAGAAGCAACAATAGCGCCAAATCCCAACGCATTTTGTTATCGTAATTTTTTTTTTTTTTTTTTTTTTTTTTTTTTTTTTTTTTTTTAAATCAACTTTTCCTTTCGTTCAAATATCTCCCAAACACGCGCGTATTTTAATTTTTCTTTTACCGTTGAATAAAAAAAATAGTCCGAAAAAAGTTCGTCGATTTTGATTTTTCACTCATCGATGATTCAGACTTTTTATTTTGAGTTTTTTTTTTTTTTTTTTTTTACTATTTGCACTCAATATCGTACGAATACTGATGAAGTATCGAAGTATGTACAATCGATATATTCCACGTATTAATCCCGTACATCGAGCGGCGTTGTGGTGCACACGATCTCGTCTAATATGTTTGCCGACTCTCGCGGTTACCGGAAAAGCTTTGCGGTATTTGCGCCTATTCTAAGTCCGTGGCGGCTTGTCACTTAACGCGACCGTTGACGAAGACTGGAGGTGATTCTTGACGATGGGCCAGTGATGTAGTGGACTCGGCACGAGCGACCTTTGCCCCTGGGGCCGGGAACGATCGCCGATTGGACGGCGAACGAGAACTGATATCAGCACGGAGTAACACGCGCCGCGAACATGTCGCAGCATCTCACTCTTGCAAATGCTCCAGACGACTATTCGTGGGAAGTGAAAAAAAAAAAAAAAAAAAAAAAAAAAGTTCGACAGAGATCGAGATGAGAATTTTGCGAGTCGGAGAAATTTTTCGATCGATCGGCACGTAGGCACCAAAAAGCTCTTCTCTTGGATCTGTTTCCACGAAGCAGCATCTGCTTCGATATTCCCAAAACATGACGAAATTTTTAGGGTTATTAGCGTTAAGTAATCTCTAACGATAGATAAATAAAAAAATTAAAAAGCGGATATATGAATACTGTAGTTGCGTTATCAACTCGCAGAATTCTGAGAAGAGAACGATTGACGATCTTTTTTTACGCTATCCGGAAGCTGTTGAACTTTTGATTGAATATCGCTTGACGATTCCGACGAGACGCGCACTACGCTAGTCACGAGTATCCTATTAGATGCATAATCTACGTGATCCAGAAGTTCATGAACAATAGATTTTGTCTGCAAACAAAACTCACGCGCATGTAGCGCGCGAAGTTTATTAGTAGTCATAGCGCTCGTGAGACGTTACCGCGAAGGATACACGGAGAGAAGGATCTGATACAATTTACCAGATATCTAGTAAAGAACATCGTAAATTTCTGGTAATACGGAGTCAATGACGCCACCTGTTGAAAATTACGCGAACTATGCGAATTTTTACCATAAAATATCTTAAAAATCCCCATAAATGTGGTAAAATTTCTCATTATATCGAGAATTTTCGTCATAGGTGGCGCCACCGTCGAATTTTACTAGATGACATAGTAATTTCTAGTAGATCCTTCTCTCCGTGTAGTCATAGCGCTCGTGAGACGTTTCAGCGGAAAGTAGACGAAGGGTAGTTTTGCCATTTTACACGTGAGGTCATTGGCTGTTGCTATACGAAGCTGAAACTTAAAAAATTCTCATCGATAAAATACTCTGGTCGCCGGAAATGACGAAAAAAAAAAAAAAATAATAATAATGATCGCCCGCCCGCCCTGTAGGTGCGTCAGAGCCCTGCAGGGCCGGTCGGGTGAGAGCTTAAAAAGCTTCAAAATGAAATAATAATAATAGTAATAATAATAATAATAATAATAATAATAGCAATAAAACGGTGAAATATTTCCTAAAATCTTCTGATTTTATCTATCGTTTGAAAATGACGAAATCCGGAAATAAAAAGCATACGAATCTATAATTAATCTCACGCAAGTGACGAGTTACTTTCGTAAATTGAATACCGCGATGATTTGCAAAGTTTCACGAAACTCGCTGAAGAAAGAGTTACGTCAGAAAAAATAATATATAAGAAAAACAAATAAGTGCCGATCTGTCAGTGCTCTTCCACGTGAACTCCGGAGTTATTCCGTACGAACGCAATTAAATTTATGTGTACACAATACGCCAGCTGTTAATTATATACATGTATACATATATATCGATATATTGGCACACTGTTGCCATAGTACGGTGTTCGCATCTTATCCACAAGAATGAGGGAATATTAATTATTTATTATTTATCATCTGGGTCCACGAGCATCTGGCCCCTCGTTAATATAACGACGAAGAACACGAACCGGATAGTGGCCGCCCTCGCGGTTCGGGTAACGCGCACGCGCGCGCGCTCGCCGCGCATTGCACATCACACACGTCAGTAACCGCGCGAATGAACGTCACTTTCGCATTATTACATTCTTATCATCCGAAAACTATCGAAATCGAAAAAAAAAAATAAACATTATTGTTATTGTTGTTATCCTGAAACGTAATTAAAATCTCAATCTTTGCTCCTTCGTTCTATTATTAAATTACCCGAACAACAAGAACAATATACAGCTTTTAGCGATTTTCGTAATCTCGCGCGCGAAAAAAAAAAAAAAAAAAAAAAAAAAAAGGATAAACATTATCTAATCGGTGAACCGGGGGTACAATGTCCGAAAATTTATAAACTATTTACCGCCTCTCGCGTCGCAAATTCCGACGAATTTTCGAATTGTCTTCGCGTCGAGTAAAATTTAACAAATCGCGGGGACATGTATCGAAACTCAATGCTGACAACGATATTTATGGTAACAAACGATAGGGCGACTTTAAAGTCCACATTGCGAGGGATTGACGATATTCCCGAGTATCGGGTTACTGTTTCCTCTCCATCGTCCACCTCCTCCCTCCCCCTCCGCCCCCTATCGATGACGAGTGTTCGATTATTAATTTCACTAATGAGTCAATACGGAATGAGTTCGGTGAGCGAAAATCCGGCACGCATTATGGATCTGCGTGTATCCATACGCGTGTATATATATATATATATATATATATATATATATGCAATATAGGAGATATGTTTAATAAAGCTTTGCCCTCGATTGACCGACGATCTATCGTTTAAGGTCGATTATTGACTGACAGGAATCGATAGGTCTGTACGTTTCATAGCACTGCATACTATTGCGGGTTTAACCTCATTCTACATTCCGCTATTCGCTATTGCTGTTTGTTCCCTTCATAATAATTTAAACGTTGACGTTGTAACGATTCTGTTCGGCTGAAAATGGACGAGAAACGCGAATATTCCCGTCGATATTTGAATAAACTATGAATTTTCGTCCCGAATGGTTAATATTCGAGATTTGCGACACCAATTGCAGTCGCAATGTCGCCATTACGCTAATTTATTCCGTTGTCCCTTAAATACAATTGATTTTCATTATTAATTAATCGGCTAAACAAATTTGCAAGTTGCGGCGTCTTATTATTAAATTCGATAACATTCCATCATTTATTTATCAATTACATCGTTTATCCAGTGGTTCACGATTTTAATTATATTCCATCAGCCATTTGTCATTTTATATATATTTCGATGTTTCGCGTATCAATTTGAACAAATTGACAAAGTAACGAATTGGTTACATCATTTATACCCTCGTATTTTAATTTGATTAAATTCAATTTGTTTATTTGTCAGTCGCGCGGTAGCTTCGTTGGCCCTTAATATATACGAATCATTGTTTCGTGTTAAGGTAGTTGAAGCGCGTGGTGTTCATTTCGACTAAATTCGACGAAATGGAGAGGAAATTGCGAACACTTCTCGATAATATAAAAATCTGAAAAAATTCATGCATGTTAAAGGTACTGAAAATATTAATTTTGCATAATAATAATTGCAAAATGTTATTAACAAATTCACGAAAAAAAATTGTTAAAGAAATTTATAATACATCAATTTTTTTTTAATGAAAATGATTCATTCATTTTTCTGAATACCTTTGAATTTTTTCAGATTTGTATCTTTGGTTTGATTTTTTTTTTATGTGAAAAAAATGTGTTAAAAAAGAAAAAAATCAAGGCAAAGATAAAAATCTGAAAAAATTCATAAGTGTTCAGAAAAATAAACGAATCATTTTTATAAAAAAAAAAAGTTCATTTACCGTAAATTTGTTTAACAATTTTTTTTTTCATCAATTTGTTAATAACATTTTGCAATTATTATTATGCAAAATTAATCTTTTCGGTACCTTTAATATGCACGAATTTTTTCAGATTTTTATACTATCGAGAAGTCGTTGCAATTCCTTCTCCATTTCGACGAATTTAATTAAGCGAAATGAACACCAAGCGCTCCAACCTCCTTAATACGTTTGGATTGCGTGCAATATGTAGTATTTTCTTACCGTTAGTATTATCTCTGTTGTCAAAGTCACGTCACTCTTCGATTCGTAACATTTGATTTACATTACATGCGGTCAGTCGACGTTTTGGAGCGAACGGGTCGACAATTATACTCGATGAGGTCGCGGAGTTTGAAACCTGTTGTGCTCGTTAATTCAACGTTCCTTGACCCCTCGGATCTTCAGTGATATATTTTATGTGTTTATTGCTGCGAGAGCGATTGTTCGAGGAATTTTTTAATCGGCGCCTTCGGAAACTCCCACTACTTACGCGCGCATTCGACATTTTGCTTCATTCGCGTTTCGCGATAAATAAACAATTCTCGAAACAACTGAACGTTTTAATGAAACTAAAAGTCAGAATTTCGTAAATTCGTTTCTTTGTCATCATTTACGAAAAAAAAAATGTTTATTAGTCTATAAAAAAAAATATGAATTATTCTATTTGTTGCGAAAATACCTGAAATATATTTCGGAAGGTTAGGTAAATTTTTTTTTTTTTTAAAGAAATTTATGTATATTTTTTTTTTATTAAAGAAATTTCATCTCAACCCGTGAAATTGATTATCGCACATAATTTTTGTTAAATGTGCATATCTCAAAAATAATCGAGTTTAACATCGTGCAAAAATGATTTCCAATATTTCGAAAAAAAAAAAAAAAAAAAAAAAAACCGGTGTACGAAGACCCTGACACGGAATGCAGCATGCGTAGGATCCGGTTTGGAATTTATTGAATTTTCGCGGCGTTCAACCCGAGCGTAGTATGATACGGATAGTGATGGCTATAGTAAATATATATTGTACGCAAGTTTAAACGCGAATTAACGAGTGCGGATTATGTATTACGTACATAAGTTCACATACAGTACATTGCAGCAGTGTGCACGCGATAATTTTACGCGACGATGCGACAACGACTGTACAATCGTACGTCCGCGCGTACACACGCAGTGGACCCAATTTACTTCGTCATTGCATCATTTCGTCGGGCTTTCGGTAGACTCTTCTCTTTAGTGACAATACTGTGAAAACAGCCAAAGCATTCGAGAGCTCAAATTTACCTTATTTTATACGATTTTACACGGTCATTCGATTTTCCCCGTTTTTTTTTGTAGTTTTTTTTTTCGATTCTTTAACTCTCTCGGAGTTCTCCGTCGCGATCCTTGACCCCTTACCCTCGATCGATGCAAGGCTAAGCGCATTCGAGAAATACATTATTTCGCCGCAGACCGAGAAATTTGTCTCGGAGATCGCGTACCTTCAATGTCGATGCAGATTGTTTTTTTTTTTTATAGCTCTGCGCAAACTACGGAATGCGAATCGGCTTATTAGATATTTTGGTCACAGTACGGTAGTGACGTGAATCGTAATTATTGTACCGAATCAATTCGCAGTAACCTACAAATAGCGTACTTTATCTATTTAATTATTTTTGGTTTTATGGGATTTGGAAGATCAATCAATATTTGCTACCAAATATGGCAAAGTCGACCGAAAAAAAAAAAAAAAAAAAAATCATTTAAATTTTTTTTTAATGATTACTATTATTATTATTATTATTATTATTATTTGTTTTTATGAAATTGCATATTTTTCATATAATATGAAATTTTTCAATTTTTTTTTCGTATTTTTTTAGTAAGTCTTATGGGAAAATAGAGTTTTTCCTCACAAAGCAACCGATGTCAATTAATCAAAAAAGTACCTTTTAATTGACCATTTTAGTGTGATACAAAATTTTCTTAAAATACAAAAGGTATATATTGGGTGAGACAATACCACTTTGTTTCAAGAGACTCTTGTAACAACCGTAATTCGAGGTCTGTGTGTCTCTCGTATGTACTTCGCGAGAACGAAGTAACGAAAGTGAGACACGAGAAAGAAAAATTTCTCAACGAGAGATTCGCCAAGTTGATATTTCAACTTAAATTTCGTCCTGTTTGTTCTGACATAAAAGTTTTTCATGTTCAGAGTCGTTTCGGGGTGCGCGTGCGATTTTTTTTTCTTCCCCTCTACTTTCCAGTCGTCACCTCCTTGACTCTGAAGATTATTTTTCTTTGCATCGCCGAGAGAGGTCTGTCGCGCCGGGTTACGACAGAGTTCTCGTCCTCGTCGGTTATATTTACCCCAAGCAAATCCGCGAAAACCGCTCTCTCTACATCGATAAATTGTCGAGTTTGCGGATCTTCGCCGGGGATGTACGTAGCGGGTGGGAGGCAATCACGCCGAAGTCGCATGCTCTCGAGGAGCTTCTTACCCGAAAAATGTGAGGTCGACAAACCTCAAATCGCCGAAGACGATGAACAAAAAATACTCGAGGCGACGCGCTCCCGGGATTATCATTATTTTTTTTTTTTTTTCGTCTTATTTCAATTGTTTCCATTTTGCCGGAGAAATACGGGTGGAGATTATACTCGCGAAATATTTTCGTTGTCGAGTAAAGATGACCTTTTTTTTTTTGTAACATCGCACTCGTTAGAGTTATACCTCATTAGGTATTTATAATAATATCATATAAAGCTATAAACATAACCTATCTTTTTACGATTATTAAGTTAATTATAACAAACAATTTCAAATTTTCTAACCTAATTTGTAATAATTTTTTTTGCCGTCACCTCCCCAACCGAAGTCAGACTTAGATTTCTCCGCGAATTTATTTAAAAATTTTCTCGCTAAAATGAAGCGTTTAAAGTTTGCGGACTTTTGCTCGAAGGGTAAAGCAGCGAACTCGGAATTCTTTCGTATTCCGGCGTGAAATTGTACAAATTGTACAAATCTCTCACTGTTGGAAAACCAGTCGCATGAGAACTTTTTAGAAATTTTCACGAAAAAAGAGCGTAAAAAAAAAATGGCTTTCACATCATTGTCGACGATTGCGACCTATCTGTCGACCAGTGAAAGAAATTTTCACGAAAAAAGATCGTAAAAAAAAAAAAAAATGGCGTCCACATCATTGATGACGATTGCGATCTATCGATCGGCCAGTGAAATAAATTTTCACGAAAAAAGATCGTAAAAAAAAAAAAAAAATGGCGTCCACATCATTGATGACGATTGCGATCTATCGATCGGCCAGTGAAATAAATTTTCACGAAAAAAGATCGTAAAATTTATTTATAATAATTTATTTATAATAAAAAAAAATGGCGCCCACATCATTGGCGACGATTGCGATCTACTGTCGGCCAGTGAAAGAAATTTTCACGAAAAAAGATCGTAAAAAAAAAAAAAATGGCGTCCACATCATTGTCGACGATTGCGATCTATCTATCGATCAGTGAAAGAAATTTTCACGAAAAAAGATCGTTAAAAAAAAAATGGCGTCCACATCATTGTCGACGATTGCGAACTATCTATCGTCCAGTGAAAGAAGTTGTCACGAAAAAAGATCGTAAAAAAAAAGAAAAATGGCGTCCACATCATTGACGACGATTGCGATCTATCTGTCGTCCAGTGAAAGCTTTTCATCTGTTCCCCGATGATTATTTCGCGTTAACCTATTTTCCCCTTTGCGCCCTCGCGAATTTTTCCGTTTCGTATTCGACAGACGATGAAAGTTATACTGCACACATGTACATATAAATCCGGGGCGTGTAGATCGAGTGGAAACGCGATAGAGAAGCGCAGCACACCCTCGTTGGAATTTATTTGATGCCAGAGGGGTCAGAAACGTACGAGATGGAAAAATGTACGAACGTGCGAGAGGATGGATTGTACGAGGGTGCGGAAGAGAAGCGAAAGGTGAAGCAAAGAGGAAAACGAGATGGATATAGGCAGAAGCGGCTCCTTCCACCACCGTTGCTTCTCTGCTCCGCTGCATATCCAACATGATAAGGGCTTCGCGGACGACGAAAGCCCCGGATTTTCCTGTCGTGTCCCGGAACACGTTACCCGGATTCTGCCAAAGGGACGTCGCCGGGATCCCGACACTTTTCGCGGAAAAGTCGAGTTCTTTCCATCGTGCATTTCCGGAATCGCCTGTATCTACTATGCGTACACCAATACAGTTACTATACAGTTGCGCATATATACTCTTTGTACTACAAATACACACCCCGCAGGATGTTCGACAAGTTTCTCGGGAAGAATAGCAACCATCGGATTTTATACGTCGAAGATATTGCTTCCGTGTTCGACTTCTTTCTTGAAATGGCTTTTGAAATGATTCTTCGAATTCTTGGAATAAAATAACCGAATTTCGTTACCAATGGAATTTGTTTATTTTTTTTTTTATACATTTTTTTTATAAGATTCTTGTGTATTTTATACAATTAACCGGATTCGTCTGTTTCCGTATAAATATTTTTTTTTTCATTAAAGATTAATTAATAAAATTATTTTTCGTATTTTTTATATTTGAGAAACATTTGCTCTTTGCTGTGTTTTTTTCGCAGATTTCGTTGAAACAACGATAGAAATTTATGTAAGTAATTTCTTTTTGTGTCATCGAAGAAATTACATAGAAACGTGTCTCCGATTTTTTTTCGAAATTTTTCAATTTTTTCATAAAATTTCTCTTTTCGTGAAAATATTTTTTTTCGTAATTCTCATGTCAACGTATTCAGAATTTTGGTATCAATTAGTATTACATGTTCTCGGAATCGGCTATATATTTAAAAAGCTATAAAACTTAATTAAAAAAAAAAAAAAAAAAAATGTCTGCTCGTTGCCATTTCCACTTTATCGCTTCGGTTTTTTCAAATTTACGATTGCAAATTACTAATTACACAAAAAATCAATTTTTTTTTTTTTTTTTTTTTTTTTTTTACGATTGGAGTTATTTGAAAGTCGAATCTTTGATTTTGGATAGTCGATCGTGAATCGAAGATTATTCAATATATCGTCGCAAGTTCGTCAAGATTTTCTCGTTCTTTATTTCGCGCCCCCGTTGGATACACCTGTAGACTCGATGTTGTTTATTCGTCGTCTCGACGGTATAGAGTGCAACGACGGGAATCCCGACAGCAAGAGTAGCAACGGTAACCGGGAAGTAGAGGAAATAAATAAAAGTAGCTTCGGCGGTACGCGATGCGGGTGGTATACGCGTAGTACAAGTCTGGGTAGCGCTTTCATCATCCACTTCGTCCTAATCCGGGAGTTGTACTGCCGCTTGTGTACGTGCCGACCTGTAGGTATACTATAACGCCCGTCGACTCCTCCGTGGAGTTTCCACCCCCTCGTGCCGGAGAAGAGGAGTCTGACGGAAACCGGAGAGAGAGAAAGAGAATTTATTGTACTCCGGGACACGGTCCCTTAAGAGCACCGGAGACCCATACATATTCAGGCGCACTGACTATAGCGAATGAATATACCCCCGTCCCGTTCTCTTGGCTCATGTGCGCGACTCTCTGCACATATCTTGCTCTCGCGCGTGCAGTAACGGCAGTCCAAACGACTACAAAAAAAAAAAAAAAAAAAAAAAAAAAAAAAACATCGCGAGTGGGGTACGGAATATACATCTATATCTGCGAAAGCGAGGGTACTGCTCGTTTCGGCACGAACGAGTTAAGATTACATGCGATAGCGTAATCTAATACTCTAACATTACGTTTGCTAGTAGAATGGCGAACTTGCTCACCCGATGTAGTTGAATGTAATATTCAAAATATAGTACCATTCATGAATTAATTACGCGAATTAATTAGAATTCATGAATTTAAATTATTACAATTACCGATCGAAATCGTATTCATGCCGTTATTTTTGCTCTTCGAGTGAAAAATAGCGGTTTGCAGTGTATCCTTAAGGGGTTTTGGGGATTTTTATTTTAAAAATGTTTTTTTTTCTTATCAGTAAAATTTTTTTTATAAAAAATCCCTCATAATGAATTGTTCTTAGAGATGTTCTGATCGTGTAAAAAAAATTCCAAATAGTGAATATAATAATATATGTGGATAAATTAAATTTTTTTTTTTAATATCATTTTTCAATTTTTTTCTATGAAAGAAATAACTCTTTTCCTACAATTTTTAATATTTAGACTTGTCGATTTTTTTGCGCGATCGAAGTACTGTTACCAATAAACGATCGCGTGGGATTAGTGATATGACTTTTTTTTCACCTATAAAAAAAAAAAAAAAAAAAATTGCCGACCGGAATTACTAAAAAAAAATTCGAAACTGATTCGTTTCGGCGTTATTTTTCGCTCGAATTCATTAACATAAAAAGAAAAAAATGTTTCGCTTTGTTGTATATCCGCTCGATAAAGATATACGATGTGTTTCTGCGCGCAGCAGACTATTTTCACGTAGGCGTTGCAAATGAGTATTTACAGCGGAAGTTTGTAAATCAGGATTTGGAATGATCCGATTATGAGAGAAGAGACCAACCGCGGTTTTCGAGTGGACTGGATTACCACGTTGGATACGGCATTCTCGCGACCACTTTAATACTATAGGGTGCGTGGGGTTCGGGTGTTCCGTGTTATATGAAACCACTCGCGGAATTTCCATTCCCGATCCTCGTTTCGACAGGTCGCTACGCTAATCTTCTCTTTTATTCTTTAGTCGCCTTTATCTCGCGCTAATTAAATTTCTCGCACAGTGGATACGTATATATACTTTTAAAGAATATATATATATATATATATACCTATTTCTCCGAAACATTTCGTTCCTTATACTTGTACGGCAAGCGACATCGCGGTAATTACATTTTCCCGTGTTTTCCGCTCCAACAACTAATTTACGTGTCCCATTATCCCGATCACGTGACAAATTTAATGTTTCATTGTTTTTTTCTAACTCTACGAGTACACGATGAAAAAAAATTCGGGCGAATTTCAATACGCGCCAAAAGCGCGAAATATCGAATTTTCCCATTTTTTTATCTCAATTATTTTCGCATGGAAATAATTTTAATTTTTGTTCAATCGTTCGAAATTTCGAAAAACAAAACAATATTTTCACCGATCTGTTGAATATTAAAATATATACAGCATATTTCGAAGTTTATTTTTTTCGATATATCGTAATAAAATCATTTCTCCTACAGTTCGGTTTTCAATTATTATCGCGTCGAGAGAATATATATTTTTATTTAATAATAACAATGAAAAGCTACTCGCCGTTTGCGACTGCGATATATAAAAAGAAAAAAATTAAAAGAGATAAACAAAAATGTTTATCCGCTCCTTTCGACGAAACAATGCGAAAAATACGCGCTACAGATTCGAAGTTTCCGTATTATCGGTTCTTTAGAAGACGATAAATCGATCGCGAGACGGAAATCTCTTAGCGACGTTCCCGTTGTCATAGACGATAATAACCGTCACTCGTCAAGTTGATATCTCAAAATTATTACGCACATTGCTGTGAAATTGTATTCCGACATTTTGCCGGTTCCCCGTTTATCCACAATTTACATGGAACACAAATAATCGTACAGTCGTCCGTATGTGTCAACGTCGGGTTTACTATATCTGTCCGCTCCTTAGTTCGCGTTGTTGGTACAGACGATGAATTCGCGAAGTTTGTCGGATCCCCAACACTGCTATAGCAATACGTATACCGCTCTCCTTCCGAAGAGAATAGCATATTACGTCGCCTTCGCAGACACGTAAACGTCCGTAGGGGTTGACGTAACGTCATGACGTAACCCTTTCGCCCCCCTTGCAGTGGCTGCATCCCCTCGATGATAATTCGCAACTGCCACTGTCGTCACTTCAACGACGTGGACAACGATGCGACGGCGACATGTCTGGCGAATTTGAAGATGCAGTTACATGTACACATGAGTTTGCAACGCGTACGGGGAATTCCATGCCAATCGGACCGCAGAAAACGTTCGTAAATAATTTTTTGGTCAATCGAAGTATCGTGGCGGATTCTGAATTTGTTTTTTTGGGCGTCAAAACGCAATGAAAAAAAATGAAAACAAAAAAAAAAAAATTGCAAATTTGATTTTTTTTTTTTCGGGAAATTTTTGGAAAATATTTTTTAAGAAAAAAATCGGTCGCATACCAATTCATTATTATTTTTCGAAACTAATTTTTTTTTATTTTTCGATCCGTGCGCTTTGATATCGGATACAAAAAATTTCCATTTCGTTGAATTTCGAAGTTTTTGGAAATTCGTCAAAATTTATTTAACACAATGATTCGTGTAGTTTTACACAATTATATTATTAAATATTTTTTATTTATTTATTTGCATATCAATATTTTAACATTATCGATAGCGAAGATACAAAAATTTACAAAGATATAATTACAATACAGTAAATATGATTTTTACGTAATTTATTATAGAAATCTATGAAAAAAAAAAAAAAAAAAAAAAAAAAACGAACAGAACGCTATGACGAAGTTATGAAAATTTGCGTGACGCTGTTAGCGAAGATTTGACTTTGTCAAACGAAAGTCTTTCGCGAGTTTCTACAGCGTGACGAACTTACTACGCGGGAGAGTTTACCGATCGGAATTATCATGAATATTCGAGCGATTCGTTTCCTTCGCGACGATTGAAACTTTTCCCGACTCCCACTGCTTGTGCGATTACCGGTGAAAATTCCGTCGGCTTCGCGAAAACTCGTGCCAACCGAATGGCAATTTTCCTCGTGACACGAGTCGAATTCGCGACTATATCGGTAGGATTATGATTATTATTATCATTTCGATAGCATCGACATTCCAATACCGTGCAGTCGTCGAGAGTCCTTTTCGCTTCACACTCTCGCGTACGACGCGTAATTCGCGACGCCGCAACGATTTTTGTTTTTTCGCAGACGCATGTAACCGCCTTCGCCCCACTGATCGCCCCACCAGTTTTTTAGGATCCACTCGGTCGGCGTGTAACCGACTATTAGCATCGCGTGATTAACTAAATCGGAACTGCAAGTCGGATCATCGTATACGCCTTCGCTGTTGTGGAAAATAAACAATTTCATTCGCTAAATCGATAAAAATGATATTGGAAGCACTGAAACGCGTGAAACTTCCGACATAAAAAAAAAAAAAAAATGTAATCTGTACAATTTTTTTTTATTATTATTTTTTTTTGTATTTTTGATTTCATAACATTTTAATGTTTATTTGAAAAATTGATTGAAAAAAAAAAAGTAATAATAATCGATAAAATTTATGATTTTTTTTTTTACACGAAAATATCATTAGTATTATTATTATTATGATAATAATAATACGAAAAAAACGAAAATTCGTACGGAAATATTATTAGTATCATTATTATTATGACAATAATAATACGGAAAAAATCAAAATTCGTACGAAAATATTATTAGTATCATTATTATTATGACAATAATAATACGGAAAAAATCAAAATTCGTACGAAAATATTATTAGTATCATTATTATTATGATAATAATAATATGAAAAAAAACGAAAATTCGTACGAAAATATTATTAGTATCATTATTATTATTATTTTTGTTATACACGCGACTTTTCAACGAATTCGAATCATCGGGAACATTATTTAACGATCGAAGTGAGTGCATCATTTGCGAGTGTTTCATTCGCGTCTTTAAATTCGTTTGGCCGAAGATCGAGACTCAACGTCGACGGCGAAACGAGGATCAATGCAAAATGATTTCTGCAATGGTCGCGACCTTTAAAGTGGTATAAATCAAACGGAATATATACTGAACGTTGTAGAAGAGAGAATATCACGGTGTGGAGAAGATAGCGCCGAAGGAGGAATAGAACACGCGAATAATTTACTAACTACTTACTCCCGAATGGCGATATGAAACGGAGGGAGAGAACGCGCGAAGCGCATACGTCGACGGAGAGCATCTTAACATCAGTTATATTCAATTTTTTAAAGCGAAACGTTCCAAAAGATTTCGCGAGAATAAAAGTCACGGAACGGAACATATATATGTGTAATCGACGATCGAATGCGCCGTCAATTAATCGCCGCTTATTTAATTATTAATCGCGCGCATTGGACGCCATACTTGCGCCGATTTCTTCGGCGTTCTATTGAATGATTGTTCAAGAGAGCGACACGATCGAACCTCGTGCTTCGGCTCACAGTACAAAAGAACATACCGCTGATTAAAAACGGCGCAGTCTCGTGTACACTAATTAATAGCCAACGTTGCGACGACGAGAAGGTCGCCGCCATTCGCGCATCGAAGATGCACTCGCGGGTTATCGTATGCGAAAGAATTTCTATGACGTTTCTCATTCGAACAATAAAATACAATGGATGACGAAAAAATTGTAAAAAAAAAGAAAATTATCGGTTTTTTGGATTAATGTTTTTAGTACCTTCCGTATGATTGATTTTTTGAAATTTTTATTTTATTTCGAATTATTTGAAATTTTCTCTGAATCTCATTTTTTGCTGGAAATATAACGATACATCTTCTTTAAGAAGCTTTCGTTTGATTTTTCGAAGAATTATTCGAAATGAAAAACAATGAATTTGAAAAAAAAAAATGTAATTTAAAAAAATTCCCAAACACACGTAACAACCATTTTGAAAACTGCTACAAATTTTATTAATTTTTTTACTTAGCCTTGTAGAAGATATGTTACGTCAACGAGATTGCCGCGATGTATCTTTACTTTTCATTGCGTTACTTAGCAAATTTTATTTTTTTTCTTTGCATAAAAAAAAATGTGAGGAAAAAATTGTTGAAAAAATATGAATTGAGAGATCTCGATGTGCACTTTCGTTGATGGGACGTGTCGTTATTTTGATTGAAAGAATGCATTTAATTAACGAAAAAGATTACCTTCGCGGAGAGGATTGAAAAATCGATTTTTTTTTTTATAAAAAAAAAAAAATTTAATTAATTTTTTTTTTTTTTTTTTTATTTATATTTACTTACTGATAGAGTTGAAAGGTTTTGGGACTCGCGTTTATCGATGTGGCGATTGGTCCGATCGTAGCTACGGCCGCTTCGAGGGCTCTTTCGTCCCGCGCCGGCAGAATAGCCCACGATGTTATATTGACGACACTCATGTTCTCCTGGAATCTGCACTGTCCTTGCTGAAAAAAAAAAAAAAAAAAAAAAAAAAAATCGAAGAAATCGACGAAATAATTAAACGATAATATTTGCTCATTCGTCGCGATCGTTAAATCGTCGTTGCGCCTTCCATTTTCTAATTTATTATCTATCGTGAATAATTAAGACGATTCTTCGCTCGCCGGCAATCAATTTATTGGACTAATCAGCGAAGTCCGAGTCGGCGCGCCTGTGCCGCATTAACTTGCTTCGGAATCTTACTAAACTCTCTGCTACAAGATACGCGACGAGAAACGATGAATTTTATTACGAGGATCGCGAAAAAAAAAAATAGGTCAAGATTAATAAAATTCGTACGGTAACGAGCGCCTTCGCCTTAACCTTGAAAATAAAACTTGTTTTTAAATTTCAAGACCCGTCGAAAATTCGTGAATCGAATTTTTGCGCAATCTTTATAATTTAAAAACACACATTCGTCGCTCTCCTATCGTAAATATGTATTACGTGATTTTTTCATTCGTAAACTTTTTTGTTGATTTTTTTTTTTTAAAAAAGAAAGTATTTTGAGAAAATTTTAAAATAATTAAATAATTATCGGAGTCTTAGATGTGTATTTTTTTTTTTTTTTTTTTTTTTAAATAAAAATCTTTTTTTTTTGGACTGAAAAGTGATTGTTAATTTATGCGAAGTTATTACCTCGGATTTGTACGGATACATCACTTGAGACATAATTCCGCCGGACTTCTCGAGATATCGGAGTGTATTTCGGAGGGAACCACCGGCGCAACCCATATTTCCGGTAACGGTGCTGCAGTCCACCAGCTGTTGAGCACTCAGAGGTATTATCATTCCCGTTTGTTTGAATATTTGGCCCTGTAGACTGCCCGCTATCGAATAAGCGTAACAGCTACCGCAGTCGCGCTGATTGACGGGCGACGTAACGAAACCCAATTCTCGCCAGTCGAGACGCGATGGAATTTTGCGAGGATCGTGAAGCACAGCCATTACCATCTGCTCGTCGCTCACGCGACGTCGACGACTCGGCGTGAGTTTTACCTGATGCGAAAATTGAATTAAAACCGCGTTGAAGTTAACGATCGTCGGACTTTAATGATCTTTCGACCGCCCATTGGCTTCCGCTTCTAAATTCATCAAATTTTATTCGTAAAGATTCGTTCGATATTTAAAAAGGATTTCGGAGAATTTCATTTTTTTTTTACGGCACATGTATATTAATTAACCAATATTTTTTGCGTATTTTATTATTAATTAATTTATTATAAAAAAAAAAAACAAATAAAATTATTATAATATCGATAATTTCAATAAATTAAAATTTTTTTTTTTTTACTCCGAACTTTGAACAAATAATGAGGGAGAAATGAAATTAATCATTAATCTTGACATTGTTCGCAACGATCGTTCGAAATTTTATCTGTAAACATTCGTTCGATATTTAAAATGAGTTTTGGAGAATTTCATTTTTTTTTTTACGTCACATGTCAATTAATTAACAAATATTTTTTGCGTTTATTATTATTAATTAATTTATTATAAAAAAAAAAAAAAAATTATAATATAGATAATTTAAATACATTTTTTTGTTTTTTTTTTTACTCCGAACTTTGAACAAATAATGAGGGAGAAATGAAATTAATCATTAATATTGACATCGTTCGCAATGATCGTTCGAAATGTTATCTGTAAACATTCGTTCGATATTTAAAATGAGTTTTGGAGAATTTCATTTTTTTTTTTTTTACGTCACATGTCAATTAATTAACAAATATTTTTTGCGTTTATTATTAATTAATTTATTATAAAAAAAAAACAAAATTATAATATAGATAATTTAAATACATTTTTTGTTTTTTTTTTTACTCCGAACTTTGAACAAATAATGAGGGAGAAATGAAATTAATCAACGAGTAAAAAAACGTATAGATTCGTCGAATCGTCGGGAAATTAAACGTTAATCGCGAGGCTTTGTCTACTTGACATCATTCGCAACAATTGTTCCAGTTACATGTAACTACAAAATATACGAACCATTTCGCGAATGTACTGCCGCGTGCTGAGATCAGCAATGTGATTGTCGCGAAGCGTATAGCTGTGATGACCAGCAGCTGCCATCAAGTTGTGTTCATAAATCTTCAGCAAATTTTCCTCCCATGCCAATCGTCTCAGATTCTCTGCTTTTCCCGTATATGTTTTATTAAAATTCGCCTAACGATATGAAAAAAAAAAAAAAAAAAAAAAAAAAAAAAAAAAAAAAAACTTTCGTTTTCGTGAAAATACTTCGAGATCTATAATTTATTTACACGATTATAGATTCATTTTAATTAATATTTTTTTTTTCACGACTTACCTTATACATGTGCCAATAGTCACTCAAACGCTCGGATATTTCGGCGGGCAAACGACCGATTTTTCCAAAAATATCGCCAGTCAAACCGCCGTTCGAAGTTTCAAACATCGCAACCATTAATAAAAAGATCGATAGGAAAAATCGTAAAATTTTCACGATCTCCATATTTTTATAAAAATGTGCATAAATTTTTTTTTTTTTTCCCGAACTACGCTAACTTGTTCGAGTTCCGGTACCCGATAAATTCGAACACCGTATGCGACGAATCGTCGGCATTACGAACTCGTAAATTCGAGCTCTCGGTTGATCGATGTCATCGTCAGCGAAATCGCGAATTTTGTAATTTAAAAAACAACAACTTATTTCTCAATTGCTTTGGAGAAGTGCATTTAAACACGTGGCGCTGCGGAGGCGAAATTATCGTAAATGTTATTGTTTTCATATCGTGTTCTGTGTTTATTCGTGTAAAACCACTGTGCGGTCAAACGATTTCGTGATTATTTGTTACGCAAGATATGGTTAATACACAATTGATTTTGCATTCAATCTAACGCTCCGGGCGCAATTAAAAATTCCGCGCGGCTTTCATTGATTGGGTGTTAGTCGATGTAATTTCGTCAATATTCGAAATCGAACGTTTGCGACTGCAGTTTGCTGGCTTCTCGCATAGATTTCTACATATACATATATACATAAATGTATATATGTATATGTTTATGTATATATGTATATATGTATACATAAAAAAAAATGTATAAATGTATATATGTATATGTTTATGTATATATGTATATATGTATACATTAAAAAAAAAAAAAATGTATATATGTATATATGTATATGTAGTATATGTATGCGTACACATTTATGATTAATTTAGCATAAACATTATTTCATTATTCGAAATGGCGACAATCTTCGCAATAACAGCCATTCGCTCCGAAGACATTTTAAAGTACCGGCGTCATAAAAATAAGCAAAAACATCGAAATTCGTGAAAATAAAATTTCGTTTTTCGACTGAAACTGTTGAGAATTCGGAGAGTATTGAGGAAGGTGGCGGAATATTTCTCGTAAAGGATGTCGCGTTAAGGTAGCTACAGCGCGTGGTGTGCATTTCGCCTAAATTCGACGAAATGGAGAGGGAATTGCGAACACTTCTCGACAGTATAAAAATTTGAAAAAATTCATGCATATTATAGGTACCGAAAAGATTAATTTGGCATAATAATAATTGCAAAATGTTATTAACAAATTGTTGAAAAAAAAAATTGTTCAACAAATTTATGGTAACTCAACTTTTTTTTAAATGAAAATGATTCGTTCACTTTTCTGAATACGTATGAATTTTTTCAGATTTTTATCTTTGGTTTGAATTTTTTTTTTTTATACGGAAAAAATGTGTAGAAAACGACAAAATTCAAACCAAAGATAAAAATCTGAAAAAATTCATACGTATTCAGAAAAATGAACGAATCATTTTCATAAAAAAAAAAAGTTGAGTTGCCATAAATTTGTTGAACAATTTTTTTTTTCAACAATTTGTTAATAACATTTTGCTATTATTATTATGCCGAATTAATATTTTCGGTACTTATGATAGTATGAAATTTTTTCAAATTTTTATACTATCGAGAAGTGGTTGCAATTCCCTCTCCATTTCGTCGAATTTCGGCGAAATGGACACCACGCGAACTACCTTAAGACATAGATGAGAGTGGCCGATGCAGAGAAGAAACACGGAAAGGTTTGATTGATTTATTCACAGATACAATACGTCTTGCTTTAGAGAATTCCGAAAACCGACTGTTTTCGTCGTTTCGGCGACGAGAGCAATAGTGCTTCAGAATGCGACGTGTAGCGTGCATCTGCGTATTCTATTGTTTGGAAATGTAAACAGTATTCGACGCTTACGGCAGTCACCGACAGCGCGAGATCACACGAATATTACTCGAAATACGAAATAATATTTCAGGTGGTCATGATATCGATTATTACCGAAACAGAAACCTTCACCCGATTGAAGTGATGCAATCATTACGAAATAATTACATATACGAGAGAAAAGTGGTGCCGAATCGAAGATCAGCGGTGACCTTCGGAGAATACTATACCCCCGTAACGGCGTCCATTGATTATGCGAAGAGATTCCGTTTGTGCGAAATTCTTTACAGCAATACGAATCGATTCATTATGGCGCGTAACCCGATGAGTTCAAATTACGTCCGCGCGAACGCGACATCGTCATGTCGCGTCGTTCGTTTCAAATTTTTCGTTCGCGATGTTAAATTACTTTTTATTATAATGTCAATAATAATAATAATAAATAAATAAATAAATGTGCGCAGATTTCCATTATCGATTTTTTTATCGTAAATTATCGCAAACAAATAAACCGGTAAAAGATCCGTTTATCTTCGGCAAATCCTAATACGACGTCAATAAAAGATCTTTTGCTCGAAATAAGCTGAGTGTCAACATTCGATCAAAAGTATACGTTGCGGCATAAAAAAAAATAATAATTCACAAGTTTTATCATCCGGAAATGCTGAATCATCGGATTCATCGCCCCCCCGTAGGTTTTATTTCAATTATTTTATCAAGATTCACGGAGACTCATTGCCGGGCGATCGTCTTATCTCGATGCGAATTATATTTTTGCGGCGATATCGCTCTTGAGAAATTTATTCAACGTCGACCTTTAACTCGTTGACTCGTTGACTTTTGCGGTATACGAGACTATAAAACGTCTGTCAATAGCAATAAACATTTTTTTCTAATTCCGCAATCGTCAATAAGTCGTTGCTATGTCGATTATTCCAGCGTATATATAACTTCGTTCTCATTGCCATTACCGTTTGTTTCTTTGCATCAAATTAACATTTATTAGCATTAATTTACAAACAATTTTGATTTATTTTGATAATCGATGTAAAAATCATCTCGAGAGTCCATCGATCGCCGTTTTTCTTCCGAAATTTGAGGTTATTTACTCGTAATCCTACCTGTCGCGTCGTCGTAACCAACCAAATAATTACGATAATTCTGTACGAATGTACACATTGGATGCAAAATGGGGTAACGGCTCGTGGGATTTGAGGTTTTGTATTAACATCGCGAGATGGCAGCTCCCGCGAGAAATGCGAGCGACGTTTACATCCATCGTTCGGGATCCCGTCGTAACGTTTCAGCTGGGAGCTGCTGTTGGCGGTTCCCCGGCGAGCAGTCGGTGAGAGCCGCGAGTAAACGATTAGCTCGGTTAACGAGCGAGAGATCTCTCGTTGTCGTACTCGTTGCGTATTCCACGTTGTGTACGCGTGTGCCATTGCCAGAGCGATGAAGGGAGGGGGAAGGGGGGGGGGGGGAGCGACGTGGGGCCCGAAGTCTTGCCGAGAAGAGACGAGCGAACGCGCGAACTACAGCGCCAGACAGTGTCTACTAAATTCGCATATGTAACGGTGGTACAGTAACAACACGCGACGAAAACGCCAGTGAGAGATCTCCGATACACAAACGTATGTGCGTCGCGACGTTGCGCCGCACACAAACGCGCAGACGTGTTCCACGCGTTCCTCGCTTCTCCGACGAAGTGCATAACTTTGCGTTATACAATACCGACACTCGTAATGCCGCGAAACGAGAGCGCGAAATGTGAAAATTTGAAGAACTCGATCGATAGATCGATACACACACGCGACCCAAATATTTTTCAGTTTTAAAGGTGCGACTAGTTGAGAAAAATAAAATAAAGAGTTTGACAGTTATGTGGAGTGGGAGAAAACGAGAAATCGAGTGAAAAGAACGCAAGTTTATCATTCGCAACTTGTTTCGCGGTCCCGCCGTTCCCCGATGTAAGCGTTTCGACCGCTGCGCGTACCGGACATTTCCTCGTTATCCGTGTGACGTAAAATAAAAACAAACAATAAGTTGTCTTCGAAATCGCAGTATTTCATACAAAAAGTATAGTCGCGTTTATATTTGTTGTAAATCAATTCCCGGAACTCGTTTTTATGTTTTTATCGAACAAAAACAGATGACAATAGGTTAATAACGCAAACACGAAAAATAAATAAATTGTTGACGAGTTTATTCGAAAAATTAGTCATAAAACCCCCGATAGCGGCAGAAAAAATAATTACGAGAAAACGACGATGAAAAATCGACTGCACGTCGTTTTTATGAAAAAAAAAAAAAATAATAATAATATCGAATAATAACTGAGAGTTTAGAGGTTAATGAGAAATAAAAAAACAAAGAACTCGTTATGATAAGTGTACAAGAATTTATCTACATGTTTAATAGTTAATACAGTACAGGGAAAAATTGCTTTCGCGCCCGACCCGTTTCTCCCGTTCCGCGCGGTTCATCGTTCGCCCGATCTCTCGCTCGATACAAGTCGAAAGAGGCGGTCGAGCGCGGGGTACGCGAGCGTCGCGCCGGCGCCCGTCTGAACCTCGACTACCGCGATAGATCTTTCGCGCGTATTCTACTCGCTGAGTGAAGTACACACGACGAATCTCCCTCTCTAGTCATCTTTGGCTCTTCTGTAAACTCGAAACTCCGGGTGTACACAGCGTCGTTGCTGCTGCTGCCGTTTGCGGCTGTTGCTGACGTACCAAGAGCGTGCGCGCGCGCGACACATCGAACATTCGCAAACGACATAGCACGCGCGCGCGCTATGTCCTCGTCTTATCCGACGAGAGATACGTTCCCTCGGGACTGAAAGTTAATTTAGTGTTTTTTTTTTTTGGTTTTTTTTTTTTTTTTTTCTTTCATTTTAATTCACATCGAATCAACGTGCATTCGCGTTCTCGGTCTCGCTATTCATTCCCCGGTTACTCAGTTGTCGGCCTACCGAGCTCCCTGTCACGACCGTTTATTAATCGCTTCTTTTTTTTATTCTCTTTCATCAATACACGCGCACAATGCGTTAATAAAATTAGATCGTTCAACGAATCGTGCGGATAATGGCGGTGGGGTTATGTGCGCGATATTCGTATATCGATGTTTTTTTTTGTTTCTTCCGCTAACGAATCATGTGAAATTCAGTGTATCAGTGCGATTAAAAGTGAATGCTGTGTTCAGAATTTGATATTTACGATCTTTTTGAAAGTTTTTTATTGTAAATACAAATTTTTATTGCGACGAGACGATTCGAAGTATTGGATACGAGATGGAGGAATCGGGCATCGATATGGGATTCGATCTCGCGGCTCTCACACACGGCGATGATTTCGATCTCGAGTACAACAGTGACTTCGATCAGGCATTGACGATGCTGTCGAGTTCACAAGATTTTATGTACTACGAGCTCAAGAGTCGCGCTCCTCACACTGGCAGGTGGGTGTTTTTAGCGTATAACAAGCATTGACAGTAACAAATTGTATCCGCGCGGCGCGCGAGAAGTGGGGGGCGGGGGGAACGGATATTTTTTGTCATACCGACTCGTCCAAAAGTTACAAAGATTATTTATTCGATAAAACACGATTCACACTTTTATAAGAAAAAAAAAAAACATCGTGCAAACTGCGATCGAAACTTTGAATTTTTCGAATAAAATCGATCTATTTTTGAGGTTATAATTGAATTCCCCGAAAAATATTACGTAAATATTTTTCAAAATTTTTACTCGCGCGTTCGGGATTTCGGTACCATATCTCATCGCACGCGAAACTCAAATTTTATCTGTATGCAGGTGTATAATTTTTTATCTTACGTAATTGTTTTTCTCGTAAATACGATAAATGTCTCTATGAAGATAAAACAACAAACGCGATATGTATATTCCGTAAAACGATCGAAATGCAGTCATTTTTTTGTATTTCGGAATGTATTAACGTTGTGAATAAGTTTTCCGCGGAAAATTATTGTTTTTTAAGTATTCGGCATCGAGACGATGCCGCGTTTCTTCGCGTAAAAATGCGTATACTGGTTGCATATTTCATAAGGATTTTCTCGGAGACCGCGTGCGGGTTACACTCGACTTTCCCCGAACCACAATTACTCGCGGGATAGTAGGATAGTCCGCAATGAGAAAGAGAGCTGTAACAGCGCTCTATTCCTGTTAGATAGCCACCGCGGTCTTTCTCTCGCGTTTCGTGTCACCTGTTGAATCCTTCGAGTCTCTCCATGCGGGCGCACCGCTTTTCGCGTCACCAATCTGCCGCTCGTACGCGTTTATGTATAGGCGAACATGTTATTTATACTTTTCCATGATTTTACAAGTTATTTATTGATATCCATTATTCTACAAGTTATTAACACTTGTAAACGATGTTTACGCATACTACACGACATTTTCTGTCGATAAAATATCGAATGAACGGCTTTGGCACGCGTATGTCTTCGGTGCCAACGAACGGCAGCCATTTTGAATTTTTCAATACATCGCGAATTTCCCGCAAATATTACGAAAAAAAAAATAAAAAAAATATTTGCGATCGGGAAAAAAAATCGATCGTCAAAAATAGGTTTTCGATCGAAAGAATTGATTGATCAACGAATGATATTTTATTTTTTATTGCGAATAAATTATCGTCGACCTTTGGCATATATTAGGACTTTCCGAGATTCCGGGATAAACGTATTCGCGCGGCATAGTTATTCCCGATCGTAACACACGAGATCAACGCTGGCGGAGTACCGAACACAGTCCTCGGCGGTCGATCGTATTCGAAAGCGAGAATACGCGGCTTATACTTGAAGTGAAAGGAAGAACGCCGACCTCCGAGAGTAGCTTCGCGTGCGCGATACACTCAGTTAGGGAATCCTGGATAACGCTGATGTTGTTATATCAATAATAAAGTTTTTCCGTGAAGCATTGCGGATCTTGTAGATGCAGCGTCCAAGAAGTTTGCTTATCGATATCCGCAACAGGAATAAATGAATAAATGTTTTTTTATTGATTTGACATTATCGGGATTAATTTTTTTTTTTTTTTTTTTTTTTTTTTTTTTTTTTTTTTTTAATACGAGTATTCGAATGATCTGCCTATCGGTCTAAATTATTCACACGCTAAATGCGTGAAATTTTTTTTTTTTTTTTTTTTCGTTGATTCGATGAACAATCGAATTCGAAAATTTCTCTTAATAACATTTTTTTTTGATTTTTTTTTTATTGATAATAATTCTATCGAATTTTTTTTGTTGACCGAAAAGTTCGATGCGTGAAAAACCGATTGCCTCGCGATAGAAAATTACGAGTCGAGCGTTGATTTTCGTTCGCGCGGAGCGCCATAATCTTCGTTATCAGTTATCCACTGTATGGATTTTCGCGTCTAGACTCATAGCGCCGTTTACTGTAAACACTTGACGCGGGAGCAGCGCTAATTGTTTCGTGAGCACTATGCACACACACCTCTCACAGAGGCAAACCATCCGCGTGCAATTGTTTTCGGACAAACGAAGTCATCGCAAGGACGCGAATGCGCCTCACGTTCCACTCGCATGATTTTCTTCTGCCTCGTGCGAGAGACGATTTTTCTCTGTTTTCCCCCTCCGCGCATTCAAGACGTCGCGTTCAAACGATCGTTAACGTTTGTTGTCGAGTCGCGTTAAAATGATGAGAACACTTCGCGACAATTCCGCGAATGGAAATTGAAACGGATGCGCGACACGCTCCCGTCGCGGGAAAACAAGATTTATGAAAGATTTACCTTCACGCGTCGATAAACATAAATGAGACGACATATATCATTTTCTTTTTGTATTGCGACGTTTATTTTTACAAATTAATTATTGTGAAAAAAAAAAAAAAAAAAAAATACGGAAAAAAAAATACGAAAAAAAAAAAAAAAAAAAAATTACGAAAAAAATGATTCGTCATTATAAATTTAATGTACAGCTGTTATACTGCGGGAAACGACGAAATATCACGATTTTCCTGAGTTATTTCGTGAATCTCGACGATTTGAGAAGCGGTTTATCTTTATCGAGCTGTTGGAGAGATACTATGGGCGTAATATTGGTGTTATCGGGTCACGATATCTCCGCGAGAGAAGATTTGGCCTCTGGTCGAGCTGCTCGGATGCCCGTGACGCCTACAAGCGTCATTCCCCTTACAAAATGTTTATTTTTTATTATTCGTGAGATAATAATTAATTTGTTAATCGGAGAAACAAAAACTCAATGTTGTTGAGATTTTTATCAAAAATCATATCGTCTTCCGTCTTCGGAGGTCAATTTATTTTTAACGTAATCTCAAACCTTTCGTAACGAAATTATTTTCGCTTCGATTTATGTGACATTTTTTATTTTATTTATTATTATTGAAAAAAATGTTTTTCCGATTTTTTTCGCACTGTAAAAAAAAATTGTAGGTCGTGTTTTTTGGATTTTTTTTTTTCGAATTTTTTGACAATATGGTACTCGGTAATTAATCATTCGATAAATTTATGCGTAATAAATTTTTTTTACAAAAATTAATAAACTCCGAAAACGCGAAAAAACGTTAAATAACAATGAATTATTCACATGTCATAGTCGTGCGATTTCTTCGTCATTGCGTATGAAAATCTCCTGACTATAATATGTGAATAATTAATTGTTGTTTCACACTTTTTCGCAGTCGGGAATTTATTAATAATTGTACATTTTTTTTATTTCATTCTTTTTAAAACAGACGAATTTTAACAAAGATCGAGACTATCGTAAATTTGAGGTTATGTCGCACAGAGATCGCGCGGCGCGCAAGCCGCTGGGCGTCGAAAAAATATATCGCAAAAAATGGCGCCCAATCTTCGATATATCTAAAGGACTATTCCGAAAACTGCTTTTTTCTCTCTTGTTAAGTAATTTTTAGCCATTTTCGAGAACATATCGCGCAGCGAAATCGCTCGTCTCCGTGAAACGCATAACTCCGTCTTTTTGCATTGGCGGGCAGTCGGGAGTTAAAAAAGAAAGAATTTCGATATTCGATAATATCGATCATGAAATCACATCGAATTTTATCTTTTCCGCCATTTTTTTTTTTTTTTTTTAAATTTTTTTTTTTTTTTTTCCCTCGATCTGCATTACTAAAAACAACTGTCTTATAAAAGCCGCGATAAAGTTGCTTGGTGATTTTTCTCTCGGGTTTCGAGTGGTTGTCGGGCCGGTAGTTCGGGTTATTGTCGTGAGGAACTTAAAAGACTTTCGGTACAGTGGATGCTGCACCTCTTGTACGTTCCGCTCGAGTGCCGCATCGGGTGCGCAACCTCCCTCGGTACACAGCAAACCCCGTTTACTCTCTCCCGAGTTCCACTTCCGGTACTGTCTCGGTGCCGAACAGCGAGCTTCCAGAGCACAAGTAACAGCTGCCGGAAACGTTCGCTTCTCCACATTATCGTTACATTTATGTTTCTCAGAGACCTCTCGCAGCGGTACACCTACACGATCTTACCTCCTTCGCCTTCGCTACCGTGCAAACCTTTACGTCATAAGTTCAAACACTTAAAGCCGTAGCGGAAGTGCTCTTGTGTTACTGTCCTATATTACGCGAATGCACCTATTTCCGAGATGCAACCAGACTTTTAGCCTCCCCTCCCCCCCCCCCCCCCCCTCCCTTTACTTTCCGTTATAACATACGTTAAATTATTTATGGGAACTCCGTTACTATTTTTCTTTACTACTACTACGATTTTTTAAGATAGCTACAGCGCGTGGTATCCATTTCGCCTAAATTCGGCGAAATGGAGCGGAAATTGCAAACACTTCTCGATTGTATAAAAATCCGGAAAAATTCATGCATATTATAGGTACTGAAAAAATTAATTTCGCATAATAATAATTGCAAAATGTTATTAACAAATTGTTGAAAAAAAAAAATTGTTCAACAAATTTATGGTAATTCAACTTTTTTTTTTTCTGAAAATCTGAAAAAACTCATGCATATTATAGGTACTGAAAAAATTAATTTGGCATAATAATAATTGCAAAATGTTAATAACAAATTGTTGAAAAAAAAAAATTGTTCAACAAATTTATGGTAAATCAACTTTTTTTTTTTTTTTATGAAAATGATTCGTTCATTTTTCTGAATACGTATGAATTTTTTCAGATTTTTATCTTTCGTTTGAATTTTGTCTTTTTCTACACATTTTTTCTATATAACAAAAAAATTCAAACTAAAGATAAAAATCTGAAAAAATTCATACGTTTTCAGAAAAATGAACGAATCATTTTCATTAAAAAAAAAGTTGAGTTATCGTAAATTTGTTGAACAATTATTTTCTTTTCAACAATTTGTTAATGACATTTTGCAATTGTTATTATGCCAAATTAATATTTTCGGTACCTATAATATGTATGAATTTTTTCAGATTTTTATACTATCGAGAAGTGTTTGCAATTCCTTCTCCATTTCGTCGAATTTAGGCGAAATGGACACCACGCGCTGCAGATACCTTAAAGACTCAAAATATCTTGCGGATAAAAAATATATTTATTAATAAAAATTTCTAAAAAGCTTAAAAAAAATTTTATTGAGGGATTTTTTTTTTTTTTCGATTTTTCAACTTTTATCAGTTTACATTATTTTTGTTGAAATTCAAAGATTTTTGCTCATGGATATTATTTATTTCATTAAAAATGCATGTGTCGTGTGTGAATGAAAAAAAAAAAAAAAAAATTATGATTTTTTTTTTTTTTCGATTTTAAGATATCGTTTAAAGATTTATCCCGTTAATTTTATATATTCTTAGTTAACGCAGATACAGTATATTTATATGGAGGTTTTTACGTAGCTTCGGGTATGAAACTGATGTGAGAAAAAATTTATGTGGTTTGAACAGATGTTTTCGTTATTTTATCGAAACACGACATCGACTGGATTAATCGATAATCTATTGTTGTACATTTTCCTCGTCGAATTTATTCGAGAACCAAAAATATGTACATATATTTGCGTGTATCGTTAGATAATTATTGTACAATGATTTATTCATCAAACAATTTTCATTGATGAGTTTTTAATTGATCAACAATTGATCAACAAAAATTCATTGTTGATTTTTTTCATTTCATCGATCATTGAAAGAAATTCTTCGTTCGTCTAAAGCAAAAATATTACGTCGAAAAAAAAAGTTACGAATTTAAGGAATTTTTTTTTTTTTTAAAGAATAATAATAAAACGATAAGAGGCAAATGATGTTTCTTTCTCGAAAAAAACGAAGATAAAAGTTTTAAACGCGTATGCGAACGCAACAATCTCAATCATCGTCTTATGAATTCGATTCACTTTTTGAGAGTTTTCGACTTTCTCTTGTGTACGAAAGTTTCCGTGAAAGAAAAAGAAAGAAAAAAAAAAAAAAAAACCGATGAGAATTCGATTGACCGACGAAAGATTGATATAGATGTTGATGAGTTATCGCGCTGCTGCGCCCCTTCTGCGAGATTGCGAAGTTATTATTTTTTTTTCTTCTTCTCAACTGTTGGAACGGTACGGAGGGAAAAAGTTTTGCGAGAGCCGTAACATCGTTGTCTCTCGTTCCTCCATACCGTGCCGGAAACTGCCTGCAGCTGAGATAACGAAGTCCGAGCGTTACGCAGCGCTCGTAATATTCGGACAACGACTCATTCTCGGGTTGACCTTCGAACTGTCTGCCAGTTATCTCGCCGGTCGTTGTTTCATAGTTTCGCTCTACCAGCGCACGTAATATACAGTCAAATACGTATGTTTATTGCATATCGAACGCTGTAGTCGTGGATACAAGGGGTGGCGATTGGCTCTGTTACATTTTTTTTTGCCGAAAGTCTGAATTACCCTATAATTTTTTTTTATTTTTTTTTTGCAAAGTAAAACCTAAAATATTATAAAAAAAAAATAATAAAAATAATTTTCAAAAATAATAATAATAATAATAATAATAATAATAATAATAATAATAATAATAATAAATAATAATATAATTGATTTAAATTTTTTTTCTATTTTTTTTTTAATAATAATAATAGGAAGTTACATATATTAGATTAATACAAATTCATTTTCTTACAATACAACGTTCATACTGCTCTTTTCGAGAAGTCGTAACACCACTTGCAGGCACTTCCAGTATCTCCGATCAGTTTGCACCGTGTTGCCCTCTGGTTGAAACAAAAGCTTTCGATTTATCATCTGCTCGCTCCCCTCTTCCTGTATCGCACATAACAAGCCACTTTTTAGTTGGTATACATCGTTATTGTGTGTATATACGGTGCGCACTGACGCAGAGATACTAAATAAGACTTCACGGAGTAATTCGCGAATTATGCTACAGTTATTTTCAGAGTATAAATAAAGTTCCCTCTTCTACGTCATATTAATTCATTTGTTTCGCACGAAAAACGCGAAAAATTAATTTAAAAAAAATTCGCGAGTTGATACTCGTGAAACAAGTGGATAATTTCATTTTTATAATAATAGCAATGATTTATTCTGCAATTTTTTTTTTAATTTTTAATTTATTTTTTTTTGTTAATTTGGATTTTTCAATAAAAAACGATTTTGTCGATAATTTTTTTAAATTAATTTACATTTTAGACGTATCTTCAAAAATTACATGACGGAATTTTTGCTCTTTTTTGCGATAAATTCATCAAAAATTGAATAATAAAAGTTTAAAGTTATGAAATTTGCACTTTTACTTTCGTCCAATAACTCTGTTGATAACTTCGCAAGGACGATTGGCCGGTAACCGAAGCGTAACGAAACTTATACGAAGCAAAACATCGAAAAAGTTTTTCTGCGTCGTTTTCAACGTAAAGCAAAGCCCCCGGACTCGTCTCTGTCTTCCCTCATTCTAAATATACCAAAGTCGACGGACTCTTGAGAGATTCAAGCCTGAAAAACTGAGTCATAAACGTATTTATCGCGCCTATGGACTCGCGGAAAAATAAGGCAGAAAAGTCGGGTTCAGCGTCGACTTGAGAGCAGTCGATTGCGTGGCTGGGAAATTCTCTCGTATCGAATTCTCTCGTGTGACGCACCAAATAATCGATCGATCAGATCGGTTCGCGTCTCGCGTATGCGCGCCAACTTAAGCACATAATACGCCATCTATATATTGTTTGCCTAAAAACCCGAAGAGTCTATCATCTATCTTTAAATCCGACAAATCCGACCTTCTGATCCCAAGATCGGTCGATATATCTACCTGGCGAAGCTTCGCTATATACTAAACCTACGAAATTTCATCGTTTACAACGCACACACCCCGGCGTCTTGGTAACTCCGAGAGTCGCGTACTGATCTCAATGCGTGTAGAATCGCAGTCCCGATGCTGTTTCGTTGACGGCAAAGGGGCGGCGGGTTTTCTTGGTATAGGACACACATCGCGCCGCGTCTTCGGGCGATGGTCCATCAGTTTTAGTATCGTCGCGACTATCCGTACCGTCTGATCTCCCGTGTGCGGTACGACGCCGACGACGACAACGACGTCGTCGTGTCTCTGGCGGACGTCGTTTGCGGACGTCTCGCGTTGTTCACGCGTGGACATGCGTGCCGTCTCAGAGGCCACGCGCCAAATCGTCGAATTCGAGGAGTTGGTATCGCGCCTCGATCGCATTAACGATCATCGTAACGTCACAACTTCGGCGTCCTCGTCGTTATTGTCGCCGCAATTGTCGTCGGAAGTGCGAACGTCGCCTTTGTCATCGGCGCCTGGATCGACGCATCATCAGAGTCCAGTTGATAGGCTTGAGAACGTTACAACCGGTCAAACCAGAAACATCGATCATACGACGACTTCGCGATCGGATCCTAACGAATCGTCAAATCCGCCGACATACGTCGTATCTTCCCAAGAAAATCATCGCAATTGTAGGAATTCGAATACCGAGAGCTCTGGTGTTGCATTGGCAAACGAATTGCTTCCTCAGTCCGATTCGTACGCAAATCTTACAACGGGTCGTCAGACAACCGGCAACCAATTGTGTTCCTACTCAGGCAACTCATCGGGTTCTTCGTCATTCTCGTCGTCCTACTATCGTCCGACAGTGGACACAATCGTCAACGAGAGATCTTCGAGTTTTCCCGTTAATCGTGCGGTTTCCGGAAATCTTTACTACGATCTTGCGTCACCAAGATCGCTGCAGCAACATCAGGATCATTTGTTGATCTGCGAGAAT
This sequence comes from Buathra laborator, assembly GCA_934046635.1. Taxonomy (NCBI): domain Eukaryota; kingdom Metazoa; phylum Arthropoda; class Insecta; order Hymenoptera; family Ichneumonidae; genus Buathra; species Buathra laborator. Next base: position 8,288,548 of record OW203902.1, read on the forward strand.
TCACGGGAGAAACGCGTTCGCGTTAATATCGGTATCGACGAGGATTTACGAATGATTCTGGAGATGGATCCGTCGATCGTCGATCGACAACCACCAACTCCGCCACCGTTACCACCGCGAAGACCACCGCCTCCACCGCCACCATTACCGACGCAAACGGTCGGAATCAACTCGGGTTCTGCGACGGTGGCGGGACTCGGTGGTTCCAGGGCTACCGGAAGTGCACATTCTCCTGGTCAAGGAGAGAACAATCGGACACCGATCAATTCCTCATCGGTGGGAATCACGACGAACTCTTCATCGTCGGTCCTCGTTGGACGACCTCCAAGAGCTACTCGACCCCAAGGCTGGTACTGGACTCCTCGAGACTAACAACTACCATATAGCCCTGCGATCTAATGTTCGTCTTGATACGTATTGCCGTAATATCATAATCATTTATATCGTTACTCCGTACTTAATTGTGAACCGGAAACTACTGCGTTAGTGGTGTTCATGGAGATTAGTGATTAGGAGTTGATCAGTGGTTCTTTTTTGCGGAGTGTAATGGTCGTCTTGATACTTATGGTGTTAACATCTTTTTCATTTAAATCATTGGTCCGAAGTTAATTATATATCGAAATCTACAGGGTTAGTGGTGTTTGTGGAGTTTAGTGATTAGAAGTTGATCAGTGGTTCTTTTTTGCGGAGAGTAATAGTCGTCTTGATACTTATGGTGGTAACATCTTTTTCATTTAAATCATTGGTCCGAAGTCAATTATATATCGAAGGCTACAGGGTTAGTGGTGTTTGTGGAGATTAGTGATTAGGAGTTGATCAGTGGTTCTTTTTTGCGGAGTGTAATGGTCGTCTTGATACTTATGGTGGTAACATCTTTTTCATTTAAATCATTCGTCCGAAGTTAACTATGTATCGAAATCTACAGGGTTAGTGGTGTTTGTGGAGATTAGTGATTAGAAGTTGATCAGTGGTTCTTTTTTGCGGAGTGTAATGGTCGTCTTGATACTTATGGTGGTAACATCTTTTTTATTTAAATCATTGGTCCGAAGTTAATTATATATCGAAGTCTACAGGGTTAGTGGTGTTTGTGGAGTTTAGTGATTAGGAATTGATCAGTGGTTCTTTTTTGCGGAGAGTAATGGTCGTCTTGATACTTATGGTGGTAACATATTTTTCATTTAAATCATTGGTCCGAAGTTAATTATGTATCGAAGTCTACAGGGTTAGTGGTTTTTGTGGAGATTAGTGATTACGAGTTGATCAGTGGTTCTTTTTTGCGGAGAGTAATGGTCGACTTGATACTTATGGTGGTAACATCTTTTTCATTTAAATCATTGGTCCGAAGTTAATTATGTATCGAAATCTACAGGGTTAGTGGTGTTTGTGGAGATTAGTGATTAGAAGTTGATCAGTGGTTCTTTTTTGCGGAGTGTAATGGTCGTCTTGATACTTATGGTGGTAACATCTTTTTTATTTAAATCATTGGTCCGAAGTCAATTATATATCGAAGTCTACAGGGTTAGTGGTGTTTGTGGAGTTTAGTGATTTTTTTTTCACAAGACTCACTGGTGATCAGTAATTTGATTGGCGGACATCAATGAGCGGTTTGGCATGTGTTGTGCTGGTTTCGAAAGGCGCGTTATCGGAACTGATTGTGTTTCTTTCGTGAAATTTTCAAATATATCATTTTTGATTACTCACAAGTAAAATGGAACATTTCTAAACTAATTTTTGAACTTTTGCAATTATTTCTTTAATGGAACAAAGCGTTAGTAAGACTTCTGCAAAAAAAATCGTTCTGATAACGCATTCGCGTAAATTTAGTCCGCAAAAGACTAATTGCTTTTCAAAAGATTTCCATTAATTTTAAAAGATTCATATCGCGATTAACTTTCATCAAATTCTATTAGAATGCAGTTTTACGGAATGCAATTTAAGTGGTTAGAAATTATAACTCACAAATCAAGACGTTTGTGACGCACCAATCGGAAAGTTTGCTGCAATAAGTAACCCGATTGCTGAGTTATGCGACGAAGAAGATGAATAATAAGGGATAACTGCGCAGTCGATGCTGAAGTGTCTCAAGGCGGTAACGAGATGAATTAGAGTCCTATCATCAATCGGTGATCGTTGGAGTTTCTTTTTTTTCTCTCTCTCGACTCTCCGTTGTCCACTGTAGCAATACATGCGCGCAGAGCTGCGCGTCTCTGCATTCTTTTATCGCGCGGCACGTGGTTTATTGTTGTCGGTACTATAGGATTCAAAATGCCTCGAGACTGCGGTGAGCCTAACGATGAACTTCAAAACCGTTTCTTGGCTCCGCAAACGTACGCACGAGAATTCCGTTTCACGTTTTTGAGAAAATCGTAACCACGCGATTTCTCATAAATTTTTGAACATTTTTTCTATTTTTTTCCGATGTTTCTTTCAAAAAGAATTACGCAAGAGATTGTTTTTGAAAAATCATAAAATGAAGATGTCGAGACAATTGGTCGAGAATTACGATTCGCGAGGGAACAATATTCGTCTGTTTGGGAACCGTTGGCGCGACACGCGCGATCCGCATCGTCAAAAGATTTTCTTGGCAAGCGCTCGCCATTTCTAGCGTTTCGCGTTGAGCATTCCCCGTCCCTCCGTCATCTCGCGATTACCCAATCGAATTCAAGTTTCAGTTTATTTCACACTAAAGGGGTCAATTCTGTCTCTCAATACAATATTTTTGAATTTTTATTCTTTTAATCCTCCGACGTTAATTCAGCTTCTAGCGAAGCTAATTGACACCGACGAATGTATATGCGAACCTTATCGCTGTAGACAGGGAACGAAAAAAATTGCAAAAATTTGAAAAAGTATCATTAGAGACCGTAATTCAAATTTATCCATTTTTTTTTCTCCTTCGATATTTTTAATTGGCGAACTCTCCATCCGACGCTGTGAATTTTTTTTATTATTTTCTTTTAAACCCATTGCCATAATGAGTTCGATAATTACGCGGTAGAGTTTCGTGCGGCAATCGAGTTTGACCCGTTAAAAGTCAGTTTCTCATTCTTTCATAGCGCGAAATATTTCCTGGTTGATCGTAATACATAGATATATACATACAAATTTCATAGTTAAAACGAAAGTTTGTACTTTTTCGTGCTGCGAATTATTTTTAAAAAAAGTATCAATTGAAATGAATTATAAAATAGTTAATTATTTTTTTAAAAATACATAAAACATTGCGTCGGAACGCGAGAGAGAACGAAAAAACGTATTCATTCTTGCGTAACAATATACATCGCGCCGACGTGTTTGCAGGCGTTTCCTTGGCGAAAATCGTGGCGGGAAATATGAGAAACGAGAGAGAGTAACAGAAGTACGGTAGAACGAGCAACTAACGCGAAAGGGTGGGGGGTGGTCCTTCAATTATGAATGACGCGCCAGAGAGAACGCTCTCTCGTGTATACGCGTGTTTTATACGTATTTCCGCTGCATATATGTATGACGAAAATCTACGTCAAGCTTCCGCGCGGCTTAGAGGTTCGAAACTTCCCTCGGGTGCGTTCATTCCCTTTTTTTTTTACCCCCGCAACTCTTCTACCGCATTTTTTCACGGCGCCTGTAGCAGCTTTTTTACGGTTAGGTTTGTAGCGGCGCGTTCTAAAAAAATACGTTTTTTTTTTTTTTTTTTTTTTTTTTTTTCGTGTAATGACGCCGCGATTTAATCGCCGCGTCCAGCAATTAAAACAGAACTGCACGAATTAATACGCGGCAAACCGCAAGAACTGAGAACCTTTTTTTTTTATTTTTATTTCTTCTTTTACCTCTCACGCGATGCTTGCAATCCTACGAATTTATGAAATTTACGAGAAAAATTATTTTACTCCAAAGTCCGTTTTTTGTTTCGCGGTCTTTTTTGTTTTGAGGGGAAAAAATGATTTTTTCCCTTCTTACGTACCTTTGGTGTACCTTTTTACTGGGGAGGTAATGCGAAAGGGTTGTGTAGGTGCTTAACAGTTATAACAAATTTAGTTGAGCAATTATGCAACTTCCGTAAGTATATTTCGCACGATCGTTAGAGAATTTAATGGAGATTCGGTGTGAAAGTAAATCACGTATGAGCGGCTAAGGGAATTGCGATGCAGCGCATGCTAACGATACGTGTTTTTTTTTTACACAATTTTTTTACTCGCGCGATGTTTTATCAATATTTTATCACCAGCGTAGTTTTTTAAACAATTAATTTTCAGCTATTTTTTTTTTTTGCGTTATTTAAACAATACGGATGGAAAATTTTGAATGGTATTATAAATACGCGCTTTTTGCTCTTTCGGCAATTTTGATGATGGTGCGTTAATTATAATTGTAAATACAGTTTCCTCACTTTCGTTGTATTTACGGAGAGCTAACGATACGTGTTTTTTTTTTTACTCTATTTTTTTACTCGCGCGATGTTTTATCAATATTTTATCGCCAGCGTAGTTTTTTAAACAATTAATTTTCAGATATTTTTTTTTTTTGCTTTTTTTAAACAATACGGAGGGAAAATTTTTAATGAAATTATAAATACGCACTTTTTGCTCTTTCGGCAATTTCGATGACGATGCGTTCTATTAGAATTGTAAAAACAGTTTCCTCACTTTCGTTGTATTTACGGAAAACTCGCAAAATATCCTCCGCGCAGATTCATTTTATACGAAACCTTATCTTCCGGCGATACTCTGAATTTTTTTTCGGAACTTTACATTGAAGCAATAAACGGTAATTTAATTGGGCGCTAAAATCCGATTTATTCTCGTAACTTCATACATCGCGTAGAAACGCGGGAACTACGGTGCTGTTGAGGTTCGAGTAATAATGATATTATCACTTAATAATAACAATATTGCAACAGTTAGTACCTGAAAAGTAACAAGTGGATTTTTTTTATAAACTTTTAATTAAAATTGCATTAACTTCGAGTTTTTTTAGCGACGACTTTAAGCATTCAGCGTATTGTATTTCGTTAGATATGCCGACTTTTTCACGTAATAATTTTTCCCTTAAATTCCATAATTAAAAATCAAGCGGCTAATTTTGAATTCTTGTCTTCAAAAACAAATGGGTTACTTGCGTATCTTATTTTCAATTCCGTAAAAAAAGATTGATCTTTGCGACCCACAAGTGGATTATGTTTCCGCGGCAAACCCTGTGATTCTAAATCGTTTCTCGATTTTTTTATGAAATGCAGTCGCGTCGAGATTTTCTTTGTACTCATTGCGTTAACCCGAAGAATTATCCATGTAGTAATCCAAAAAAAAAAAAAAAAAAAAAAAAAAAAAAAAAAAAAAAAAAAAAAAAATATTCAGTCGTTTCGTCTCTTTAAAAAAACGACTCCACAATCCTCTCTTCTCCGACAAATTTATAATTACAGAGACTCTCATTTGCACAGAGAAATTCATAGAAAGGATTAAACGGCATGGATGAGGAAGAAAATTTTCCGAAGCATTCCCTCTTTTGCAGAAAAAAGTTTGAGCCCTCAGGTCTTATTAGTTTCCGAGTGTTCACTTCAATTTATACTTTGCCAGACGAGATCTCTGCGTGCCGCTTCCTTTTCCAGGATCTTCAAAGTTTCTTCAAACTTAAATTCTTCTTTTCAAACGGCACTTCGTTACAACTCTCTCTCACGCTTATGAGATCACGATTTTTCTTCGTCCGCCAATTTCATTTCTCTTTCTCTCCCTTTTTTTTTTTTTGTTTGTTTCGTTATCTTTTCTCATTTTTCGATTTGTCTCTGACAATCTCTCGATTTCCGTTTCTCATCGTCCGGCAGAGCGATGAGGAGAGGAGAAAGCCGTTGTACATCGCAACGGATAGTTGCAGACCACACACCGCGAATAGTTCATCTCCCTCGCAACTTTTGCGATGGGGTCGAGCTGCTCGGTCGCTCTCTCTACTTCCATTTTCCGAAGGGAAGCTGATACAGAACATTAGTTCGGTGCTGCGTGTAGGACTATTGTATAGTTACGTAGTTGGTGATTTCGCACAGAAAGAGAGAGAGAGAGAGAGAGGGAGAGAGAGGAGAGGAGAATGTGTGCCTTCCACAGCGAAGCAATTATCGCGATGGCTCTCTTATTGCGATAGAACCGGCGGCGTCGTCGGTAACGGGACAAAGACCGGTCACGACGAAGCGAAGAGCAGAACGAAGACAGACGAATGGTCATAGTTTAATCAATAATCAGAACGAAACGACGACGACGACGACGACGACGACTACTACTACTACGACAAGAGGTATATATACAGTAATACAAGAAACGAACGACAACGAGAGACAAGAATAACGGGAGTGCGGGTGGGATAAAAGCTCTCGTACCGACTATCACAACGACGACGACGACGACGACGACGACCCGTACGTTCGAACAGCGATGAGACCTCATCTCGGCAACTGGAAAATTGGTTTGGCGCGCTTCGCCGCAACTCCCGGTCGCTCGCGGCCAAGAAAAGTTGTATGTACGAGAAACCGGCGCGCTAACGGAAGTCTCTTTCATATGAATTTTGTTTCGTCATTCTTCGAGTTTAAAAAACTTTTTTTTAGCTGTAATGCGCAATTTTTTTTTTTTTTTTCTTTTTTTTTTTTTTTTTTTTTTTGATGCCCTATTTCGACGGTTTATGAGTTATAGTTATGCATTCGTTTCATGGTTTGGGATAATGATGTATTACGGACTTTTTTCGGGCGAATTTTCTGGCGATGTATTCACAAATACTGCTGGTAGTCGAAAATAAAAATAGTGTATGAGAATAAAAAAAAAAAAAAAAAAAATTGGAGCAGAAATATGACGAAATTGGAATGGAATTGGATTCCACCAGAAATATGACGAAATTCATATGGAATACGAATCTTGTATACATTTTTTTTTAGTTGTAAATTGAAACGGAGATTACGAGAATTGGAAGATTTTTTATCGTCTCAAATAATGAAATTTCTAAAATTTTTCTTAAATAAATTCATGAACCGTTATAAATATCTTCGATTTCAAAAAAAAAAAAAAAAATGACAAAAAATTTCCGTAATGCCTGTTAGCATTTGCCGTAAATTTCTGATACTTTAATGGGTAGAATCAGACGCGACACTCGTAATACAGGAAACGAACGAATGGAAATTGAAATTACGCGCATTATCAAAGTCTCACGATTCTGATTCGTTTCTCTAGTGTTCTCCGGTATTCTCCGGCATTCGCTAACACTTTGTAGAGTTCGAAAAAAAAAAATAAAAAAAAAATAATAGTATCGTATGTTCCAAACGGCGCTCCACTGCGAGTGATACGAACGTTTCAGTCGTCACGCAGTCGTTATTCACTGCTCGTCCATCGCAAATTCTCTGTTACTGAAACTCGCTAGAAATCTAATGAGCGAACTATTAGCTCAATTTTCATTGGTCCAAAAGATCGAGTTTCGATGTATCGAATTTTATCGAAAAAAAAAAAAAAAAAAAAATCGAAATGCTCGTTGCAGGTAAACATATTCGCTTTACTCGCTCTATTTCTGGATCTCGTGCAGCCTTGTTGAACGGCACTTGACGCGACCTTATCCGATGTTTGCCGAAGCCGCAAGCCGCTCAACCAGATTCATCACTATTTATAACGTTCTCGGCGTATAGTTAGAACGATTCTGGGTTCTCGCGTATATCCGTAGTTTCCATGGTACAGACAAAACGCGACGTCTCGCAACGAGCAGATGTAATTCTCACGTACTGACTGATGTGCCATTAAACGGTTTGGATGCCGGGGGCACAACGTCATTCTGGAAACGTTTTGCAGTGATTACGTCGAGGTCGAGGTTAGGCGGTCATCTCTCGTCTAGCATTTCGTTGTCATCATCAAACGGATCGAAATACATCAAAGAAATTGAATCAAATCGATCGATTAATATTCCGCATGTTTATAAATTCGAAACATCGATAATTCGTATTTTTTAAATATACGATAAAAAAAAAAAAAAAAAAATACGGATCCGAGAACAACAGTGAAAAAAGACGAAAAAATTAAATTAGGAAAAAATCGATGCATTAAAAAAATTAATAAAAATTTTATATAGGGGTACGGGACGCTTTTATGCATAAAACAGGTAAATTAAATTTGAGGTTAAGGTAAATTATTAAAAGCAATGCATCGACTACAGCTTTTAATATATCGTACATTACATTTTTTGAAATTTTTTTTTTTGCAATTACAACATTTTTGTATTCAAATTTCTTCGTTTTCGGAGATAATTATTTTCCATCAATGGTCATTGAGTGCTTTCTACGAATTAAAAAAAAATTCCGTTTCTCTCGTCTCAAGTAATTTTCCTATTTTTTTTTTACCACTGATGAATTCAGATTTTCGTTTGGTTTACGTGATACATCGAGTATCGTCATTTCTCTGAATGGCGTATTGGGATTGAGGATTGAGTTCTGAGAAACGCATCGATTCTATACGCAACAAGGATCTCGTCGAAACTCCATGCGTATTCGCTGCACACAGAAACCCAACGCGCGGAGCAATACTCTCGACTATAAGCTCAGATATACGGGAAAATCATTTCGCCGAGGCAATCTCGAGTTCCCGGCGTCGCGAGACTTCGATCTCACAATTGGGAGAGGATTGCCTCGACCGACTTTTTTCCTCTTTCGTTTTTTTTTTTTTTTTTTTTTTTTTTTTTTTTTTTTTTTTTTTTCGGGTCCTTCTCCTCGCGACGACGGAGACTCGCTCGTTCACTTGGCCAAACCTCGGCGCGCACTCTTCGGGGGTAAGAACGAACGAGTGTATACCCGAGGTTTGGGGATCGCGAGTGGGCGACACTCTCCTTCCTTCCGGTGAACGTCTTCTTCACGTTTCCCACCGGAATTCCCGGCTCTTCTTCTTCTTCTTCTTCGTATAGCTAAGGTACAGCAGAGAGGAAAAGTTTCGACAAACTTTCGCCGTACTCTCTTCCGCGAGTTCTAATGCACGAAGCTATCTCTTACTCTCATGATTCGCTTTTCCCTCCCACTTGCGCGCAGGGAAAAGGAAAGCATTAGCTTATCGCGATTGTTATCATTACAATTATTATTATTATCATTATTATTATTATTACAGTTACGAACATAATCAGCTTTATTATCGCGAGCACTCTGACGAAACGTGGGAAAACTTGGCGACGTGTATTTTTTTTTTTTTTTTTTTTGGTAGAGTGGTTTTGTGCGATTGTTCGAGTCGAGAATCGTTGCCGAACGAAAAACTTGGTTTCGCGTCTCAATTGTCCGAGAGATCGAATTATCGAACCGACAAATTAATTGATCGTTGGGAAAAAAAACGAAGTTACGCGATATGTCGACACGATTTTCCTTTTTTACGAGACGATGAAATTTATCGATGTGCGGTAGAAATTGAAGCTTTTTCTTGGCAAACTTTTTTTTTCTCTCTCTCTTGTAATTTTTATCGAATACGTGCGACTTTTTGACCGGAATGGATTTGGAGGAGTTAAAAAATACAATTTCTTTGAAAATGAAAAGTTGATGTAACGAGAAAATATCGCGAGAAAATGTCTCACTCGGTTCACGTTTTCGGAACGATAACCTTACCGTGGAGGAAATTGAGTGCCAACACTAGCGAGATTTTACAAGCTGCGAAAAGACCGCGAAGCATAGCCGCCCCGAGTGCGGAGAGCGCGCACAGCCCGACAAGGGGATGTTCCTCCGCCGCAGGAAAGCTTCGGGTCCATGAAACTTTTCTCGTAAAGTTTTCCGGCGACGTTTTCGTTTTCGTTGCTTCATTTGCTTTTACTCTTTTTTTTTTTTTACTTCTGTATACTTTTACTGTACTTCGCCGGGGTGAGCTCCGCTTAGCTGGGAGAATATATGTTCGTTGGTTATCTCGGAAACCAGCGTAAAGTCGGCTTCACTGAGGTCACGCATCTTCGGGATCTTCTATACGAGATTCTTCGCTTGGAAATCATGATACGAACGCGGCGCTTGTCTTGATATCGTAATCTTTCGAACAAAATTTGGTATTCTTTAACATAAAATGGAAAATTTTATTTTTGTTTAAAATAAAAATGTATACACGGAAAGAAAGGATCTGCTAGAAATTACTATGTTTCCTGGTAAAAATCCGACTGTGGCGCCAACTATCACGAAAATGCTCGATGTTATGGGATTTTTTACCATATTTAGGGGAATTTTTACCAATCTGATTGTAGAAATTTGCATAGTTCCCGTAATTTTCGATAGGTGGCGTCATTGACTCCGCACTACGAGAAATTTGCGATGTTTTTTTTACCAGATATATGGTAAATTGTATCGGATTCTTCGTGTAAATTTTTTTTAATTAAAAATATTTAAATAATAATAAAATTATACATTTTTATTTATTCCAATTTATGAAAAATTTTATATTATTAGCCTTATATTCTATATATTCTAGAGATTCATACTAAAATTATTAACGAGACTGGAAACGCTGAAGTTTCGGTAAAAATTGCGATCAAACTTGAGTTTATCGATAAAAAAATAATAGATGGACTCCACGTACACTCCACGTAACTCCAGTACTCGAGAAAATGTTAGCTATCCTTCAATTTTAAAGCAAAAAAAAAATGCAAGACCCTCCATCGCATTTTGCAACGCGTTTTTCATGATCCCGTAACAGTTCGAAGAGCGATTTTGGAAGTTCGCCAAGTGACCCGTCCCACGTATCTTTTTCCCGTAGAACGCGATGGTCACATCGGTTTTCTCAATATTTTCTCGAGAAGCAAAAATACTGCTATTAAAAAATATAAAAAATTGCAACGCCACTAAAAATAGTTACAACAAAAAGAATAGTTTCCCTCGTCGTTTTCATGTTCGATGTATTTTCCCCTACTAATCAAGAAATTATGAAAATTAACCTCCAAAATTATAATATTCGATAGAAAAAAGTGAAAAGAAATGCAATAATAATGTAAAAAATGAAAAATTTGATACAAGTCCCTAAACATTTTTTTCGGACTTCACATTGTTTGATATTTATCCCAAAATTTGTTGTCGGATCGGCGTTCAACCCTTTTCCATAATTTTCGTTTTCGTTTCACGAACCGAAATGACAAGTTGCTAATTGAAACGTCAGAATTCTAAATAGCTTGCTTCGGGACCGGACATTTTGCCGGATTTCTGCTGTAGGCTAACAAGGGATGATTTAAATTTTAGTCCCATCGGACGAAAGACGGGGAAATACCGGGTATAGAGGGGGTGAGAGGAGTCGCATAGGTAAAATATAGCTGTGCGTACGTTGGTTCTGTTCAGTGATCGTTGGTGCCTCGGAGGCACATTTGCATGAATCTGCCACGAGCACGCAACGTCCAGTCCCCGTTTCCTCCTCCTCCTTCTCTTCCTCTTCCTCTTCCTACGAGCGCCAAATTTGCTATTGCAGCAACGGCGGCCGTTGTACGTACCGCAGTTATTAGCACCTCAAGTAAACGGCCAACCATCAGTCACTGCCATACAACTGTTTCATTCTCTCCAATATGTTTCGCAGGCTGTGCGCTCCAAAGCGTCCGAAAGCTGCACCGCTTACCCTCCTCCATTCGACGATCCGAAATACATCTATAAATTCTCCGGTGAACCGGAAAGGTATCGGGAAATTCGTGGCTACGATAGAACGGGTGAAAGACCAAACGAGAGTCCGGGCGCGCGGAAGACGAGCTTCGAAAATTAAGCGAAACAACTCTCTGCGCCGCCTGTAAAACTCCACTGGTAACGCCCCTCCCCCTCCCGCTTTGGAAAAACGGAAATGCACGCAGCTCCGTATCATATAGTTAGTTCTATCTAAAGTTTATTGTACATGTTATGTTATAATGCCCCGGAGCCTTGTCATGTTTCGGACGGATAAAGTAATCTAGTGGTACACGTAAAACAGGTGTAGAAATTTTTATAAAAACTATTTTTTTTTTTTTTTTTTTTTTTTTTTTTTTTTTCATCGCAATTCATATTTAAAATATATGAATGTAAATGAAAATTATGTTCGAAAAAATATATGTGGTATTCTATTCTGTGGGAAAATTACGTTATCGACTGTGTAATGTTATTGTCACCGATCGAAGATAATTTAACGTATCTCTCCCGAGACTCCTCTCTGGAGTAATAATCGGCGAGGGAATCGAGATACGAGTCAATCGGCTTCGCTCGACGCACTTTGCAATTTTTTCTTTTTTTTTTTTATCTCTGTTATCTTTGCGTCGAATTGATTTATTCTTTGGCGAGCATCAAAATATGATCGCAATCTTTGTGCAACAAAATCGCCGTCACCTTCAATACTTTTTTTTTTCTTTCGTCAAAATCAAATACTTCGCGAAGTCGAAAAGTTGATCTTTCGCGAATGAATAATCCGAAAAAAAACGATACAGGAGTATTTTTGCAATTTTTTTAAACCCGAATTAAAGAATCCGGAAGAAATATCGTGGACCACCTAAAGTAATTACATTTTTACACTTCGAATAAATTTAAAAAAAATCAATTTACAAATTTGAAAATTATTGTCTAATAAAAAATGATTTCTCCCTTTTTACAGTTGAAACAAAAACATAAGTTATTATTATAAACAAATAAATTATAATAAACACAGCAGCATACATATTACATCACACGTTTAAAATTATACTACACGAGAAATCCTATTAATTAAAAAAATCCTCGCGAGTTAATGCATAATTTTCAGAATCAATCATCAAAAATACGTTTCATGATTCACAGAAGTAATATACCATTTTTTTTTATAACATTAAAAAATCACGAGATCCCAGTGAAACGGATATATAACTCCGATCTTTTGCGTTGGCGGGCAGTGATTTAAAAATAGAAGTTCACTGCTCTTCGGAGTTTTTAATAGATCCGCAATTACCTTTCGTGTCTCCAGTAGTTTGCCTCAACCCCCCAAATGCTCCGAAATACTCGTATTTCGTCTCCAAAAATCGCGCCTTGTTAAAAAACTGCTTCCCGAAGGATTACCGCAGTTTTAACGGAGTCCAGCAGCTGCGATATATGTTTCCGCTTCTTATATATAAATCCAACCGAAGTTGTAAAATGATAAGTAGCCTTATAACAAGTAAGCGAAGAGCGTCCGGGTAAAGAATATTCCAAGAGGATGAAGATAGTAACAGTCCAGTGGCACTTGTTACCATACCGGAGAATCCAGAAAGCCGAAGCTAAGCGAACGAAAAGGAATAGAGGGCGCAAAGCTTGCAAGAAGGAAGATAGAGAGTTCGCTTTAAAGTTCAACACTTTTATTATGTCGAGTCTCAGTTGCCGGCGACTTTCAAACTTGTCGACCAGCCACCCGCCCGCCCTCTCCACCCCATGGACTACGTTCCTTCCTATAATGCCACCCCGACGTAAGGAATTTTTAATTTCTAACGACGTTTAATTGCACAGAAGCTCTCGCACTCGGGTCAAATCGGAGTGGAGAGAGAGAGGACTGTTGGACAGGGGGAGGGGGAGGGAGGGAGGAGGAGGGGTGGTTTTCATCCCCCGGCAAGTGACGGAGGTGTGGAGTGGAGAGAGAGGACTGTCGGACAGGGGGAGGGTGGGGAGGCGGAGGGGGAGGGGGATGGGGGTGGGGGTGGTTCTCCCCCGGCAAGCGACGGGGGTGGGTTAGCATCAGCGCGAAAGTATATACCACATTGAGACCACGCGAGAGAGAGGGAGAGAAAGGGAGAGGGAGAGAGAGAGAGCGTTTTTTCGAACGCCGAGACGGAAGGATAGCGAGAGAGCCGAACAGACGAGGCGACCTAAGACCTCGTTATGAAAATATTCTATCGACTTTCCGCACCGCCGGAAACCCTGGAGTATTAAAACTTCTGTCGCCTGGTTGCTTGTCGGGTCTGTCGGTTTCTTCTCTCTTCCTATCAACTCTCCACTCTCGACGTTCTATCTCTCGCACACCATTTCTCTTTGTTTCCGCTTTACTTAGAACGGGGATTCCCCGACCCTCGCCGCACCTTCTTTACTATCTTACCAGAGGGATCATTGGGGAAACGTCGGGTCGGTACGCTGATCCTTCCAAAGGATTCTCGAGAAACTCAAATCTCTCTCTCGGACAATTCATTTGGATAAATTTTGATATCGGCAATGTTGACTCTCCGATGCCTTATTATATTCGTTATCGCCTTTTCCATGGCTACTGATTCTTCGATAAATCGGAGTTCGGATTCACTGAAATGAAAAATTATCGGATTAACGAATATCGCGATTATAGGCGTTGGAATGCATTTTTTAGGGGTTTAACGATTGATTTGCCTGTTTTCAGTTTAATTGGATCGATTATCGCGAATTATTTCGTTTATTTCATTTTGTCGATTATTTCGTTGGGATTAATATACATTTTTTTTAATGGCGGTAATTCCACTTTTGGGTGATTCAGTGAGATGTTTTTTCGATTTTATTAATTTTTTTTTTAAGTTTATAAGTTTTCGTTTCGTTCGAAGTTTCTGGTCGAAGTTTCGGCTATACGTCACTGGGCTATGACATTGAATTCTTTAATTAGAAACGATTTACAAGCTTTGCTATAGTTGAAACACTGGTACAGCTGTACTTGCGCGCTGTAGATATCATCACTTGGATATATAACTCGTGTATAACGCGGAGTTCTATAGCTTCGGTTGACCCTGAGAGCTTTTCGCTGTCGTGTTCGCCTCGTCCTTAAGAACGAGAGATATACAGAGCTCTACCGATACGCTTGGGAACTCTCGTCTCGTAAAACTTCCGACGAGCGAGACAAGCCAAAAGTATAATAAAGAAAAGAAAAAAAAAAAAAAAAAAACAAGAAAATAAACTTCGAAGAGTAGAATATTCCGACAGTTAATCCTTTTATGAACGGAATGAAGCTTCGAGTCCGTAGACGTCGAATGGATTAACGAGAGCTCTGAACTCGAGAACTTCGGATACACGTATTGCGGTGAATTACAACAGTCGACGCAATTTATGTCTGTCATTGACGAAGAGAGTTGTAAAGTCGGAATCGCACTATAGCGATTTTCTGTTTTTTTGCAATTTCGTCAAACGATTACTTATTCGTTCAATTTTTTTTTACTCATTTATGTAATATTTCGTAACGAAATTTTAATTGTTTTAAAAGTAAATTGCAATGATTTTTTTTTTTTTTTTTTTTAAATATATATATTTTTCAGATAGAAATTAACAGTTAAAAATTTTTTTTTTTACAATTATCTCGGAGTTATTCAGCAGATTTTTTTTTTTTTTTCATAAAATTATATTTTTGAAAAGGTAACGACTGTTAGTAACGACTGTTAGCCATCTTTTCGGGATGTTGAATACAATATTTTTTTTTTTTTTTATGAACCCTAATTTATCGCGCCGACGAAGACGATCGCTCTATTTTATTACCCCGCATAGCTACGTTCCAC
This sequence comes from Buathra laborator, assembly GCA_934046635.1. Classification (NCBI taxonomy): domain Eukaryota; kingdom Metazoa; phylum Arthropoda; class Insecta; order Hymenoptera; family Ichneumonidae; genus Buathra; species Buathra laborator. The sequence continues at coordinate 8,303,929 of OW203902.1, forward strand.
CTCGGGAAGTCAAGCTCAAGGTAACACCACCGTTAGAGCACTTTATTCTATTATTATCCGGTCACTGTTTAGCTCATCTCCTCCGTGAATTCGTATGTGCGATTTCCTCGTCGCTCGTCGCTCGCGTGAGTCTCCGCCAACGAATTACGGAACGTTAAATAGAATGATATACGATAGATAAGAAGCCAACGCCGGCGTAGCGATATGCTAATCATTTCCTCCTAAATTTTTCAAGTAGTTGCTATTTTTTTTATTTTTTTTCGTGCTGATCGCACGCGACAAAAGTAGCGTTATATCGGTGGGTAATCATCCAATCATCATTCTCAGTCATCTTTGAAGCGCGGAATTCAAAACCCGCAGAGCTATCTCGTGGTGACTTTCGGCATCGAAGTCGTCGAGTTCTCTGCCATACCGATTATAGTACTCAGCGTAACGCACAACAACCGATTACACGATAGTCGAAGAAATCTCGTAGCAAATTCATCCTTTTGACAATTTTTTCTCCGCTCCGAATTTCTCTGTTTATTTTATTTCATTTTTTTTTATGCTAATGAAATATTCTAAAAATGTATGATACGTTTTTTTCCGATTTTTTTTTTACGTTTATCCAAAAACGGCAAAGTGTCGCTTCATTCTCTCTATTTTTTTTTTTTTTTTTTTTTTTCGACAATGTAGTTTCGCCTCGCGAGCTTATTTTCGCCGCTTTGGTGTACCTACACATCGCTGTTTCATCTAACGGAAAATTCAACCGAGAGTTTTGCGATAGTTGCGCACACGTTTATAGATGCGGGTAAAAATGAAAAAAAAAAAAAAAAAAAACTATGAAGAGAGAATAAAACTTTTCCTCTTTCCATCCTCTGTCCCCACCGAGTTTCGAAGAATTTCTCGATGTTGTTGCGCTCTTTCTTCCCGCTCCGGTGGCGGCCAACTTTTCGAACGAAAATCGTACGCGACTTTGAGGAAATCCGACGTGAAAAGACCCTTTTCACACACAACCCCTCCCCTTCGTTACTGTATTATTTGTTACTCGACTCTTCGTCGTGTTTATTTTCGAACGTATCAAACTTTATCGGCAATTTGTCATCGGGAATTCGTGACGAATAAAATTGAACCATTTTGCGAGACCGGAGATCCTATCGGATTTTCGAAAAAAAAAAAAAAATGTTTTTAGAAATGTAGAAATGTAAAAAAAATTATTTGGGAATGAAAAACTTCGGTTCTATATATAGATCGCGAAAGATTTTTTATAACCATTTTTTTTTTTTTTTTTTTTCATTTTTTTAGCCCACCGACTTTCAAAACAGCGACACCGACATCGCGAACACAATTGAAGCTTCAGCTTATGCGAGAACAGCTACAGGAACAAGAGAGACGAGAAGCCGAATTCCGACAGAGTTTGCAGCAACAAAGACCTGCAGCTGCGCCGCCGCGACCTGTACCACCCGCACCTTTGCCCACCATCGGCGTTGACGTTCCTCCACAAGTTTTACAAGTACGTTGAAAATTATCGTATAAAGTTTGATCCTTAGAGTTTCCAGTGAATTTTGATTCCCGAAAAAAAAAAAAAAAAAAAAAAAAAAAATTGAACACAGAAAAAAAATCAGTGAAATCGAGAAAATCGGCAAAATCGGATAGCAAAACAAATATTTAATTCATTGAATTGACAATTTTTTTCCTTACTATGACAATTTTTTTTTTCAACAACCGATTTCGTCAGTCGAACCAATTTTTTCCTCCATTTCGTAGACTATAATATATTTTTGCGGTCCTTCGATATAATTTCTACATAAATCGCGACTAATCACGAAATTTGCTGATTCCGCGAATCGTTTCGATAAAAAAAAATAAAAAAAAATGTTTCGCATCATTTTATAGTCTACGAATTGTGCTGCTGGTTGATTAACATAATGAATGAAAGATGAAAGGTATGCATTTAGCAGGAAATCGCGGATTATCGTTTGCGATTCCATTCGGCGAGTTAAAAGCATCCAACGCGCATCTTCGCTAAAGATAGCGACTTAAAAAAGTTATTTTCGTGTAATATCTTTAAATACGTCCTGAACACGTAACATTAAATTATGAAATTTACATAATCCAATTAAACTGTGTAATTAAAGTATTACGTTCATTCGCAACATCCGTCGTCACGCCGTCAAGTAATTAACTCGTTGCGTTTCCTTCGGCGACAATCGCGTAGAAAAAAAATGTTATCTCTCTACGTGTTGCGATCAAACGAAAAGGAGAGACATATCATACCGCTTATCGTTTTGCACTTCGAGATAAAAGTAAAAAATAATCCTTATTTTATATAATTATCAACAAACACAACAATAAATAATAAAAAATAAAAAAAACTCCGAAATCCTCCCGATGTATGCAGGAAAAAAAAAAAAAAATTAAATAAGTATAAAATTTTTACGATCGGACATTCGTAATATTTGCTCAACACAGTAAAATAAAAAATCTTAGATTTGATTTACCCGGAGTTCCAAAATCATAAAATCTTTGCCTAAACTCGTAAAAAAAACGTATTTTTCATTTTTTTTTTTTTTTCTTATCGTTATACCTCGTTGCCTTGAATCTTCAGAATCGTATACTTATTACCTCGTGAAGGGGGAAAAAAAGCGAAGGCAGCTTTTCTCGGGGATAACGTTAACCGGAACTCTCTCGCACTCTCTCGCTCTCCCACTTTATCGTTAATAGTGTCGTACATTTTACTGTGTTTACTATTATACGTTTCTCTCGCGTATAAGAGTAACATGCAGGAGAGCAGAGAGGCGCGCATAGCCCGCCGGTGTTGCGATAAGACGGGTTCATAGTTTGCTGAAGATTACTCTCGTATTGCGTGCGTTACTAACGCCGCACGGAAAAGCGCGTAAAAGGTAAAGGCGCGTAATAGTCCAGCGCAACGTCACGAAATAACTCAGTTGCCAACCGGATGAAGAGGCGAGAAGGCGTGTAATAGCTTTCTTTGGGATCACAAAGAATGCCGAGGAAAATTTATACCCGAAGGGTTGACATGTCGCGTGTACTAAAAGCTAAAAACCGCAGCTTCGGCGTTATTACGAAAAATCGTGTCGAATTATACGTCTGCCTGTGCGCTTTCCCGGGGTACAGTATTATCGATAGCGCTTGTAACTTTGAACAAAGCAATTTTTTTCCCCTCAAAGTAAAAAGCTGAAAGCTTAAACCCTTTTATCCGACACTATCGAGACTTCGGAAGGAATTCGCGTTCATTCATTATTCGATGTTAATTAAATAGTAATTAAATCGGAAGCCGAGCGATCATTGGCTTAAATTTGAATCGAAGGGAAGATGAACTCTGAAACAATAGTTTTTTTTTTTTTTTTTTTTTTTTCGATGTTTCGAGTTTCAAAAGTGCGAATGCAACAAGCGCTGTAAAGTTTGTAGGGAATACCGTGTTGGAGAATCTTCGCCCTTAAATCTGCGTAAACTTCGAGAGACGGTGAAACAACATCGCGGAAGCTAAACTCGTATAGCTTTACTATCCGCGAAATCTTCGAGTCTAACGTAACCGCAGTTTTCCGAGTATCTAATTGTCTACGAAGAGCCATTTCTCGCCTTTGCCATAAAAACAGCGAAAGAGAGATTGTCCGATGACATATCTCACGAGACATCGGCGAACGTTGCTCCGGTTTCGTCGAGGATGGGAATGGAGAGGAGGAACGGGGAATAAGGGTCTTCCAGAGGAGGCTGTAGCCTCGTAAAGAGATAAGAAGTAGTCGCCGCACTCTGTTTCTTCCTTCCGATTCTTTTCCCCGTTCTTTTCTCCATGTCGTTTATGGCAATACGTGGAATTCATCCAATTTCGCTTCATCCGACTTGAGAGAGAAGACAAACCCATTTATCTGTATACGCCGAGCGTTGTATGCAATCGAATTACTTTATATCGAAGAAATTTCGTCACCGTTTCGGCGCTCTTGCGACATCGGAGTTAATCTGAACGAACTCTGCATCGTTGCAACGATATATTGAACATTTTTCGATTCTTTTTTTTTTTTTTTTCACATCCATAAAAAAATAATCAGTAAAGTGCAAAATTTAAAAAAATGAATAACCCGATAATTTCGGAAATTCAGTTAATACCGATTCGGCAAAAATGCTGTTTATTAACCCTTCTGAAGTCGTATAATAAAAAAAAATTGTCAAAAAATAAATCGAAATATAGATATAGTCGCTGGAAAAGTTATTTGGTTTTTTTTTTTTTTTTTTTTTTTTTTTTTTCGGAAGAAAAATTATAGCTTCCGATAGCGCGTATTTGTAAAGTTTTTTTCTCGTTTTCACAGGTGAGAACGTTGTTGGAAAATCCAACGCGTTATCACGTCGTCCAGAAACAAAAAAATCAGGTGAGGCAATATCTGCACGAATCGTTTCGGGGTGCCGACAGCGATGCGACGAACGGTGTTCTCGGAAGGAGTATCGGTAGCGAGGGCGGCGGTAGCGGTGAGACCGTTGACACGGGACCACCGTCGCAGGTGCAACCGATGGTTGTTCAAAGTGCTCCACCAGGTACGGCGGTACATCAGCCAAAGCCGCAGCACCCTCATCTCGCCTCTTATCCACACGCACCGGCGTTACTTGGTAGAGTACCCGGTGTCGCGTCCGCCAGTCCCGATCCCATCAGCGGTGCCATGTCGCCGGGGTTATCGAGTGTCGCGACCAGTAATTCCGAGGTAAGTAATTATTAACGAATAACAACAAAAAATCAAAATTTTCGAAAACTTTGAAAAAAAAAATCAAAAACCAAAAATATTTTGGAAATGAGTTAAAAAAAAAAAAAATCGTAAATCACGTAGAAACTTCGTGAGGTAAGTCATTATTTACGAATAACAACAAAAAATCACAATTTTCAAAAACTTCGTAAAAAAAAACCAAAAACCAAAAAATTTTTGGAAATGAGTAAAAAAAAAAAAAAATCGTAAATCACGCAGAAATTTCGTGAGGTAAGTAATTATTCACGAATAACATAAAAAAATCACAATTTTCGAAAACTTCGTAAAAAAAAACCAAAAATATTTTGGAAATGAGTAAAAAAAAAAAAATATCGTAAATCGCGTAGAAATTTCGTGTTAATTAATCGAAAAGATGAATAAAAATTTCGCGGCTGTTGTTTACTTAATTTTTCTTGAAAATTAATCTCTGATGCTGGTAAACCTTTTTCTTCGGATATATCGATGACGTCGAAAAAAAAAATTGATCGATGATGGGAAAAAATTCACGTATCTCGATATCGATTTACTTTTAAACGTTATGCAACTTTGCGCGGCGATCAAAGGCTACGGAAAGTAATTGTGCTTTAAAAAATGATTTATACTCTGCAAGAAAAAAAAAAAAAAAATTGGATATAAACCGCCGGAGGAAATTTAAACGCGTTGCTGAGGTGTTAATCGCGACGGAAGGCTACCGAAATTTTTGGTGCCTATAGTATAGATTGTGAACCTTTAGAATTTACACCCCGAAGCGTTAGGCGAGCGATACGGTGTTGCGTTCTCGATAATAGCCGCGTTGTGTTGCGCCGTCGGCGACGCTGGCAATGTTTGACGCCGGTAACCGGATTTCGGGAGGACCCCTCCGGCCATCGTTCGCTTCTATATATCTGCTCTACAGATGCCACAGAATTTCACAGCGGCTCTCACGATTTCACAAGATCTTGACTGCCAGGTACCCGAGTGTACATATCACGAGTTCCCAAAGGGAATTTCTCTTGTTTGCTCGATTTTTTTTTGTTATCTTCCTTTTTATTTTCTTTTTTTTCTCTCAACTGTTAACCCAACGGGCGTTTTAAAAAGGTCGGTTGAGCGATCAAATTAGGTTCGACTTTAAATTATATTAGGGGCTGTTTAGCAGTAAAAATTTACGAAAAGGGTAAAGAAAATTTTATGAAAAGGGTAAAAAAAATTTTACGAAAAGGGTAAAGAAAATTTGACGAAAAGGACAAAGTAAATTTTTCTAAAAACTGAGCAAAGATCGCAGTTATACAAAAAATCATATAACCACCATACAAATCTCGAGTACCAAAGATCTTCGGGATAAATTTTCATCCCAAAAAAAAAAAAAAAAAAAAAATAGTTAAAGTCCGATGATTTTTTTTTACCCCCAATTTTTTCCCGAGTTGCATCTCACAGTCGATTTCGATCTAATGATATTCGAAAATAAATATCATTAGATCGATTAAACGAAAAGGGTAAAGAAAATTTTACGAAAAGGGTAAAAAAAATTTTTCGAAAAGGATAAAGAAAATTTTCCGAAAAACTGAGCAAAGATCGCAGTTATACAAAAAATCATATAATCAGCATACAAATCTCGAATACCAAAGATTTTCGGGATAAATTTTCATCCGAAATCGAAAAAAAAAAAAAAAAAAAAAAGTCCGATGAATTTTTTTTACCCCCAATTTTTTCCCAAGTTGCATCTCACAGTAGATTTCGATCTAATGATATTCCGATTTTCTCTGCGCCACCCTCGCGTTATATTCTCACTCGCGAATATTCACGCGTCATACGCGAAACTGCAATGCCGCGCGCGCGGGTGGTGCGTGACAAGCGCCGCGGCGCGTTCGAACCCTCTCTGTCGGCTCTCGTTCGCAAAGTCAACGGGCCGTGCGGACTACGGCGGCTCGTAAATCTCGATTTTTTTTTTCGTTGTGTATGTGTTACTCTTTTTCGAAATAAATGCTGCGCGATTTTTTCGTTCGTCGGCAGACGAGCGCGGACCGTGGGTGACGGATTTTCGCGCAACCCTTTCCTCTTTCGCTTGGTACCGTTTTGCCATTTTTTTTTTTTTTTTTTTTTTTTTTTTTTTTTTTTTTTTTTTCGCCGAAAGCGTTCATTTTGCTTGTTTGTTACACCTCTCGTTCCATATCGCAATACGAACGAGAGAGGGTGTCGGCCCTTTTATCTTGCCGTCAACCAACCGGCCAACAGTCCCTCTGTCGCATCGGGCTGACAACGTTAATTATTACTCTTTATTATCGGATATATATGAGTTGCGACCGCCTCCCCACCCCCTCCCACCCCTTTCCACCGGTGCACAGCTCACAGTATGGACTGCATCGCGAAAAAACAACGGCGTGACGAGTGACGATGGACTAACGTTGATGTTACGATTCATTTCATTTCGCGTATACCGTTTCGTTTCAATTTTTTTTTTTTTTTTTTTTTTTTTTTTTCGGGAATCTGTCGATGATAATATTCGATATATCGATATCAATAACTTCATACCTCGAAATAATAAAAAAAAACCCGATTGACGTCAATACTGTATTAATTTAAAAAAATTATTTGTTTTTTTTTGCCGCATATGGAAATTAAGTTATATTGAAATTTTTTTTTACAATTTATTAAATTCAGAATTTTCATTTACTGAATTATTAATCATCGAAATTTGTCGGTTTGTGAAAAATATATATTCCGAAATGTTTCCGTAATTTACAAATTTTCGACGAAAATTTATTGATGATATTCGATGTATTGTTGATATACTTTTTTTTTTTATTTGCAAGACATTTTTTTCACGTAAAAAAAAAAAATTACTCGATGCGAGAATAAGCGTCGATGACATAAGAAATTTAAGTTACATAAATCGAGTTGAGTAAATAGTCCAATGGGATTTTCTGCTTCTAATGTTTTCGCTTTGACTCCCCCTCCCCTTTCGTCATCACGGTATTTCTCATCCCTCGACGAATGTAAGGCAATTCCATCGAGTTTTTCAATTAAGAAGTTCCCGGTACTCGAGAGCCCTATAGACCGGAGTTTTCTCTGATCGTCTTATAGACATCGCAAGAAGTCCGTCGATGTTCGTGAGAACTTGATGATTCGTAATAAACGAGAGACGATTGTCTTTGATAGAAAAAAAAAAAATGTTTTCTTTTTTTTTTTTTTTTTTCTTTTCAATTTTTCTTTTTTTTTTTTAATACAATTTTCACCGTTTCTCGTTTAAATAATTTTTTATCTTTTATATAATCACTCGCCGACTTCATAGCCGCCGCTCGGTACGGTGGAGAGAGCGCCGCTGCTGCGCTCAGCTTAACGAAGCTTCGTTAAAAGTCTTTTTTTCGAAAGTGCCAAGTGCTTCTCCATCTACCGAACGACGGCGAGAATTTGTCGGCAAAACTTGTCGCTCTCTCTTTGTCTCCTCAATTCTGAAAAAATCGGGGAAAACACATTTTCAAGTGTGTCTCGGATCTGCTCTCTGTCGCAAGCGCTCCGAGTATAAAACGATTGAGAGACTCGTCAACAGCGCTAACGACGTGAAAACGAGTGTATAGCGTTTGTTCGAAGAATGGGCATTAATCGTTCCGCGAGAGAAGGAGGAAAGAAGATTTTTCCCAAGTGTACGAATGCGGCAAACCTGTGATATAATTGACGCAGTAATTACACGCAACGATTAGATATACATTCAGCCTATTGGCCTAATTACGAATCGCAAAAAAATTCAAAAAGATTCCTGAAAACCTCGTTAAACGGGTAAAGTGGAACGAAAAAACGATAAAAAGAGATTAAAAAAAAATAGAGTACACTTACGAGGTCTTTGACTGCTTTTCTGCGATATTTTGCGAAAATTTATCGATTTATAAATCCGTATAAATGGCTCTTAAAAGAAATGAGTAAAAAAGATCGAAAAATAAAAAAAAAAGATCGAAAGATAAAAAAAAAAAGATCGATTAGATATACATTCAGCCTATTGCCCTAATTACGAATCGCAAAAAAATTCAAAAAGATTCCTGAAAACCTCGTTAAACGGGTAAAGTTGAACGAAAAAACGATAAAAAGAGATTTAAAAAAAAAGGAGTACACTTACGAGGTCTCTGGCTGCTTTTCTGCGATATTTTGCGAAAATATCATATCGATTTATAAATCCGTATAAATGGCTCTTAAAAAAAATGAGTAAAGAAGATCGAAAAAAAAAAAAAAAAAAAAAAAATCGATTAGATATATCTAATCGAAATCCGTACAAATGGCCCTTAAAAAAATGAGTCAAAAAGATCGAAACATAAAAAAAAAGATCGAAAAATTAAAAAAAAAGATCGAGAGATAAAAAAAAACGATCGATTAGATATATCTAATCGAAATCCGTACAAATGGCCCTTAAAAAAAATGAGTCAAAAAGATCGAAAGAAAAAAAAAAAAGATCGAAAAATAAAAAAAGATCGTATCGTTGACTCCGAAAAAAAAAAAAAAAAAAAATGCGCATTTTTATGATTTACGATTTTACGGTTTTAAAACTTTACGGAGCGAACAGAGGTGCGAAAATAAGTGTACTGTTCGAGAGTACAATGCGTATCACTGGTACGTATAATTCGCACGTATAATTCGCGTCATGCATATATGCGTTGCGCGCAGGTTGCCAACGATAATCGTGTAAAGCTCACCAGTTCACGAGATATCGAACGATATCCATTCGGACGCTATGCGAATGGCAAATATACGTTGAACTTGTATACATAGGCGTCGTACGTACCTATAAGCCGATGTGTACTTCTATTGTACGTATAGGTATTTCACTTACAACGGGGTAACCGAGTGAACAGAAACGACGATATATACATACAGTCGGAACACATATATACCAATAGGTTTACGTGTAGAGGTTTCGAAGGTGAGGCGGAGGTCTGTTCGCGAGGTCCGCAATTTCCGTGGTTCCCACCGCCTCTGCTCGCGGCTATTCGAGAACAGCTCTCGGTCTCGCAATTCTCTCACCCCTTTCTTTTTATCCCTTTCTCTCGCTTCCTCTTTCACGACCCCGTATTTTACCAGAAGAACGCTCTCCTCCCCTCTCCAACGTACATACAACGTATATATACATATATAGCAGTGGGTATAGCGCGCCAATTCTTGAACCAGCGAAACGCGGAATATCTCACCTCTTCGTGTATATAAAAGTCACGAAAAAATTCAGCATCCACAGAAAAGATTTGTTAAATTCATATAAATTTCGCGCAATTTTTTTTTTTTTTTTTTTTTTTTTTTTTTACTACTATTTCTCGCACCGGTCGGTTAAATAGCTCGGTCGGGTCACGAGACGAGAAAACTTTTAATTGTTTCGAACAAACTTATGCGGATGAAACAAGTTAATTTCTATCACCGCGGATACACACGAAATATTTCACATATTAATTTTTTCAGTGTTACTAATATTTATGAATTCCTGTGATTTCGCGAATTTCAACGAGATTTGTGATTTAATAATTCAGACATTCGTCAGATTCGTTTTTACCGGTTTTTATTAATGGAAACGACAATTTCGCGTCAAGAATGTTTGATGAGATTATACGAAGAGTTTTGATTTTTTTCTCTTCGTAATAATTGTCATAAAAATTTGAAGCGGTATACATTTTTTGTGTGATTGGAAAAAAAAGATGTGTATAAAAAAAAAATTCGGATTCGATTCATTTTTTTTATTAACATCGACCGTTGAGAATTATGAAAAAATGATATTAATAAAAAAAGTATTATTTCGCAAAAAAAAATTCCCGAAAAAATTAGAGTTACAAAAATTTGTTATTTACAAGATATCCCCCCAAAAAAACAAATTTTATGTGCAAAAAGAATTATTCAAAAATTATATAATTAATAGAAAAATAATTTTAATTATATAGTAATTATATATTTAATTAATTATTCGTCAATATATATCTCGCGGCAAAACGTTCAGTCAATATCTCAATTCAATATATAGGTATATATACTTAATTTTCATGGGGGATACCGGCCTGTGACTCGACGAATTTACTAATAGCAGCTACAACTCGAAGGAGTAGCGCAGTCCTTCCCCCACTTCGATCTCTCGCAATCGTGTAATTAACGTGTTCCCACTGTTGATCGAAGCTTTAATAAGTGACAATTGTTTTTCCCCTCCGCACGCGCATTTAGGCATTTGAGAATTAAGTCGGCCCATAAATATTTATTACACGATGTCTTCCCCTCTAAAAAAAAAAAAAAAATATAAATATTTATTACACGATGTATTCCCCTTTAAAAAAAAAAAATTATAAATATTTTTTACACGATGTATTCCCCTTTAAAAAAAAAATTTATAAATATTTTTTACACGATGTTATTCCCCTCATAAAAAAAAATAATATAAATATTTTTTACACAGTGTATTCCCCTCATAAAAAAAAATATATATAAATATTTTTTACACGATATATTCCCCTCATAAAAAAAAGAAAAAAAAAAAAAAAAATCGCCTCTAATTATGATTATTATTATTCCGTAATAAAACTCCGATCTCTCGATGTCCTCTTCGCTCCAATTAATTAATATCAGATCCGCGATGAAATAAAAAAATGAACATAAAACGCCATTTTTTCGCGACGTCGTTCCGTCAAAGAATTCCGTTGATATCGGCAAATGCGGCTTTTGCTTTAACTTAATTTTGAAACAATTACTTTTCCATTGATAACCTCAACTCCTCTCCCCTCACGCGCGGAGTTTGCAAGACACACGCGCCGGATACGTGAAAATTTTACGTTTCCTGTATGCCGCACGGAATAACACAGATTATCGTCGTAATCGAGACTTTCGTTATCGGGTTATCGATTAATCGGGAATTTGATCGATAGGCGGTTGTTTAATCACTAAGATTATTGGCGATAAAGTGCCGAAGCGTTGAGTGCACCTGATGCGCGTTTAACCGCGAAATATATGCTTTAAGGTTTGTGAATCCCGAAAGATATTATTTGGGTCACGTAATAGCGAAAGGCTGACTTTGAAATTCTTGTTCCCTATCGTAGTAATTAATATAATGCGCACGTAGTTACGCTATTCGACATATATACGCATTTATAGTATGGAAACTCGTCATCTTCGCGGAACGTACTTTTGTCTAAGAATCGCGGAGATTCATTTATCTTCTTATCGGACGCGAGTCTCGCACTTCTGTTTCGCCTTGTCGATCCCCGACGTTATTATACCATCTTCGGCCTTCGCTCGTACGCTAGCTGACGATGTTTCACTCGCGTCTCTTCACCTCGAACTTCTCTGCAATTTGCATGACGCAAAGCGGCAAGCAATTGGATAATTAGTCGAGGCTATCGACGACTCGTAATCTTTTCGCAATCGCACATTATTATATCTCCGTATATATATATACCATTCGAAACTTTCGACGTGCTGTATCGCGCGCGAGATAATACTTCGATCGATTGAATTAACTGATAAATCGGCAGAGAGAGAAAAAAATGATTGCGACAAATCGTCGATGCGCAACGATCGGAGAAATACGTCACAAAGTTTTTTGGCCATAAGTCGCGGGGACTCACGTTTTTTTTTTTTTTTTTTTTTTTTTTTTTTTTTTTTTTTCTCTCGATCTCTCGCGCGTACGCGCTCCACTTTCTCCGCGATCAAAGTGCGCGCCGAGGGAACAATTTTCGTGGGAACGCCGCGAATTTAAATGATCGTCTAAATTCTCTCGGATATTGTATCATTTTTTTAACTCGATTCTTCTTTTTTTTTGTTTTTTTTTTCACTCGTGTGTACAATGAACTAGAGATACGGAATGATGATTATCGACGAAGAAATAAAAATTTTGCAAAAAATTTCAAAATTGAACTTTTTGTTAACTTAATTTGGTTATTATAAAAAATGTAATTAAAAATAATTTAACAAAAATTAAAAAATTTCCGATTGTTTACGAAGTATAATAAATAAATTCTATTAATAAAAAACCGTAAAATAATAATTTATTATTCGCGTATTATAGTTGAGAAATTTCCACAATTAATGACGAAACGATAATTTTTTTTAAAAAAGATTTTTTAATTTTTTACTGACCAAAGTTCGAGTTCTTGAAGTTTGTATCCTTCCACTTGTCTTCGGAGTGCCGCGCGGTGTTAGAAAGTAAAAATTCTTCGATTCCGCCTCCGTAATGTATAAACATTTTTTTTTATTTTATTTTTTTTAATTTCATTTCGTTAACGAGATCTCATTGTCGTCTCCATCGGCTCTTTAATACAATACAATAAAAAAACTCTGTCCAATTTTCGGACTCTTTATTATTGTGAGATCTGATTGCTGCGGGTCACACAAGACGGTTACGAGATCAAGTCGAATATTTATCCATCTCCGAGATCGAGTGCCGCGATGTTTTGGCCGCTATGCGGGTTGAGTTCATTGTGCGCGCGATACGCTGCTATTGTTGAACCAATACGGATTTTGACCAACGAGAATGCCAAACGCCCGAAGCGTTTCGGAATATTATAGATATATCGACATAGCCGTCGAGATTTCTCCGTTAGAGTACGAAAAATACGTAACACAATCGCGAGCCTCGATACTCCGAAACGCGCACTCGAGACGTCGAGACTACGGCTAAGTCCGCCAAAATTCTGTGTCCCTCTCGTTCGCGTCGTACGGCAGCGTCCGACAGCGATTTCTATCCTTATTTCTCCTCCGGTCTTTTCCTGCGAGAAGAATAAGTTCTATGGACTAATATTTGAGCGGATTTAGGCCGTTCGTTTGCCAGCTGCCCTCTCGCGTGGCCGAGGGCCGCGTATGGACCTCTCTACATTCTGAATAATGGATCGATCGTTGAGGGGAAAAGGGGGTCGGGGTTCAGCCGAAACGCGGGACAAAGTGCATTTCGCGTGTGTCTCCGTTTCTCTCCGTATCCCAAACGATGTTTCCTCGTTTCGATTCCACGGAAATAAAGTAAACGAGCTAAAAGGAGGTCAAAGGTCACGCGAAACGAAGCGAAAGAGTACAACGACTCGTTTAGTGTTCATACAATTTTTTTTTTTTTTTTTTTTTTTTTTTTTTTTTTTTTTTTTTTATGGAGATGGAAATTATCCTCTAAACTGGAAATTATGCGACGAACGAATAAACTCCATTGGCGTTTCAAAGGTAAATTTGCCGATACTAACGGCAGTGTGTACCTTAGAAATTTATTTTTATTTTCTTTCCTATAAAATCGAATGGTAACAAAAAAAAAAAAGAATAACGAAACGAACATTTCGGAGCGTTCAAAGCTCAGGGATTATTTTATTTTCCGCTCGAATGTTTGCTTTCGTGATGCGGGGTCCACCAGGAATGCTTTATCGGGTTATCGCTAAAATGGAATTTATCTATATGCAACCGGGAGGGTTATTGATCTTCGAACGCATATCCATATGATACAGTGTACGCGAGCGGTGTATATGGAAGATGAGAGATTGCATATCGACGACCGCGATGGCACGTTGCGCGCGTATCAGGGGGACTCGATAAAGTCTGCAAAGCGTCGACTACGTATATAAATATATACGTATATATATATATATATATGTAGTATATGCGACTCGAGACAATTGCGAACGCGATTTCACCTTCGATTAATGTTAATAAGAGAAATTTCTACCGTTTGTCGTCGCGTGAAATTTGGCAGAGAGCCAAAACGCGCGGGTAGCATTTTCTTTCGCGATGTTTTCGTTCGATGATTTTTTTTTTTTTTTTTTTTTTTTTATCGCAAAGACGAATCGAACGCGAGACGGAAATGAAAAAAAAAAATAAACAATTTTATTTTTGTTATAAAAAAAAATTTCGGATTTTTTAAAAATTTATTTAATATTTATAATTTTTTTTTTTGAAGAAAAAAAAATTAATTTCATTCAAAGAATTTTTATTCATTCAAAGAAACGCTCTTATCTGTGCGGTTCTCGTTGTGAAGGTCGAGTTCGACATATTTCACGTAATTTATTTCGTCGCGATCGTCCCAACCAACATATATAGATTACTTTCTCCGTGCACTTTCAATCATTCCGAGACCTGTCATGAATCCCCATTCAACGTGTGTTATAAAACGCGTTGCGTTCAAGCGGAATCGGTCGAGTTCTTCACTTCTAGATGGCTGGTGCGCGTGTCAAGTGGAAATGTTCTCGATTACGCACTCGATCGAGCAATTCTTGTTATTGGCACGAGTAGAGCGCACCGAGCCGAGGAACGCGGAGTGCCTCGTCACAAGAGTACACGTAACAAACACGCGTATAAAACGTATGAAGGGTTGTTGAATTACAAAATGATTGATAAATTATTCATAATTACGTCAATTATAAATCGAAAAAAAAAAAAAAAAAAAAAAAAAAAAAAAGTCGATCATAAAACATCGAAACATCGAAAAATAAAAAATTAACGAAACTTTTTTTATCGAAAAAAAAAAAAAAGTCGATCATAAAACATCGAAACATTGAAAAATAAAAAATTAAAGAAACTTTTTTTTTTATCGAAAAAAAAAAAAAGAAAAAAAGTCAATCATAAAACATCGAAACGTCGAAAAATAAAAAATTTAAGAAATTTTTTTTTTTTTTATCCAGCAGACAAATATTTTGAAATTGCGTTACCTTCCCAGTGGAATTCATTGGGTTAACGTATCTATTTGGAACGACTCGTATATATATCGACTTCGCATCGCTCAATTCTAAAAAAAAATGAACCCATTAACTTTTTACAGTAAATACGCTTCACTCCGACGCTTCTTCCTTATACTTTATATTTTTAGAACTATTTTTTCCGCTCGTCTTCCCTCCTTTCTCGCTCTCCTTGTACAGCGAAGAGCCTTATTATACATGCCGAAAAAATTATCAGTCCTCCGAGCGCTCTACGAAATGCGTCACTGCGCTTTCTTCACTGTCGACATTCCACTTATGAGGACATCGATAACGACACGAAAATTTCGTGATTTACATTTCGTCGCTCGTTGAGAAACGACGAATTATCCATATTGTGTGTCTTGTCCTCTGCTTCAGTGATGACTCGTTGTTTTTTTTTTTACCGTTTTTAAAATTTAATCTTCTCGCGTGCGGCGACAATTTTTACCAATTTTTTTTTTCTCGAACGAAGTTGTTCTCGGAATAAAAAAAAAAAAAAAAAAAAAAAAAAAAAGTTTGCGACTACTTACCACTTTAATTACATCAGAATATATATAAAAATGAGAAATTCAATTGGTGGATCGCAAAGTATCGTTGTGTGTCACGTGACATTATATCAAAGCGGTTGCGCGGGACGCCCTTTGTACTTAACGCCGAGTCAATCAAACGCGTTCGTGGAACGAATCCTCTCGCTCTCTCCTTCACCCCGTCACGCCGTATCATTATCTCCGTAAGAATTGCCGGTCTGTAAGTAACAACGCGACGAGACAATAATTCGTGCGCATCAGCATCGTGTGAGTAATGTTCTCGTATATAACGCGTTACATACAAAAAAAAAAAAATAAAAAAAAAAAAGATGTCTACGAGACATAAGTCAAAACGTAAGTCAGGCAAAGATGGAGCGCAACCGTTCGAAAGTTTTCGTAAAATTCCCTCGCGATCAGTCGTCTTCGACTCTCGAAATACCTCGTTACGGCGAGACAACTACAATATAATTTCATCCGTCTAATGCGGAATATCCATATAACACGCGCTTCTCGTTGACGAGGACTCGTTAATCTTTTCACAAACTCACAAGTACACCGCGTATTTCTTCTTCGTCGACCTAAATATTACGCAATTTTTTTTTTCCCGGTCAATAACAATACGCGAGGCGCGAGCCACGGTTACGAGAGCTCTTCTATAAAATACGAAATATCCCTCGACGCCGAGTAGAAGATAAGATATCTTCAGAGGAGAGACAGGGAGAGACTAAAGCTCGAGGCACACGTTTGTATTTTCTTGGAGTTACCGTACGATCCGCCGCTCACATGCATTACAACATTCGCGTTACAAAAAAAAAAAAAAAATTAAAAAAAATTTAATAATGATACAAAAACATCGAAAAATAAATTTGATTTTTTGCGAATTTTTCGCAAAATAACTTCGGTTTCGGAAGCGGATCCGCCGCTCACATGCATTACAACATTCGCGTTACAAAAAAAAAAAATAAAAAAAAATGTAATAATGATACAAAAACATCGAAAAATAACTTCGGTTTCGGAAGCGAGTCGTTAGGATACATATATATATATATAACGGGGTGCGTGTATGAGAAACATGATGACGAAGCGTTCGCGGCGTTGTAATGTATACTTTCCGTACTCCATTACACAATTTAATTATCTTTTTCGCATAAGATCGATGATTATCCGTCTCGTTTAGTCGGAAAACACGGTTTATGTAAACTCCGAGGCGTTCGATATCCAACGCGAAGCGATTGAAATATCATTTTACAAAATTGTATAGCGATGTATTGTTTGCGTAATGGCGGTGATAACAAATTTGGAGAGTAATCGATTTTTTTTCGATATTAATAAACGATTATCGAGAAAAATTTATAACACGAAGTGTATCGATATTATCGAAAAGTATCGTTGGCATTTTACCCGTCCGGCGATTGAAAGTTATATGCGATCGAAGATTCTATGTTCGTAGCAACTTTTACGACGCCGGAAACGATAAAAATGAACGAATAGAAAATTATCTTCTTCGCGATTATCAATTAAAAAATATTCCGATACGCGCCGATATTCTTAATAATAATTTTCGTAACTATTTGAAAAAAAAGTTTTAATCGCCTTCGAAGTTTTAACAAATCTCTACAAAGTTTTACCGTAACCAAGAAAATAAAAAATTTCGATGTAATCGTTTAAAGTTTCGAAGTATCAGAAAATGTATCTATCGCTTAATCATTTATTAACAATTTCCCTATGAATCGATTCCTTCATAAATTTCCATAATTTACGATCATTTCTCTAACTTCGAAAAAAAAAAAAAGTATTATAACTGTCGTTGAACCTTAAAAAAAAAATTCCACAATTTTTCTTATTGTACACGAGATGATCTAAAATTTCGGTAAAATCATCTAAAGTTTCGCACTGTAAAAAAAAAAAAAAAAAAAAAATCTGTCGATTAATAACCCTTAAAAAATTTCACAACAATGCCATGTGGCGCACGATCCGCGTCGTTCCAAAACATCGCGACTCTTCCATATCGAGGGATATTCCCATAATCGTTGGATCATAGTAATTAAAAATCGTGTAAGTGCTTTCGTGTTATAACGCAAAACGAGTGACAGCTGTCGTTTTCATTAAATTTTTTCCTTGCATCGTGTGGCGCGTTGCGCGATCGGGGTACCTATCAGCCGGAGCGAACCTCCCGGAATGAGCGATTAGACGAGAATCGTCGAATGTACATACAAACGCCTGCGAGGAATCCCCCTCGCGGTTCTCTCCCATTCGTCGTCGGTTATCCCCGCGCTGTCTTTCTCCCTTTATCTCTCCGTCTGTTTGGCATTATCTCTATCTCTCTGACGTTACGTAACCCGTCCGACCACCACTTCGTGGCGACTCCCTCCTCCGTATCGTCGCTGGCGAGTTCGACTCGACGACGAGCAGCTCTTCTCTGCTGGTGCGGCTGCTAGTGGTGCCTATCAGCCACCTCCACCTCCTCCGCATCAGCAGCCAGCAGCAGCAGCAACAGCAACAGCAGCTCGATGTTTCCCTTTGCCCCGTCGCGGCTTCAACGCGCTCCTCTCCACCTTCGTGCAACCAGCCGGCAGAGCTTGGGCCGCGTGTGTGACTCGATTCGTTTCGCTTGTACACAACGATACGAAACTGTAGAAACGAACGAGCGGCGCACTTCGGCAACCCGCTAGCTAGATAGTCAACGACTGGTGCTCCATCCAATTGCGCGAGTGCCTCGAACTCACTGCACTCTCCAAAGACGTTTTTTTTTAGTTGTTTCTTTCATTCCTCTATCATTGTTTTGGTAACTTTTTATTTTTTTTCTTCATCCAGTTGAAACTCGAAACGCGAGTGCCATCGCGATATCGCGATGCTGTTGTTCGACGAACGTTGCACTTTAGTTTTTATTGTTTTAACGTCGATGTGACGATAACTCGATTGGATACGATATGATAAGGATTGTTATTGCCCGCATGGAGTGTCGAAGTTGTTGCGTTTGATTGCTCGTATGTGTTGAACTATAGAGGGATACATCGAGTTACAAGATATAAGGGTTGAAGAATACAATCGGAATAAAAAAGTTATCAGTGAAAAGGATCGCTGGAACCGGAAGTAAAGTTGTCAGTGAAATGAATCTTCGTTACCAGCAGCAAAGCTATTGATACGAAAGATTTTTTAAACCGGAAATGATAGATATCGGCGACCAAAGACGATTTTTGGTACCGATCTCTGGTCGTAAATAAAATCATTTTTGGTACCGGAAGTTACCATTGGCAACGATTTTTAATACCGGAAGTGAGGTTACCAGTGTTACCGATCTCTGGTACCGGAAGTGAAATTTATAGAAAACAAACGAATCGGTTGAAAAAGAGCGGAAATCACAGCGATAACCTTAATAACATGCAGCTGAAACGATTTTTCCGTGTCGAAATGCGCGTTACCGGTGGAAAACCAATTACCGACACGGCGAGTCACGATTTACACTAACGCGCGTAAACAGGCGCCAATTTTCTGATAAACACGTTTACGAACGATATCAGTCGCGAGTAACAATCTACAGGGGGCCTATCCACCCACTGCGAAGTAACGAGCAGCGAACTAGCCGATCGCGCGACACTCAGTTAGCTATCTAGTCAGTTGGACTCTGACTATCCGCGTCGTCTGCTACCAGCCAACCAAATCCCACTGACTAAACTCGCCGCCCGACAAAGTAACACAGAAGGAAGTCGGCTCTGTCGTTAGTGCGTACGTGTGATGGTATTCAAGATCACGATCAACGAACGGCGAGCCTTTGTAAAAAGTGCCGATCTCAGCTACAGAAGCGTTCACGGCAGTCGCTCGTTTCGTATTGCTCGCTGATACCTCGTCGCTTCAAAGCGCGTTAACGCTTCGCTGCAGCGGCCTCACGTTTTGTCATCGACGTGGGATCGTTCGCGTATGCAACGCACTGTACACCGATCTATCGATCGTTTCACAGATCGGTGCGCTTCCACAACGACGGAGGAAGTTGCTACAGAAATCGTTCGATCGCAACGATTTCTAACGACGAATACTCAAGCTAAACAATACCAAAAAAAAAACAACTCCGGAGAATCCTACGAAAGTGTTGAACGATCGGATCCCCGAGAGTCTGAAAGAGAGAGAGCAATGAAAACGTGTCGGATGGCCGGCGTTTGTCCGCGCGTTTGACTGACGAGTTTTCTGGGTCATCGACCAGCGCCAGCGCTACCACATCGGCCCCGAGGGCTCACCATCGCACCGCGTGGATTCACCTTGAACTGAATACTATCGCGATCGCGTTTCGAGATTTATCTATCGATAATTCAACGTGAAAATAACATTGATAAATTACCTTTCTCCCGATTGTCTAATCGATAATAAAAAAAAAACGCAACTAAAATCGAATTTTTATCGACGCAATTCGGAAGGACTTCGTATACACTTTTTGATTGTCGAGATTTTTGACGCGCGTGTCGACCTGAATAAATCAATTCATCGATCGAACTTTTGCCACTTTCGATTGGCATCTTTCGTCGCTGCGAGCTGTGGATATTATTATAACGAAAAAAGTGACGAGAGTGTGTGTTTCACGATTTCGAAGTCCACGCGGCCGGATTTAGTGACATTTTTTTTTTTTTTTTTTTTTTTTTTTAGCTTCGTCGCTCCGTTGGCACGGGCGGCGCGTATAAATTATTGTGTAACCGAGTTATTGACAATAGAGATCGAGAGTGATAAGACACCGAGTAAACACGGACCACCGAGAAATCACGGAGAATCGCGTAATCAGCGATGTGTTTGCAACGTTCTACGTAGTCGATTTGTGAACCGAATTCATTGAGAATTTTTTCATATTTTCAAAATTCTCCCAAATTTTATTAATATTTAATAAAATCGAAAAAAAATCATTTTGATTTTTTTTTTGCACGCATTTTAATAGTTTGTCAAACACGCGGCGCGTCCACTGGCTGACCACGTCGGGACCTTGAAACGAAACTCGATCGATTTACCGTTTATCATCGACTCGCGCGGCGCATTTCTCAATTCATTTCTCGGTGAAATTCGATTACCGATCTGTTCGCGGCGGTTAAACGAGCTGAAAATTTGCGAATACCTGCAGAAACAACGCTGCGGCTTAGCGGTCTGCTGCAACATTGACTGTTACTACTTACGCTAGAATTGCAAGGCCCCACCGATCGCGCGAGAGGCCTTGAACAATTCTCGCTGCCGAGTTATCGCTCGCCGGTGTTATTGAGAAAAATATACGCCCGGAGGGCTTGCGAAAATGAATTCGTTTGGTTATTCAATGGAAATCTCGTTGCTGCTTCTCGCAAGCGACGAATTGAAGCGGTGCGAGTAAAAGCAAAATAAGAAGTGGAAAAGGAAAAAAAAGAAACGAGGCAACGAGAATACGAGCGCAGCGAGCACGCTCCGCGGACGAGTGCGATTGTTCGACCTGAATTCGCGCCACGAGGCGACGAAGCCTGTGAGAGTTGTGGCACCTTCGATCAGGTACCAGTTATCGACGAGCACGCGTCGCCGGTGATTGGAAAAATATCGATACACAAGTTTGCCGGGTGATTGAAAAACAACAAAAAAAACATCTAAACGGTATAGAAAAAAATAAATAAAAATAAATAAACCGGCATTCCGAGAGGCGATCAATGGATAGAAAAAGGATATTGGAAAAAAAATAACGAAGAAAGGAAAGTGTGAAAAAAAAAAAAAAAATTTGAAAAAAAAAATAAACTATCATCGATCGATCGCAACGAGAGAAGAGGTGGAGTACCGGAAGTAAACTTCAACGAGGAAAAGTTTGAGATTTTTTTTTTTTTTTTTTTTTTTTTTTCATTGAGCAGAATTCGGAGTTATTTGATCTCCGCGCGTTATCAGCTATAAAAAACGATCTAATGCGATTATTTCGAGTGTACGAAGTGTAATAACACGGAAACTTACGTTTGGGGGCCATATGCGAAGTCTGCGTTAGTTTCGATCGTCTGTAACACGTGTGCGGTATAACAGACTGATGGAGACGACGACGCGTTAAATTGCGCCGTTGGTGAGACTCCGTAAGATACACATTGTAGTTGAGAGAAGACAACGAAGCCGAACCCAGCGAAGGTTAAGAAGGAAACGAGCTGAACGAAGCTATAGACAATCTGTATCGATCCGCTAAACCAAAACGTGCCTCGAATTTTCGACGAATAAGTCTCCGACTGAGGATCGACGTACAGTTATAATCTCGTAGTACAACGTTCTGGTATAGGAGAGTGAGAGAGAGAGAGAGAGAGTTCGAACGATCCCCGCAAACTCGTTACGAGATCGTCGTTCATCTTGTCTCTTGTCCCGCAGCGCGATTCGGGAACAAATGAAATCCATCGATATCCAAATTCACTCGGAATATCCGGTATTCGCTATATATCAAAACTGAGGTACGAGATTGCGAAATTGTCTTTACAAATTTTCGCGAAAAAACAACGAAAAAAAAAGTCGCCATTTTTTTTTTTTTTTTTTTTTTTTTTTTTTTTTCCGATAAAAACAGTTTATTTTTTTTTTCGCGACAATTTTGTTGACAACGTCGTTGAAGGATAAAATTTATACGATAGGAATATCGAATTTCATCGTAAGATCGAAAAGTTCGTACCGCGGATTAATGAAACGAAACTGCGGTGGGATACGGTGAAACTTGGTTGCCGCGAAGAAAATTAAACGGCCGACAGTGAATCGACGCGCTTCGCTGCAAGGCCTCCTCTTCCTTCTTTCCACCAATACGGCGGTGGAATTCTGTCGAAGGATATACGAGATATACGAGTGCAAGACGCGCTCTCGCGTGCGCGTGTTTCGTCGCTTGTGTGCGCGAGGAAACAGAGTTTGCCGGCTCGTTTATGTGGGTGTTTGTGGCACGAAGGATTCAGCGAGTGTGCTTGCAACTCGCCAAGTTTCGTCGAGTCGAGTTGATTGTGTAATCGAAACTGCCTCTCTTGCCGCACGTGGATAATACGCGAGAGAACGAGAGAGGGAGAGAGAGTGGGAGGAACTGAACGATAGACACAGAGAACGAAACGGAAAGGACGAGTTTACAAAGTTACGAGAAGATGCCGGTTTTCAACATAATAGCGCGACGATGCAAGGTGAGTTTTCACGATCGATTCCGTAATATCGATTCGACGAAATTTTTTTTTTTTTTTTCTCCGATTTTCATTGATTTTTTTTCGCATCAATTTTTCATCGATTATCGATAATCGGAATCGCCGAAGTTATTAGACGTGTCGTTTTTGCGAAATAAAAAAATTATCGTCGTAATAAACTGATAGAGAGTTTTCCTGTAAAACAAAATACAGAACAATGGGACGGATAAATCATCCGAAATACATGGAATGCATTAAATAATATCTATTTTTTTTCCTTGTTTTCTTGGGATCAGTTTTTTAACATCGAAAAAAATCATTAATAACAAAAATTATGCGAGTAGATGAGTCTTATAATTTGACAATAATGAAGCGACGATGAGGACGAATACTTCGAAACGAAACGTCGTTACTATCGTACGAAAAATATTTATAAATCAATTGCAAAGCGAAAAAGTTCGTTGCAGAGGAATGACAATACTTTGAAAAGCACGGAAGACGTGAAAATTACGAGAAAAAAAAAAAAAGATAATATTTCATGTACAACAGTCGGGTTGAGTGATAAGAGAGTGGATAGAGGGGTTATAAAAAACGCTGAAACTGATCCAAGCATCCAGAATCACGATAAGGTAACCGTTGTTCTTATCAGTAACGTCTTGATAAGTCGCGAGGGACACTTATTCCCTCTGTCGTCGGATTCATCGTACACCTACGTCGCGCGAATGCAGAAATGTCGGTGCAATTTAAAAGTGTTGAAAATATGATTACCCCTAAGATTGACGAAGAATTTTACGACGGTAGAGATATAAAGTTGAATTATATGAGACGCGACATAAAATAAATAAATACATCGAAAGAATTGTTGAAATTTCGCTGATTACACTGTTTTTCTTTAATTTTACGAGCGTTGCGAAGGTCTTTTCGTATTTTTACGTTGATAAACATTACGTTAACAAACATAAATTATTATGTTTGGCATCATTATTATACAACATTTACAACTTTTATCTGTCTATTGAAAAAAATGATTAACGATATCTCTGCCTAAATTTTTTTTATCGCGAGAAGCCTTCGATTTAACGCGCGGAAATAGCTCCGCGAATCGCTTGAATATCGGAAAAATAATTTTCGAGTAGAAATCCGATGTCGAGAATCGCCTTCGCGATGTTTCTTTTTTTTCTCGTAATTTCTCCGAGAATTGTATCAGCAACAGTCACAATATGATTTGAAAAAAAAAAAAAAAAAAAAAAAAAAAAACCTCCGATATCTCGAGAATGAAGAAATGAATGAATCTCTCGATGACTCTTCAGATTCGAGGCTACGCGCGGCATCGACAACGAGACGCTATGCGTTCCGATTCGATTACCGCAAACGTAGAAATCAATGTTTACGCAATGATACGGAAGAAAAAAAAAGAAATAAAACAAAGAAAAATAAACAACGAATGCAGCGGAGTTTCTAGAAACGCACCGCTCAACGATAATTAAGAAATAGGAAAAATACGCGATTGCGGGACCGCGCGATCGTTTCACATGAATTGTTATTTGTTCGATCGTAACGATTTTTTTGGTTCGATTAGAAAATCGTCGAAACCCTGACCGATTGATTGCTTTACCTTTGGTCCCAATTGCAACGATGACTCATCGAAATTATTTCGAAGAACAGCCTCGACGTACTCGCGGATTCTTCACGCGATGTTTTCATGAATGAAATTTTTTTTTTTTTCTTTTTTTTTTTTTCGCGATTTCATTCAAAGTGTTATTTAATCGCCACTTAAAACTGCGTAAGTCCACGAGAAGCGTAGATTTCGCGATATGATTGTTCCCGGTAATGCGAAAACGATCCGCTCATCATTGAAGCAACAGCGAGCTCGTTGGGATGTATACACGATGGTAATGCAACAGCGCATTTCTGATGGGAGTTCCGATTTCGCATGATGGGTTCGATTCAGGGTTAACGCAATTTCGTGACATCCAACTCTCGTTAGCTAACTTCCTGATGTCACGGAGAGTAGTCCGCGAGAGCGAAGTGCGCACACATCATGCGATTATTCTCGGGTTGTTTCACGTAATAGTTTCACCTTCGTAGGTTTCGGTTGCTCGTCTTCTTTAAATTATTACAACGAAAAAAAAAAAAAAAAAAAAAAAAATCAAAGCTGTGATTTCGATACATTTTATTATGTCGTAAATTACAATTCGTCGGCTTCAATAGCGAGTTGTTGAAGACCACGATAACTCCGTGAAATCGATTTTTCTCGTGCTGTTTCGCGTAATAGTTTAACTTTCATAGGTTTCGGTTTCTCTTCCCTTTAAATTTATATACGAAAAAAAAAAAAAAAAAATCAAAGCTGTGATTTCGATACATTTTATTATGTCGTGAATTACAATTCGTCGGCTTCAATTGCGAGTTGTTGAAGACCACGATAATTCCGTGAAATCGATTTTTCTCGTGCAGTTTCGCGTAATAGTTTAATTTTCATAGGTTTCGGTTTCTCTTCCCTTTAAATTTATATACGGAAAAAAAAAAAATCCAAGTTGTGATTTCGATACATTTTATTATGTCGTGAATTACAATTCGTCGGCTTCAATTGCGAGTTGTTGAAGACGACGATAATTCCGTGAAATCTTCAAGAATCTCGGAAACATTGTGTCATACAGCTTTACAAATAGATGGATCCATTTATTAAGACATTAAATTCCTTTTAGTCATGAAAAAACGGCTTTGTTTTCTATTAACTATAAAAAAAACGATAATTAACCAAATAAAATTGCCTTTATTTCGTGTTATCGTAATAACGACATTTTAAAGTAACTCCTCGATTTTTTTTTCTTTGCAATATTTCGTTACCGATCGAAGTATGCGAAGTTTCCAACGTGTCGATATCTGAATTTTCATTCAAATATAAAAAAAAAAGATAATTAATCGAATAAAATTGTTTTTATTTCGTGTTATCGTAATAACGACATTTTAAAGTAACTCCTTGAATTTTTTTTTTTTTGCAATATTTCGTTACCGATCGAAGTATACGAAGTTTGCGACGTGTCGATATCTGAATTTTCATTAAAATATAAATTTTCATGCGCGGAAAAAAATATGAGAAAATTACGAAAATATATAGTGAAACTACAAGTACGTCGCTGAAGGACGTATTTACGAGGAAATTAGAATGAAAATAATGTTAAGAATTTTTAACCTTGTAGATATCGCGACCGTGTCGTTTTTACGCCTACTATACGTATTTTCCTCATATCAGTATTGCGGGGTGTCTATCTCCCGGTGGAAGCATTGTATACACATGTATATCAGGATACCGCGGTATGCTTACCGACTTACCTGCCTCCCTACACCTCTACACGTGTACAATCTTACGCTCCGACGTGACTAGTTTAGTTACGTAAAGATATGTGCCGAGATAAAGCGATGATTTACCGTGCAGCGGACCGAGCAACTGCCTCGTACCCATCGCATATCTACGTACCTGAGTACTGCACTACTGCCGTAGCAGTGCCGCCGTTTTTAATTGTCATTTTAAACGTTATATATGCAGTTATATATGCAGTTATATGCGTTATATGCAGTTTTAGCTGTTTTAAGTCAGTTATACACTGAAGTCGAAGCCCCGAGCGCTCTCAGTTAATAAGCAATTACAATAGCAGAGTACGCGAAATTATACGACGAATCGTGGAAAAGAACATTTTCACGAAGTTTTTCCAAATCGATTTTTTATAAAAAAATAATGAAAGAATGCATAACTAATCATATTCACAGCTATTTCACCTGCAAAACATCGCAAGATAAAGTTATATGACATGAAATTTTCATAGCAATAGAAGTAAAAATAAATACAGAAAAAAATTGAAAAAAAAATTGTAGGAATACATTTCTATTTTCACTATAAATAATGGTAAATTTATTGAAATTAATTGTTATTTTTATTATTATAACCATTATTACGCAAAGCAAAAAAAATACACGATTGCCAAAAATATTTTTAATATACGCTATTACAATTCATAATTTTAACATCTTTTTAACAAATTTTCATAGCAATTGACGTAAAAAAAAATAAGAATAACGAAAAAAATGGAAGTAAAAAAAAAAAAATCGTAGGAATATATTTCTATTGTCACTAAAAATAATGGTAAATGTATTGAAATTAATTGTTATTTTTATTATTATAACTGTTATTACGCAAAAAAAAAAAAATGCACGATTGCCAAAAATATTTTTAATATACGCTAATGAATTATTCATATTATTCATATCTATTAGAATTCATCATTTTAACATCTTTTTTTTTAATAAGGCTATCAACTCTTTAATTCCGTGTGTACGGTATCCCGATAAGACCGCTACGCGTGGATAACAGCGTTATAAATATAGACGCCGAGGTATGGGGATACAGAGCAGAAGACGCTTTTTGTTCGAGACAATCGTCGAAGAACACACAAGCAACGCGTTTATAGCAGCTGTCAGACGGGTGACGTTGCAAATTCATTCTAATTCGTTCATACCAATTCGTGGGGACTGTATATAGACGGCGAGGGAATGCCAATGGCTGAAACGACACGATAGAAACGATAGTTCGAACTTCGAACGCTCATTTATTTAGTCCGCTGCGTAAGAGAGATCTCTCGATCGCGTTCTCCGGTTGCGCTTAATGCTTTCCTTCTCTAATCCAATATCATCTCTTCGCTTCTCTTTCCAACCCAATGGATCTCTTTCGGTATCCATATACATCGCAATGCCTTCTGGCTGTACACTCTCTCGCAAAATTAGACGCGCGTCCGATCCGTTTCTCGATTCTGAATCGTGTAACTCGTCGTATATCTACACGTCGATGATGAGTCCGTCGATCGCGATTGCGCGGATCTTAGTGATCGTACATTCGATTCAGAAAATCATACGAATCTTATCCTCGATGTGAGCGAAAAAACGAAAGAGTACACATTCATCGAAGTTATTCGAGAACATCGCGAAGAAATCGGTAGGCTTCAGGCGATTATTTTTGGAAAAAACGCTGACTCGCCCGGTTTTTCGTAGAGGCAGTAAAAAAAAAAAAAAAGCCAACGAGACGAGGGTGGCGAATGGTACACGATGTTCCATAAGCAGTCAACAGATTAACCACTGACGTCAGAGGGATTTTATCGACTCTATACGAAACGTCGAGAGAATATGATTCGATAGTGTTTACGATAGACGATACTATCGATGACGTGTAAACGTTGATTGAACCTTCGGATCGGCAAGCGATTAGCAAAACAATTCTGTTTCTTTTTTATTTTATTTTTTTTGCTAATTTCCTCAGTTAAATTTTCGGCAGAGAATTCTACATCATTAAACATCATTATCCGTATGATTTTTATCGCGTAAATTAATTTCTCTAAAAAAAAAAAAAAAATTACGCGATTCGCAAAACAATTCTTTCATTTTTGTTTTTTTGTTAATATCCTCAGTCAAATTTTCGGCGCAGAATTCTATATCATTAAACATCATTATCCGTATGATTTTTATCGCGTAAATTAATTTCTCTAAAAAAAAAAAAAAAAAAAAAATTACGCGATTCGCAAAACAATTCTTTCATTTTTGTTTTTTTGTTAATTTCCTCAGTCAAATTTTCGGCGCAGAATTCTACATCATTAAACATCATTATCCGTAGGATTTTTCTCGTGTAAATTAATTGCTCTAAAAAAAAAAATTTTTTTTGTCACTAAATCGGCATTCGGAGTAAATAACATTGAATTGTTACGTATAAAAATAGTTATGGCAGAGAGTAGAAGTCCCCGCCGGAGAAAGGTCCGCCGCAATCTGATAATCTTTTAACACGCCAGACGCGAAATACGCAGAAATGTTCTCATTGTTCGCGTTTTTTGTTGACCTACATGCGAAGGTGATAGCATAATAATAATAATAAAGAAGGGAACAGGAGAGTGGAAAGAAAAAAAAAAAAAAAAGTGAATGGTTCGCGAGAATAATAAATTGTCAGCGTGGAGCGAGTCCATCGTGTTAATGAGAGACGTTTTTATCCACTATTCTATAACCGTACAACTGCCACGCCTCAATGTCAGAGACACACGCCCGACAATTGTCCAGTCACACAGCGTCTCGCTGACTGGGCAAATACAGTTCGTCCGTACAAACATCTATAGCCACTTAATAAATAGTGTCTGCCGACGCGAATTACCGATTTATCGAGCATTTGACATTGACGTCACGCAATAATCCTCCGTCGATAAAACAGTTGTCTACAATAAAAAAAAATTAATTATCAACGATATCATATAGTTTTTCACCAGAAACAAATTTTTATCACACAGACGAAACCGATTTTTCGATTTTTTTCTCTATTTATCAAAAAATTTTTTTTGCCGATTTTTATTAAAAAAAAAAAAAAAAAATCGTCGAAATTACATTTTATTATTTCGTCAATGCCACATGGAAAAAAAATATATGATATACGCAATATATTTCCGTTGGAAAATAGTGTGTTACCGAAAGATTTTCGAATAAATTTCGGCAATATATATGATTAATATATCTATATATTTCTAAAATATTTTTTCGCATATTCTCGATTTTCTTGTGAAAAAATCGGTAAGAGCGGATTTTTCGTACAGCAATATCCACGGAATCGTAAAATATGCGATTTTCGTAATACATATAGCTATTTTTATTTTTCGAAGTCTTTAATTTCGATTTAACGATTTTACAGTTATACTTTTTTCGTCGTAAAAACCATTGCGCGTTTTTATTTTTTTTTGTATTTTTATCACGTTTACGGTTTAGTTTGGTGCGTAATTTCACGTCGGCGTATATCTCGCGGCTCTAGTTTCCTCATAATACCGCCAACTTGACTCAACCCGTTGGATGCTTACGTATTCGGAACGCGAGCACATCTCTGTCTCGTTTTTATTGGTACTGATGACATCTTCGTTTTATCGCAGCCGGTCGCGTACTCAAACAACCCAATCATATATAGTTTCCTCGACAATGACGCAAAATTTCGCGCCCGATGTGCGACACACGCGTGTCGCCTTCTTTTCTCGTCGCTCTTTCGGTTTTCAGGCGTATCGCGATACGAGAAAAGTCGTGCGGCATGTATGAGCCGTTCTCGTCGCGCGGCGTTAATAGACGTACGTCGACGCGATGTGACGTCCGTGCGTTCACGACACCTGTTAATAATCGCACGAGCTTCGTCGTCGTCTACGCTATGTATGACTTTTAATTTCACAGACGCACCGTACCGTACGGTTATGAGACGTATTTGCATAATATCGCCTCTCGACGCGACAGACATTCAATTGGGAGTCGAATACGATCCTCCGTTATACATGAATACCGAGACGCATTATAAATATAGCATCCTATCAAGGAATAGGCGAAAAAAAAAAAAAAAAAAAAAAAAAAAAATGGTTAAAAAAAAATCGATCGATTCGTAATAATTGCGTCAGCTATTATATTTGGAAGTACTAATGTTTTACAGACGAAAAAAAAAATTAATACACTAAAATTCATCCTTATCTAGACGATTAGTGAATTATAAATTTCGCGATGTGTTTTTTTTTTTTTTTTTTTTTTTTTTTTTTTTTTCGCATAAAGTTTAACACTGCCGCGTTAAAAGTACCGCATCTCTTAAATGGGTCACTGGAACATTGCCAAATATCTGCGTCATCCTTGGGGATTCGACACGTTTGTTTCGAAACTTTTTTTTCAAACATAATTTTTTATTTCTCAGTGATGTTGCATGTTAATGCACCAGAATGATGCAGTGAGTTAAACCATTTCGGGTTTCCAGTTACGAAATTTTTAGCCATTTGTAGTCATTAGCGCTGTCGCGCGATAACAGTTTAGATTCGTTGCACACACTTTTCCGTCTTATCGCGGACACCCGAATAGACGTTGAGCTCGTAAATTAAACGACGTAGGAGCATTAAATACACAGCTGTTATCTATCCCTCTTTCAATTTCTCGTTAAGATCTTTCGACGAAGCGGCGGCCTAGTTAAACTTTTCCTCCGGCAGATCGGATGGAAAATCATTTTCGAACTTTCGCGATCCTCTCGGCGAGTGTTATGCTTTTCGTACGAATATCCCCTCTCTATTAATAAACCATCGGCCGTATATTAATAACTTGCGCAATATAGTCGGGGTATTTGCATATCCAACGATGACGCAGTTGTAATTACAACTAATATAGTCAGTAATGGATGTAGCGTGTAGCAAAATTAGCCTGATGCTCTTTCAACTCCTTCTGCTTCTGTGCATTCGGGACATCGCCCACACAGTGCGCTTCTACCTCGTCGCTCTCTCGCTAATATTCACTCTGTGGCTGTTGCAGTTTATTAAAGTTCAAAGTTGCGGCTGTATTCGCGGTCGTATTAATTACAAGACAGAGGAGTAGATATAACGCGGCGTTGTATGCTTCTGCCATAGGCTACGTTACAGTTCAGTACTGCTGTTGCTGTTGGATTTGCTTCAGCCGGTGGTTGATCTTGCAGCCGCCCGCGCACCCCCGGGAGACCGCTCTACACAGTTTCGCAAAGAGCTGCTTCAACGAAAATACACAATGCGAACTGCTAACGCATCTCCCGGTGTCAATTACTGCTTACAGTTGCCATTTCGCGATTGACAAACTAACTCGCGGCGTAGCGGCTTCGCTATTTATTATCCCGACGATTGCGCGTGCGCGTAAAATTAAAGTTATTGACGGGATTCGATATATCGATAGTGTTATCGAGTCTGAACGATCAGTGGAATTACTGAGACGTCTCGATAAATTATAATTTTACGATGTTTATGAAAAAAAAAAAAAATTATGTTTTTTCGAGTGATTATTGAAGGATTCATGATACGATGATGAATTATCGAAATATTTTCAATTTTTGGTACGATGATGATTCCCGGTGTCAATTACTGCTTACAGTTGCCATTTCGCGATTGACAAACTAACTCGCGGCGTAGCGGCTTCGCTATTTATTATCACGACGATTGCGCGTGCGCGAAAAATTACAGTTATTGACGAGATTCGATATATCGATAGTGTTATCGAGTCTCAACGATCAGTGGAAATTCTGAGACGTCTTGATAAATTATAATTTTACGATGTTTATGAAAAAAAAAAAAAAAAAAAAATTATGTTTTTTCGAGTGATTATTGAAGGATTCATGATACGATGATGAATTATCGAAGTATTTTCAATTTTTGGTACGATGATGATTTTTTTTTTGGTTTTTCGATGTACAGTAATGATTTGCGTTGAAAGCTCCTCGTTTGCGTGGATTAATGGGATACGATCTGTGAATACGACGCGTACTGTCGCAGATACTCGCGAAGTATCGGAGAGGATAGCCAAGAGAACGCGCCGGATGTCTCGTAACTAGTGTGATTAATTAAACTCGTCTTCGTTCCCTCTCTTGCATTATTTTCTGCGCTTGCGGTACTTCATTGTATGCAATTAGTTGGACAGTTGGTATTGCGTAATTACAAATGCAATTGTTTCCTGTCTCCGCTCGGAGTAGTGCGGAGCACATGCCGTAACGCGGGTCTTGAGGATTCATTGATAAGATATTTTTGAATACTGATACAAAATTACCTTCGGAAATCCCGTTCGTCATTCTTATTTTTAACAACGCGGATAGCGTCCAATGCCCATTTATCTTTGAATGCATTTAATTTTTGAAGTGTTGAAGCGTTTTGAAGCGTTTTTTACGGTCATTTGTGATCAATTTTTTTTTTGATTCAAAAATGATGGATTTAAAATAATTTTACAAAAAATAAAAAACTCCCAAATGATAAAGAAGAGTAATAAAATAATTGTATTAACGAAAAAAAAATTAAATAATAAATAATATGTGAATAATTACTTATTATTCTATTTTTTTTAAATAAATTTCTTTATTTGATTTTTTACATTTTTTTAAAGGATACAGTGCGATATTCTCGTGTCTCGTTGAAAACAGAAAATATATTAATCCAAAAAAAATTCTGATGAAAATGAATGAAAAAAAAAATAAAAAAAATATCGTGTTTATATCGCACCCTCGGATAGTGTTACTCGTATGGTAATCTCATCGGATTATCATACAAGTTGTTACACTGTTGTTCCAAAAGTGCGATATCAATCGATACCCGAATATAGAGCTAAAATAAAGATTTCACAAACGCCCCTATTCAACATGAATTCACTGCTCGGGGCGTTTCTCTCTCGTGGGGCACTTAAATCGGGTCAAACTAGTCACGAAGAATGCAAATTCGTGTTTGTTCCTTACCGCGGCCTTGTGTGCGAAAGAGAACGAGAGATAAAGAAACAAGAATAGAAGAAAGTACAAGAGGCGAAATCCCACGGGTGAGCGAACTTGGTGAACAGTAGAAGAAAAAGAAAGAAAAGCGAAAGAAAAAAAAAAAAAAGAAAAAAAAAGTCCGAAACATAAGCTCGAAGGAAGATTTTGTTTTCTTAAAAATCTCGGGTGAGTTCAGTAGTAGCGGCTGCAGCTGGTCGGCCGTTCGAGGAAAAGCTCTCCTCCTCTCACTTCATTTACCGCTTCTTTCCCTCTGTCTTTCTTTCTCGGCTTCGGAGCTCCGAGAGCTCCGGGAGGAGAAGTCGAAGTAGTAACGGTCCGCGGGGGATCAGACACGCTTGGTGCCCGCGAGTTCCTTTCGGCAGTAGAGAGTGTCGAGCGTGTATCAGCAGTAGCATAACGGCAGTAGTGTAGGCCGAGTTTTTCGAGCTGTGCTCGTCTGCGACAGTAGGATTGAACTTTTTAGCCTTCGAAAGCGTTTTGCCACGGCGTGTCCTCCAACCGTATCTCTCGCTCGCTCTTTATCGCTCTTAGCGCAGACCGTCCGCGCCGTGTGTTCGGCTCGTTGGATCGGATTACCGAAATTGCGAACTAATTCAGTCCCCTCTCCCTCCCGGACCTCTCCTCGCATTAACGTTGGTCTAGTCGCGCGGATGAATTGCACAGTCGCTTAAGAAACAGGAACAATCTAAAGATCTACGAGAGAACCGGGGAGGCAAGAGCAGTAGTCGAGGACGATGAGAGACGGAGAAAGATAAGATCCGTTGCCGAAGGACGAGGGCGTATTTTACGTAATCCCGATGTCGTGACGAAAACTAAAGTTCTTCGAGAAGAAGAGAACCAGAGAGATCGGGCACAGTAGGGATGGCCTCGGTCTCGTAATTCTTCGACTACTCGCGCTTATACCTCCGAACCCTTCTTGCTTACTCACTCGCGCTTATGCACCGAGAGAAGAATAATCGGGTCTTCGCGGTATGCAGATCTTGCCTCGTCACTTGGTAACTGTAAGCGCATACAAGAGCTTTTCTCCATCCGGATGAGAATTCGATGTATACACACAGACAAACTTTGCATGAACGTAGCAAATCTCTTACAGTTGATAAGATCAGCTATGCTAATTGATAACTTTTGAGATTAAGGGTTTGTTGTCGAAACTCTTGCAACGCTCATTAAAAACAAAAAAAATCGGCACGTTTCATGAACAAAAAAAATTGAAAAAAAAAAAAAAAAGCCGTCAAAAATAATTTAATTCATCGAGTGTGTCGTACGAATTTCGAAACAGTAATTACATCAAAATCGAATCACTTTTCGATGGTCTAAAAGAGGAAATGCGATTTTTTTTCTCGACAATAAATTTCAACACGTTGGCGTATTAAATTTATCTTGATCTTCATAACTTCTTAGACACGATGAATCCTTTAAATCGGTAGATTCATCTTGTTTTTTTTTTTAATTTAATTTGTCGCCGATTAAACGAACACGTAGTGAAGAAGGCGCATAGATATAGACGATCATCCGTAAGTTTTTCAATTACATTCGTTATGTCACATAATAATAACACCAACTTCCGTTTTGCTGACGTACGTTTCCCGATGATACTGTAATATTTTTTCGATGTTTTCGTTATCTTTTTCTCGTGTAAAACATTTTGTGACTTACATTGCCGCGTATTCGATCTATGAAATTCACATTACGAAAAATCGGTCGTTTCCCATTTCATTTTGCACATTTGTAAAAAAAAAAAAAATGAATTTCTGAAAAAAAAAAAAAAATGTCAGAAAAGTTTCTCGATTTATTTTTTCATCGAAATTTTTCAATACCCAATAATTCGATAAATTTGTAATTCAGTATGATTTCCTCTGCGCGAAATTACCAAGTTATATGGAGTCAATCGGCTCCACACATTGTGAACTTAATTCAAACTTCGCTATGTGAAGTTAACGTAACGCCTTAAGCGACATTTGCCAAACGGCGCATATGGGTTAAAGGGCCCGCAGCAATTCTGCCATTCAAAAGGTTAAACTTCATCCCGTAAAAGCGTAAAGTGTCGGAACTTTGCGTGAGAAGATATTTAAATTTCAGACGCGAAGTTGGTCGCCGCAGTTCATGTGTGAAGTTGTTTGCATTTCATTATGCGCCTTGCGGGTCATGCAATTTTGTTTTTTTACGACGGCGTAACAATAGCCTCGATTTTGATGCTAAAATCGCTCTATTTAGCCGCATCTCGATTTTCGTACTCCGGTAGCGCGTATTTTTGCAAATGTCGAAGTCGGCAACGGTACCAACTGGTGAGCGCGGCTACTGGGACAAGGTAGTCCGTCGCTTATTATTGTTTACGTAATATTTACGTAACGCCCACGCGTATCTAGTAGGTACCCGCGTTACGGTTGCCCGGCTCTCCACCACCAGTACAGCCGCGACGGTTCGACTCCATGCTTGTTAGCATTTTCGTTTACGACAATATACGCGAACGAGGACATCGCGACGGGACTCGGCTCGCGGGTACCACAGGATTTTCTTTTTATTTTATTTTTTCAACCATTTGTCGATTGAAAATAACGGCAAATATATATATATATAGACTTTTAGCGAGTTGTCAGACAGGTAGAGATAAAAATGGTAACAAGTATTTTCCGAGTCGAGACATCGAGTACATTCGTTAATTCTGCTATGCAAATGATCAATAAAAAAAAAAGTGAAAGTCATCGTTTCGCGGCGTTCGGCGAACGCGCTGATTAAGGAATATACGCCATTAACAAGCGGCAGATAATAATGATAATCATAATAATCAAAGCATTTAACCTTATTGACGGGTTTTTTCCGAACGCGCGATCGTTAGGTTGAATGAAGGATCCATGTCGTACGAAATTCCGGAATGTTTTGATATGATTCGCATCGCGGACTACACGAAGTATATAATTCTCGTGTAGATACTGTCGCCGATCGTTGACGCGCCGTATCTCGGGAATTCCCCGGACGCGGTGATACGCTGTACCAGACACGGGATTCCGTTTTTCTTTCATGAAAGTTCCCGTGTGACGTCGAATTCCTCTCACATCCTTTAACGCCTACTTCAGCGCCTATATATCGTCTATATAAACGTATATATCGTCACTGACCTCTTCACGCATTCAATGAATTCCCGAGGAAAAGGGTTAACGATTTAACGCGCGCAGCTTTAAAAGTGATCGTTTCCCGTCGTATCGCGTTTCGAAATGCTCCAAATACATTTTAAATCCATCAACGTATCGGACTGTATAAATATTTCAACACTTGTCGTTAAGAATTATTATTATTATTTTTTTTTACGTCGGTATCAAGTTTTTTGTTCAAATCATTCATCATCCACTTTTTTGTTGATTTTAATTTGCATATTTCTTGCGGTTTATTGGCGATATGATTATACGCCATTTTGTTATTAACCCTTTTTTATCATCTGAGGATTTGAAGGAAAGGATCTGCACGGTTTTTAATACATCGCGCATTCATTTTTAGTCATTATTACACATTGACTTCAATATACATCCCTTTACGCGTAAAAATCGCCACTAGTAGTATATTCAATTTTCAGAAAATCTGTTTTACCGTCCGAATGATTACCTTTCGAGGACTAATATTCTTGATATCCTTGATTCTCTTTCCCGTTGAATTTCAGCATCATTACAGCCCTTCCAAAGTCTCAAATACATTAAGTTGTCGCTTCCTTAACTCCGTCTCGATGTTTAATCTTCGCGCAGTGCCATGTTCTTCTCTCTTCGACCCATTTTCCGCGAGCAAAATCCTTGCCGGCGTTTACCGCACCCTACCGACGTTATTTCGGATTAGCCGCTTCTATGATCCGGAAGTAATGACGCTGAGGACCAGTAGGTGTACCTTACAACCCTTCCCACCATCGAGTGAATTTCAGATTCGCTGCAGGAGGTTTCGGAACAGTCCTTTCCGCGACTGGTACCGCTTCTCTTCCAGGTCCAGAGCGGAAGCCACAGGAGCCACCGGAGTTTCCGTGAATAATCGGCGAACAGCCGTCCCGACGGCATTGTGTGCCGTTACTCGGTCGCCGCCGCGTTCTCTTCGTTCTATTCGTTTCTCTCCCTCGCTCTCTCTCTCTCTCTCCTTCCTCTCTCTCTCTCGTAAGAGAACCTGGAGAACACACACCGTTCTAGTACGCGTCGTAGCTCGCGGAGTGGCTCAAGGCAAAGCGTGATTTAACGCCGCCGACGCGTCGTTCAGAGAATTATTAACGACGCTCCGTTCGTTCTCGGCAAGACGTTTGCTTGGGACACTCGTACCTCGCCGTTGGAGCGACGGAGAAAGATCGAAAGATGGGAGACTCGAGGATCGAGGGAAAGATGTATATATATGTTAGTGTGCGAGTCTGTGTTTCTGTACGAAGACGAAAACGAGACGACTGGAAGACCTCGAACGTTCGTGAACGCCGCGATAAATCGATGTTAACTAGCGTTAACGCGTCAACGTCGATTACGCGGTTGCGTTTCGGTGGAATGATAGGAGATATCGCAAAAAACAAAAAAACGTTGAAAAAAATTGACAAAGTGGACCGTTTATTTGTAAATTTTGGGAGATAAGATCGTCGCTTTCTTGATGAGGTTTCAAGGAATCTGGGAACGCGAACGTACCCTTGAAGATCGAATGGTAACCCTTTTCGAATTCGTTAGAAATTCGATGATTTTTTTTTTTTTTTTTTTTTTTTTAACCTTGGAATTTATTTGTGACGGCGCGAAATTTTGGCAAATTTTACCGCGCCGCAAATCTCCGAATGATTATACTAGATTTTTATTTTTTTTTGCCTGTCGTTGGATTCATAGGAGATATCGCAAAAAAACAAAAACAGTTGAAAAAAAATGACAAAGTGGAACGTTTGTTTGTAAATTTTGAGAGATAAGATCTTTGCTTTCTTGCTGAGGTTTCAAGGAATCTGGGGATGCGAACGTACCATTTTAGATCGAATGGTAGCTCTTTTAGAAAAAAAATCGAAATCATCGATGATTTTTTAGAAAAAGATCGATGATTTTTTCGAAAAAATCATCGATTTTTTTTTTTTTTTAGAATTTGTTAGAAATTCGATGATTTATTTATTTATTTATTTAACCATGAAATTTATTTATCACGGGGCGAAATTTTGGCAAATTTTACCGCGCCGCACATTTCCGAATTATTGTACTAGATTTTTTTTTTTTTTTTTTGGTTGCACTGAATTTCATGATTAACTCAACATTGAGGCAACCTGTCCTGTTGAAATTTCAAACTCGGAGCCAATTTCTATGTGGCTCTCGTTCCTTCTTACGAAAATCGATTTTTCTGAAGAGATTTTCATCTACGAACGAACGCGAGCACAATGCATCGTGAACGAATCTAATTATTCTTTCAATTCATAGCCCCGACGAGCTTGAACATTGCGCTATAAATTCGAACCTCGATGCATTGTGCGGTTTCCACCTTTTTATTCGGATCGCACAACCCGGAGCGCCCCTTTGTACTTTTAATTGGATTCGGTATTTTGTTGAGAAAATTTTTCCAACGATGGACATGCATTGTCGACGAGTAATCTTTTTTTTTTTTTTTTTTTCGTATTGCAATGAAGTTGTAAAACATACGAACGCAATTTCGGGTAACTAAAAATTCGTGTTTTTTTTTTATTGTTTTTCGATCGTCGAATTTCGTTGGGCGCATTTTTCCTATCTATTCTCGTGGTTATCGATGTCTTTATCGTAAATTTCTGTCCAATTGAGAGATACTAATTTACGACAATACACAGGCGAACTATAATCCACAAATTAATACGTCGCTAATGTAATCCATTTTCAATGATAATCGCGCTTTTGTGTAGTTGCATACGATAAAAATTATCAAAAGTACTAAACATCCCTGTTAATTCCGCGGAATTATTAATTCAACGCGTTGGCTGCTCGCGCGACACGGGTTCGTGTAATAATTCGATAAGGCGATTACGGAGAGATATCGGATGAGCACTGCGGCGGGAACAAGAGAGTATTTCTCAATAAGCTTCAACAATAATATATACAGACGATATTCTGCCGATTTCACGTACTCAATACATTCGATGTTTTTTTTTTTTTTTTTTTTTTTTTATTCCCGACGATCAGTTGTTTCCGTTATTGCAAAATTCGATTATAGATCGTAGAATTTCGGTTTCATATCAACTGCTTCCGTTATTGCTGAAGTAATTTATACTTCTTCGATTTTTTGCTTATTTCTACGAATCTAATCAATTCTGAAGAGATAAAAAAATTGATTTGACAAGAAGTATTAATGATTCGATCGATTCTAGCGGCGAATATTTTGCAAGCGATAAGAGATCGTAGAGTAGCCAAAGGTGGGCACGTATTTGATAACATGTTAATGAACCCACTGGCGATTGATTCGAAGATCGATAACAAGTGACGAAGAATGTGTGGCGTTCTACTTTTTTTTTTCCGCTATCGATATCACGTTTTGGCGTTATCGAGATATCGATCTAATATTTTCGTTGATTTGTTTTGTGTAAACAGGCGGAAGATTTGCTGGACGACATCCTGTCGTTCGAAGCCGGTTCACTGGGCGACGGCCTCAAAGAAGGACACGGCGGAAGTCTCAGTAGCCTTCCGGATCTTCAAATTAAACCCGAACCCCTTCTTCTCACCGATGCCGAGATTCACGCGTTAGCGAAAGATCGACAGAAGAAGGACAATCATAATATGAGTGAGTTTTCAATAAAAAAAAAACAATAATAATGTTATGCAACTTGAAAAAAAAAAAAAAAAAAAAAAAATGGTAATAATGGTAATTTTCCGGCAATTTTATTTGGTAGAACCAAATATTGGTACTTAAAATCTGCAACTTGAAGTTTTTATTTATTTACGAAAAAAGAGTATCGAATGAGAAAGTCGGTGATAATAAATTTTTAGGCACCTTAAAAAAAAAAAAAATGGCATAAATGGCAATATTTCGCGATATCTTTCCGAAATTTTTATTTCGTTTACAGATAACATAGCTTCGGTAGAACCAAATATTGGTATTTCAAAACTCCAATTTAAAATTTTTATTTATTTACGAAAAAAGAGTATCGAATGAGAGAAGCGGTGATAATAAATATAACAAAATTCATTGATAGTGTGAAAAAAAAAATCTGAAAAAAAAAAAAAAGGACAATCATAATATGAGTGAGTTTTCAATAAAAAACAATAATAATATTATGCAACTTGAAAAAAAAAAAAATGGTATAAATTATATACCAAATACTGGTAGTTAAAATCTGCAACTTGAAGTTTTTATTTATTTACGAAAAAAGAGTATCGAATGAGAAAGTCGGTGATAATACATTTTTAGGCACCGTAAAAAAAAAAAAAAAGAAAAAATGGCATAAATGGCAATATTTCGCGATATCATTCCGAAATTTTTATTTCGTTTACAGATAACATAGCTTCGGTAGAACCAAATATTGGTATTTCAAAACTCCAATTTAAAATTTGTATTTATTTACGAAAAAAAGAGTATCGAATGAGAGAGTCGGGGATAATAAATATAACAAAATTCATTGATAGCCTCAAAAAAAAAAAAGAAAATCTATGATCAAAGGAAATTAACAGAGATACAACTCGTAAAAAAAAATCATTCGACAACTGCAAAAAAAAAAATAACTTCGTAAACGACTTTGAAGAAAATTATTTTCGCCAATTACAGAAAGTATCGAAATTCGATGAATTTTTGCGGATTTTAAATAGGAAATTACGTAAGAAAATGCGAGATTAATCAAAGAGTGAAAGGATTAAAAAAGTGTAGAGATGAAATTGGCGACAAATCAAAATTGTAATTTTGTCGAGACATCTGCACGATTTTCGATGCGCGCGTATGGTTACCGCTACAAATCCACATGTGCACTGCGGCTTTTCGCGAGCGGGCAATGTTCGTTTCCAGCGCACGGTCGCTGTTTATTGGCCGGTGGTTATTGGGATTCCTCAAAACCTTCGAAGACATACACGCTTCGTTGCTTTTTGCTGTTGGTCCGGTGGTACATGTTTCCGTCTCTCT
Organism: Buathra laborator; assembly: GCA_934046635.1. NCBI lineage: Eukaryota > Metazoa > Arthropoda > Insecta > Hymenoptera > Ichneumonidae > Buathra > Buathra laborator. The sequence continues at coordinate 8,345,272 of OW203902.1, forward strand.
TTCTCATGGGGCGAGAAAGAGAAAAAAACGCGATCGTTCACGGTGAAAGACGAACAGAGAGGAAAGAGAACGAGGCTCGATCACGTTCTTTACACGTGACTCACGATCGTACGTGATATGATTTTTTTAGACATTTTTTTTTTTTTTTCCGAGACTTGTACCTCAACAAGATATCGCTAGCGGGCAGCGAGTGTCTTGAACTCGGTAAACTTTTTTCTATCGAAAAGAAAAAAAAAAAAAAAAACAATTATGTTACCGTTACTTTGAATAGTACCTAAAAAAAAAAAAAAAAAAAAAAAAAAAATAGATCGCGCGAAAAAATTGCAAATTAAATTTTAGCCCTCGGATGCAAAAAGAAACGATTGCATCGATAATTAATCGTGAATAAACGATTCGACATCGACGCCATTTTTTTTTTTTTTTTTTTTTTTTTTTTAAGAAGTAATATTTACAGTTTGTTTAACGTGAAGAAACAACACGAAATTTCGTAGTGTATTCTGTTAGTCATAACGTAAATTGAGGGTCGAATCGAAGGCTTTTCTCTCGTCGACGAGAAAAATTTTCTTCGTCTTCGATTTATCGAAGACGTGTAGAGAGCTGTACTCGGGACGTGATCGTTCGTATATACGCGAAAATCGAGAAAAAAGAGAGTTGGCAAAAGGGAGCGAAGAGTCTATTGGAGTACACATTCTTTTGCGAGCAACAGCAACGGGCGGATCGAAAGCATTCGCGTCTTCCGAATTAACCGGAGCAATCTAATCAGCTGGATCGGAACAAGTTTTCCTTTTTCCCCCTCCCGCGCGAAGACGACGACAACGACGACGATGACAAGGACGAGAAACGAGTAGAGAGAAACTTGGAACCTCTGCGAGGAGTTCGCAGTTCGCCGGGAAGAACTTTTCCGTCTTTGCGCCGCGTGTTCCAACCCCTCCATCCCCCTTCCGTGATTCGACGAGACTTTGCACACAGCATTTTCTCTCGAGACTATATATAGTAAACGGGAATCAGAAGCATCGGGATCCGCAACGATCGCCGAATCGTTTATACTCCCAGTTGCCCTTCTTGCCGCTGAACTCTTTAGAAGGAATTTCGTTTTCGTTTACATTCGAAGATATTCTCGTTTCACCGAATGTATTAGCCCTTTCGATGCGAACTATTTCGAGAACTACGATTTTCATGGTTCAACGAACGAATCGCCAAATGATCCCATAGAAAAACAAAAACACGTACCGAACTTTTTCGATATAAACGATGGCGATTGGAGTGCTTATTTTTTTTTCGTCATTTATATTGGCTTTCGAATTAATTTGAAAAACTCGAACCTAAAACCATCTCAATATTCCCGATATGCCATCAAAAAGTCGTCAACATCGTTAATTAAAAATTCCAAAAATCTCGGAACTCCAAAAAACCAAAAAAAAAAAAAATCCCGAAACTCCAAAAAAATCAATTTTTTTTTTTTATTAAAAAATTAATTGATCGTTGCATTTATTTTTTTCATTCGTCGTTTCGAGTTTTTTTTTTCAAATTTTTCCAAAAAAAAAAGTGTAACCAAATTTTTTTTTTTTTTTTTATCATCATTTAAATCAAATTTATAGTGCTCCACTCTCCAAATACGAGTATATAACATCGTCCATTTTTTTTCGCCTCAACGATGACATTCCAGAAAAGAGGCAAATTGCTTCCGCAGACGTTTCCTCGCTTCTCGGAAAATTGCAAAAAAAAACAGAAAAAAAAAATCGCTGTGATAAATGACAAGATGTAAGAAGTAAGAACAAAGCTTGAACGATAATTGTGCGCTGTGGAATTGTCGTACCAGTTGTTCTCGAACCTTATCATCGTCTCATAACGTTCACTTCTACTTCGGCTCATCGAGTTCCCTTGTGCTGAATATTATTGAGTCCGTTAATATCGTCGTTAATCAAGTTGCCGAGGACGCTAATCTGTCGACGAGCGTCGTAATCCACAAACGTAGGTATTCGCTTCTCGGTTCCGGTTGCGCGGATACCGCTCTCTCTATATCCATATAGATATCTTTCCGTCCCTCTCGTTCTATCGCGAGCTGCGAAGCGTGTCCGCTAATTCCTTCGGTCTGCTCGTCCCGTATTCACGTACGTATATATCTATATATAGTATATACATCCCTACCCTATGTATACATATATATCTCCCTCTCGGTTAACGAGAGAATGCTTCTCGACTCCTATGTCCCTCCGCCAAATACCCATCGATCGTCGGGCGCAATGCAATTGTTTTAAATCCCAACAGTGGACGCGCGCGCTGAGCACGTTGTCGCGTTTGCCTATTCCAGTCGTGTCCTTTGTTCGTATCGCAATTAACGGTCGGAGCTGTGAACTGTACGGAAAGTAACGATTCGAGATCCATTCGAAGATCGCTGAGGATATACCGTACTAAGGGTTATAGTTATAACGATCTATTTGCATCGTAACTAAGGAAAGATCGCGGGATCGCTGTACTGCGCGGATCGACCTCGTTAACGTTATAAGCTTCGCGTAGTCACGATTTAAATTCAATGGAAATATAGCTGATTTTTTTTTAATACGCGGATGAAAACCATATATCGATATTTACTCGAAAAAGAAATTGAATAGTCGCACGGGAATAGAAATAAAAATTGTAATGCGAAATCGTGATGCGCATCGAATAACTCCGGTTTACTGTACGACGATTCCAATAGCGAATTATAACGGTCGATTTATCACGGATTAACCAATATGGTCGGATATATAATACTCGCGTACACAATAGTGTATTGAAGGTATTGTCGGAGATATCGAGATCGATCGGCAATAAATATAAATATTAATACAAGACGCGCGATAAATAATGAGTCGTCCTTGGAATTCGATAAAGTTCGCGATGTATTGCCGCTTCGAACGCGAGACTTTATTATTATTTTCGTTTGTTACTGTACGTTTGGTAAACTCGCGGAAGCAGACGCGATGACAAACAGAAATTCTTGGATAGAGAGGCCGAGACGCAGACTTTTAACGAATCATCGCGAATAACTCGTTTTTAACGATTTGTAGTGAAAAAAATGTTTTATCGTTTTTTTTTTTTTTTTTTTTTTTTTTTTTTTTTTTTTTTTCCTATTAATATCTTTGGGTATTATAACAATTGTATAAACTTCGTAGTAAAATTTGTACAGTTTGTTCTCGTGTCTCGGAATTTTAAAGACTCGTTTAAAGATCGAGTACTGCGCGCACACGTGCCCTTCGCGCTTCTCGTGCTGAGCGACGATCGCGCGAGTCTTTCGCCAGCGACACGTTTGCCTCGCGTGCTCGCTACTGATAACGGACCAAGCAGGTAGCTGATAAATGAGCCAATTCTCCTCTGTCTCTCCTCGGAGCGAAACTCTACCGAAAATCGTAATTACACGGCAGTCGTACTTTTTTTTCTTTTTTTTTTCGCCGAAGAAAAAAATTACTTTCAACAAATAACTCGTAAGGAATTTATCGTTATCGTAATAAAGTACGACTGCGAAATTAAATTTCGATTTATCGATCGACCGAACATCGAATATTTTGATGAAATACCGACAGACGCTTAAAGTTCATAATTTCGAAAATTCGATGAAATTTAACCTCCAATTACGGAGATATGCGGGTCAAAAAATTATCGTAATCTTATTACGAAGAATAAGTAAAAAATATATTTTTTTTCGTCTAGAATTCAATACATTAACGTCTGAACTTGAAATTTAATAAAAAGATATTGAATCGAATAAAAATTTAATAATAATAATAATATATCGACGCTATTGCTATTTGTATAATCGGTAAAACAGAGCGATGGAAAAATCTCTTTAAATACACATTTTAATAAAAACTTAAAAAATTATTAAAATTTTGATAACAAAATGAAAAAAAAAAAGGAAGAAAAATGATAAATTATTTCCGATCATTTTTCTGATGATTTTCTCCGTTAACGTTTCTCCGTCCGTAAAGAAGCGATAAACTTGTGCGAAAGATTACCTTGCAACTGAATGATGTAATTCGCTGTTTGATTGGAGTTTGAATGCGAATCAAGGCGCAAGATTAATAAACGTTATGAGAATTGCACAATGTATCGTATATAATAACGATACAGTTGTCGTGAAACGTTAAATAGAGACGACGGACACACCACCGCCTGTGGCGCATGTGATTGATGATCGTAATTTCCGTTTTGCAGTCGAACGGAGACGAAGATTCAACATAAACGATCGAATCAAAGAACTTGGGACGCTGCTACCGAAAACCAATGATCCGTGAGTATTTAAAATTTATCTATTTTTTTTATTCCCTTATTTTTTTTTTTACTTCCGGAAAAAAAAAAAAAAGAAAAAGCAATAAAATTTGAAACGATCCTTCATTAATTTCATTATCACACTGCATAAAAAAATGAGTTGGAAAAACGGATTTTTAAGAAAAAAAAAAAAATCGATTATACCAATTAATAATTCATTATTTTAGCTAATAATTGTTAGTGCTTCCAACTCATCATTTTTTTTCAGTCGTCTCACTCTCGAAATTTCCGCCTATTTCCCTTATTCTTCGTCTGTTTCCCTTTTTTATTCCATTATTTCCTTTTTTTATTCCCTTATTTTTTTTTCTTTTACTTCTGAAAAAAAAAGAAAGCATTAAAATCTGAAACGATCCTTCATTAATTTCATTATCACACTGCAAAAAACGATGAGTTCGAAAAACGACTTTTTAAGAAAAAAAAAAAAAAAATCGATTATACCAATTAATAATTAATTATTTTAGCTAATAATTGTTAGTCCTTCCAACTCATAATTTTTTTCAGTCATCTCCCTCTCGAAATTTCCGCCTGTTTTCTCCTCCTCGCAAAAACAAAAGCTTCATGAATTCTCGTTGCAAGAAATTCCCGTGTTATTCGTACGTTTAAACAAACCCATCAATCCTTCTCCTTTATTTCCCCAAAAAACGGCTTTTTAAGAAAAAAAAAAAAAAAATCGATTATACCAATTAATAATTCATTATTTCAGCTAATAATTGTCCTTCCAACTCATCATTTTTTTTTTCAATCCTCTCCCTCTCGAAATTTTCGCCTATTTTCTTATCACCACGAAAACAAAAGCTTCATGATTTCTCGGTGCAAGAAATTCCCGCGTTATTCGCCCGTTTAAACGAACCCATCAATCCTTCTCCCTTATTTCCCGAGTATTGCCAGATCTCGTGGTTAGTTTAATTGACGAATTGTTCGACGTAAGAAAGCCTCGAAGTATCGTGAAGAAAAATCGTGTTATCTGCGGTCGGTCTCGTCAACGCGTGAGTCGTAAGGGGTTTGTTTGTGGTGGTGGTGCGGAGCATCTCCGGGTTAGGCGAAGGGTGAGAAAGCGGAGGGTGTTCCAGGTAGTGATCGGTCCGTTTTGCTAACGAGCCGCCACCCGCACGTTAGATCCGGGTGGATGTTCTCCGCCGGACGAGAGTTCGCGCCCTCCGGGCAGCGGGAGAAGGAAAGGACGACGACGTCGTCGTCGGCCATCGGCGGCGTTGGTTCGTCTCGTTGATCGACCATTTATCAATCCGCGTAGCCATCCATTAGTCAGTGTCGCGTCCTGGCGGCTCAAAAACCGTTTCAGCGTACGTCCCACTCGTCGCTCCTCCGGCTGTCTTCCTCACCCTGCATCTCGTCCTCTTCTACTCGCTGATATTCCTAGCGGCAGTTCCATGTTTGATCTCATCCCTCTATGGCCTCTATGCCTCTCTATGCTACGCGGAGGATACAGAGTTCCGCATCCCGGAGGGTTGGGAAAAGGGAGAAGGAGAATCCCAGAAGGAAGGATATGGATCGATCTCGTCGTTAGACCTTCGACACTGACGTCGCGACGCCGGCACTTGACACCAGACTTTTTTTTTTATCAACAGACTATCTGCTCCTCGCTATCCCTACACGATCCCTGATGTTCCTAGAAAATGGGACGCGCTCCGCCGGAGCGTAGGTAATACACGTGGAAAAACTTTATGGCAATCATTTGCATATTCGGGGTGAATTTCGTTGACGCGCGGGGTAAAGGAAACTCGGAAATCGGAATCGCCGCAAATATGGATCCGACAAATTCGTGACTTGCAAAAAAAAAGTTGATGCTTTTCCTCAGAAATTTGATTTTGATGAATTTTTTTTTTTTTTTTTCGTTTCGGCAATAACGATATTTCACTATCGATTAATATTTTTCGAAAAAAAAAAAAAAAAAAAAATTATATCGATCGGCAAATATTGTATCTTGAATTCGATATTTCGGGAACAAGACGAGAATTCCACCGAATATCTCGGATTCGCTTCGATTTTTTTTTTTTTTTTTTTTTTACTTATAGTTCGCAGCGATTATTCTTCTTCTTCGATGTATTGTTAATATACATTCCGCGAGTCTTTAGTATGGAAGTTTATCGCCGTACATGCGTGTGGGGAAACGTGCAATGGTTTTCGCGCGCAGATGTAAGCACTCGCGATACGACGCTGTTACGCGCCTCGGGACTCTCGAGGCACAACCCGAATTCAGTGTGCTCCGCATATGTACTATGATATGAGTGCGCATAGCGTTCCAGTTCGAGGCACCAAACAATATTAAAGCAATACGGCAGGTTCGCCACGTTGAGAAGACGGGAATTCCCGAGCGACGATGATAAAGCCCTTGCGGATACCTCTAAAGAGCCATTCAACCGTTCCGCTGATACGAGAGGGCAATATCAACAGCTACGGAGATTCACTCTCGTTGTGCTCACCCTTCCATCGTCCTCCTCCTCCTTCTGCCTCCTTATAAGAATGAAGCGGAAATCTCCCATCGCGACAAGCGCACCTTTCTCGAGAGTTTTTCGCTTCATACTCTCGTACACGAGGCAGAAGAACTATACGTACGATACAATCGCCGTTTACTCACTCTTATAATCTTCATACAATATTTTTCTTTACGAGAAGCGTCGTTGCCTCGGATAACGATGAAGTTTGATATCACGCGAGTTGAAACGATGATTTAGATTGGGGAATAAAAATAAAATAATGTGGAACAGCAGAAAGAAGCAGTAATGTGCGCGTCGATCTGATTTTGTGATTGAAATGCAAAATTTGACTTTTACTTGATTACGAGTTGATTTAGTATAAAATTAAGTATAGTTGGAAAATTTTCCGATGAAATAGACGGATAGAACCGATTTGGTGTTTGCAATGCAAAATTTGCAAAAATTTCCGATCATATAACCGTATCGATCTGATTTGGTGATTGAAATGAAAAATTTGACTTTTTCTTCATTACGAGTTCATTTAGTATAAAATGATGCATAGTTGCAAAATTTTCCGATGAAATAGACGGATTGATCTGATTTGGTGTTTGCAATGCCAAATTTGCAAGAATTTCAGATGAAATGCCCGCATCGATCTGATTTGGCGATTGAAATGCAAAATTTGACTTTTACTTGATTACAAGTTCATTTAGTATAAAATTAAGTATAGTTGCAAAATTGTCCGATGAAATAGACGGGTAGAACCGATTTGGTGTTTGCAATGCAAAATTTGGAAAATTTCAGATGAAATGCCCGCATGGATCTGATTTGGTGAATGAAGTGTAAAATTTGACTTTTACTTGATTACAAGTTCATTTAGTATAAAATTAAGTATAGTTGCAAAATTTTCCGATGAAATAGACGGATAGAACCGATTTGGTGTTTGCACTGCAAAATTTGCAAAAAATGCCGATTGTATAATCGTATCGATCTGATTTGGTGATTAAAATGCAAAATTTGACTTTTACTTGATTACGAGTTCATTTAGTATAAAACTAAGTATAGTTGCAAAATTTTTCGATGAAATAGACGGATTGATCTGATTTGATGTTTGCAATGCAAAATTTGCAAAAATTTCCGATGATATAACCGTATCGATCTGATTTGGTGATTGAAATGAAAAATTTGACTTTTACTTGATTACGAGTTCATTTAGTATAAAACTAAGTATAGTTGCAAAATTTTCCGATGAAATAGACGGATTGATCTGATTTGGTGTTTGCAATGCCAAATTTGCAAGAATTTCAGATGAAATGCCCGCATCGATCTGATTTGGCGATTGAAATGCCAAATTTGACTTTTACTTGATTACAAGTTCATTTAGTATAAAATTAAGTATAGTTGCAAAATTTTCCGATGAAATAGACGGATAGAACCGATTTGGTGTTTGCAATGCAAAATTTGCAAAAATTTCCGATGATATAACCGTATCGATCTGATTTGGCGATTGAAATGTAAAATTTGACTTTTACTTGATTACGAGTTCATTTAGTATAAAACTAAGTATACTTGCAAAATTTTCCGATGAAATAGACGGATTGATCTGATTTGGTGATTAAAATGCAAAATTTGACTTTTACTTGATTACGAGTTCATTTAGTATAAAATTAAGTATACTTGCAAAATTTTCGGATGAAATGAACCGTAAATTTGTAAGCACCGGTACATCATTGAGGATAACATTGTCCCGTTTGTTATCGTGGTTATGGCATTTAGTGAAACAAAAAAAGGGCGATTTTGCTTCCTGATGCTGAAGGACAGTGGAAAGAGGATTTACGTCGCGAGGCTTTATCGTAAAGTCCCTAACGTGATAGGAATCGCTCTAATGCGAGGATAGAAAGGGTACGAGGGTCGCGATGACGAATGCTCCTTGTAATAGGCTTTCCATCCCGGACTTTCCATTCGATTCCACGACAAATCGCATCTTTTCACATTCACGAAAAACAAACAAAAAAAAAACGCTTTCTGATCGCCCAATGAAAATCGTTTCTCATTCGCCATCATTTATCTTAATAAAAAAAAAAACAGACCTTTTCAAAATGAAAAAAATGGAAAAGATAGTGTAAGCTTTTCAAAATTTGAACAATAAAAAAAAAATGCAAATGATGACACAAATTGTCACTAAATTTCGTAGAGTAATATTCATTCAAAACGTTATGTTTTCGAATTTGTCGAATTTTTTTGTAATTACAATTATCTGAATCTTGAATTGTACAAAAAAATTAGTTTTTTTTTTTTTCACTAAATCAGGTGCAATATCTTGATAAACGTTTTTCAATTCATCGAACGAAAATATTAAGAAAACTGATTGAAAAAAAAAAAATCGAAATTTTTTGTTTTTTTTGTTGCAGATATTACGAGATCGTGAGAGACGTGAGACCAAACAAAGGTACGATACTAAAATCGTCGGTGGAATACATAAAGTTGCTGAAGAACGAGTTAACGCGTATGAAGCAAAGCGAGTCGAGGCACAAACATCTGGAGCATCAAAATCGAAGATTGTTACTGCGCGTACAGGAACTGGAGCTCCAGGCGAAAGCTCACGGACTTCCGGTCACGGATTTCAATTGGGCCTCGACTTCCGTTGGCGTAGTTAACTCTTTTCCACGAAGCAAACACGATCGGCGGAAAATGAACGTGAGTTCGTCATTTCTTCCTTAACGTTACATCTGTTTCCCTTATTTTTCATCTGTTTCCCTTATTCTTCATCTGTCTCCCTTATTTTTCATCTGTTTCCCTTATTCTTTGTCTGTTTCCGTTATTCTTCGTCTGTTTCCCTTATTCTTCGTCTGTTTCCCTTATTTTTCATCTGCTTCCCTTATTCTTCGTCTGTTTCCCTTATTCTTTGTCCGTTTCCCTTATTCTTCGTCTGTTTCCCTTATTCTTCGTCTGTTTCCCTTATTCTTCGTCTGTTTCCCTAGTTCTTCATCTGTTTCCCTTATTCTTCGTCTGTTTCCCTTATTCTTCATCCGTTTCCCTTATTCTTCATCCATTTCCCTTATTCTCCGTCCGTTTCCCTTATTCTTCGTCCATTTCCCTTATTCTTCGTCTGTTTCCCTTATCCGAGAAGAATCCGAAATTCTTCTCGAATAAGAATTCCGCTCATTAATTACATACGATTGAACGCCTCAACATCGCCTCGTAATCCGGCAAACAATGATCTAATCTTCAGAACGGAAACGAAGCTTTGTTTCGACTGATAACAAGAAGAAAAAGAAAAAAAAAAAGAAACTCTGAAACAACAAGTCGGTGGTTTCCCTTTGTATACACACTGCAACTCGAACAGTTTCCGTTGTAATAAACTTCTCTGGTTTCTGTCAACCTGGACGTCGAGATCGTAACGTTGAAATTATCGTCGTAGATAAAAGTCCCGGTGGACCGGTGTCGTATACTCGGGAGGGTTGCTTCCACTCGCCGGAAACTCCAACGGGCTTCGCTGGTCCTTTATCTCGACGATTACAGTAAATTTTAACAAAGATATAAGGAGACGTTTGTCACAGGCGTCCGCGCGGAGGAAAATGCATTTTACAATGTTCACAGCGGTTGTTCGTTTTTTTTTTTTTTACCTTTTTTTTTTATCTCGACGACGACGAGATGTCAGTAAACGCGTTATATCTTTAAGAATAAAATCTTTGCTCGTGAAAACAGCTTTTACTTTACGATTTGTTTTTAAACTCCGCGCAACGTTTACAGTTTCTAATATCGAAGTATTGCCGGAAAATCTAAGCATCTCTTCTGTTACTTCGTAAATAGAAATTTTCCGAGTACGTTGGAGGACTCCTTGAATTTCCGGTTTACAGTATCTGTACAAAGGTCTCGGAGACTCGAAAATTACGTCATGGAAAGGCTGCGCGTAACTTACTTCCGTTTCGCAAAAGTTAAGCCACATGTTTGACTGAAATTGGAGAACATCGAAACTTCTTGGTTACTTCGCGCTGCTACTCTGCCCTCTAAATCGGGAAAAGACTTTTGCTTTTTCTTTCTTCGTAATTTCATCCTTTTTATACCTTCGACGGTTTTTATTCTCGAAAAATCTATCCGTGTCCTTCGAGTTTTTCCGAAATTTCGCTTATCGCGTTTTCTTACTATTCGATCGGTTAGCAGCTTAAGAAGAAAATGTTATTTTCTCGATGTTAAACGCGAGTGCGGCGCGTATACCGAGAAAAAAAATCGGTTAAACCGACAAAATCGGCGCTTGCGGCCGGCGAAACAAATATTTCATTCACTGAAAAAAATACTTAGTTAATCATACTAACTGTTAGTTAAATTAACTATTTCTCTCCTTACTATACTAATTCTTTTTTTTAATCGACCGATTATTTGTTTCGCAACCCACAGCGCCGATTTTGTCGGTTCAACCGATTTTTTTACTCAGTAGATAGTATCAAAATACAGTTTTTAATCTTTTTGTTTTTCATTTTTTTTTCTTAAGTATACGGAGAGAAGGATCTGATACAATTTATCATATATCTAGTAAAAAATATCGTAAATTTTTGGTAGTGCGGAGTCAATGACGCCATCTGTTGAAAATAACGAGAACTATGCGAAATTTTACCATAAAATATGGTAAAAATCCCCATAAATATAATAAAAATTCTCATAATATCGAGTATTTCCATCATAGGTGGCGCCACCGTCGAATTTTACCAGATGCCATAGTAATTTCTAACAGATCCTTCTCTCCGTGTAAAAATGAAACATTTACCCAATTTATAAATTTCATCGTTACCGATCTTCGATTTTTAGAAAAAAAAAAATGAATATCGACTCTCCAAATTGATTATCTACTTAACTAAATCATTCTGAATATTGCCAATAAAAATTTATTCTCATCGTCTGCAATCGGTAGACAAAAATTAATTTCGTAAAATTTCTTCACGGAAAAAATCGTTTTACAGTCATTTCATTAATAACTTTCCTTCTCACGCTTTTGCTCCCCCCGCCGCTCCCGATTCGTTATATTTTGCGAGAGAAAAATCTATCAACCGACAGTGACGTCAGTGAGTCAATGACGCCACCTGTTGAAAATTACGAGAACTATGCGATTTTTTACCATAAAATATGGTAAAAATCCCCATAAATATAATAAAAATTCTCAAAATATCGAGTATTTCCATCATAGATGGCGCCACCGTCGAATTTTACCAGATGCCATAGTAATTTCTAATAGATCCTTCTCTCCGTGTAAAAATGAAACATTTACCCAATTTATAAATTTCATCGTTACCGATCTTCGATTTTTAGAAAAAAAAAAAAAAAATGAATATCGACCTTCCAAATTAATTATCTATTTAACTAAATCATTCTAAATATTGCCAACAAAAATGTATTCTCATCGTCTGCAATCGGTAGACAAAAATTAATTTTATAGAATTTCTTCACGGAAAAAATCGTTTTACAGTCAATTCATTAATAACTTTCCCTCTCACGTTTTTACTCCCCGCCGCTCCTGATTCGTTATATTTTGCAAGAGAAAAATCTATCAACCGTCAGAAACGTATGTTTTGCGTCGAGTTTTATTTTCAAACGGAAATTCATCCAATTTCACCTCTATTCGAGATAACACGTCTCCGACATCACGTCGCCGAAGTAATGGAGTACTAACACCGCTATTCCTTCGTAGCGCGTTGGTGAATAGACCTTTTGATTCCCGAGCTGTTTCAGCAGATGCCGGACGTGGTAACGGAGGAAGCGTCTGCACTCAGTATGGCGCAATTCGAGGATCTGATGGAGGACGACGCGGGTGGTCCCGTACACGGCGGAGATCCGATGCTGTCGTCTCCACACCTACCGCCGTTGAGTCCACCAGCTCCGGCCTGTCATCATCCTCTACCCGACGAGGATACTCTCGGTAGTCTCGCCCCCACAACGTCCAATTCCTCAACCTCCGACATGGACATAGTAGCGTAGCCACGAGCGTCGCCTTCTTTTTTTCGGATCTAAAAAAAAAAAAAAGAAACAAACAAAAAAGGAAGGAGACTTTCGCTCTAAAAAAAAAATTCTTCATGAACAATCAAAAAACAAAAAAAGAAACAAAAGTTTAAACCCAATATGCGACACGCGAAAAAAAATCCTACAGTATCGACAATCGATGAAAAAAAAAAAAAAAAAAAAAATTCGTGCATTTCGTCGGAGTGAAAAAATTTTCCATTTTTTTCTTTTCTTACGCACATTTCGTATTTTGGATTTTGTTAAAAACGAAAAATACGAAGAATTCGTACGGCGCGCGAAATATCCTCGAGAATCAACCCGTCTTCTCAGTTTGCCGGAGATAACGGGGGAAAGCCGAAGCTTTCATCGTGTTGACTTCCTCCTGTTCCGGTGCGCGAGATCTCCGTAAGGACGTCTCCAGCTGTCGAGCACTGGATAGCGCACGAGACATACCGTACTTCCGAACCGCGGGAACGCTGAGAATTGGAAAGAACGCTGAAGATATCGGACATCGAGAGGTCCTCGAGAAAGAAGCTCGTCGCTCGTCGCTCGTCGCCCGCCCGCCCGCCCGCCGATGCTGTGTGTACACCACAGATGACCAAGTAGAGACCAAGAGGTCGTTCGTCGCTGTATATCCGGTGATTGGACTCCTCAGCCCGATGGAAAACCCTCCAACGAGAAAACCTTTCGACTTCTCATCGTCGACATTATTTTTTTTATTTTTACTTTTATTTTTTTATTTTTTTCCCCCACCGTTGAGCTTCAATTCCACTCGAACTCCAGTCGCGTTCTCTCCGTTTCTCATCGAGGAGTCGGCGAGAACGCGGCTACGGGACAGAATAATCTTGACATACCTTTCGTCGAGAAAATTCGCCGAGAGATTCGCATGAGAAAAAATGCTCCGCTCAGTTCTGCTGATAAGAACGTTAGCAATGTTAAAAAAAAAAAAAAAAAATACAATGGCCTGAAAACGAAAGACATTATCACCCGTAAGTACGCGCTGGTCGTGTGACTTCGATTTTGATACAAAACAACGATAAGACGGAATCGAAAAAAAAAAAAAAAAAAATTGCGTGCGAATTTCTAAAAAATAATACGTAAGTTTCCGCTAAAATTATTGGGCCAATAATTCGAAATATCAAGAAAAATTGTGACTATAAAAAAAAAATATTTTAATAGCGCAAAAAAATTTGAAGATTTGAATAGTTTTATAAAAAATTGATTTCGATAGTTTTTCTTGATATTTTTGGGTCGAATGGATGAGTTAATGAATTGACCAATAAACTCTCAGTGCCTCCGCGCTGTCTGAAAGTTAAAGAAAAAAAAAAAAAAAAAAATCGAAAAAATACCAGTGGTACTTTTGTGATTAATTTTCTCGATGAAAGACAAAAAAAAACTCTACGAATAATCCCTATCGATATTTCGGCTCAAAGATGACGCGTTTTCCGCGACAAAGTTCCGCGCGCGCGAAGGATCGACTATTGTAAATTCCCTAAAAAATTCGCGGTAAAATTTTTTTTTTATCGTTCAAAGAATAAAAAACAAAAAAAAAAGATAATTTCTCGCTTTACCGGGCGATACTTCGGCGTCGAGATTCGCCAATATCGGAAATTTATCGACCTCTCCGCACCGTCGCGGCTCTCGATAGATCGGTATATTGAACGTTTGAGATTTCGCGCGATTTGCAACGATCTCGTGTTACGTTTCGATGTAAATATAATATAGGAGTTACGGTACACGGGATTCGCGCTTTGTATTTTCTATAGCCGGAGGTATAACACAATCTCCGACGAACACGTCGTTTCCGCGAGTACAAATTTTCAGTCGGGCAGTAAAGCGCGCAAGAGGCGCGCGTGTCGCCTTTAACGCTCACTACATCGTCCTCTCGCGCGCGCGCGCGCGTGTGTTGGTTGCCCTGCGAACGAATTTGTGTTTCCGTAGTGCGAATGTGTATTTTACATTGTAAAACTATGGTATGCGGGGCACACGCTGCAGCGTAGGACAGGGGAATCCGTCCTTCCCGTCACCGGATATATACGGCTCGCAATAAATTCAACGTATTTCGAAAGTAGTAAATGTTATTGCGGGTGGATTTACGCTCGTCGGAGAAAATTTCTCGGGTGAACTGTTGGAGAATCCGGTAGGATATTCTCGACATGAACAAAACCTCCGATGTGTGAATACTGTGCGGAGATATATGCCGGAATACGAAAAACCGTACGAAGGAAAACAGAGTTTACGGGATCGGTATGCGACCTTTTCACAGTTTTCGACGAGTCCGACGGGCGATCAATTTCTCAAAGAGACTCTTCGCGGATATTCTCTCGATGATAATCATTATTCTTCCAATAGACAATTAAAAAAAAAAAAAAAAAAAAAAAAAAAAAAAAAAAAAAAAAAAACGTCGTTCATAACTATTCGATTTTGAATTGTTGCGATTTTTGCCGAAAACGCGATGTTTTTTTTTTTTGCCAATAACAATAATAAAAACGATTTTTCAATGATCAATTTCTCAAAGAGACTCTTCGCAGATATTCTCTCGATGATAATCATTATTCTTCCAATAGACAATAAAAAAAAAAAAATCGTTCATAACTATTCGATTTTGAATTGTTGCGATTTTGCCGAAAACGCGATGTTTTTTTTTTTTGCCAATAACAATGATAAAAACGATTTTTCAAAGATTTTTTCAATTTCTCAAAGAGACTCTTCGCGGATATTCTCTCGATGATAATCATTATTCTTCCAATAGACAATAAACAAATAAAAAAAAAAAACTTTTGAATTATTGCAATTTTTGCCGCAAACGCGATGTTTTTTTTTTTTGCCAATAACAATAATAAAAACGATTTTTCAAAGATCAATTTCTCAAAGAGACTTCGCAGATATTCTCTCGATAATAATGATTATTCTTCCAACAGACGATAAATAAATAACAAAAAAAAAACATCGTTCATAACTATTCGATTTTGAATTGTTGCGATTTTTGCCGAAAACGCGATGTTTTCTTTTTTTTTTTTTGCCAATAACAATAATAAAAACGATCTCTCGGCGTTTTAGATGAAAAGGGATCTCGTTGAGAATGTTGAGAAACGTTCGACCGTCGTACGTGCGTAGATCGTGGCGAACGAATCGAGCTGTTGACTCGTCAATAAAACAGCAGCGTATCGGCAAAGTGTACGGCGCGAGGGGATCGGCGGAGGGGATCGTCTCGAAGGGAACACGCGCGGGCGCCTCGACCGTAATTTAAATTAATAATTCACACGCGTGCCTTCGATATACCGCTGCGTCGCGGCCAGTGACTCGTGAATGAGGTCGATTACGCGTTTACATGCCGAAAGCGTCACGAACGTGTATCACTCGCAGTGTTTCTTCTTCTGCTTCTTCTTCCTTCGAGGCGAGAGCTCCCCGCGTTCTCTTCTTTATTTTTCGTCGTATCGTAACGTAAGTCTGTCGTGTATTTGAAGGGACAGACGGGGCGAAGCGAAACGCGAGAGAGACACGCCACATGCGTTCCGACGATAAGTACTCCAATTTCGAAAATTCGTGAAATAAACGAAAAGGTCATTTGCACGATTCGGTTAATATTTCGTATAAAATGGGAAATTTTCGTCGAAACTGCTGATGCGGTGTTAACCACTCGCGGATATTCTACGGAAGGTGCGCACTAAATCATACGTAAGATAACACTTTTTTTTTTTTTTTTTCGTGTTTTCAACTCGAATGCTATAACGAGAAAAATTCATTGCTTCTCAATTATTTTATATCGAGAAATTGATGAAGAAAAAATGTTCGAATTTTTCGTATGAAAAAAAAAAAAAAAAAAAAAAAAAAAAACATGTATCTTCCTGAATTTTTGAAGAGAAAGTCTACGCGTGCGAAGTATGAAGATAAAAAAAGGCGACAAAGAGATTAAAAGAATATCATAAATATAAAAACAAAAAAGACATTAATTTCAAGTATATTACGCACTACTCGTTACCGAGTGAAATGATTGCATTAAGTGCGTCAAAGTGTCTTTTTTTTTTTTTTTTAACCCGAATGAAACATCGCGTATCAACGAGAGAAAAACTCTGACGAAAGTTTTTTTTTTTTTTTTAATTTCTTTTCGTCGATAAATTTTAGATTATAATTTAAATGATAAAAATGAAACGAGTGTCACTCGGAATTGTTGTACACATAGACGTAAGTGAGAGAAGGAGAGAAAGAAATTGAGAAAGAAAATCGCGCGAGAAACGAGCGCGCGATACCTGTTGCTCGCGCGGGAGGTGTTAAAGTTTGTATAGTTTATATAAATATGTATTGTGTAATAAGAAAGAAAGAAAGAAAGAAATTGTAAGACGAGAGAAAATAATATTCGTCCTCCGATTATATCGATGTTGACAAATGCAGAGATATATATATATATATAAAAGATATATATTTTATGATTATTATCATCAACGTCTCCGAATTATTCCAATCCGTAAAAAAAAAAAAAAAAACCCTATCAGTCGTATTTATAGTCGTAAAATAAAAAAATTCCGAAACTCAGAGATCCGAAAAAAAAAATAAAAAAAATTAATACGGCGAATAAATCAATAAATATCGATAATTATTAAATTATCGATGAAATTACCTTCGTAAAAAAATTTTCCGCGATTTACTCAAATTTTTTTTATTTCTACATATTCCATATTGCGCCGTTGATAAATCGGTGGAGAATCGTACGGAAAGATGTTTTTACCGAATCGTCTGCGAATATCGCGCAGCGCGCGATCTCGCGACGTGAGTTTCGGCGACGAAAAAAAAATGAAGAATTTTTCTACAAAAGACGAAAAATGAAGAAACCAAAAAAGTTACCAGATATATAATATCGGGGTTTTTTTTATTTTTTTTTTTTTTTTTATCGTGAGCCAATTCTCGCTGGTTGCGCGGAATTGCACGAGGAAAGCACGTGCATCACGACCTCTTTTCCGCGGCGGAACTCTGTCTCTCTCCCGCGCCAACTTCATCCCCCTCGCTGATGGTACTCGCTGCACTACGCGGCTGGTTCGGCTCTCCAACGAGTCTCGTCGTTTTTGCCTCTCTCTCCGCCTGCTTTTTACCATAATCCCTTCTTTCAGCGGTAACGAGCGATCACGAGGGAAGGAAATGCAATTTGCCGTATCGCCGGACCGAAATGGCTTTTCCCGGTCCGGCAAGAGCCGCGATGCACGGGGGATGGCTTTGGGGGGTTTTGGCTTTGGACAGCCTGACTGGGGTCACCTTGGCGCATGTATATATCTATAAATATATATATATATATATCGTAATTTTTAGGGAGAAAAAAGCTCTACTTTGACCGCTACGTTTCGGCAGTTCTCGTCGCGAAAGGAAGGAAAGAAGAGATCCAAATTCCAGTTAGCGATCAATGATGCCAATAAATTTCGCGATATCGTTTCGAAGAATTTTTTTTTTTAGCTTTTTCTGAAGAATGCGGCATATAGCTGAATCCGTACGTAAAAATCAGAACTTTAAGAATTGTGGTGGAATTTTTTTTTTTTATTTATTTGCGAAATAATTTTTTTTCAATGGCAATTACCAGAAGCAAATGTGTAAATGAGGAGCAAAAAATCACATCGGTATCATTTTTTTTTTTTTTTTTTTTTTTTTTTTTTTTTTCATTTTGCGAAAAGGTAATTTTTCGTTAACGACGAGCGAAAAATAGATACAAAATGAAAATGTAATTTTGTAATAACGATGCTATTTCTTGAGATCGATGTTTTTTCGATTGAAAAGAAGAAGCGATCAAAGAATTGCAATGCCGTATAGGAGGAACGCAATAAAAGATAACGAAGCAAGAAATGAACTATTGTACATAGCCGATTTTAAACAGCGTTTCCATCAAAGTCGAGCTGATTAATAGGTCACTTTGGGTTCAAGAGACCGTTGGCTATTAACCGCGAAAGCCCCGAAGGGATTCTCCAAAGCTCTTGGGAACTCGAAGCAAAGTTGTAGATCGCGCACACGACTGACGGTAATGCCGTCAATAAATGAACAACGAGGCAACTGAAAAATCGATTTAGTGAACTTTTTATCGTTTTAATCTCAAAACATTATCAAGAGACGCGGTAGCGTCGCGACGCCAAGTACATAAAATTTTTTTTTTTTCTCATACGTGACTTTCACGATCGCCGGTTTATTTTACATTAATTATTCATTAATAACATCAATTTTTTTAATTATGCCATTTACGCGCGTAGTTCGTTGAAAGGGACGTGAGAAATCAGTAAATTAAGTGCGCCGAAGTCTTTTTTTTTTAATCCGTATGAAACATCGCGTATCAACGAGAGAAAAGGTCTGACGATTTTTTTTTTTTTTTTCGTCGATAAATTTAACATTATAATTTAAATGATAAAAATGAAACGATTGTCACTCGGCAAATGAACGCCGCGGCAACCGAAAAATCGATTTATTGAACTTTGTATCGTTTTAACCACAAAACATTATTTTTCTCATACGTGACTTTAATGATCGCCGGTTTATGTTACGTTGATTATTTTTTAATAAAATCCATTTTTTTAATTATTCCATTTACGCGCATAATTCGTTGAAAGGGACGTGAGAAATTATTAAAATTAAAAGCGCCGAAGTTTCTTTTTTTTTTTAACCCGAATAAAACATCGCGTATCAACGAGAGAAAAGTACTGACGAAAATATTTATTTTTTTTCGTCGATAAATTTAACATTATAATTTAAATGATAAAAATGAAACGATTGTCACTCGGCAAATGAACGCCGCGGCAACCGAAAAATCGATTTATTGAACTTTGTATCGTTTTAACCACAAAACATTATTTTTCTCATACGTGACTTTAATGATCGCCGGTTTATGTTACGTTGATTATTTTTTAATAAAATCCATTTTTTTAATTATTCCATTTACGCGCATAATTCGTTGAAAGGGACGTGAGAAATTATTAAAATTAAAAGCGCCGAAGTTTCTTTTTTTTTTTAACCCGAATAAAACATCGCATATCAACGAGAGAAAAGCTCTGACGAAAATATTTATTTTTTTTCGTCGATAAATTTAACATTATAATTTAAATGATAAAAATGAAACGATTGTCACTCGGCAAATGAACGCCGCGGCAACCGAAAAATCGATTTATCGAACTTTTATCGTTTTATAGCCTCAAAACATTATTTTTCTCATACGCGACTTTAATGATCGCCGGTTTATGTTACGTTAATTATTTATTAATAAAATCCATTTTTTTAATTATTCCATTTACGCGCGTAGTTCGTTGAAAGGGACGCGAGAAAATAATACATTTATTTATACAGAGAACAAGTGCGTTGTTACTGGTGGAAGTGCGGGTTAAACTCGGTACGATTATAATTACTGGGTACCGCAGGGTATGTGAATAGGGAAGAATCGCGGGTGGTAAAACGACGATACGTGAAAAGACCTCGTTGAATTTCGTGGGGGTTGAACCCTTGGATGGCCTCTAACGATCCCGCGCTACGGCTAATGGGGAGGAGAGTAATTATTAAAGGTGTTTCATTATCGCAACCAAAGAGCCCGAGGTAGCGGTCTCCGAGAAGAAATAGGAGAACTCGAGCCTGTCGGCCGGGTGTCGTGGGTACAGGCGATGTTACTACACGTTCGTTCGCACGCGAAAGGGGTGAATGCGACGAGCCATCATACGGTATTAGTCGACTTCGAGATAAGTATCTTACGACGAAAAAAAAAAAATTTCCTCTCATTTTTTTTTTCGCCATTTTTATTTTTTATTTTATTGGGGTTGTTGCCGATATTCATCAATTATCCGTATTGTATATATATATATCGATTAGAAAAAATATAATATGAATTTTTTAGTATTTTTTTTGAATAACTGAATTCAAACGTAAAGTGAAAAAAAAGTATAATAATGTGAAATAAAAACATAAAACGATAAAAAAAAAGGTTTGGAAATAATAGAAAATCGATTAGAAAAATCGGGTAAAGCGATTTTTTTTTTTTTCGAAGTTTTTTCGATGTTCAGATATGTTTTTGCAAAGACTTTCTTTTTTTCGGCTTTGTCTCCACACTTACGTGTATTAGTTGATCATTTTTCTTCTCTTCTTCTTCTTTTACGCTTTCGCCTCTTTCTCTTCAACGTCTCGCTGTCGCCCTCCTGCCCGCCGCCTGCCTCGACAACCCGACACCGGGCGTATAATGGATCGCTTCAATTTACTCGCGGACTCCGACTTCTCACACGAGACTTGTCGGAACACCCGCTGAGCTATATACTACGTGCGCCTGTTCCGCTTTCGCTCCTACCGGCATCATCTTTGCCACCCTTTCAGTAAAAAAAAAAAAAAAAAAAAAAAAAAAAAAAAAAAAAAAAAGATCGCGGCATCGTCTTATAAGACAAAAGAATTGAGAAGAAAAAGCATTATAACGCGTCCTGTAGACACGATGTTGCACAGGGTAAAGAAAAAGGATGGAAGGGTTCGTAGGTGAGGTTCACAGGTTTGCGAAAAGTCGCTCCGGATTGACGGAGAAACCGACGAGAATCGGCCAAAAAATTTCATTAACGCGTGAAGTCAGCGAAGCTTCAAAGACCGCGCTACTCTCCGCTCAAATATTTTTTTCGTATTATTTTTATCTCTCTTTTGCACTCGACTTCTCTCATTTATTCTCCCGAGAAAGCCTCGGAAACGTTGTCTCAAGGGCCGTCGTAGTCGCGACTTAAGAATGCGGAAACTTCGTCGCAGTTTCGAGTCCACATGCCCCGTAGTCAACGTTAACAACGTGAGAAGTATGTAGCAGCGGAGTTCGCTTGGGTTGTTCTTTTACACTATAATGAATTTTACCGTTTTTTTTTTTTTTTTTTTTACCGTTGATACAAAATGTGAAAAAGTATTCCGCGTCTACTTCCCTTCTACTGAAGAGGCAATAATGCGATGCAGTGCGGCAATGCGTTCTGCCGGTGCGATAAATTGTAGAGAAAAAAACGGCGCGTAGTTAAAGGATTGGTATTAGCGCCGATTGGTTCGTCTTTCTTTTTAAGGGAAACATCCCCATTGGCAAATAAAGAAAGGGACGCGTTCAGCTTTAGCGCACTTGCAAGAGTTCATCGTCGGTTACGTTTCGCTCCTTCGGATTCGCAGCCACCCGCCCCGTCGCCCCGCTGCGCTCGCTGCCGGGTACTTTCGCAGCGGTGCATTTACACCGGAGCTTTTACGTCCCTTACGCGCCAAAGAATGAGAAATGAAAAAAAAAAAAAAAAAAAAAAAAAAAAACGAAGGTGACGACGACCGACGAAGAGAATCGAAGTATTGAGAGGGGAGATAGTCTATCGCGAGGACCTTTCGATTTCTCGCGTCCTGTCCACAGTCCACACAATTTGGCCGGATATTGGCGGTCGAAAATACGGCACGTGCTTTCATCTTGTCGGCTTGTGGTCCGATTTACGATATTTTTTTTCCTTCTCCCAGAAAAAAGAGATCTTTGCAACTTTTGTGTAATATCGGTGCTTATATGCGCGTATGATATGGTAGCGATAAGCAGCGATTATTTAGGGTTAATTTGTTTAATATTTTTAAGGTTATTTTTTTTTTTTGGTTTGAAAAAAATAATAAAACAGTTTGTAAACTAATTTCGTCCTCTTTTTGGATTTGACTATTGCAAAAATATCGTAATAATAATTGAGTAAACGATTGAGTTGGTAGAAAAAAAGGCTTAACGCCTCCGACACGTGAATCGGAAGCGAAGCGATGGGGATGGGGAAGTTATCGGGCAAAACGGTGATAGTATCAGACGAGACGGAAGGATGATTTTCTCGTCATCCTCTGGTTACCGAAGTATGGCGGTTATTGGTGAAAAAAATTTTTAAAAAAGCAGAAGACGTGACTTCATTTCATCGATCGCCGCGTTTGGACGTTTTCGTCGGCGTACTCGATCTCTTGGGGATGTCAATCGAGCCATAGGACGTGACCATTAAGGTCTCTCAAGTCTTCGAACGATGCAAATGCCCGGGAGGCATCAACTATCCATTTTCCACGCGGCTTCGTGGAAATTCCACCCGAAAACGTTGCACACGTAAGGATACACACTGTGTATCCTCGTCGTACACTGTACGATATACCTGCGTCGGTTTCTGTATGGTTTACCCCTCATGGATTGTTACGGTACGAGTTATCGTGAAGTTATCCCCATATGTCGATTAAAAATGAACCGAAATTAATTTCCAATAAAAAATGTCAATTAACTGGATTCCCAATAACATCGCGAAATATTTGATCATTAAAACAGTCGAATCGCCCATTAAAATTGTCAATTTCGATTTTTTTTTTATTTTTATATCTTTAACTGTTCTAATGTAATTTTTTTTTTAATGTTCGTAGCATCGATTTTTATGCTTTAATAATATTTTCGAAAAATCGGATAAAAAATCATTAATAATCCTTAAAGATCGATGAAGAGATAACATTTTTTTTTACACTTCTTTCCATTTGATTCTACACGGAGAGAAGAATTTACTAGAAATTACTATGCCATCTGGTAACATTCGATGGTGGCGCCACCTATGACGAAAATCCTCGATATTATGAGAATTTGTACCACATTTATGGGGATTTTTACCATATATTATGGTAAAAATTCGCGTAGTTCTCGTAATTTTCAACAGGTGGCGTCATTGACTCCGCATTATCAGAAAGTGACGATATTTCTTACTAGATATATGGTAAATTGTCTCGGATCCGTTTTTTCCGAAATCCGAGAAATCAAATTTTCTCTCCGTGTATTATTGCATCGGATTAATATATCAGCACAAAATGGATAGAAGATTCTTAATTGCATCTTTTAATTTGTCGATCCTAATAATTATGATTGGTTAAAAATGGCGAAAAATCGAGAAAATCACATTATTATAATTAGTATTTGCCCTGCGGCGAGCGTAAAAGGATTTATCGAGATCGAAAGGGGATTGTTCGGAAGAGTAAGAGAGGGCGCGATGCGCCAGAAGGATACCCCAGACAAGGGGGGAGTATAATAAATGAAAGGATTTATTCGAACGATTTGTCTGGTGGAACGGCGTCGCCCACTTCTGATACTACCCTATATCTATATATGGTACAAGCTACTGTTAGCCCTCCCCGTACCCGCGTCTCTCACTAACGGCGACACGTATTTTACGTATAGGTATCGCGACCGATCGCGTATACTACCCCTCCAAACCCTCCCGTACTTTCTCGTGGGGGTTGTAGTACGTGATGGCCTCTCTGTTTCGCTCTCTCTTCGTCAAGACCACGTGAAATCGACAGAGAGACACACGATTGCCACTCCCTCTACAGTGATTGGCCATTTATGCTCTTGAGATTGGATAGAGATGAAAAATCGGCAATAACTTCTTTTTAAACATTTTCCGAAAGCAGTTTAAAGTCTGAATTTCACGGTCTCATGTAATGAAATAATTGTATTTCACTCATGAAAATCGAATTAATTTCCCTTACGATTTACGTAAAGTTAAGAAATTAAAAAATATTTATCCTGAAAAATAAATATTAATTTTTCACGTACTTTCGCGAATCTCGTATTTCTGAGACAATACGTTTATCGTGAATTTACAAATTAGCGTATCGACCATATTTTGCTATTATTATTTAAGCAATTTATTAAAAAAAAAAAAAAAAAAACGTCGATGAGAAATCGTGGAAGTAACTACTGCGGTTCGAACGAAGAAGATACGCTTTGGCTTCGAGAATTCTGGAAAAATTCGTCGTATCGTTTCGTTTTTTCTCCGCCTATTTTTATTCTATAATCTCAAAGGGCCAATGACTATACCGATGCATCGTCGAGAATGTAAAACGCTCGAGTGCGAGAGAATATCGATTTGGTTAGGAATATATCGCGTGTTCAGAGACGCCTGCATTACCAACGGGACGATGGAAGCGGAAGCTTGCGCCCGTTACTGGCGGAATATCTGCCGAAATTTACCGAGCGTACGTAATAAATAAATGTTCATGGTATCTTGCTTCCTCCGACCATTATTTTTTTATTATTATTATTATTTTTTTTTTTACTTTTTATCTTTTATTTTTTTGGCAATTTACGTTTCTGGCTTTTTTCCTATCGGTTTCGTTCTCTCACTCGGCATTCAAGTTGATTTCCTTCGTTCCAATGAGCATCTCGTTCGCTCTCACGCGAGTTGTTCGTTTATTCGCCTCGTTCCTCTTTCCATTTATATTACGCCAAGGCGTCTCGCTCGCTCGGACGCTAGTTGCAGACACGTCGAAGACCTATCGACGAGAGGCGGATATCGATTTCAGTTGAACGGCTCGCACAGATTTCGCACAGACGAGTTCAGTAGCATCGAACGGCGTGATTCGTCGGACGAATCGTTTCCGCCCTATTAACCGCAGCGCCAACGTCTTCCGGAACCTCTCCCGATTTGCCCGACTTCCGGTTCCAATCACCCCCCTCTCCACCCTCTCCCGCTGTAACCTACAGATCCCTTACTTTTTGGCCTCACGAGAT
Source organism: Buathra laborator (assembly GCA_934046635.1). Lineage (NCBI taxonomy): Eukaryota > Metazoa > Arthropoda > Insecta > Hymenoptera > Ichneumonidae > Buathra > Buathra laborator. Next base: position 8,370,499 of record OW203902.1, read on the forward strand.
ACCTTCTTTACTCATTCCGTCGTCTGCGCTTGAATTTTCTACTTATCTCCGAACGCATCGAAAAGCGTAACGGATCTCTGACTCTTGTTACTTAATCCCTTTATATTGTCGCAGTTCGTTCCGAGTGCAATAAAAATAGAAACCGTAAAAAGTAACCGGACTCAGTGTAAGTAGAAAAAGACGAGAAAAAATTCTGAGGCAGACAACTCGAGAACCGCTTGTGATTTTATGTGTAAAAATGAAGTGCACAAACTTCTTCCGAAAATGGTAGTCGTTTCTCGTCTGAAATCTTCATAGAAAACGGTGAAAAGTGTTTTCAACATTCCTTTCACCGTTTCGTTCCTTTCGGTCTTATGCCGAAAGTCGTTTTTTTTTTCCCCCCCTTTTTTTACAAAACACTCGACGGAAACCAGAAGTATTATTTCAAATGCTCGGTGAATGCATTTCTTCGCGTACGAGTTTGAAGCCTTTTTTTTGTGAGTAACGAGCGAAAGAGGACACGCGAAGAGCCGGAGCAACGGGGCGAAAGTCCTTGTCGGTGAACAATCTTTGCTTTTAGAAATAGCCGCGCGTGTCCTTTCGCGCTTTCTCCACATGCGAGAATCTTTTGTCATTAATGCGCGAAAGAGGCCACGCAAAGGATTGACGCAGTAGAGCGAAATACTTGTTTGATGAACAATCTTTGATCTGTTATAATTACGCGAGTACTCTTTGACTCGTTCGTAGTGAAATTTCTGGACGTTGTCCCCCGTTGTTCTTTCGACAAAGGGTTGTATTCCATAAAAAAAACGTTTATTTTTATTTTTTTTACGAATTATGAGTTAACGACAACTGGAAAAATAATGCAGCAGGCAGCCATGCGTTCAAGTGGGACGGTCTGACCTCATACTGCCTTTACTACTGGATCCATGATTTCGCAACGTTGCAGGCTCCCAGCGGCAAAAAAAAAGACCGAAGGTCTTGATAATTTTTTTACAGATAGATAGATTCCATCTCTCGACTTTTGCCGAAAAAAGAAATTATTTTGTCATAGCGAAACGGAAATAAAAAATAGTATGTAAAATTTAAAAACGCCGTGGCGCAAATAACTGCGGTCTCTTATATTTAAGTCTTACTACATTTTTTTCGTAAGGATATATACATCATCTCATTTTTAACATTATATGAGTTCATTTTTCCGTTTCTCGTAGATCCTTAAAAATGCCATTTTATCGTACCTTTTCCCTGTTAAATATTGAAACGCGTCTCTCCGGCGCGCGAGACGGACGACCGAATGGGATAAGACAGGCAAAAATATATGCGAGGATTGTGGTTGACAAGACCGAGAGAGCCGAAGAGAGGAAGTAGCGGAGGGCCTATCGCCGGAGGCAACGAGTACGTAAAGTAAAGAGCCAAGGAAACGTAGAGTACCCTCCCCCTCCCTTTCCTCTTCTACCCCTCCACAGCCGGTCTAGGAGTACCCAAAGAGAGTGGAAGACGACAAGACTCGGTCGGATAGAGCGCCCACCGGGAACGAAGGAACGCCGGTACCGAGGGGTTGGCTTGCGAAGTTAGTGCTGACATTAAAACCACGGAATGGACTTAACGACTCGTGGCGTGACGGTGGCTGCGGCTGCCTAACCAACCCTCAACCCCCCCATCTCACCCTCATCCTCCCTCAACCTCCAACCCCTCGAGGAGGTCGCTTACCCCTGTCTCATTCACTGTTCCGTTCCTTCTTCCTTACTCCGTGAAGACTGCAGTCACATCCTCCTTCGTCCTTCTCCCTTCATCCATCTCACTTCAAGTAAGAATCCTCATCTCATCTTTCTCACTCTTGGTTCCCGCGCATTCTCTCTACAGCACTATCCACTCTCGCGGCTCCAAACCCCACCCCATTCCCCTCAAGATCCGGGAGGGGAAGGACAGTACCGAGAGACCGCCACCTCTCCCTTACAATCACCCACCCCGACCTCCACCCCCAAAGACTCGCCGCGGTGCAGCTTTCACGACGCTGAATAGACGAAGAGATCTCTTTTACTTATCGTACATGCGAACACTACAGGTTCAACGAGAGGAAAAATTAAAACTATATCCACCACGACGTCGCGCTGAATTATTATCGCTTTTGGCAGGAAATTTTTCCGTAGAATTCTTTTTTTTTTTATTCGCAAAAGCTTTTAACGCCACTGCGACTTTCGACGTTACGACGATTGGATTAGGATGAGATTAGGATGCAATTAGGACTTTGGATGCTGGAAAAATTGAGGGTGGAAATTGAGAATATGGCGGACATGTTTAACAACAAAAATCATGATAAATCAACGATTTGTATTCACTATGTTTATCCTATGAGATAAGAAAAAAGAAATTACGATTTTATCGATACGAAAGGGTTAACATTAAGAGGTTCTTTTAGGGGTAAAAAATGTTGGGGATTCGATACTTCGATAGAGTTTAGACGTAATTTTCTTGCAAATTCTTCGCGAAGCTCGTATATCCCACAGATACAATATTATAGTACTTTATCGCTGCAATATATTCCGAACGAAAGAACGGAAAAAAAAAAAGGAAAATTGTTGACAACAATATCATGAACGTATCCATAAATATCAGGAGTGCCCACGGATATTAGATGCTCGCTGTGATACAACGTACCGTCGGTGGACCAAGGTACGGCGCTACACTGCATACCTATTATGTATCGTGTATGCATCCTGGATACACAAACCCCTACGGTGGTGGGATTGCAATAGCAACCACCCCGCGGGGTACGTAAGAACGCGATATCCACGAAGAATCGACGATGCATATTCGACACAACTACCTTTCGCAATATCACTAGAAATTCTATACGTACATTAATACATTTTTCAAATAAAAATATAAAAATCGAAGTATCGAAGGATATTTTTAATCCCCACGGAACGACGGAAAAATGACATAAAAAATGAATACATGTTTTACCGGAAAGAAAATTTCTTATCGCCAATTGAACGAAACACCTCTGAGGGATTCATTTTTTGGTTAATTCAGTTTCATTTATATCGCGATGAACAAAAAAAAAATGAATAGTAAGGGTGAAGGAATAGATATAACATAGAGGCGGAATTTTCCCCCACGGAACGACGGAAAAAAGCCATAAAAAACAAATACATCATTTACCGAAAAGACATTTTCTTATCACCAATGGAACGAAACACCTTTGAGGGATTAATTTTTCGGTTAATTCAATTTCATTTATATCGCGACGAAAAAAAAAAATGAATAGTAAGGGTAGAGAAATATATATAACATAGAGGCGAATTTTCTCCCCACGGAACGAAGGAAAAAAGACAAAAAATGAATACATGTTTTACCGAAAAGAAAATTTCTTACGACCAATTGGATGAAACACCTTTGAGGGATTAAGTTTTAGGTTAATTCAGTTTCATTTATATCGCGATGAACAAAAAAAATGAATAGTAAAGGTAAAGAAATAAACATAACATAGAGGCGGAATTTCTACCCGAACCGATACTCCCGGAGGGTTTCGACGAGGGAAATTTTCGAAGAGGAATGAGATTATATCGTCGAGACTGAGGCGCCTCGGGCATACAATGCGAAGATATTAATATTGGACGAGTTGATACATCGACAATGGAGGTTGAGGAAAGATAGAAGAAGGAAAAGGTGGTAAGGGTTTCGCGAGAGAGAAAAGGAGGGGAGAGTAAAAGAGGATCGCTCGCGTGCATACAGAAAGGTCCTACGTGCCATCGACGTACCGGGTGACCCTTTAATATTCCATCGGCATTCAGGGGGCTGGCGAGGCCCTCGTATACGTGAACGAATACGTGCGAAGGTTGAAACGCGCGCGAAAATCCCGGCAACGCATTCTTGCTGCCAGAATTCTACACTGCCGATGTCGAGGCTTCGAACTAACGGTTAAGAATGAAAGAAAAAAAAAAAAAAAAAAAGGTCCCGAGGCTTGAGCACGAAAATTGAGGCGACAAAATGAGACATGCTAACGAAGGTAAAATATCAAAATACGCGGATAAATAGCGAAATCGTAAAAAAATAGTTTTTTTTTAACCGATCTTCCGTTTTTTTTTTTTTTTTTTTTTTTTTTTTTTTTTTCGCCTTTCGCGCACTCGCGTATAGTGGAAAGACACATAGCGTTGAATAATGAGAATCCCGAGCGATACGCCATTGACGAGGATGAACGATTATAATGTCGAATTTGCAATTCATGGTGGCAGACGTCCTAACGAGTGTCGAGTCGGAGGGGTTGAACGATCGAGAATCGCGAACGAGAGAGTAACAACTACGAGAATTGTGTGTGACTACGGGGACGACAATGATGGGACGGGGGTGTACTATACGTACGTCCCTTCTCCTCGGGGAGAACGTTGACTCTCGCTACTCAACGTCCGGACGTATGAAACCTGCCGCAGGCGTGGCGCTCTAATTTCGCGGTAACTTCGATACGAGAAAATTTCGTGTTATCGAAAAAAATTATGAGAAACAAAATAAATATCGACGAAATAATGCGTTAATGTGGAAATGTAAAAAAAGTGAAATTTAACAAAAAAAAATTAATTTATTGAAAAAAAAAAAAAAAAAAAAAATTCTGACTCCGATTTTTATTTAGCGCCGGCGTTTAACGTTTTTAATTTTTTTTTTTATTGTGTCGACGGGTTGTGTGCGTTTAGAATTTTTTTTTTTGCTTTTTTCAACTTGTTTTACCAGCAGAACGGCGGTATCTCTCTTATGCGGAAACATTCGACGTTATGGACCTCTCCGTTGAGCTCGCGGTGAGACCGGAAGAGGTATATCCTCGACGCTATATATCAGCCAGTTGCCCGGTCTCTGCACGAGCTTTGTGACCTCCATTCTGAAACTCTTCCTCCGATATCGCTTCGCCTCTTTCTCGGTTTCTCTCGAATCCGGAACAGCGCTTTTTCCAACCTCTCTGTGAGGACGTAGCCGCGCGACAAACGGAACATATTTCGATTTAAATTCGATCGAGCGAAAGCTCGTTTGAAGAAGAACAAAGGAAACTATAGAACTTTACACCCAATCGCCTAATACGAATCGAAGTGCAACGGCTTGACCCTTTGGATGCTCGTTGTCGATTGCTTCGAGAACCGAAGGGAAAATCCTCGCGCGGGAAAAGAAATCAAAAACACGAAATACAGTGCGGCGTATGTTTGCACTTTACCGATAAGATGTACCAATGCATTTACGGAAATAAAATACTTTGCCACAACTCCATAAAAGTCTAAAAACGGAAAAAAAAATCCGAATTTTTTTTTTTTTTTTTTCGGATTTTTTTTTTGCGATACATAAATCAGTATAAAGAAATTCTATTTGTTTCAGTCAAAACCACAGTTATCGTTAAAAAACTGTAGTCACGTTTTTCTTCGTGGGTTTCTGTTTTATTAAAAAGTTTCTCGAAGTGATATTTTTTTTTTTTTGGATACACGTGTAAAAACGAATCATGCCAACAGTTACTCAACTGTCGGCTTCGAGGTAACATCGTGACTCACTGAAAATTTAATAACTCGACGGGGTGCCTCAAGGGTGCTGGAGAGTGATGATTTATACATATAGATATGTATACATATATGCGATAAGTAAGTACGCGTTATATGCAACTCGTGTATATGTAAGAATTTCGGTATGTGTGTCCGTCTTAAAAGTATAAATCAGGATCTGGTTACATCGCGGGAAAGCAAAACGAAGATTCGGAGGTAAGTTCGGTAGCGTTGACTTTTAAATCTGAAGGCAGTCGCGTGAAAGGATCTGAGAAAAAGTACAATTTAAGAATATCTATAAAATTGCGTCTGTGAATTTTAAATCCTCGCGAACGAATCCAAAGATAACTTCAATGGGAGGCGGGTGGCTATAAAATCAGTAGTAACGGCATATCGTTGTCAGACAATGCAGAAACGATACGAAATTCTCGAAAAAATACATCGCTCCCGATAAAATGATTTTAAAACGTTATTTTACGAGTTTCTAACTGTACTATGCATTTTTTTTTACTATAACATTATATTGGGAATATTTAGAATTTTACAAGACTTGAATCTCGCGAAGTGAAAAGAATTCGGATGACCGCGAGTAGTAAAGGAGTCTCCGCGTTCTTTTCGGATCGTTAGAGACTTACCGGCCAAATGCGTTTTATTTTATTTAAATTTTTTTTTACAATATGTTTTTTTTGTTTTTATTGTAAAAAGGGAAAATTGAACGTCCGAATAAGAAACGAACAGAGCGCAGAGCATTACGCAACCCCAGAGAACAGGACGTCGTCGCTCTCGCCGAAAGAGCTTTTTGCGTTTCTCTACTCTGTTTCGCCGACCCCTCGACTACTCTTTCTTGTATCTCATTCTACAGCTGTCTCGCTTATTCTGCGACCCACGGGTACCGAGAGCTCTGCTCTGTCTTTCGCACAAGTTAATGCAACCGGAATTTTAAGCGTTTCGGTCAATTAGACCGCCTGAATTCTTGAATGTATAGTTGCTATTTTCTTGTTACTTCAGTTGTTTTAGCATTCCGACGCCATTTTTCTTTCGATCCAATGCTGGTAAGAAAAACCACTGAAGTACGCAATGCAACGCAATGACACTATAATTTCAATTTATCGCGTTAAAAAAAGCGATGGAAAAAAATTCGAAAAAATAGGAATTTTTTTTGTTTTTTTTTTTTTGCTTCAACGAATTTCAGTTTACACTAAATCGGAGTGATGAAAAAATAAAAATAATCGACAGAGAAACTTTACCCAAAGAGAGTTGAAGAGTAAAAAAAAATAGCAGCGAGGGTGAGGTAACTTTTCGATTAAAATTCCCAGGAGTTACGGACGAGTTAATCGAATATTCACGACCGTGTCGCTCGAGACGTATACCACTCATCCTGTTTCCCTCTCGTCACGGGGAAACTTGACGGACCAGCAGACGCAACCCGAAGGGTCGAGAAACTTTCGTCACGTGCGTGCGAAACTGCCGTCGTACAAACGGAAACGGTCGATCGACGCAGCTGGACAACAAATTTCCTCGCAACATCCTATATCATCGTTATTTACAATTTTTCTACTCTCATATATCTAATTCGTACTTCGCGTATGCGATAAAGTTTTTTCCGGGTGTAAATCCGCGTTTCTTACATTACTCTGCAGGAACGATGTAGCTATTAGGAATCAATGTTTCTCTGTAGTAACAGAAAGCTTTGCATCTGTAAACTCGATAAAGATTTCTGATGTGGAAATATCTTTAACGAGACTTTTAAATGCAAAATGTCGTAAAAAAGGGTTGAGAGTCTTCTGGAGAAAACGTTAAAAAATGCAAAATGCTCTCAAAAAACTTTGCAGCCATTCTGGAGAAAAAGTGAAAAAATGCAAAATGTCCTCAAAAAACGTTACAGCCATTCTGGACGAAAAGTGAAAAAATGCAAAATGTCCTCAAAAAACGTTATATAGCCATTCTGGAGAAAAAGTGAAAAAATGCAAATGTCCTTGAAAAACTTTGCAGCCATTCTGGAGAAAAAGTGACAAAATGCAAAATGTCCTCAAAAAAATTTCGCAGCCATTCTGGAGAAAAAGTGAAAAAATTCTTTCGCAAAAAACATTACAACTCTTTCGTAAAAAACTGAAAAAATTCGTTCGCAAAAAACGTTACGACTCTTTCGTAAAAAAGTGAAAAAATGTAGTGCCCTCGAAAAACTTTGAGAGCCTTTTGGAAAAAAATGCGAAGAGTCCTCAAAAAGCGTTACCACCCTTCTGGGAAAAATCGTAAAGTGTCCTCGAAAGGCGTTACGACCGCTCCGAAAAAAAAAGTAAAAAAAAATGCAAAATGTCCTCAAAACCTCAGCATAGAGCCATTAAACGCCGCATTTCACGCGAGGGCTTCAAAACTTAAAATAAAAAATCCACGTGTCTTATTTTATTTACTTTAAACCGATTATAACATATCTGCAAATTATAATAAAGTAAAATCCCGAAGCGAAACGACTGAAAATGTTTTCACATAAAATCATCGCGAATACACGCCACGCGCGCGCGCGTTTCGCAGTTTCGTGATTTCTACTCACGTCTTTTTTTTTTTAATTACATTTTTATATTTCCTACAATTTTTAACCTTCTCTATGTAACTTAATTTAAATAGAATGCCAGTAATTAACAAATATTCCTGAAATCCTGTAATTAAATCAGAAAAATTGATACCACGATTGTCTTTTTTTTGTGTCATATGAGCCAAAAATGCCATTATTTCGAGTTACCGTAGAAAATGTCTCGTAAATGTTGCATTAAAAGTCTCTATTTCATTAATAACTTCGTCGCTTCCGTCGTTTCGCTTTCGTCGCCACTCGAGGATACTTCAAAAATGCGTTTTACATACGCGGAGAAAAGTTGCAAATTACCCTATACTACTGCGCGAAAATCCGTATGTGCGCCTCGCGAAAAGGTTTTTCAGATCGAGAAGAAAAGAAAGAGGTCGGGGAATATATTACACGAGAAATCTACGGCAGCGAAGAGCTCTTCAGTAGAAAAAAAAGGAAAAAACGAGAAGAAGAAAAAGTCAGACTCTCGACTCTATCGTACTCTATTCCGTGTAGTAGATGTCGTTGCACCAGTCGTCTGCTGTGCGCGGCAATGCTGCTGATACATTTTTTCATTACATCGTCGACGAGCTCGTTCGCTTCAGCAGCGGTACTTTCGACCTCACGGTTCATCGTGCACGCTTGCTACTACAGCCCACTCTCGTATATTATACAATCGTAATAATTCCGCGCAGTGCTGTACTCGTCGTACACAGAGGAGGCACTTGCAGTTTTGTATCGTACAATGTATAGACCGAGACCGGGGTCATGTGCGACAGGACGATAATGCTGTCCACTTGGCTTACTATCGTTTTCCTGCGACTTGAAAATTGAAAGAAAAAAAAAAAAAAAAAAAAAAAAAAACATCGCTGTCTCGTACTCGCAAGTACATGTTCGATCGTATTTATAAGCTATTCGCGATTATTCGTCGTGTTGTCATTGTCTATTAGTTTACAAAAGGGAAAAAATAAAATTTCAATTTTTTTATTTCGATTATCTCGATTTTTATAATAGTAAAAAATTTTTTTTAAAAATCATATCGCTGTCTCGTTGACGCAATTACATGATCGATCGTATTTATAAGCTATTCGCAAATATTCGTCGTGTTGTCGTTGTCTATTGGTTTCCAGAAAAGCAATAATAAAATTTCAATTTTTTTATTTTGATTATCTCGATTTTTATAATAGTAAAAAAAAAATAAAAAAATCATATCGCTGCCTCGTTGACGCAACTACATGTTCGATCGTATTTATAAGCTATTCGCGATTATTCCTCGTATTCTCGTTGTCTATTGTTTAAAAAAAAAGCAATAATAAAATATAAATTTTTTTATTTCGATTATCTCAATTTTTATAATAGTAAAAAACAAAAAAAATCATATCGCTGTCTCGTAGACGCAACTACATGATCAATCGTATTTATAAGCTATTCGCAAATATCCGTCGTGCTGTCGTTGTCTATTGGTTTCCAAAAGGGCAGTAATAAAATTTCAATTTTTTTATTTCGGTTATCTCGATCGTTATAATAGTACGGAGACTTACTATCACAGTGATGAAATGTATGCAATGTACTTTTAAATGAATTAATTAAATTAATTAATAATTAAATAAAGTGATGTCATTGCGGCTCATTGTTGACTTTACAAACGAATAACCAGAGGAATTTTTTGGAAACACTTTAAAAACATTTTCCTGGAAATTTAATACACTTTTACTGGAAATTTTTATGCAAAAACTTGTAAATTAAATTTAATGGAAAATTGTGATGAAAAATTCACTTACGATATATGAAAAACCGTACAAGTTCTTTACTTTTAATAATTCACTTTAAATTTACTGCAAAGCTACTTTAAACCCAATAATTTGCTTTAATTTCACTGTAAAGTATCAGTTTATGGATTGGAAATAAAAAAGAAAGATAAAATAAAAAAGAAGTAGAAATTATGGATAAAAACTTCCCGAACATTAAATTTACAATTTTTTTTTTTTAGTTTACCGTTAAATCGAAGTGAAAAGTTGTTTCGCAGAGTTGTTATAATTTCGAGAAGTTTGCAAGGTATTGAAGACTACAATAAACGACTCATATGACCTAAAATCGGGCAATTTAATCCGCCGTAACGCGCAACTTGTCTTCTATATCTCCTCCTATACCACGGATACGGATAATAGAACCGTGCAGAGTTAAAGAGAGTCATACCGCCGTCATATCATCGTTTCAACGCGTCGAAAAGCACGTTTTCAAAAGCTTATAGAAAGACACAAGTTTCACGCGAGGTAAAGACGGGCGGCTTAGCGACGTACATACAACTATACAGAAGAGAGAACTTGTCGTATAAACGTTTAAAGAGAAAGCCTAACGCAGTTAAGTTGCTATTTATGACGATATATCAAAATATCAAAAGTTTCACCTATTATCCGATATCGTAATAAAAAAAAAAAAAAAATTTTGACTCAAAATTTGGTCCAAAGTCGAGCTAAACATTGGTAATCGCCAATTAACAATTTCCTTTTTTTTTACCCGAATTTTACATTTAAAATTAATAAAAAAAAAAATTAATCACAGTACTTTCGATTATTTCGAGATATAGAAGTGAGGAGATGGAAGATGACATTAGAATCGGATATTACTTATTTTTTTTATAGAGTATGTAATTGGAATCGTTAATGTTATCGTGTCTTTCCGTTTCGATTGTGACGGCAATGAATTTTCGATTAAGCAGAGACTTTGGCGGCTTCGTGTCCGGTGTTCTTGAATACTTGCCGAACTGCCATCAAAGCGTATATATGCGTTCTGATGGACCCCTCTCCTCCGTCTTATAACATACCTCTACACAGGGCTACAGAAGGCTACGAACGAGTATAATTCTACGGGTATACCTCGCCGCGAGGAGTCTCTAGATCACCATAAATCTCGTGATCGCTCTGAGGCAGCCTCGTTAACCGGGAGAGACTCGATGCCGGGAACCTTTTACGAGAGTAAGTTACGAGCAAAGTTGCTTTAACGACTGCACCTACTGTGTATCTGTGTATGTGCGCCGTGAAGCCTCTTCTGTTCATTCTACACTCTGCGATGTACTCTATACGCTATATGGCTGCTGGTTACTGTGCATTTGGCCCGCGACGTGCGACGCCAACAGCGGAATTACTTTGCCTTTGTTTTCATCCCCGCATCGATCTTTCAATCATTTCCCAAACTCGTCAATGTATCAATATCCTATTTCACCACTGCATAATTTTTCTTCCGATACGATAATCATTGCCTCCGAAAAAAAAAAAAAAAAAAAAAAAAATTAAGGTGAACTCCGAAAACTTCGATTGTCTCGAACTTTTTATTGAGAATGAAAACGCGTTGCGGACTAATTGCGACAAAACGATGCGAATGTAAAGTTTGCCGTTGCACTTTGCCTTTTTTTTTCATCCCCGCATCGATCTTTCAATCATTTCCCAAACTCGTCAATATATCAATATCCTATTTCACCTCTGCATAACTTTAATTCCGATACGATAATCATTGCCTCCGAACAAAAAAAAAAAATTTCAGGTAAACTCCGAAAACTTCGATTGTCTCGAACTTTTTATCGAGAGTGAAAACGCGTCGCGGATTAATTGCGACAAAACGATGCGAATGCAAAGTTTGCCGTTGCACTTTGTCGCGAGTTTTATTATTATTTGTTTGTCCTTTTGTTACATTTCATTATTACGGTGACTGTTTGAAGATCGTTACGACGATGTAACGCGTGAGTGCAGGAAATGAGAGGCATTGTAACAATAAGCTCTCGTACCTTGCGGAGCAGTGTTCCGCATTGAGTGCGAACGATGTTTTCATCCTCGCATTTTCGCGTAGCTACGTACGTTATCGTGGAAACGACGAGACGGGGGTTTTCCCGTGCGAGTGTCGGAGAACGAACGGTCGAATGAACTCCGAGTGTCGAGGCATTCGAAATTAAAAACATAAAGAGCATCCGAGCGCTGCGAATAGGGTACACATTGCGCTCGCCACCTGTGTAACTGTGTATATCCACCTACGCGCATGTGAGTACACATCGTCAACTTTTTTTTTTCTCTCTCGTGCAAAAAAAGAAAATTCGCGAACAAATTTTCGCTGTGTTCGTGCTGATCGCGCGCGCCTCGGCATTGCCGCGTATATCATACAAATGCGGATTATTGAACGTAAAGTCGATTTTTTTATTCACGCGTTTCCGGAACGAAAATTCAGTCGATAATACACTGAAACTGTACGTCGCACAGCATCGAAATCGATAAATAATTCCGGTAAATTCGCTTACTAAATACAGTTTAAAGGATTCCAGCAGCCCGAAGTATGAAAAAAAGACGTGACACTCGTTGAAAAATTGTTTTCCTAACTGTTCGGTTTCCTCGTGTCGAACAAATCGATATCTATAATACTATTGACCTTTCGAAACAAACGATTTATCCATCGTTCTCTCTATTCCAACCTTCGCTATGATTCTCAGCGAAATTAAAAAATGCGATCTTAAAAAATCGAATTAAAACCGATTTATTAAAAATTCCGCAATTAAGTCTAATAATCACGTGTCGTTGTTTCTCGCGTTTGTGAAACGCCGAAATCAAACTTCCGCTCGAACCGCCGATCAATCGATACGTCATCAATCAATCAGAAACCTCAGAGTCTTCCCATTGCGCGATCGTTCCAAATCAAAGAATATCCTAAGCCTCTTGTCAATCGATCTAAAGACTGCGATCTCTCAAGAAATACTTAAGTATTTCGAATCTCCTGTAACTCGAGTTTATCTCGCGATGTATTAAGTTTCTCGTGGCTTTGGTATTTCCGGTTTTTCGAGTGGAAACCATATAGTGTAGTGTAGCAGTTCAGTTGGAAGATATAATCGATTTAAACCGCAACAGCTGCCAGACTACCAGGAAGAGATCTCTGTCTCATCGCTGTACTGCGGTGTCTACTTCTTCCACTGGTAGAATAGCCCAATCGAAGGTTGTTTCGATAGGGAAGGGGATGGCAAGAGTGAAAATACAGATAGTCATTCTATTAGAGAGGGAGAGAGCCGACGAGAACCAAAGCGGTAACCGGAGGGCCCGTCGAAAGGGGTTGGAAATAAAATTACGGCGCGATAGTTAAGCGGAGCGTGCGATATACACTCTCGATGAGTAGACACTCCTTCTCTTTCAAGCCTTCTACGGTATTTCCTTCTCCCTTTTTTTATTCACCTCCCCATTCGTTCCGCCCACGTCGTCGTTTTTTTTTTCTTCTTTTTATTCTTTCAGGAATGTAGTTTCTCTCTCTCAACGACCGTAGCGTCTCGAGTGTATCCCAAGTTCAAGGAAATCGATTTCGAATTGCAGACTCTCTATCTTACGCTCTCGCAATTTCCCAACGCGATGGACGACTGATGCTCGCCGTCTCTCCTTTTCTCTCTATCCTTTGCTATACCTTCTGCTCAATAATTTTTCCTCTTTCTACCCTCTGATAGTCCGCAGCGGGGGTTTGCCGGGTGTCTTGAGTTTCGCTCACACCGCTCCCCATCCCGCTTACGCTCGGTTAATTTAATTGGAATTCATTACGCAATATCTTGTACTATCCGAGAGACGGAGAGTCCCTTTCAGGGGGCGGCGATTGAATTTAGAACGAATCGCACTTCAAAAGGGCTTCGCGATGATGAAAACATTTTCTATGCCAACTCTGCGCGAAAAATCTCCATTCGACGTTCGGTACGAAGTTGAAATTTGCTTTTAGCTGCTTTTAAAATTTTTTTTTATCGTAATAATGCCACGTAACCGGAAATTTTAATTATTACGTCTCTTTTTGTCATTGAAATTGTAATAAAAAAAAAATTATGAGCGGCTGTGTGACCAATTAAAAAATTCCTTGGAGCAGAATGCGCGATCGCGAAATTTAAAGGAATCGTCGGACGCGAATACGGTAAACGACATTGTTGATCGACGAAACTATAGTTTAACTCACCCCCTCGGCTAGTTCGGCTCTTCCCCTCATTATAATGAGGGGAAAAGCCGAAACGAGAAAATCGGTACCTGAATAATTCTACAATTAGACGAGAATTACGAGATTCTAGTTTGCGATTTTCGAGAAGCGAAAAAGCATTGAGGGATCGGGCGAGAGGAACGAAACGAATTTTCTAGCCGGTATAAGAAAGTTACAGTACACAGTACCGAGCGGAACGGTAATGGTTAGTGGTGGCCGACTCCCTCGAAGGAATCTTCTCCTCGACTCTCGCGGAGGCCGCGGTCTTGATTCACCCGCCGCAATTTCATTACTCGTTTGGGAGAGGAAAACGAGCGCAGCTTTGCTACTGGGTACAGCCCTATTCGCATCAGGCCTCAACGATCTTATACTAAAGAAGCGAAGGAGAGAGAGAGGGAGAGGGAGAGAGAGGGAGAGAGAGAGAGAGGAAGAGAAGATTCTTGAACTCCAGAAGAGAATGAAATCTCAGTAGAAATTCTTCTATCGAAGCGGAACGCAAAAAGGAATGAAATTGTATGGGGATGAAACTCAAGAGAGAAAACAACGCCTCTCTAAGGGCTAATCCGCGATCTCCATGAAAATAATGGGCGTTTAGATAAGACGATAGGCGATAAAAGCTGTGTGTAATCTCGATGAAGAAATTTAGATAAAATAAAAAATAAAAAAAAAAACAACGTCACCGTTTCATGAGACGAATACATCGCGGCTTAAAAATTTTCAAGATAGAGGGAGAGATCATTTTTTTTTATACTGAAAAATTACGAATCGGGAGCACCGGAAGATGAGATAATGATGAAAACCTAAGAATGCGTCGCGATCGATCGAGAATTTTTGAATTTCGATTTTGGATGAAATAAAGCGAAACACACGTCCGTGAAGTGCGATACAATTTTTTTTTTTTTTTTAATAAGGGAAAAAATGTTAACGATCGTATTAAAATTCGATGCAGTAGACATTCGTTTGGCAATTCATTCTGTTAATCGAGGCGTAGAAAAAGTCGCGTAAATATTTCCTTCTTTTTTTTTTTAGTAATTATATTTTTTTAATTACACGTTTCCGTTGCACTGGCCGCGGGATTATGTGAGCATCAAGAGGTTTTTGGACTCGTCGGAGGCTTAAGAAGCCCGAGAACGTTGAGAAATCCCCCGCAACGTTAAATTTCTTTTCCGTCGCTATTACCCGACACCGTTTACCACCGCGAGCTTCAAGAGCGTGTGGCAACGTATACAAGTGCAGCCGCAATTCGTTTTTTTCCCCCTCTTTTCGACAGTTTCCCTTACCATTGGGGTGTAAACATTTTTCGGGCGCCGCGTTATCGCTCCAATTCCGGTGGTAAACGTTTTTCCATCGATACACAAGTATTCGCACATCCGCGAAGTGCAGAATGCGCAAGAAATTTCGAAAACCACGTTTTTGCGGTAGAAATTTCGTTCGAATTGCTTCGCTTGGGTAAAAATTGTGAAAAGTTCATTTCCGCCAGCAATGAAAAATTATCCATCGCTCATCCATTTTTTCCCTTCCAAAGAATTTTTTTTTTTTTTTTTCTTCACGTTTTCCATTGAAATTGGATCGATAACGCGTTACCCAGAGGGCATTGCCATCGAGGTGGCGAAGTAGTTACGGCCACTTCAGCACCACTTCGAAAATCCGGTGACTAATGATAATTTCACTACCGTAAATGGGCGCTAACGTTATGTCGTATAGTTTCGAGAGATGCGGGTGGAGATAAAAAGAACGGAAAAAGAAAAGCAAACAAATCGTTCGGTATATACAGTTGAGGAACGCGATAGAGAATCAAATCAAGAGTTCGAAGCCGGTGAGAGGGGAGAGACAGGGAGGATATAGCGAGATGGGCCACGAGGGTAAAAGCTCTGGCGAGCCGCAACAGCCGTGTCTGGTGGTGCGACAGGCTGATAGCTTCCACGAGTTCACTTCAATAAATTAATCCTACGTGATTAATACCGGAGAGCGAAAACGGAGGAAACGGGAGAAACAGAGAGAAAATCCGCGGGGGGTGAACGTGCGGTAGAGTGCAAGGGCTCTGGTACACGGCAGAGGTTTCGTCGAAGATGGACGCGGCGACGGGGACGAAGAAAAGAACGAATCGAGAGCGGAGGGCGAGCGAACGAAGGAGAGGACGAGAGGTTCGTATAGTCGTCCAATTAAAAGTTGTGGCGGTTGTTGGAAACGAGTCTGGTTCACGTCTTTGTCGTCTTGGCTGCGAGAGATAGAGACGACGAGGGGGTAGAAGAGAAACAGGTTGGATTGAGAGAAGAGCGAGGAGCCGATCGTGCGAAATACTTTCGTGTACTTTCAATGCTCCGCACTGTATATCGATACCTTCACAAACGTCCATTCGACTGTTTTGCGTCAAACTGCATCTGTTGCAAACAGTTTCAGCAATCTTATACAGTTTTAGACACGTGTGGTACTTCTGTAACTGTTTATACGGGTGTTGGTAACATAAGGTTCAATATCGTAATCATAGAAATGCAGGGCAATGCCGATTAATCAGAAAAATATCCTCCCATAGATCGCTGCCGGGTAAAAAAAAAATGGGTAAAAAAAAAATTGTAAATTTTTTTTTTCAAAAAAGAGTTTCTAGACGCATAGTTCACACAGTCAAATTTTTTTTTGCAAAAAAAAAATGATAAAAAAAAAATTGCAAAATTTTTTTTTTTTTTTTAATAAAGAGTTTCTAGACGCATAGTTCATTCTTCTCGCTGTAGTGATGCATATATGTATATTGTGGCGTTCCATCACCTCGGCGAGTAGAGCTAAAATGTACTGAAATCGATCGCAGCCTATATATAATAATAGTTACATTGTAAAATTATTATTTTTTTTTTTTTTTTTTTTTTTTTCGGTCGCGTGGTCAGGTTTGTCGTGCTTTAGCGTTTGCCATATGGAGAACGAGACGCTCGCGCGAATCTTGTATTCAGCGCAAGCGAGGCGAGTGAGATGAGGAGAGATGAAAATGAGATGCGATGGGGAAGCTGAAAGCGGAGTACGAGGGATGGACGAGAGGAAAGAAATGAGAGAGCCCCGCGCGAGTCTCTCGGAGAATCGATAACCCTAACGAGTGTCGACGTCGGTAGGTCGGCAGGTGGGATTTTCACCGGGGGGCTTTGAGGAAGTTTCGTGACCCGAATAAAGCAAAAAGCGTCTTGCATGAGTGGAAACACCGAGCCCCTTCGCGCCCATCCAAGAGAGGGCCTTACATTTTCGAAATCTCTCATCCGTCCTATTTTTCATGCTAACGCGTTTCTTCGTTCCACACTTGCGGCGCGAACGTCAGGTGAGAACCGGACCTCTCTTTCGCTCAAGGAAATCCGGGTGATCAACGAGACGGAAGCGAGATGAGGTCTCATCCATCGGGAGATCGAGAGGAGGGGACAACCAAAAAAAAATGGAAATTTCTTTGACATTCCTCTTATCGCGTTCTTATATGAGAAATGTGAGTGTAACTTGTCTCGCGCTTATTGCGATTCTTATTTTGAACTCTAGAAATCCTTGAAAACTTCAGCCATCGCGGAGTACAGTAAAAACTCGATTAACAGGGAAAAATGTAGGCGGATATCAGCGGAGTAACTGCGGCTAAATTTCTTCGATCTTTCCGATGCATACATCGGATGCAATTCCGATGCAAAAATCAGTTGATAGAACAATGAAAAATAATCATAATAAATTCATGAAAAATAAAAAAAAAATTTTGTTTATTAAAAAAAAAAAAAAAAAACAATCGAAAGTGAAGGGTTATTTTCGAAAACAACGGCAATCGAATTTTTACCAAAAAATACGATCGTAAGTTTTTTTTTTTTTTTTTTTTTTTTATAAACACAACTGGTATGAAATTGGTCCACGAAATTTGAGGCCAATGTCAACAATCCGTAGTTCGAGCGTCTCGATCGGTATACCCGCTGTTGCCGCACTGTTCTCACTCTCCCGTTTTGCTGGTCGAGAAAATATATACGGCTGGTTGAGCCGTCGTTCGTGCATTCGGCCAATTATTTGCCGATTAATAGGAGAACGAGGAAAACCGGGTGGGTATTCACGAATACTGTGGAAGGGGTTGGGTACGGAGAGGGCGTGAACTCGGCGAACGTTTCGTCGCGCGATGGCGATTGACCATAAATGCCGACTATTCGCCGGCGTCCCATTAATCCCCTGTGGCATTATTACGCGCGATTGAAACGCGCTACCGGCCGTCCAACTGCACGCTTTGGTTACGATGTACGGAGTATAACTGACCAGCGGCGGCAGCAGTGGTGTCGTGAGCATCGGTATACATGTGCAAACGGCGCGGTACCGATCCTCTCGTCAAAACGGACGAGAGAAACGCTATGAAAGCAACCGGAGCCTCTCGTATGCGGTGGACTCGTTCTACCGTGTTTTAACACGAGACATCTCGGCCGGTACACGCGGTACAAGCGTATGTAAATACTCTCTCACCGTATATCGGATGGGCCCGTTAGGTACATCATCGTCTATCGGACGCCACGGATGATCGACCAAACTCCACGAACACCGTGGATGAAGGAGCCTCGTTTCAAGCCCCACATCGTTCTCCAAAGTGACGCTCGTGTTTATAGTTGACTAAATGAGATTCATCGAATTTGATCGTCGATCGCCGATCATACCGTTTAGTCACGAGAGGATAGGTTTGATGTTTAATATCTCGGAGGGATGACGGATATCAGTAATCATTTGTGAACGGAAAATTCGGGACAATGACTCCTTTTTTTTTATTTTTAACGAGCAAATAGTCCGATGGAATTTTTTTTTTGTTTTTCATTTTTTTTTCGATTCTTCGAAGTATTGTTACTGTTTTTTTCTAATGTGAAATGTATCAAAATTGAGAAAAAAAAATCGAGATTCAAAAAATTCATATTGCACATTGTTTAATATCTCGGAGTGATGACGAGTATCAGTAATCATTTGTGAACGAAAAATTCGTAACAATGACTCATTTTTAAACATTTTTAACGAGCAAATAGACCAATGGTTTTTTTTTTTTTTTTTTTTTTTTTCGATTTTCTGAAATACAGTTACTCTTTTTTTTCTATTGTGGAATGTATCACAATTAAAAAAAAATCGAGATTAAAAAAATGCATATTGCACATTAATCAATCAAACTGCATTTTTATTGCAAACTTTGACTCAATTTATTCAAATATTCATTACAGTTTTTTATTTATTTTATCTCAATTTTTTCGAATGAAGTTAAATTTTTTTTTTTTCGGATTGTTCATCATATGTTTTTCAAATTTTGCCTCCGTATCTTTGCCATTATTTTATTTCTATGTGTACATTTTGCCCCGCGTAATCCCGTTTTGCTTGCTTAACATCCCCAATTGCTTGACCGGGATGGAGTAATTTTTCTCATACACTCATGTAATTCTGTTAGCGAAGAAGTGAAGAAAAGGCTTGTTGGCGAAGCCTTGAATGCGAAACCCAAAAGGTTGCGGCCACGAGAATTGAATAAATCGATTAACTAAAGTTTGGTTAACCCGGAAGGTTTGTTGACGAAGTTGTGGCGCGTTCCCCGAGCGCGGTACCCCGAGCACTTTGTGCATGTGGCGTATTCTATATACAGTGTATACGGTACATAGAGTTTTGCGATTGTACAGACACGCGGGTAGACGAGAGTACGTCGTACAAGAGGTACAACAAGCGTTCTCTCGCGTCATCGACATTATAATCCTCCTTCAGGTGGCTGCAGCTGACGCTATCTATCCAAACATTACGTTACTTGTAACGCTGTATAAGTACAACGCGCGCGAATTGCGAGAAGCGCGGAGAACTATATCCAGAAGCGCAACGGCGAGATGCATTCTGAGAGTATTATCCAAGGTACTGCCCGTTGTGTTAGTTTGCACTTGGAATATTCACAAGAACAAGAGACAACGGGTAACAGCATCGTCTCGTTGTTTCATCCCTCGATGAAGCGAAACGAGAGGAAGCGGCTTCCGGATGTACCGACTATTCTATGAGAGATCCCGACGTCCTTTCGTCAACTCAGTTCTCGGTAAGAGACAAAACAGCGAAACAGCGTTTGCTTAGATGACGATGCGAGATTTTTTTATTCTTTATTTAATTCCGTTGTTATCGTAGAAGTTGATGATGAATTTTGATTTTTTTTTTTTTTTTTTTTTTCAGACAAATCTGTTTTCGATTTGTACGGTTTGCAAAGGAATCAAATGAACTATCGAAATGGGATTCAATAATAAAGAAATTCGGCACATTTTTTTTATTTAACTCGAATCTCAAAATCGAGACTACGAAAAATAAATTTTGTTTCGATTTTTCATAGAACAATGCAGCGGAATTGTATTTCGTTATTCTTCTTCCGACACTCGCATCGTCCCGTTGTTTGCTTGAAAGAAACATCGGAACGGCTTGCGGATGTATCAACTACGAGATATCTCGACGGCTTCTCCGTCGTCAACTGGATTCTCGATATGAGAACAAACAGCCAGCGTTCGAGAAAATGTCGATGTGACTCGCGAGAATATTTTCCCGGAAGTTCGTGTCATCCGCAGTAAATAAAATCGATAATATTAGATGAAAGGTTACGAAAGGCTTTGAAGACGTAATTTTTTGCAAATTTTTAGCCGCGCGTTCTGCAATTTGTATTCCGCGAACCCTTACGAAATTTGTTATTAAAGTTTTTTTTTTGGAAGCCAACAAAGTAGATACGGACGATGCTTTTTTCACCGTAAAAAAGCTTCGTGAGTAAAGGCAATTCATTGCGAAAGCAATATGAAAAAATCCATTTTTTTTTATCTTTACTTCCACCGAATGCCTTCTTTTTCTTCCTTATATTCTTCTGGCAAAAGGGTGTTTCACTTATTATCGCTCGTTTTTTAAACTATGAAAAATCTGTTTCGTAAATGATAACGTATAAATTCTAATCTAAGGGTTGTATACGCCGTACGCGCGCGAGAAGCCTTCAATGCTAATAGCAAAAAGGTCGTCGGGGGTCCTTCGTTGCTGTTGTGCCGGAAGTTCGGTGGGTTGGTAATGAAATAGATTAATCAGAGGGTTGGGAGAACGCCGGGGAGTCAGAATATCGTTTGAGAGAGAAAAGCTCTCGTATACGCGAAAATGAGAATGCAGAACGTACGACCGACTTACACATACGCGAAGGGTCTTCAGGTGTCTTCGTCGTATCGTAAAGCACTGAGACAGTAGCCTCGTTTCAACCCCTTCGCAATAGAACCGATATATATATATATATATACATATATATATACGAGAGAACGAGGAAAGAGGGAAAGAGGTACACATATGCAAACTTCTGCGCGTATCTGCATCGACTGAGGTCGCTATGATTGTGGTGTCCTTTTGTGATCGACGAACGAGGTTTGCATTTATGAATTTCTCTCATACGATCTATGCGACTCGACAGTGGTAAATAGACTCTGTATCTGTGGCAACGAACAATAATGTCGTATATATACACGTGTCGTGTATAGAAGAGACAAGAAAAGCGGATCGAGAAATTCTGTGGTTATCTCCCGCTGGACGAGACAAAAGTCGGATATTCGCCGATACGAGAAGCTTCAATGTATTCCCCGATGCCACCCCCCGTTGCTTCCTATCGTCATATCCATAGAGACTCCGGTATTATATTCTCCAGCGATTTCTCGACGATAGGAAAGTATCGTCGTCCCACATCCGGTGAGAGACGAAGAATGAACATATTTGTGTGGGATACGGAACCTCATCCGGATATCAGCGAACTCTACCGGCGAGTAACAGCGCGGGAGGGGTCTCGCGATTCACGAATCGCGTTTTCCCGGTGAGATTTCAATGGTGAAACCGACACTGATCTCTCGAAGAAAACATTTTCATTTTTGCTTCAGAACGCAAATTACGATGAAAAAAAAAAAGAAAATTTTAAAATTAAATGAAAGAAATAACGTTAAGATCTTTCGTTTCATTCGTCGGACGAGACAGCGGGAGGGACGTTGAATTTTGTTTTATTTGCTGTTTTTTTTTTCTTTTTTCTTTTAAGCCGTTCCGGTAGCCTTCGTGACGGTGAGAATGGCGAAGAAGAGAATAGGGGGGAGAAAAAATAATGTACGGGCAAACAGGGAGAGAGAGCGAGAGAAAGAGAGAGAGAGGGAGAGAGAGAGAGAGAGTCCAATTATGAGTTTTACGGGGCGGAGGTCTCACGACGGAAGAAGAATACATTAGAATGGGAAACGTTGAAGATAGCGGAAGGGTTTTCAAAAAGGATGAAAGGCTCGAGTTCGACCGTTTCTTCTTTCTCTTTTTATCAATTTCATTACAGAATATCCAATGCGATTGTTTTACGCATTTTTTTTATCTTTGCTAAGAAGTATAAAAAAAAAAAAATGTATTCAAAGGTCGATGTATTAAAGAGCCTTAAAAAAAAAAATTATCAACAGATACTGAAACAGGGGGCTGAAAGAGTAACTTACTTTTTTCTGCGGTGGTATTGGCTAAAGAGGGATATTAACGCAGCAGACGTGTTATTCAACGTTTAACCCTATCGATTTCGTTACGAAAAAAAAAAAAAAAAAAAAAAAAAACGAACTATAATTCCAGTCGAAGAAATACTTCGAGAAAATTCGGGGTGCAAAAATATATGTGCGCTCTTCGAGGATTAATAAAGTTCGATGCCCAATAAATCAAATGCAATGAAAAGCCCCATCTTGAATTTTGATCGGCGTCTATTTAATTTTTTTCCTATTCATAAGACACGAAATTCCAGGGCCTACAGCGCTGTTCGATATATCGTACTTCATATATATTATTTTCGACAGAAAGAGAGTTTATATGTTGCAGGATCACGTGCGGGACGACGAGAGACGTAGGTGGTTCGGTAATAATAAGGGGAGGATGCTGTCTGCCCGGTGGACTCGGGGTATGACGAACCGTTTCACAGAAGTAGATGCTGCGCTGTATACGAGGGCGATAACGCGCGGGAAATCTACCACCACCGAGAAGAATAACCCACTAGCCACGGGATATTTCGCGTCATTCTCGTATAACGGTGAGATAGATGCTGCGCCCCGAATGAGACATGGTTCGCTCGTGAGACGAATATTCAAGGGAAAAAATAAAATATATACTATCCCTCTTACCCGCTATGCTGAGTCGGCCGAGAAGTGGAAGTAGATTATTTTTTTTTTTTTTTTTTTTTTTTTTTTTTTTTTTAGTTTATGGAGTCTTAAAACTTTAAACACGAGGACTGGCGACGGGAGTTACTTTTATCCGCGATCGCTACACTTTTTACGTATTATTTTTAATTAATCAGATTAAAAAAAATAATTTAACAATAATTTTTTTTATGGCAAAATTAATAATTTCGTTTTTTTATGACTTTTCTTGAATCAGATTCGTCAGCAAAAAAAGTTATTTTTTTTTTAATATTTTTTTTGTCCATAAAAAAATTTATTTTTCTCGACTCGATTGTAAAAGTTGATCGAGACTGCTAAGTAATTTTTTTTTTCAAGGAGTTTTCTATTAACGGTTCTTTTATCTCGAAATATAAAATATGATTTATTTTAAAAAATTACGCTGTTTCATTTTATTCTTATTAACGTTAAATTTTATAGTTCAGACTACAAAAAATGAGGTTTTTTTTTTTTTTTTTTTTTTTTTTTTCACATTATTCAAATGGTTTTGCAGCGAAATTGAATTTTTCATTTCTCTAAAACTCGTAAAGTAGGAGTAGCGCAACATTTGCGCGGAACTTTTTTTTTTTTTTTTTCTAAAAAGTGAAAGCGAAACTCTCGGCATCGTTCGCAATCGTATATCTTCTGCAATCGTATATTTTCTGCACAGTTTCATTTTTTTTTTCTTCCTTTATCGCATTTTTTAAATGAGCCGCAAGGGTGCGTGTTTTTCGCGAATGAAAAGCGAGGATTACCACACAAAGTTGTCAGCAATAAGCTGTTTGTTAAAAAAAAAAACGATAAATATCGTAACTCTGAAAGAATTTTTCACGTTGTCTCGGCGCGCACACCTCTTCACCGTTTGACTTCTTTCTTTTTCTTCAATATACCGCCTCTTATTTTCACAATTCCCATGCCGCGTTTGTATGTACCAATTCTGTATACACGTATATATATATAAAGCGTAGTGGAGGAAAATTGCGAAATGTCAGTCGACGGTGAGAATAATCAGTGTTTTCCACCGAAGGTTGAAAGGACGAGGTGGTTGAAAGTGGAGGAGTGGAAATGCGGGAGAACGAGAGAAGAAGGTGAACGCCACTAGAGATTTTCAACCCCTCGCAACCCCTACCCTTACAACGTCCCTGTGCTCTTCCCGACCTCCTGTTCCCTCGCTTTCGCCAACCCTCGGCAGTTTCTAACGCGTGAGATTAATTAAGAGAAGGGTGATCCGTGGAATAGTCCGTAGTCTCGATAAAAAGGTGGTTTGAGGAATTTTAAAGAGCCCCTTATATATATCCCCTGTCGTAGTGCTCCGTTACGAATGAGACAAGGAACGAAAGATTTTGATGTACGCTACGTACGCCTGGCATTTCATTTCATTCTTCGAACCGACATCGCCCCGGAGATTTTTCATTAAACTGACCCCACCAATCCGCCTTTTATTTTTTTCTCATTCTCTCGAATATACTAACAGCCG
This sequence comes from Buathra laborator, assembly GCA_934046635.1. NCBI lineage: Eukaryota > Metazoa > Arthropoda > Insecta > Hymenoptera > Ichneumonidae > Buathra > Buathra laborator. Next base: position 8,395,156 of record OW203902.1, read on the forward strand.
AACGTTTTCTTTTCTTTTCAATTACAATAGCGCCAGCAAATCGCGCGATATATCTTCAGCTTTTTTGCAGCTTTACTATTGTATTCTTCGATACGAGTGACGCATTTTTTTTTTTTTTTTTTTTTTTTACGGAACACGAATATACAGAAAAATTGCATGTCGAGAAAAAAATCAAAATGAAACTTGACGTTGCTAAGCGGTAAAGAGAATTATTGATACGAACGAACGCCCGAAACATTTGTAATGATCAGGCAATGTCAAAGGTACATTGTAAGTGTACTATATGCGGTGTACTATATAATGTAATAACCATCTATTCGAACTTTTGTAACTCGAAGCTGAGGTGTTGTGTTCGCGAGGAACGAGAGGAGAGCTCACAAAGGCGAATTGCGCTGTTAAAAGGTAAGGCTATACAAAGTATGTGTACCCACGTGAAATACATGGCCTGCATCCAGCACGCTACTGATCATATTGCTGGCATGTGTATACAGGCAATTCTATCTCAAATTTTCTGTATTTGCAAAACCCCAATTTTTTTTTATCGATCATTTTTTTTTATTTTAATGATAATATGGCGGACTTTTTTTTTAAACAATCGGAGACACTTTTTCAATCAAATAATCAAATTTGATCGAACAATTCTATCTCAAATTTTCCCTATTTGCAAAAACCCAAATTTTTTTTTAAGACACTTGGAGACAATTTTTTTCAATACTACGTTAATTTTAATGCGTTTTTGGAAATTTGGATTTGTTCGACTGAATAATCAAATTTCATCGAACAATTCTATCACAAATTTTCCCTATTTGCAAAATCCCAAATTTTTTTTATGGATCATTTTTTTTTATTTTAATGATAATATTGCGGATTTTTTTTTTTAACACTTGGAAACACTTTTTTTTCGATACTACGTTAATTTTAATGCGTTTTTGAAAATTTGGATTTGTTCGACTGAATAATCAAATTTCATCGAACAATTCTATCACAAATTTTCCCTATTTGCAAAATCCCAAATTTTTTTTATCGATCATTTTTTTTTGTATTTTAATGATAATATTGCGGACTTTTTTTTTAAAACACGTGGAGACACTTTTTTTTCGATACTACGTTAATTTTAATGCGTTTTTGAAAATTTGGATTTGTTCGATCAAATAATCAAATTTCATCGAACAATTCTATCTCAAATTTTCCCGATTTGCAAAATCCCAAATTTTTTTTATCGATCATTTTTTTTTATTTTAATGATAATATTGCGGACTTTTTTTTTTAAACACTTGGAGACACTTTTTTTTCGATACTACGTCAATTTTAATGCGTTTTTGAAAATTTGGATTTGTTCGATCAAATTTGACTATTTGATCGATTAATTTCATAATTTTCCGAAAATTTTTTCATAAAATTGTCAAACTTCAATTTTTATTTGTAAAATAGCGTAAACGTGTTTCGCTCGTTCCGTAAGGTTTAAGATATGGTAAATACAAAAAAAAAAATGTTATCGACTCTCAGGTAATTTTTCAAATCACAAAAAAAGATTTAATGGAGGTGCAGTAAAGTCAATCGAGTGTCATAGTTTACAAAGTGTACCCATTCGTTTATGATAAATTGCCAGAAATACGACATTAATTAAATTTTTTTTTGTTCGAAAATTAAAAAAAAAAAATTCTTCGATGAATTGTTGATGCGAATCTCATCAAAATCGATCAAAAATTACGAATTTAATTGTGTAAAAAGTGCGTAAAAAATCATCGTAAATTTTTTTTACCCAATTCGAGTTATTTTTCCGAAAATTCGATGTTATACTTTTTTTACGCGAGTAAATCTTCTTTAATTCAGATCAACTATGATGCGCAAAAGTTTTTCCCTCGAAATGTGTACAACGAATTTATGAAACAACAGAAACAACGAACTGTCTTAACTGTACCGCAAGTACTATCTTAAACGACCGTCTTTCATACATTGTTTAAAGTGAGTCGGAGTGTCCCGTGCATATATGAAACAAGTCTGCGAAAAGCCCCGGTTACGGAAGGTCTGCGCTTTGGGGGATGGAGGACGTTGGGAAAGATCTCGTGTCAAGCGGGTGGGGTAACAGAAACCCCCGGCGAGTGAGTGAGAAGTGGCTAACCGTTTCATCCTTGTCTTCGCCTCACATCGTCGGCTACCCTTCCGCGTTGTCTGTGAAGTCGAGAAATTGCAGCCCTTGCGCTGTTTTCCTATTTACCTCTATCCTCGTCTGACTTGTGTGAAATTTTCCATCGTAACAGTGTCTGGTATATCCCGGAGCGGTATTCCCAAGCGGGGAGGTAATAATGTAAATGGTACAGAGTATATAATACACACATAGAGAGACCGATACGAGGAGAGTCCTTCGTCGAGACGCGTCCAGAACGCCGTCGGTGGGCGTTGGAAGCTCGACGAGTGGGAGGAAAGCGTAGCATAGTGTACATAAAGCTTGCGGTATGTGTACACCTCGACCTGTACGACTACAGCATGGATACAGACGCAGAACTATAGCTTTGGTGCACTTTCCCGCATACAGAGGGAAAGTGTGCAGTGGATGAACGTTGAATAAAGGGGTAGAAAGCGAGATAAAAGTGTCGCGAGGATCGACTCGTCTCTAATGGACAGCAAACAGGACACCGTTATAGAACGCGAATCGACAGGACCAGAAAGTTGAAGAGAGAGACTGACAGAGAGATCGAAGCCGGAGAAGAAGAAATATCTATGAGAAACGATAGTATATAGTGATATGTGCGTCGTGACGTTAGATAAAGTTGTTCGGGAGCAGTGACACCGAATCCCAGAACATCAATGCAGTTATCGCGTTTCTGTCTCCATGCGAAAAGCTATGGCGTTACACTACTTTCCTTGGTGACGACACCGAGAATTATATGTTCCGAAGGTCTCCGGGATATCCTGTGCTTTCGGCAGTTCGGCAAACAAGTTTATCCGGGGATTCGTTTGGAATTCGAAACGTAAAGCACCGTCTGCTCTGACGATCGTGACTACGGGATCTCGTTATCTATTAATATGATTGCGGACGGTATCCCGGAGATACGAGAGGTCCGAAAATTTCGTGAAATTTACAGCTTTAAGGAGAAATATTTAAGTAACCGAAGTCGGGATTTTGCAACGATTACATTTCAGCCGATGATAGTTATCATCGATTTCCATTGCAGGTTATGTTTTCATATCGGATAAAATCGATCGTAAAAAAATATATTTTTTTGCAGAAGCAAAATATTGGAAAGATCGCTTATAAAATAAATATAATGAACTTAATTCCCAAAAAAAAAAAAAAATTCTCAAAAAAATCGAAAGGATCGAATTAATTGGAATTTTTAATAAATATCGAGAAATAAAAACTTTTTAAATTCTTTAAACTCGAATCGTAACAACAATACATATAATCTAACGATACGTAAACAGTGGCATTTTTTTTTTTTTTTTTTTTTTTTTTTTTTTCACCCTCCAACCATAAGCTACGAGAAAGCGCGTAGTAAAAGAGTCCCTAATAATGTCGAGCGCTTGAGTTTCGAGTATCCGAGGGGGAATCAGAGAGTCGTCATTGTAAGTGATCCGGAGGCGAGAGAAATATAGAAGATTTTTTATACACAGCATATTGTCGACGTGACGAGAGTAGACCCTCTCGTATATATGGCAGAAGATCGCATTATTCGCTCTCGGAGATTGCGAATACTTTGAAATGGACACCATACCGTAAGGCCGAGAGACTTTGAGAATATCGGGGAGGGATTCACCACTCTCAATAAAATCGCATCTCTCATAGCATATCTGATGTAAGGGTTTTCCCAGGAATACCCCAGGAATACCCTCGACTTACGCAGCCCTCGAGCTGCTGCTGGTTCTCTTTTTTTCCGAGTAGTAAAAATCGAATTACCACCGTCGCGAGACGGTCCGATAGTCCTCTATGCTGTTCTATCTTCCCTTTTTTTTTTTATTCCAACTTTTTTTTTTCTTCCCTTTCCGACTTCGAGACCTTTTTTTTTTACTTCCCTATACACATAGTTTCGTTGGGTTGACTTTCATTCTTTACTGCGCGAGCTGAGAACTCGGAAAATCGAGGGCCACTCTATGACGTTCGACACCTTGCGGAGCCTTCGTTTTTTTTTTTTTTTTTTTTTTTTTTTTTTTTTTTTTTTTTTCCGGTGAAATTGCCATAAATTCGCGATTCGCGGACTTTTTTCAATATTAGAAAACGGGATAAAATAAATATGAAGCGTAACGAGATTTACATTTTTTTTTTTTTTAATACGATACAGCAGTATAAAAGCGAATGAATAGAGCGATTGTAGGGAGAGAATCTTTTTTGAACGAAGAGAAAATAAATGACGAAGAGGCAAAGAATACGAAGCCAACGATGGACGCGGCAATACAGCAGATTCGGGATTCAAGGTAACAGGTTATCGGGTTTATCCCGACTTTTCACTTTTCATCGGAAGTAACGCAACACGTCGCGAATACGCGTAAAGGCAAAATTTCTCGATATCGGATCGGAATTTCTATATTATATCGACCTTTTGAAATTTACTACGCGATCGTTTTCTGTCGTAAAATTCTTTGGCTTTGAAGGGTTACGAGAGTATTTCTACGCGAGTGGGCGAGAAAATACGAAATTAAACCTTTGAGAACAGTTAATATTGATCCGAGAAGACGGGGGCGTTTAACCCATTACGCAAAGGGGTCCATTAATGATCGTCGAAAGTTCGTTAAAATACTCTCGTAATTTCATTAAATACCGTTACAATTAAAAAAAAAATTAAATCGATATATTAAGTTAAAATTTATTTTCATCGATGTCGCGGAAAAAAAAAAATAATTAAAATTCAAAAAAGTGAAACTCATAAGAAGTCATTCGTACGGAAAAAATCAGTCTTGTTAAATTCCGAAATTTCATATTATCCACTATATAGACGTTTTTATTAAACAAAATCGTAATTTTCTGCCGTATTGATTTCAACTCCGAAAAAATATCGATTTTTTATGGAGTTATAAAACAATGAAAAAAAAAAGTGCGGAGGTTAAAAAAAAATCAACCCTTTCGTAACTTTGAAAAAAAAAATAACGTATGTATTTTTTTTTTTTTTTTTCTTTATCTATTTAACTATTTTCTATGAGTTCTAAGCGCAGTACAGTAATCGATAGTTACGAAACAAACTTCAATTTTTTTTTTAATTTTTTTTTTTTACTCCGATTCGTTATTTTTCCATCAACGACCGCTCCTTTGCCTATGCATCGAAGATTTTTATTTTATTTACGCTTTCAACGGAATACGGAAACACATCCTTTCGCGATGAAGTAACGCGACAAACACAGATCACAGTCGTTACATCGCTGTGTTGATTTCGTATGCACAAGCATCGTGAACGAGAGGTCTATCGAAACTCACTTCGTTTTTGAGAGCTCACCGCGTCGGAGTTTTCGCTTCAGTTTGCCTAAAGCAAAGCCCCGGCGTTCGCATAAACTCGACGACCCGTTGAGAACTCCGTTCATCCGTTCGTCCGATCGGTGAAAGTATATTTTTAAAAATTTTTAATTAACACCCAAAAGTAACGACTCCGCAGGTATGATAATAATTCGTCGCTGTGGAGTACAATACAAGAAAAAAAAAAAAAAAGTAAACGTCGGTCGACAGCGCAGTGCGCTTTTAAAATTTTTTTACCCTCAATTTTCGCGATTTTTATTCGTAAAACGTGACTCGGGTCACGAGACTTCTCCTTATACCTTCTTTTACCTTTAAACTTATAGCTTTTGTTTCCAATTAAGCGATCCTCGCGGGTTAACATTTTTCTTTTCGTTCGTTTCGTTTCGTTTTTTTTTCGTTTTCGTATATATCTCGCAACGAGCTTTCCGAGAATTCGTCTGAACGTTTGAATTCATTCAAACGACGAGACTCGGAATCGATTTATCTCGACCCGAAATCGCCCCAAAAATTTATAAAAATTATTTTATTTTTTTCGTCATTCAAAATTTGACGAAAGTTGCGTAAATAATTTTTCATTTTCAGATCGCCGAAAAGTCGGAGATATTTTGGACGATCGAAAAAAATGAAAAATGGTAACCGCGTAATGAAACATCTAATAAAAAATATACATTTTTTTTGCAGCAAAAAAAATTTTTTCTCGCATCGATTTATCTCGACTCGAAATCGCTCCAAAAATTTATAAAAATTATTTTATTTTTTTCGTCATTCAAAATTTGAAGAAATTTGCGCAAATAATTTTTCATTTTCAGATCGCCGAAAAGTCGGAGATATTTTAGGGGAACGAAAAAAATGAAAAATGGTAACCGTGTAATGTAACATTTAATAAAAAATATGAATTTTTTTTGCAGTAAAAAATTTTTTTTCTCGTCTTTGTTGTTTTTTTAAACCGACAATATAATATCTTAATTGCGAGTAAGGCGAGTCGTGTTTCGTGTAAAATTCGCTGCCGACAATTTTATTTTTTTTTTCTCATTGAAGTGACTGCGATGAACCTGATAATCGTTGAAATTTATAAGCACATCGTAAGTTCAAGGGAGCTGAGGAATAATAAACTAATCACGCGAGAGTAGGTATACTTCGTTTGTTGCGGCGTGTTGTAGTGTAGTGCGTGCGGGAAGGGCTCGTGCGGGAGTCCGGGGGGTTTTTATAACTGTCCACCTTCGTAACACGCCATCGTGTTTTATGCTAATTTGCAACACGAAAGAATGAAAGACAGGAAGAGAAAAAACGTTCGTAAAAAAAAAAAGGGCGCAAAAAAGTTCCCGAAGCAAGTTGGCTTTAGATGGAGCGATATATATGTATGCAATTGCGAGTTATCGCGTATCGTATTACATATTACATTATATGGGCTCCGAGCACTCTGTTATAATAACCCGATTAAAGTCCCAAGCAGAAAGGCCGCCGAAGAAAGCGAAAGCATTTCGTTCGAGATAATCGAATGAACTGTGTGGAAGTCACACAGTACTTTTACAATAACTCTATGCTGCACAAGCGTCATAAATACAGACGCTTTTTTAGTTCCCGACTGCGCACAGGTCAAAAAGACGCGATGTAAAGACGATACGTTAACCTCAAATATGTAAAAAAAATTTCGAGTGCCGGGGGCTCGCGAAGCGCGCGATCTATGCGCGGCATAACCTCAAATTCGCGGGGGTATAGGTTAGTAAAAACATCGCGTCTTTAAAAAGGATGAAATACAAAAATTTTACGAAAATGTGAAAACTCCCGACGGAAAAAAGAGTGAAATATTAATTCATTATTCACGTGTTATAGTCGGGGGATTTCCGTAGTCAATGACGAAGAAATCGCTCGACTATGACATGTGAATAATTAATCGTTATTTCACGTGTTTTTTTTCCGTCGGGAATTTTTAAATTTTTGTAAATTTTTTTTATTCGGGTGAAATTCTAGTAGCCTCTCGTGAAAAGGGACAAGTATCCGAGGTGAAGTATCTTTACACGAGCGGCGAGCTAAAGGTTGAAAGGATAAGAGGGACGCTTGTACACCGGTCGAGTATGTTACTAACTAACGTCAAAGGTACCGCGCGGATATGCAATAAATTACGATGTATTACAAACCAAACGTCGACTACACGCGGCTTCTCTGTTTATAATAGAGTTAAAAAAAAACACGATATAGCGAAGTTGAAACGCGAAACAGCAGAAAAAAATAATAATAAAAGTTTAATAATAACAACGACGATACGGAGAATTGTGGAAATGTTGTAATTGCGATTTTACATGTTACGATGTCTAACGATTAGTACAGACGCACTGAGTAATGTCGTAATGCAAATGGAAGTTCGATGAAATGAAATTAAATTCGATGTCAAATGAACGCAATACAGTTAATTAATGAACACGTAGATGCCGCTACTATGGTAACGATAATTAATTTATAATAACTTACGTAAGTGAAATCCTGGAGCAAAGGACGAACAACACAACGCACAACACCAATTCAATAATCAACTGTCAACCGGCTCAGCGTCGTCGCTGTCTCGCTGCTGCACTGCGTCGGTGCCACGTGGCAGTTATTAGCCTGAGGCCCCCGAGCATCGTCCCCACCACACGCCGTATCTAGCGATGTTTTACGCGCGTCGTGGGGGCCGTAGCAACAGTCAATATACTCTGTGTACATTAGACGCGTGTGGCAGGAATAACGTTTCGCGCGATCTTTTATCTCTCCTATTATGTCAAATGGTTTTAATCAATTATTGTAGAAAAGTCACGAAGCCACGAAACTTTACGATCATTTCAAGCGCTCTGCGCAACGCGAGAATGCAAATGGCGTCCAAGAAAATTTAATGTCGCGTGCACGCGAATAAATGAATAAATTGACACGTAGATTCAACCCGCCGTAATGATAATTCTTTTGTTGTTATTCAACGCAGTACAATGCTAAAGCAAAGTACGAAGAATTATCCAAAACATCGATTTGTAAACAGCGGGACCCGCGCCGCGATGTGAGGCCCGAGTTCGCTACCCCCACCACGCGCCACGCGTCCAATCGATCGTCGTCCCACGCGCGCGGTGGACTTCAGCAAAAATCGATACTCAGTGTACGTTAGACGCGCGCGCGGCAAGGTTAATATTTCGCTCGTTCTTTTGTCTCTTCTTTTTCGCTCCGCGAGACGAGCTTCTCGTTGCCGATAAACCGTCCAAACGCTTTCCGGATTGCTAAAAGCCTCTTGCGGTACTACGCGGAATCTTGTAAAAATAAGTGTGCGCAAGATGCCAACGGATAAACGGAATGTGTCCTCACTTGGGTCACGTGAAAAACACAACGGAGCGAAGTGCTGTTGGAATCTTCTCGGCGATCCTCTCTCACGGCGGTTTCATAAAAAGGTACAGTTTTTTTTTTGTTTCTTCCCTTTTCTCTGCGAAAGTTCAACACAATCGAAGCTTCGATATAAAGATCCCCAGTGCGAAATTCTTTTCTTATATATTCGCGTTTTATGAATATTTGTTTTATTCGCTCAATCACGCGCTCGGAATTTTTTCGCTCGCACGAGAAATAATTTTTTTTTTTTTCTTCTTCGTTTTCTCTCGTATCACTTTATAATTTATCTTCGCGCCACTCGAATATACTATTATTCGCTCTCGTGTTATTTTCTTCTCGATCTCCGCTACAGCTTTTATTGTACCGGTAAATCAGCTGTGAAAGTAGGCCGGCGTTAGGGGGAACGTTCGTTCCTCTTTCGCTTTCACTTCTATCCCAAAGCTCGCGCGATGCGAAGCCCCCACTCGATTTCCATCGTCGTTTTCGCTCGCCTACCCTAAATAATCTCGAGCGCATATACCCGAAGCCTCGAGTTTACTCACCGGGTTTCGGAACGCTCGCGCGCGCGCGCGCGCGCACGATAACTACGCAGAATCGTCGTAACTTTGTTTCAACACCGAACGCGAGAGAAACGCGAAGCCAACACGCGCGTACTTATCATCTGTTTTCGCGTATCGGTGAGCGATATTGTTTTCCAACGTTGGGCGAACGATATCGGAAATAATAATGCCGAACACATCGCCTTCGCGTGGCTTTTTATTCTTTTTTTTTTTTTTTTCTTTCGTTATTTTACGCATTCATGTTCTACGATGTACGATATTTCGTATTTGTGTTTTCGATTTAAACAATGGCGAACGAGCGTGCAATATCGATAATTTCAACAACTATACGTATACGTGTATAACGTCGTTTCGCATTGTAATGTCTCCGCGCTCATTAATTTATATTAATAACCGCTCGCGAGATATATATTAAACGACGCCGACAGGAGAATAAAGGCATTTTCGCCTCAATGCGTTAAATTCTATTGCATTTACCAGTCGAATCGATTGTATTTATTTTTAAATAGATTTGTCTATAAACAATAATTAGCTTTTTGTCACTGATATCTAAAAAAAAATATCAACGCATATTTTACCATAACACACGATGTTTAACGTGATTCATAAAAAAAACCTTTTTTTTTTTTTATCAAGAATGGAATTTTTCTTACGAAAATGGATTTTGTCCCAAATATTAGTGCTCCGAAAAAAAAAAAAAAAATCTTTCATCGCAACTAAAATTACGGTAATTTTATATTCGTTCCATTATTTTTGGCTTTCGATTTTTTTTTTCGAAAAAATTTTCACTCTATTAGTCTAAATAGTTCAATTTTCCTCGCTTTTTTTTTTTATCAAGAATGGAATTTTCCTTACGAAAATGGATTTTCTCCTAAATATTAGTGCTCCGAAAAAAAAAAAAATCTTTCATCGCAACTAAAATTACGGTAATTTTATATTCGTTCCATTATTTATAGTTTTTTTTTTTTGAAAAAAATTTCACTCTGTTAGTCTAAATCGTTCAATTTACCTCGCTTTTTTTTACCAAGAATGGAATTTTCCTTACGAAAATGGATTTTCTCCCAAATATTAGTGCTCCGAAAAAAAAAAAAATCTTTTATCGCAACTAAAATTACGATAATTTTATATTCGATCCCTTATTTTTAGTTTTCGATTTTTTTTTTTTTTTTTTTCGAAAAAAATTTCACTCTATTAGTCTAAATCGTTCAATTTTCCTCCCTTTTTTTTTTATCAAGAATGGAATTTTCCTTACGAAAATGGATTTTCTCCCAAATATTAGTGCTCCGAAAAAAAAAAAAAAAAAAAAGAAATTCATCGCAACTAAAATTACGGTAATTTTATATTCGTTCCATTATTTTTAGTTTTCGATTTTTTTTTTTTTTTTTTTTTTTTCGAAAAAAATTTCACTCTATTAGTCTAAATCGTTCAATTTTCCTCGATGATCATTTCGAGCGATAAAACTATGAGACTAAACGGGGTGAGGCACGCTTGAAGCGTGCGCACTGAACTTCCCTCTGAAACAAACCCCCGAAGCGTCGCCAGCAAACTCTCTCGCCTTGGCACTCTCGAAGCTTAGCTTTTCACCCCTTTCCCCCTCCCGCTTTCCTCCCCGAGAGACGGCGAAGCCAGCCAGCAGGGTTACCAGACACGGTCACGAAACTCCGCACACCGCTGCGCCGGTGTGGCCTCTCGCAGGTGTCCCGTGCCCCGTTCTCTCAACGTTAAATTCCACTTGCCTCTCTCCCGTTCGCTTGCCCACCGGTTTTCCCTCTTTCCCTTTTCCTCGACGTCGCCGTTGGACCCCGTTATCCTCTGCACACGAAGGCCACCATCACGGTCTGTTTGGGGTTTCGGAAGTACCTTCGGTTCTCCGTGGCTACCGACTCCTAACCATCCATCTATGGGAATAGGGGTTGGAAAGCACGAAAGTAACTTCCGGTAAAGAGGAAAGGGAAGAATGAGTGCCGCCGTCTTTATTCTTCTCTACTTTTCTTTCTCGACCCCCGAGAAAAAAAAAAATTTCTCCGGTATCTCTTTCTCACTTTTCGAAATACGTAGAACTCTCTCCTTTCGCTCAAACGTCCTCCTCCGTCTTATCTTACGTTTGTCTTTTCATTTTCGCTATTCAAATTTTTATCTTCCGTCCGTCCAATGAGAAAAGCTTTTCCCGCGCAACGCTAAAAGCACACTGACTTATATTCGTCGAAGTATTTAATTCGATATCTCGCGAGGTTTCTCGTGTATATCTTACGGGAGTTTGGAACGACGAAAAAATTAAAAGTTTCCAAAAATTTTCGCAAAACTTTCGACGATTTCCCGAAAGTTTTTATTTGTTTTTTTCATTTTTGTAATCGCAAGTGACGAAAGCGTTAATTAGGGGTATTTGCGGACAGGTATTTTACAACCCTTGTTACGGGGGATGAACGCGAATAATATTTTTTATTTTTTTTTGGGGGGTTTTTTTTTTTCAATATCTCATAACGATTTTTTTTGTTTAATTTATGACGCAAAAAAAATTATAAATTCGGAAGCTAAAATATGTTTGTCGAAATAAAAATAAAGCGCCAGAAGGCATGCGAATGGATGAATTGTCTCGTAGGGGTTGAAAAAAAATTTACTGCAATACGAATTTATTTTTTTCGTCTTGAATTCGTTTTTTCGTTACTCTCTTCCCCTCATTTATGACGCCTCGACATCGCGAGCTGAATTTTTCGCGGATTAGGGATGTTTCCCGGGATTTCTTGGGCGATCATTACCCGGTATCCGGCAGAAACGAATGGCCTGGAGCCGTGGAAAACCGGCTGTAAAGCACGGAAACTCCGTGAGATACTATGCTATATACTACAACCACAACTACCCTATACGTTTCTATACTATACTGGCCGCCAGAGTGCACCCTATTCGGCGGGTTGGATAGCACCCGATCACACTATCCTCGCGCCTCTGTCGCTTCAATAACTATATATACCACCTGTATATCTCATACTTTCTACTCCATCCTTTCTACTGTCGTAAATACGCGTTCGATAGTCGACGAGAAACAATAAATTTTGAAATCGCCATTTTTTTTTTTTCGTATTTTTTTTTTAAATCTTTTCTTCCCGTTTTTTATATTCCTGAGATACTCGTTCGACAATATTATACGAGAAACGGAATAAATCTGTTTATCGTTGTTTTCATCCCCTTTGTCTTTTACATTTTTTTTTTTATGAATTTTAAATCAAATTTGAAATTCGTCGGAAATACGCGTATCAAATGGACAGCACAAGCGAATACAATGTATTTCTTCGTAATTTTTTTCCCTTATCACTATTTTTTTTTTTTTTTTTTTTTTTCGGAACGCGAATACTACGAGTATCGCTTTGATTTGCTTTGTATTGTGTGTCACATCCGGCTGAAGAATTATATGCGAAAAATGTAGTGCGAAACATCGCTATGCCTCCGCTGTGTACAGCGAAAGCGAGAGCCGTATTCGCGTCTTTTCCGTAAGAAATCTATTCAATCCGAACACCGGCGACGTCCGCCGGAGTCCCAAGAATGCCGACTTTCCAGTCTCGCGATACGTATACTCCGATCTTTTTCTTCATTTCTCGCGAGAGATTTTTATCTCACCCGAGCTTTTCGTCCGGTCGAATTCTTGCCGTACGAGTTGCAACACCGATGAGAGAGACGCGCGGTACGTCCGAGCCGTTCGGTGGCGTTTGATCGGCGTTCCTTCTTACTTCACCTTTACCAACGTTTCTCGTCGTCGTTTCCAAGCCGTCCTACCAGAGCCACTTTGCTCCTTCGTTCCATTTCTCCCCCCGAAACGCCGAAAACTTTTCTGTCGCTCGACATTGGCGAAAAGTCATGGCGGGGCGCGCGCCCGTGTGCCTCTTTGAAACTTTTACGCGACAGCTGGGACCCCCGCGTACGCGACACAGACTCCGCTTCATACTACTTGCGCGGGTATAGCAAAGTTTCTACTGTACATATCGTATGTACAGACGAAGATGTGACACTTTCTCCTCTCCTCGATCTTCGGCTCTTACCCTCCGAAGTATTTTCTTTTTTCGCTTTTATCGGACTTTCTAATCGCGTGAGAAATAGCCGCGAGCGATACGAGACGAAATTCGCCATTTTTATTATTCGAAATATATTATTTTTATAATCATCCGTAATATTAATAATATATGTATTATTCATTATTAATATTGCGAATAATTAGAAAAAAATTACGAATTCGTAATTTCAAAAATATTGTTTCGAATGTTTTTTTTTTCATCAAATAAAAATAAATAAAAAAATTTACTGGGATATTAATATTATACTAAAAGGAATATATGAATGATATAAAATAATAATTTTGTAATATATATACACAATATTAATGTTAATAGTAATATTAATAATAATAATAATAATAATAATAATAATTGTAATAATTGGTAATTGTAGTTCTCTTCTATTGGTCTCTGCAGTCGAGTGCAACTATACATTACCGTGTATTACCGCGTCCGCCGCACGCTAAAACATTTTCGAAACTATATATTCGTAATATTAAATTTGCATAAACTTCTTTCGGTCGAAAGCTTTTTGAAGCTATTGAAATTCAGCAAATTTATTTGTCTCTCTTCGTTACGTTGAAAAATTGGGGTAAAGCTCTTGCATGTTAATCGCAAAAGGTTTATATCAATGCGAAAAGTGAATTTTTAACGAAAAGTTCGATTATTTAGGGTTTAAAATTATCAAAGCGTCGAGCAGCGTGTGTTCGATGAGATTTACGTTACTCGAGGGATGTATGTAATTTTATAATAAAATTATTAATTCCGTCAGTTCTCGATGATACGATCATTTAATTTGCGCTTTGGTATCGACAGACGGCTCTCAGCTGTCTGTAGAAATTTTTAAAAATAATCCACTATTTCCGGTCGATCATAATCGTTGCCACAAATCTGCAGCGTTTGGATAACAAGAGCTTTAAATAGCTCCGGTCACCGCTCTTCGTAATTTCTTCCGTTAATTCATCATCGAGTCTCCTGCTAGTAGATAGAGGTGATCAGACAGAAGCTAATGTTTGTCTGATATTCAGAGAAAAGGGTTGCAAATCTCGGAATTCTTGATGTTTGCCGTTGACTTCGAAGCTATCGTCGCCTTCGTTATATTCCCGTCTCGGCATCTATTAGTTTGAATACAACTTATCGGAGTATCGCAGAGCAGCCGAAGACACAATGGTCACTGCAGGTCTCGAATTACATGAATCCCTTTACCCTGTGAATCCAAAATTGTTTGCACTGATGTACAGTGATATCAGTAGTAGCGTCAGGAACTGAACAGACCGCCTTACTTCCCCATGACTAGCCGGGGTTTCGCTCCGCCAGCGAGGGCCCCGTAGCGTTACAAATGCTAACAGGCAGAGTTCACTGCATGCTGCACAATCACAACAATAATCAGTTATGCCTGCTGCCGCTTTCAGTCTTCTCGGTTATCTCAAACAGCCCCTAAGTGGTTCATTAATAGCCGTGACTCGATAGTTCTGAGAATATTATTGGATGAATGCGTGGTATCGCGAGAGCGGAGTACCGATCAACGTGTTAATCGGGGTGTTCGGACGCGGGGGAGGTTCGTTGCGATCGACGAAGCGTTCAACTGTGCGAGTGCCAGGTGTTCAATCGAGTGGAAACGAGAATTGCTTGCCGGACGATCGAAGAGAACTCTAGACAGAGGCGAACACACGCGCGAACGCGATAACTATACTGGTCACCGGGTGTCTACGACACTCCCGGCTCTCTACCCTCTATCAAACCTTTCGGCCGAGTTGGTTGTTGTACTTTTTTTTGTTTTGTTGCCTGAGGAGTTTCACTGTAGAGACATTGATCATTGAGAAAAAACATCGGGGAAAAAAACAAAACTCCCATTCTGCCGTTGAAGTTTGTTTTTCTTCACTAAATAAGGCTGAAATGAATTGCTTAAGTAGATAGGGTCAATATGTGATCAGACGGTAAATGAATCATAAAATACTTCTTCCCCAATCAATTACTCTTCATTATTTTCAATTATGAAAGCAATTCTAGTCTTGGAATTCAGTTTTCTAACAAACTAACGAACGAATGGCCTAAGTAGATAGGGTCCCGCTATGGTCAGACGATCAGTAAACCTTGAAATATTTCTTCGCCAATTAACTATTAATTAATCCCTTTTCTCAAATGAATTTCCCTGCCAACTGCTTATCATTGAATCCCGAATCTATCGTCGCAAACAGCGAAGAAGCCATCGATGGCTTGAACTGTACATTTTCTTCAAATTCTTCTTTTTTTTTTTCCGAGACAAACATATTGTCTCTGCACCGTGGGTGGCTGATGCAGCTTCCAGCACCGCAAAGAGAGCTTCCCTTTCGTTACTCATGAAGCGAGCGGGATTTCCTAGCGTTGAGGGGGTGCCAGGGGAGGGGGAGGGGTGGCTACGGTTAGTCGGGGGTTCGTGAAGCTCGAACTGGCTCTCCGGATCCTTCTTCGACTCGGTCAGTAGCGCCGGGCGTCTCGACGCGGTAGCACGTCCACAAGGGTGCTATACACACGTTTCCCTTTATCCTCTTTTGCTCTCTAACGCTCTCTCGCCCAATATATATATATATATATATTCATACGTACATATATATATCTTTATCTCGCCGACTCTTTTTCTCTCGCGTTTCACTATCAACCCCGGCGATTCGCAAACCACCCCTGGAACCTCACTATTTTACCTCGTTCCACATTCGTTCGTTCGTACGTTCATCCGTACGAGTCGACCAGCCACATCGCTACCCTCACGCTGCCTCTCCTTCTCCCCGTTGTCGTAGTCGCCGTCGTCGTCGTCGGCGTCTCCTGTTCCTGATAGCGAACTTCTCTCCTCCTGCCGGTCGTTCTCTGCTCTCTCCTACGCCGACTCCCGAGGCAACCCCCCTCGACTCGCAGGCGGGGATCCGCCCACCCCGGATCAGAGCCGCGAAACTACGGCTACCCCATACGCGCCACCGGCATTCCGAAGTTGGATTTTACCCCATTCGTATCGCGAACCGCGTCACTCCGCGAACGAACCTACCCCACCAATCGCTATCATTAAACATTAATCTCGGCAATCGTCGCGATCTTTTCGTACGTTGCCCATCAATTTTGTATAATTCAACAATGATTTTTTTTTCATTTCGTTAGTTCGAACTTTTGACGCGCATCGAAAAATAAACGCGCAAGTGGAGAAAAACTTGATTTTTGCGAATTAAATTTTAGGAATCACGAAGAAAAAATATTTAAAAAAAAATAACACGAATTTAGACGAACCGGAAGTGATTTTTTACACAGTGGATTATGGATACTCTATGATAATAACGATCGATTTATAACGAGTGTTCAGCGATTTTCGTCGATCAAGGATTATTATAAAGCGAATAATTACCGATTGCTTCGTTGTTTATTGTGAAAATTTAAGTTTGAGGAAAAAAGGGAGGGAGTGGGGTGCAAAAATTGAAAGGGGATTATGATCGTGAGCGGTGTAACGTCGAGGCTCGCACCGGGCCTCGACGCTGGTGTCGCTGATAGTGCTAAGAAAAATAACAACGAAGTTTGTGGTGAATCGAGTGACAAAGGAGTAAACGGTGAATCGTTCATTGGCTACTGCGGCAAAGCCGATTATCGTGATTACGTTTGTGAAAATTTTGTCGCGACGAATAAAGCCGTAATGAACAGAGGAAAAGGTCTCACGATGCTTGAGGGGACTTTAATTATCTTCAAGTTCTTCGTTTGTCTGACGATTATCAGCAACGATGAAATTCTCGTATCCGGCGCGATAAATCCCAAAGGTAAGTGCTTCCGAGTGCGCGTCATGCCTTTGCGATATTCAAATTTATGCCAATCTCGCGCCGAAATAAGGAAATAATTATTTTTTAAATATGAAAAAAAAAAGTTTTTCTCCGTAAAAATATTAGATATCTTTTTGTAGTGAGGGTTGGATGAGGCAGATAACTTTTTATCGATGAATGAATACCGAAAAAAACGTCGAATTCGAAGAAAAAAAAACTTTAACGCACCAAAAAATTATTTATTAAATTATTTTAAATAAAGGGATAATTTTTTTTATGAAAAAAAAAAAAATGTTTTTTTTTTTCAAAAGCGATAACAAAAAATAGTGGAAATATAAAAAAATGTTATTCGCTTATTGTTAAATAACCGGTGGCTTCAACTTTTTGCAAAGATACATTTTGAAATAAAAAAATTAAAATCGCCACAATATCGACAAAACTTTCTTCATAGTTTAATGAGAAATTAATTCGTATTTGAAGGGGAAAAAGTAGATTCGGAGCATCCGCTTAATGCACCGCTGTGCGATAGTCGTGATTTAATCTCTCGGATTTATTCGCCATTGTTATTTTCATTATAATTCTTTATTTTCAACGCGAGGAAAAATGCGAGGAAACTTTAGTATCCCCGAGGTACTTGAACCTTTTTCCACCCTTTCTACTTCCACTTCTTCCGCTACCACTACAGAAGTCATCTCTCGTGCGACTACTCTCCTCCGCTGTGGAGTCAGTTTTATTCTTGAACGGCTTCTGGGGGATGGTATATAGTGCCGCGAGCCGAGCTTCTCGGCAGGACTTACGGCTCTTCTACCGCCGTCAGAAGAGAGGAAAAGGGGGGTTGGCTAGAGGCTTTAAGGATTATCCTCGCGAATTTCAGTGCATCCGCTCTTTGCTCTCTGCTTTGCTTGACTCTCGCTTGGCTGGGCTGTACGTACTCACCCTCTCGATCTCGTCTCTTGCTCTTTTCTCGAGGTTGGTACTACGACAGTGGTAGGAAAACGCCACGAGAGTCACGGGATTACGTGAGTCCGTTGGGTGAAGAGCACCCGCTGAGCCGAAGAGCCGCCTATGCTTTGCGCCACCCAAGCGAGGGATACGACACCCTGACTCACCGACGTCTCTCACGGGACATCGAGCCCTATAGCCTACACAGTCACCCCTTCTTGCTACCCCCGTACGACCGATTGGTATTCATCGTACCTGCATTCCACGAAAGGTTTATCCGTACCTAATACCCCACCCTTCGCGTCGCGAGGGATTTAAAGCGGCGTCTTGTAACGACCGGTAGGCGAATACTCACGAAGAAAAACCGCGAGAGACAGCGGAGAGAGGTGGATAAGAAATATTGAGAATTCGACGGGAATCGACGGCGCGGCGCTGCGTCGATGTGTCGGAAAGTCGTAGAATGTAAAAGGTTAAGATTTATCTTTCTGCTTGGGACTCCTGAGACGCTTGAAATAGTGTAGATTTTTTGGTTGTTTTTTTCTTTTTTTTCTCTTTTTCTGTGGAGATTCATGTCACATGAGAATTTACGTTATTTTCGATAAGTCGAATTCTTTAGTTTATTTTTTATGTTTAAAGATCTTTTTTTTTATTCGTGATGAATTGAAAAAAAAAAATTTGAGACGAGGGTGTGGAGGATAAGAGATCGAGCTGAAGGTCATTTTGAGGACGAAAAAAAAATTATTTAATGATGCTTTTCGCCAAATTTTTTTTTTTTTTTCGATTTTTTTTCTTCAACTTTCCCGATTGAGTCGAATATCGTTCTATCATCTTTTTTTTTTTTTTTTTACATAAAAGTAAATATGCAAAATTTTGCTGCCGGACTGAAATTTAAATTCTTCTTCGAGATCTTAAATTATTTTATCGATTCTTCTGCTTCGGCGATGACAAATTTTGGCTCACGGAGAATCGTAAAAAAGGGAATAGCGAGAGAAAAAATGGAATAACAGTGATAGATGTGTTGGGAAATTTTACGAGTTATTTCGATGGTAAAACATTACAATTTTCGTTTTTCAAATTTTCAACGATTCACATTATTTTCTGAGAGTCGAAATATCTTCGTTTATTGTGGAGCTTTAGAGACTCGTAGATAGATTCGATTGTGCGACAGACATTGTTGGGAATGCAGGGAGTGCGCGAATGAAGCGATCGCATTCAACGAGGAGTACCGAGGTCCTCGACGAATTCGACAATTACAATCGGAACCCGTATGACGAGCGATTCAAACTCCGATGGCTCTCGTGTATATCCATCCCTCAAATTTATTGACGAATAAAATTACGTTACGTAAAAGTAAAAAAAAAAAAAAAAATTCTGGGTAAATATTGACAAACAAAAACTGCACCCAAAATTCGAAAGAAAAATAAAAACGATAAATTCGTATCTCTATCGTGTATTCTATGCATTCAAAATAAAAAATAAACGAATAAAAAAAGTTGTATAAAGGACAGAATGAAAACAATTATATCAAAAACTTTGTAATACGGGCGATGTTTTTTTTTTTAAATTTCATATCTTAAGCAACTTTTTGATCGTAAAAAAAAAAAAAAAAAAACGAATGAATATAAATATTTATTGAAAAACATAATTAAAATCAAACAAAGTTTTATTACAAACAAACAAACAAACAAAAAATCGTCGACGTTTAAAGTAACGATTCAACTCTTTTTCTCTTCAAAATAATAATGGCGACTGAACAATTGATGTAACGAAGTTTCACCGTTGCCTTTTTTGTGAATCCTCTGTGCGCTGTCTGTCGTTTGACAAAGCATCAGCCATCTGTGAGAGTCGACACAGTTTCAATGCCGTCGAAAAAAAAAAAAAAAAAAAAAAAAAAAAAAAAAAAAAACTGAATTAAAAAAGAAAAACAAAAAAAAAGGATCGAAAATCCGTTGAAACTGAGCGTTTGGCTCGTCGCAGTAGAGTGGCAACCGTAGTGACGAAGGGTGCCGCTTCGGCATTCCCGACGTTCATTTATTCCGATTTTTTTAAAGCTCCGATAGTCGTTGTTTTTTTTTTTATTATTTTTTTTTTCTATGCTCCGGATAGACGCTCGGTGGCAGGAGCTTTTTGCACTAGTGGCGATGTTACCTACCGGGCGTATGATATACCGTGTTACTGTATCTCTGGTCTATGTACTGTACAATAAAACGTTGAACGTTTCCAGCGACGTGGTTTGGCGATCGGCAGCTTGTCTGTCGGCGCTCGTTACGGTTTTTTTTTCTCTTGTTCCCTCTCGACAAACGAAAAGCTCGCGAAGCCGTTTCGCGAATAGTAGTTCACAAAAGCGCCAGGTATGTCTACATGTCTGTATGTCTATTCTGCTATGTAAAGGGTAGACATGCGGAGGTTGGATTTTAGGGTGGAGGGGTTGGAAAGAGGGGTAGAAGGGGGTGGGAGGCCGAGGGAGGGGGGGAGGAGGGAAGAATTGACCCACCGTCCGCCTCCGGTGCCTCATACCCGCGGGCATTGCTGGCGCTCTCTGCGCCGATCGACTGGGGACGTTGAATTAATTGAAAGTCGAGTAGCACCGTCGAATCTACAGAGGGTAGTAGAGTCTCAGTGACAACTGGCAGCGATTCGACGTCAGGGTATATATTGCGCACGCGAGCATCTGCGGGACAACTCGATATCTATCGGTTCCGGTGCAATATACCGCGGGAAGTGGAAAGTTTCTGAAGTTCAATGTTTGTAAAAAAAAATTTAATTATGAGTCGATAAAACACAAATAAAATACGCTATACATATAGAGGTCGTGGCGATCGCATTTTTAACTTTTTATAGAACTCCGCGAATAAAATTTTTCATCCTATCTATATATAGCCGTTTTTGCTATATAGTCGTTCTCTTGCGATCGTTGAGTAAGCTGCTACTCAATGTATAATTAGATACATAATATGTATATATATATATATATATATTTTTTTTTTTTCGAAAAATAGCCGAAAAAAAAAATGTCCGACTTCTTCCTGTGCTGATTTTTCATCGACAGAAAGTAACCCGTAAAGATTCATCGAATTTCAAGGGTTCTCGGAGTTTTGCCCTAAAAAGGGTTAAGGGAGGAGGGGGATGGAGTTATATGACGAAAAAAAATAAAAAATGCCGTTAGCATATTGTACTATATAAATGGAATTAAAAAGAATTAGATGAGATAAGAAATAAACGCCACCGGAAGTCATTTAGCTAGTAATTTACACCGCTAATGAAAAAAATAAAACCAAATTTTAAACTTCCGCTTTGTTTCAATGTTTACCCTTATAGAAATAATAAGAAAATTCGACTTACTTCGACTCGATTTTGTACAACTGAAAGAGCTTTCCCTCGTAATTCGATTTGTTATGACTCGCAATTCGGCACTTTACGCTCGAGCTTTTGCACACACGCGTTGTTACTATCATCGGTAACCGCGGGTATCGTCGGGATTTACGTTAAGGGCGTAACCGGAGGCGTGGCTCTCGGGCCGGAAGCTCGTCCGATAGCTCGAAACTCGTTTGGACAGATGTCAAGCCGTCGCGCGGTCGACGGGGCTTTTCGAGCTCCGAGCCAGAAATTTCGTTCTCCGGACTATCCTCGGCTACGTTATTCCGTATACGTTTCTATATATTCTCAACCTTCTACAGTGGATATCCTGGTGAACCGGTTTTCCTCGCACGTCCGCACGATTCTGTGTCCGCGCGTATCCATCGCTATCCTACGAG
Source organism: Buathra laborator (assembly GCA_934046635.1). NCBI lineage: Eukaryota > Metazoa > Arthropoda > Insecta > Hymenoptera > Ichneumonidae > Buathra > Buathra laborator. The sequence continues at coordinate 8,417,014 of OW203902.1, forward strand.
AGAAACTCTATACACCCCTCGATTTCTTCAATTCAGCTTCGCGTCAACGTTATCCTCCTTTCCACCCTTCTGAGAGGTCATTTTTTTTTAGAGTTTTTCGGTCACCGGAGGCTAAATTCAAGCACTCGTTTTGCGGAAATACCCGATAGGGACGAGTCTACGTTACGCTATCTATGTATTCGTCTATTTCATCACTACTGCCGTTAGAACGGATGTCTAACACGGAATTCGATGTTTTTTTTTTCTTCTGCTCATAGGAACTCGTAGCCATTCGTTGATAAAGATCGTTCAGGGAAACGTTTATTGAGTTTCTTTGACATTAAGATAAAAACAACAATTTCCTCCGAAATGTATCCCTATCCCTTCGAGTTCGCAGGATTGTTTTACATGATATTAAAAAAAAATGAAAATTTGACAAAACAAAAAGTATCGAAGAACGTTTACATATTTTTGAAATTTTCTAATTATTTTTTTTTTGGATAGTAATTTCACAGATTAAATTCGGGAATATATGTCGAAAATTGATCGTTGGAAATTTTGTATTTGCAAACCGAGTAAAAAAATCGAACTATATATAAATTAAATTTTTTTTTTGCTCTTTTTTTTGTTCCAAAGTTATCGGAAGATGGAATGATTTTTTTAAATATTTGGAAACAGTCAATTTTTTTTCTCGATTTTGTGTAAAATTATCTAAAATTTAAAAAAAATTGACACGATGGAAAATTGACGGCTAATTTGACGGTAATTACACGAGGCGTGTGACATAAAACTATTAACTTCCGCCATCCGAAGAATAAAACTATGTCTACTCGAGCTGTTCGCCAGACGAGCGACAAATACATTTGAGTTTTTCCTTTTCTTTTCTCCTCTTATCTCGTATCTCTGATTCTATGGTTTATCCCTCCAAATCCGCGAGTCCCCGCGATGCTACGATGTTTTATTTATGCGGTAATTTGAATATAAATGGCGTTTAAAATACGGTATCTTAAAGCTCCGCGTGTTAGGAAGAGAGTGTCTGCCGACTACCATCTCTTGCTGCGTATTTGGTTGTCTCTGCGACTCGTTGCTGGTATGAAATTCGAGACACTCACGCTGTGCTGGAAGTCGAGAACGGTGTGTAAGGGATGAAACGTCGAGACGAAGAGAGGGCCAACAGAGGCATCGCAAAGTGGCGTTCACATCCCCGTATCTTCTCCACTCTTCTCTGCGATAATTTCCTCGGGGCTAAGTGAGTTTTCCAATCCGGAAAGCGGGAAACGCTATCCTCCTACTCTCACAGGCGATTGCGGCAAACGCCGAGGGTGCAAACTCCGAGAAAATTTGTCGTTGAGCGAAACTAACTATTAGCATTAGGGGAGAATTCTATTTGCTGCACAAACCTGTTAGTATCTCGAGAAATCAGAGTCGAATAGAAAAAAAAAAAGAAAACTTGCCACTCGATCGACCGATCAAATTCGATTGGATTTTATTGGATTGGAATTAATTGGAACTTTTGGTACAAATTCGGGTCTCGGAAGACAATTAAAGGTGACCTACCATAGTGTCCCGCGAGTATAAATTCAATATATTTTCGCCGAAAAATCGTTTATTACGGATATATTTTCGCATAAATTTCTGCAAATATATAGCGAGTTATATGAGTAATATATTAATTTTATAAAAATAGCGAATTTCAAATATTTCTAATTTTTTTATTTTCCCATATGGGTCGCTGCCGTTGCTGACGCAAATGTTACAATTTGCTTTTTTCGAGAAACCATTTTTTTTCATCGATTATGTATATTTATTGAGCCGACGATGTTTAAAATGGTTTTTGTTAAAATTAGCGAAAGATTGGTTAAAAAATACGGTAATTGACACAATTTCGCGATAGTTATCATTCTCGCCGTTAATCAAGGCGCCACTGTTAGTCCTCAATTCGGCACACGCTTGTTAAATTGCTATATTACCAATGTACAGCAAGCGTTGGCATTACACACGGGTCAACGCGTAGCCAACGCATGCATGGCGCCAGCGCTCCGTTGCCGGCGTTACACCAGTGCTCGTCAGTAGCTTCAGTAACGTCAAATGCTTCTCGGGTATCTCGGGATAGACAAATTAAACGCTTTGAATCCGTTAGTTTCATGCGTATTGTAGCATATTGCAGGAAGTAAACGGCTTTCATTTAGTTGCCAAATGCAGTAAAGGTGCAACAACAGATTTTTTATACTCCGAAATTTGGAAAATCAATTTTTGCAAATTTTCGAAATTTTAAAAAAAAATTTCAAAAGTCCATTCGTTATTTGTAAAGGTGCAAAAAAATGGTTTCACATTCAGATAAATCGTTAAATAGTTAAATAAATCGCGAAAATAGGCGGCAGTATGAATATATCGAGTGACCCGACTGGTTCAGTCGTCGAGCAAACTGCTGATTCGGATTCAGGAGGAGTGCAATCGGATACTAACGCATAGCATCATCCTATCAGTATCCGAAATATTCAAATGCAATTCAGAAATGTCTATTTTTTTATCGGTGGTCATGAGTTTCATTGATTTATCATTGATCTTGCCAATTTGTCAACGAATTCGATCCATGGATTTACCAAAGCTGTGCGCCTCGTAATTTCGAACGATTTCGCCCTCTCTGGTGTGTCCGTCGAAATCGTTCCTTTCACGTATTTCAAAGTCGGATTAGCGAAGCTGCGAAACCCCTCTTCAACGGTCCTTTGACCACAGAAGCGTTCACATTTCCACCAATACCGCAATTGGAACTCCGATTGCCCGCGATTGCATAAAAACGCAACGCGGAACGTCAAAGAGGATTCAAGCTAAAAAAAAAAAACCGGACACATTTGCGAAATTTCCTTGACAGTGCGATAAAAGCTCGTTACTGTTGTGGAGGCGCGAATTTTGGTCGCGGTGCGGGAGCGACGAGAACGAAATGAATTTCGTCTCGTTAAAAAAGTGTGTTCGCGCGGAATGTATCCCAAGTGAGAATACCTATATCGTGCCAGAGGTCGGAATATGGGAATCCCATTCGGTGCGTGTCTCTCGATAAGTCCCACACTCACGTTCTCGGTATCAATCAGGGCGAAAAAAAAAAAAAAAAAAAAAAACAATCCGGTACTCGAACATTCAAAAAAAAGTCCGCCTCGTTCTTTTTTCTCCGATATCTCGGTTCGTTGTATTTCAGTTTATTTGCGTAACTCTTCGATTCACTGTCGAAGCAGATTCATCAAGATTAGATCGCGAATTTCAGCGCCCCTATCGAGCGCGGAGATTGAATGGGGTAATGCAACATTTGAAACGGCAAAAATGTTGGCAAATTTCGTAGATTTTACAATTAACGGGAAAGTTAACGCGACAGGCGTCGTGTCGCTCGTGTTGCGTTCAGGTATGCAAAGACGGAATATTTCAAATTCGTATTAAAAATTAACAAGATGTTCCGAGGGTGGGAAAGAGATCGCTGGGAGAAGACGCACGAAAAAGGAGATCAAACTAGAGATGAACAAATTCGAGTGTAGATTTGGTGCCGAAATTCGGTTGCATTTTGAACCGCGTGAGCGCGTCGCGTATATCGAATTTTCACCATCGAAAAGTTTCGACTGGCGAAAATGTCGTAATGAAAAACGAAACATCGTGCAGTAAAAGCGGTGGTGGAATGGTTGTGTTGCGTAACATTTGTTTTGCGAACAAATTCCAGTTCATTTCATTCGCAAGCTTGTCACAAATTATTTCATTGGTACCTCAACCGTTATGAAATTTTCCGCGTCGACGGATTTGCCGCGATTGATATTCGCGACTCGCGCCGCGTCGCTCTCGTTGCGTAACGCATACGAGAGTATCAGAATGAGTATAGATTCATGACGAGCAATTCTGTAACATATTTCTGTACGGCATTCCGGGTTTCTATAGTCCGAATTACGCTTCCGGCAATGCTTGCGAGGGTCCCGCGCGGCTAGACATTCATCTAAATGCTGGTGCAGTGTATGGGATGCCTAGGAATTTATTAGTAGGGGACGATTAATCGCTGCGGAGTCCTTTCGCGTTTCGCGAAACACCAGAAACAGCGGCAACAACAGCTAACGGAAGCTTGTGGACTCGAAATATGCCTGAAATACCCGGAGAACAATTCGCGTAGACGCGGGACGTGTGACTCGCTAACACGGCGCTGCAGTTTCGTGTGCATGTGTAATACCTGTGCTCACGTATTTAACGCGAGAACGCGTGGGGTTGTTCTTCCGGTTGGGTAGCGTTGAGTATAACATCGACAAGAGAGAGATGGATGGAATGGTTGATGTGGACGGAAGGAGAGACACGACAGGGCGTATGTGAATTAGGGGAGAGTGGTTGGGAGTTGGTTGGAGCACATGTTGCAAAAAAGCAAATCTCACGCAATGACTATGACACTCTCAGGAATTACGGTACCATGAAGTATGCACTTCAATTCCATAGGGTAGAATCTTCGATCTTCTTAGATCTTCAATCTTCTTCGATCTTCTATCTTCTTAGATCTTCAATCTTCTTCGATCTTCTATTTTCGTAGATCTTCGATCTTCTATTTTCGTAGATCTTCGATCTTCTATCTTCATAGATCTTTGATCTTCCATCTTCATAGATCTTCGATCTTCTATCTTCATAGATCTTCGATCTTCCATCTTCATAGATCTTCGATCTTCCTCGATCTTCGATCTTCCTCGATCTTCTATCTTCATAGATCTTCGATCTTCCTCGATCTTCTATCTTCTTAGATCTTCGATCTTCCTCGATCTTCTATCTTCTTAGATCTTCGATCTTCATAGATCTTCGATCTTCTTCGATCTTCTATTTTCATAAATCTTCGATCTTCTATCTTCTTAGATCTTCGATCTTCGATCTTCTTTGATCTTCGCCCTATTTCGATATTCTTCGATCTTCGATCTTTTTCGAACGTTGATCTTCATTCCATTAGGTAAAAATCTTCGATTACTAGATGCGCTCTATCATGCCTCACTTTCCCCTAAACCCGCCAACGTACTACAACGTCTATCAATTATCAAATTAACAGAAAACGACTCGAAGTTATAAAAAAAAAACGTTAATTCAGTACGAACAAAATTGGAAATTTTACGAGATTTTTGCATTTTTAATACTCGTTTTAATTACGCGCATTTCCGTGTCTCTCGGTGCGTGTAAATTTCTGTAGTCGTAGAACATAGATTCGATGGTGGAACCGTCGCATGTATGCAAATCCTGTCAAGCGCATTGCAGCGACGAGAATTATAACGTGATGTATACAGCAACCGAGGGGGTGCATCGTTTTCGCACATGCTCCGTTGGTTGCGCGGTCAAATTCGCCGGAAGAGGAAGGCGCTGACGAGGCTGCATTTCTGTGCACATGTCGCGTTTCATCCGTCTCCTTCTCTTTCACTCTGTTCTCTCCCTCGTGTACGTCAATTCACGCATACCGAAGCAGTCTCTAACCAATTCTGCAAAATTTACTTTGCGAATAGTGCCTTCCTTCCTCGTTCGTGCTAACAGCGTTTCCATTCAGTTAGGTTTACTGTCACGATGTGTTAAGCCAGATATGGCCGCAACGAATGTCGAAGCTCTTTAATAATGATATCTTATCAACTTCGCTACGTGAACCCGTATAGTCTTCTCGACCACAGACATTAATGATCCAAAGAGCAAGGATAGTCGCGGATGAAGTATCAATTGGATGAGTCTTACACAACTTGTTATAGAGAATAAACGATTTTATTACACCTATTCCAGCGCTAAGTAAATCAGAAATGATGCGGTAAATCAAAGTAAAATGTTAGTATTCAATCGGCTTGAAGATCGCAAGCTGAAGTCCTAAAGATGTCTGATCCTCGAGGATTTCTAATTCAGATGATTAAAAAGATTGTAACAGTTATTCAATTTTTGTCATCTCATCTTTTAGAAGACTGGAAAAACAATGTTAAAATGTCCTGAAGAACAGAACATCCATTTCTTGTATTACCTCATTCAACATTTTACAGCTTGCGTGAACTTTTTCCCTCATCCTTCGTCGTTTCCCCTCGATCACCACTGGCGTAGTCGTCGAGGTTCCCTCTCGTTATGCCATAGCATCGTCAGTCGGATTAGCCATTCTGCGGGCCGTCGCATTGCTCGTAACTCAACGGTATAACGGCTTCCAACGGAGTCGTAAGGTCGCTACCGAAACGCGCTCTTCTTACGGCCTTTGGCCGTGTGCTCGCGGGCTCTCCACCTCCGCTGCCATATAGCGCAAGCCATGGCGGGTGATTCACCGACGACTGCCTCGTAAACTTCTCACTCGTGATTGGAGACGGGGCAGGACTTGGCCAACGCCGTTTTGCTGGCGGTGTGTTCTGCGGTTCGTACCAAAAAGCTACATACCGTCAATATATAGATGCGCATAGCTGGTATGTAGCAGTGGCTGCGATTTCTCTCTCTATTTCTCTCCCTCTCCGCGGCAATAGAAACGATAGGATCAACTCCGAAATCCGATCGAAGGAAAACGATGCTGATCTTCCGCGCTCCCTTCCCTCATTCTTTCATCCTTCTTCATTCGTCCCGAGAGAGGAACAGAGGAGAAAGATAGAGCTTTGCCCCGTTCACGTTTCTGGCGAAGTTGCCGACTCGTAGACGATAGCCTGCCAAGTCTCATCCCTCTTGCACATCCTCCCTGTGGACATAACTCGACGAATGTTACTATTATACTACCTACATAAGCGCGTAGTGAGTTGTAGTAGTGTTTTACTGTAAAGAGACAGCGACCTCGATCTCGCGATGACTACCAGCGCCCACAAACTCGGGAAACTCCCTTCCGATGATGACCCAACTACGGCAGGGTCATCCGCATTCCCCTCCCGATGGCCACATCGATTTCCCAAGGATTTCGGGGATTAATGCCCTTTCATCGTTCTCCTTGCAGCTATACGACGTTATACCAAGTTAGTAAATAACTGCTAGAGGCATCAGATCGAGACATCAGATCGAGAAATAGAGGGGTGACTAAGGGTGGATAAGCAAGAATAGGCCGATTAATCGCCGTGCCGTCTAGGAAACGAAGTGATTTCAATATGTTTCAACTTGCTTGACTTTCTGCTCAATTCTTATTCATTCCCGACCTGCGAATCTGATCCTACGGAACATCTTACTAAAGACCACACAAACTTCTATTTTTTTATTTTACAGTTTAGAAAACCAAATTCTAATTTCGAATGTACAAACTTCGTTCCACTGTATACGCGTTGCGAAGTCCCCTTTAGGCTAACTTCTAATTATTAGATTCTGATATTCGAAAGTTCTTTCTCATCTCAGCGTTCCATCAACAAAAGGTTCTTTCAAGTCATAATTTCCCGACTTTAGAATGGATCATTCTTTATTTACTCAGTGATATATATTTTCCGCAGCAATGTAAGGCACGAAAATGGTGGGTTTGTGAGAAAAGTGGTTCACTGCGTTGCAAAAATAGAATGATATTGATGTAATATCAACATACATATAAAATATACAGATGTAATGGGTAACGTGCCAAGCGGGTAATATCCATAGCAACCAAGCAAAGAGATAATGGGATATTCGCGATGGCAACGCCAGACGAAACTCCGTTGTGCTTCTTTGCCGTGCGATACGAGTCGGGACTTTCAATGATTCTCCTGAGGATTTAGTTTTCGTGCGTCAATGTGCTTCCCTGATAATCTATCCGAGTCCTTCCACCGTACAAAAAAAAAAAAAAACGCCTACAGCTCAGGGTGGAACCATCGACAACAACGAGACTCTAAGGGTAAAGGAGCAACAACATCAGCAGCTTGGAAAAAGTGTGGTATAATATAGAGGGGGTTGATCTTTGGCCGCTCGTTTTCTATACATCTAACAAACACGTAAAACCGCGCGTGTATACCCGTTGAAAAAAGTAGGCTCCGAGACTTTCGCGAATATAGCCTTCGCGAAATTTACTTCGAGCACAAAGTCGTGTTTTCGGCTGAACAAACGACTCGCCGGGGGGAGATGAGAATTTTCGTCCAGGAGTTGAGAAAGATAGTAAGCAAAGTCGCTAAAGCGGACACGGTTTCCAGTTCGGGACAAAACGTGGGTATGACTCGCGAGGGAATTCAGTAAGAGGACGCAAGGGGTAGTGAAAGGCGAATTGAGAGTGTATACGATTCTTCGCGTTAGGAAAACAACCAAAATGCCTGAAGATTTCGCTTCTAAACTTCTGATCCTTGGTGCATTGAGCTGTTTTAGATTCTATCTCCTTTATCATAGATTTCTCCGTGATCAGACATGAAACTAACTGAAGAAATGATCGAGGAAAATAGGTTTAGGGTCGTCCGAGAGGGTGGACAGGCTAAGAAGGTGAAAGGAACAGCCCAGCCCCGGAAATAAACTAGCAATAAGGTTTACAGCTCTTTAAGTTTGGGGATTCGAACACTTTTCTTGGACTAAGCATAGATGGAGAAATAAAATTAAAACGTGGTACCGCAAACATCAGTAATTCATGGTCGTCTACCATTAACAACGACATTGTTGGTCAGCAACTATCGATTGGAGTTTAACTAAACCTGCTATACTCGAACCCATTTTATTCCAATGGTCACCAACCATAATAGGACACGACTACATCGTTTATTTATGTCTCCGTATTCAACTGGAACTGGGTAAAGCTACAAAAAGAAGAATTAGAGAAACCGAGCGTGATGCTGAACGGTGATTAAACGGCACAATCGACAAGCCCACACACAGAGGGGCGATGAAGTTGGAAAGAGAATCGGAGAAGACAAAAGGGACAAACACGTCGAACTGCGAGTGAGTGCCACGGCCTCCCAACAGTTCGCTGGACAAAAGGAGCCGGTTCTAGGGCTCTCGCGGGACCTGCTAAAATGGTACTACCACGGGTTCTGTAGTTCACCCTCAGCCTCTCCGGTACGCCCACGCTTTAACAATATGATCAACGTGTTTTTCTCACGAAGGCATTTCTGCTTCTATTAGACAGCAGACTCGTATGATACAAATCCATTAGAAGAAAATGTCGAGATCTTTTTTATATCGATATTCCATGGCATGATACTTAACCTTAGACAACTACGAAAGTTTTTATCGCCCTCTCTTTTTATTATTGATCTATACACGCTACAATCAATATTAATGAAGAAAGTCTGCTCGTAGCGAAATCTGCAAGGCAGGATATAGGCAACGTATGGGCTGAAGTTTTATGCCAATCTACGTAACATTATAAAATATTACCGGCTCTACGAGTTAAATGCTTCAAGTACTCCAGACCCATGCGCTGCCTTTTACAAACTTCAGAAACTCGCTTCTCTTATACGTAAGAACAGCCCCGGGGCAAGGAATGAACTTCGCCGTTGAAAAACTTTCATTCAAAGTTCATTCACCGGACTCGGCGTCTAATTCACTCATTCATTGCTGACAATCGTCCTGCGTTGAACAGATGAACGTTTACTCCGTTGAAGCATCTTCCCACGGGAGGCAACGAATTCGCCATGGTCAGTAAAGCTTGTAGATGGGATGATAGCAGGAAGAATGCGGCGAGGGTTCGCAATGCTCAAACTGAGAGAGGTGGAAGAATGGTCGAACGTGGATATGGCAGGCGCGGGGGATGATACTTATTCTTTCTTACGTTCCAGACACACCGATTTCTCTTCATTGTTCCGGCGACACACATTATTCTCCTGCACTTTATCACCATTTCCAGCATTGGCCGCCGGGGGCCTGCTTGATGGCTTCTGGTCACTTACTGTATCTTTCCTTTTCCTCACTTTTATTCTACTCCCTACTTCTCTGTCCAGCTACCGTCTCTGTTACACCTAACAATGTTACTAGCGCCTTCTTTATATCCTCTAAATCCGCTTCGGGAACGCTCGGCTTCTCTCCCTCATTTCACAGGTCTCCATATGTCTTTATCTTCGTATCCACCACGCCCCTCTACTTCCCTACTGAATGGAAACGTGCCGGCTTGCTTTTGACGCGGACGAAATTAAACGTCGGGAACCAACATCGTGTTCATAACGCCTCGCCGTGCTGTGCCTACCAAATGTTCCATGTGGATTATTCTTCGATAATAACAGTAAATAAACGTTTAGAGGCGTTCAAGAAATTCACTGAGCGATTCTATTGAACCCGAAATCTATGTACTTATTTATTTTGTTTATTGAAATTCAATAGACCTATACATTATTTGATTCGCCATCGCAGCCACCGGAAGTACCCCATATTCTTCTCTTTAGGTTTACTTCTCGATTCCTGTCGAGTGTTAATTATGTTCTGGGAGTCGGTTTTGAGGTCTTACGCGGAATGTGATGCTGATAATATCTCGTGTTCGGTGAAGGATCCTACGTAGAACAAAAATGGATAGCACGGTTAGCATGAATAATGAAGCCGGAGTATAATTTGTCCCTCCGGATGGTTAGGAATTTGGTATCTGCCTCATCACCACATTTACCCGTAGGAATGCCAAATATTTTAGGGTAACAGATACTCCCTTTGGGGGTTGTTGAGGGTCCCTCAATAGATACCACCCCCAGATCTTCGCCGGTCTTGGGGTTGTTGATGATCATAAGACTGATCTGGACTTGTCAGGGCTGCCCGGCTGGCCTAGTCATCCAAAGATGTGGTGGTATGCCAGTATATTATATTGTATATCGAATGTCGACAGGGACTAAAGTACATTCAAGCACGAAATCCGTTTCCGGACAATTTGCTGGCGAGAACAGGCCTCTCATCCCTGTAGAACAGCAATGTCTACCGCGTCGACGCTAATGGCCGGGAAGATAAGGGTTGACGCGACTGTTACCCAGTAATTGGGTTATGTGGTGTAATACTAATAGCGATAATGATCATTTCAGCTTGGGCTGTTAGGGAGGGGGGGGGGGAGGGTTTGGGGGCTCACGACGGCGTCAAAGGGAGATAATGTACGAGGACGCGTGTGCACAAACCCCGAGCATCCAGCCAGGTCCCGCTTGGTTTCGCTTGCACTGCGACCGGGTCTTGATACATTTTCCCTGTTGACCCTTGAACCGTACTCCAACCCCAACCGTGCTATCAAGTGCCGGACTGCTTGTTATCATCGCTTGTTCTCCGCGTCTTGACTGTATCTCTTGTGTTCGCGAATCTTGTCTCTCATCTCTACTGAGTACTCTTGTAGCTACGAGTGGTTGGAGGCCAAGATAAGGACTCTATGAAATATCGGTTGATACCACAGATGATAAGGACTCTGATATGGAAAAATGGAGGTTCGATCTTTCCTTGACTAAGGTTATTCGTCTTTTCAAAATGATCCTCCTACTCAGGAGAGTTCAAACGATGTTCTGCATGATAATTTCATTGAACAGATCTTTTTCTTCAAGATGCCATGATGGCTTCCACCAAGCCGTTTTCAAAGAAACGAGAGAAAAAAATGTGTTGGAATATCAGCTCTGTTTAACGAACCAATATTTTGCGAATTTTTTCCTTCCTGACGGAATGCTTCCCGATCTTCATTCATCGTGCAGAGCCCCACGCGAACGCTATGAGGGGTTGATGCGCATGTTTTCTGTGTATATAGGTATTAGCAGCAATCAATTATTGCGGAACAGCATGTCCCAGTGCCAATGTGTTCTCTCTCACGCGTACGTGTACATTGATGTGTTGCAATTTGTTTTCCTACAGCGTGGCTATATTTTTAGCGCTTACGCGCTAAAACATAACGTTGGAGGGCTACGCCTCGCGGCTCGTACCTCGATAATTGGTTCGATGGATCGTTAACGAACATACGCGATATTCAGCTCGATCTATCGTTCCCGATACGACGAGGGGTGCGCTGTGATCTACTCACGCTGTCTGATAGTCACTCGCGCGATAATCCTAGCAATTTAAACGACGCCCGTCGAGAGCGTGACTGACGGAAATACAATTAGTACGATCGTTCATGTACGCATAGACAATTTTATACTTCAATGGGTCGCCATCAAGAAATGAATTTGTCAAAATCGCGTGAACAAAATTTAATCGTTGAAGGATTCCATGCAAATTAATAAATTAATTTTTCATCGCACTTTTTATCGCTTATTCATGAAAATGAAAGATACTCTTGAATTATATGAAATAGCAGATTCTTCCATTTTTGAAATTCCCGAATGAGTAGCTATTTCATTCTTGAAATATCGGAAAACCCGTATGCAAAATTAAATACCTTGTTTCTTCGTTTATGAAGGGAATATAAATTCCTTTCAACTAAGTGTATACCGAGTATCAATTTAATTTTAAGCTCCTTACTTTAGCGAGTATATTAACACCATTTGATCCGTTTCCGTCTTCAAACTTTTAATGCCATACCGCCATCACGTTGAATAATTAACTGTTATTAAACACCCAGCGTTACAGTGCCATTAAATTCCTTTTTCCTGAAACTGCCAAAATTATCGCGATGTTTTATCGTCTTTTCTTGCAATAAACGATGTATGGACGACTTGGGAGGGGTAAATCGCAGGCATGCTTAACGCGCATTAAACGCTCGTCACATTCGATGAAAAAAGAAGCTTAAACTTTATACGACGCCAGAAAAACTGTAAGGGATGCCACGCGGTATGGTAGAACTCTTATCAATGCCGTCGGGAGTGGGCGAGCAGACATCGCGTTCTTTGATCATTGGCACGTTTTTAATTATAGTTCCGGGAGTCTCCGCGGACCGTGCCACGTACATACCTCGGGTTCATAAGCTATCTTTTCTATAGTGGCCTTTTTTTTTTTTTTGCACGAGTCTGGAATCAGACCGGCCGGTTGTTCACACGCATTTTTCTACCCTTATAAATCCAACCCCCGTTTTCCGTTGCTTACACTGACTCATTGAGTAGTTTCATCACGTCGAAGCTTTGTACTTTTAGACAACAACGTCTTCCGGCGTTTCGACGTATACGCGGCGTAAAACTGTTGGCTTTTATGACGAGCGAAGAGAACTTATCGCCGGAATATTACACGGATATTAAATACGTATATTGCATCTAATATCTAAGCTATAAACGTACGTATGCATCGTTGTTGTATATTGCAGTCGATGTTTTCTCGCAGTTTTCCCGCTATTAACCGATCCCCTTCCGGTTCTGGAGGGTAAATGAAATGCAGCGGTCGGTATTAAAGAAAAACAAAAGTTTTTTAATGAACTAACTTTCTAATTAATTAAGGGCGCGTTAACTGAAATCGTTCAAAAACAAATCCGTACAGTGTGTGAATTCGAAAATATGTGTAGTATTCTTGCGGTAAAAAAAAATCACTATATGGCAAAGTGATATTCGCGAATTCGGAAAAACTTTTCCATTCTCTACCTTATCGACCCTAAAATCATCGAAATCGCGCTAATCTTTCTCCGGTTAATGATCAATCAATCATTTAAAGTAAATACACTAATTGAAAGGCATTAGAATCACAAAGGCGAATAGAATGCCAATTTGTTGATAGATCGCGTTCTTCTCCTATCGCAATGCATCTGCCTTTCGGAGGCTGCGAGTCGAACATGTCGGTAATACAAGTCGGCTCTTCATCGCTCTGTAGAATCGGAGCGGGAAAAGCCCAAAGGCCATAGAGTTTAAGGCATGGGAAGTAGGAGATGCGCTCTTTCCATCGGAGACTTGAAAGACCCGGTGACGACAGAGTTGCCTTTATCTACGTGTATATTCTCCGAATCGTCAAGTGCAACGGAGATAGGAGAAGCTACGAGAGAGGAAACGAAGCGATATAGAGAAAGCAGGAGAAATGGAGTGACAGTCGTCGAGTAGTCGCTGCAGCAGGGGCGAGATGCCCGGGTAGGGGATGCATTCGCACAGGAGAATAGATAACTCTAAGTGCATTACGTTGCTGCCGCTGGCTTCATGCTTACACAATGACCAAACCTCGACGCTCTCTTCTGCGCTACAGTTTCGCATTGCAATCTCGTCCTCCCTTTCCAACAGGATTCTCTTTTCTCCGGCATCCTGTTCGTACACCTATTCTCGCTACGCGCATCGTTGCTGCGCGTATGTGAAACACCGACTGCATTCTCACCCTTTCAATCCTTTGGCTTCCATGGTGTCCTCACTACTGTGATATACAGCTGTGTACATTAGTGGCAAAAGAGCAGTTATTTTCGCAGGTTCTGTTTCGCTAGTTTCCCGAGTACCGTGGGAGTCAAGACTTGTTGGAAGAATATCCCAATGCTATTATTTGTCTCTGTATTACACGAGGGTTTCGTCTTTGTACCGTCCGCACAACCCTTTCTGAATTACTCCGGTATCAAACTCCGCCGGTAAAAGGGACCAAACAAACTTTATTCTCTTCGAAGTTTTCGAAGTTCTTTCAACTTTATATGGTATAAAAAATAAAGTAACTTTTTCTGAAAATTTTATTGAATTAAATTCGTTATTTAATTTTAGAATTTTATTGAATATCATACGAAAAAATCCATTGCTTATGGATAAACGTTTATATTATTATTATTATTATTATTATTATAGAAGAAAGAGAGTACGTTTATCCACAGTTTTTTTTTTTTTTTTTTTTTTTTTTTTTTTTCAATTTTAGATTTATATTACCATAATTTTAATTGGTGTAAAACTTCTCTGATAAAATTAAAACCGTTTAGAAAATTAATATCAACTTGGTTGGTGAAAATTTTGAACTACGGTGCGCACACATTCTGCGGCCAACAAGCCGGTGCCGCCGCACCGGCGAACTCGAACAACCGCTTCCGGTCTCGAGGAACCTGATCGAGTTTTGATTTCACTTCTCCTCATCTGTTTTCGTCTCTCCTTCGGCTTCTCAACCAGCAAACTACTCTGTGCAGTTTAGATGAAGTCCCAGGTGTAACGTATATATGCAAAGCGTAAATACTTCGAGATATGGATGTACGTTATTAATAGGATTACGTACATTGGAGTTAATATATTGAAGCGCTGCCATCGGTTTATCAGTCTGGTCATAGTATCTGCTAAAGTTATGTTCGACGTAATTAATTCATTAATATATCCGAATCATGGAAACCGTGAGTTATGGATTTTCGAATCGCCGTATTGACTCCCAACTGATGGAATTGAGATATTCATGTAAATTATGATTTTAATATTCCATCAACGATATTTCGATAAAATTCTCTGTTCATTAATAAATTTGTATACTACACGGAGAGAAGGTTCTGATAAATATTACTATGGCGTCTGGAAAAAATTACTATGGTGCCTTGTAACATGGCGCTGCAGCGCCATCTATGGCAGAAAGTACGGAACTTATAAGAATTTTTCCTATAACTATGAGGACTTTTTGTCAGAACTTATGGTAAAAATTGTTATAAGTTTCGCAACTTTCTGTCATAGGTGGCGCTGTAACGCCGTGTTACAAGGCACTATAGTAATTTTTCCAGACGCTATGGTAATATTGATCAGATCCTTCTCTGCGTGTACAATGATCCGATTGTTCGGTGTCCGTTTTGACGCGGACACTAATTCAATTATTGCGGAATCTTTTCAATTTTATTGATTCGATATTTAAATGAAATTTCGTACATTAACATAAACGAAATAAATATCCTGAATTAAATAATGTCGCACAATGGCGTTTCAAAAAATGAAACGTTTCGTACGATCGCGAACAGTTAATATGGCAAAATGAACGTTGAACAACCGTAGGTATTCAACATTCATGTTCATTATTATTATTATCGATCCCGGTACGTATATTTTGGGCAAATTTCAGATCCCCCGTACCTCTCAAAATCACCTCAAAACCGCACAAAGCCTCCAACACCGCAGTAGATAATGATGAGTGGCTGCGTATGCGATCGCGCGTGTGTGCGGGTTGAGGATGAATGTCACGTATGGTTGGTTCTCGATCTATTTTGCGCGTAACACAGCCCACAATACGGCATCGCGAATATCGTAATCTCAGTCTAACCAAATTCTGTTCGCGCGAAATTTCATTTCGGAATTTCATTACCAATAACATCGCGGGTTCTATTAATAATCGATAGTTATTAAATTTTCGCTATTGAAAAACTTGAAAATAATAATATTTATCAATGACAAATAAATAACATTGGGTTTTTAATTTAATATAAAATGTGAACAATCCGACGAAAAAAATTTCAAAAATCGCAATAATTTTCTTTTTTTCACTTTTGTCTCCAAATTTTATACAAATGAAATATGAGATCGAAAATATTCCTTTTTCCATTGAGAATCTTCAGAAATTCTTTGCTTTCTCGTAACTTTTGTCTCCCATAATTTTCGTAATTAAAATAACACTCTTAAGTTTATTTAACGTGTTTATAAACACCGGAGAAACCATTAAAGTTTGCGGTGGCTGAAGATAATTATCGAAGACGAAAGGCCTTTTCTACCCGATAATATCAAAATGCGAGCGAAGAGGTAAGGATAGTGGATATATAGACATAATAAGTGCTTTATTAGTACTTTGATGGAAGTTTCTCGGGTATGTATAGTTCGTCGTTTCGCATACCTTCCCGCTGACCCTTCGTAGCTTGTAGTACACGTTGTATACGTCGTATTACGCTTCTACGAAAATCATTGTAATTTGCTCGGCGTCAGCTCTTTTCTCGACAGCGGTACCTCCGTCGTCTGTCCGTCGACAAAGTGTATTACTAAGGTTGCTTGGGGCGCAGTAAAAGAGAACCTTCCACCTCGATCACGTTTTCCTTTTCATATTGTACCGCCCACCGTGTTCTTTCGGTATTGCGCTCAACGCCTTCGCGCATCGTACGAATCTCATCAACGCTCCGGACGTGCCAATTTATGTACAAAAGTGGCGTTACTGCAACACAGACTACTGTTCAAAGTATATAACCAGTGTTTCGAGGAAATCTATTGCAATTTTATATTTGAACGTAGTTAACCGACTTCGCTTCAGGAAATCTCATATAGGACTTCAACGTTCATTTTTATAGGTGAAATCAATAATTCATTCATAATAATAATAATAATAATTATGATATAATATTAATAATATATTATATAATTAAAAAAAAATTATATAATATATTATTAATATTATATAATTATATTATATAATAATAACAATAATAATACATTTTTTGCGGTAAGAAAATAAAAGTTTTTCATTCAAATAGCCATTATTGGAATAAAAAAAAAAACTGCAACGTCTCCAAGCTTCCGGATCAAAAGCCCTAAATTTTCGGGTTCGGTACAGTATTTCTACTTACGAATGCATAAAACTTTCGAATTTGAATATTCCCATCGGGAATTTTACTCGTAGATCAAAATTTCGTCTCAACACGAGGCGCAGTCTTCCGGCGCACATATGTTCCGGTATCAAAACGGAAGTGAGTTCAAACGCGTATACAAGACCGAAGGGTTTTGTTTATGACATGAGGTTAAGGATAACCCGTGCGCTGTCTCTGGATACCTCTCGTCTCCCTTTTCAGGCCGTTAAATTGCAGAATATCCCACGGGAAATTCGCGCTCGTTCCGCGTGCACTTCCCCCGAAGTTCGAATGCTTGCCGGTAAAGCGCGCGAACTCACACCGTCGACGTGGCATTTCGCGGGTTCGTGAAGCTTTCGCTACCCCCGCGTCCAAAGAAACAACGAAGACGGATGACTCGAGATTGAGAAAATGTTGTTCGCACGCGATCATTCCCTATCCGCCTTATATGGATATTTCATAAAAAAAAAAAAAAAAATAGTGTCGATCATCCTTCTACGTGCTTTTCTTCCACTTTTATTTAATTTAAATAAAATTATTCAAGAAAAATCCAAATTCGCGTTAATTATGAAATCTTTCTTTTAAATGAAACCCAAATTTTGAAGATTAACTCCAAGAAAAAAAATAAAGATACGCAATAGTACATTATGCTGCAAGGGAGGAAAGTGCGCGATTTTCACCGAGGGTGAGGTTTGCTGGCCCGAGCGCAGCGAGGGCGGCACTCACACGAGGTGAAAATACTCTCCTCCCGTGTGGCATACGATACTTTTTTTCCGACTGTGCTAAAAATCGACCATATTTTATGCCTGCAACGGCCTGGCGGCACAAATTACCGATAAGGGAAACCAGGGCCGCGATTGAGGAGCGGTCGATTGATGCGTATTTTTTATTTATAAATAAATGAATTTAAAAAAAAGAAATTTCAAAAAAAAAAAACCAAAAAAAAAAAATTAATTAATTAATTATTTATTTATTTATTTAACGCTATTCGCGGCTTCATTTACTTTTACTCCCGCTGGTCAAGAATAGCTAACTTTAGACGCGCGTTGCAGGCATGAAATATGGTCTTTTTAGCGGAGTCGGGAAAAAAGAAAATTAATAAATGGAAGATGTTATTTCATTACGCCGTGATGATAAAATGTTTCATCGAAGGCGCCACTATGCCACTCGGGACATAATTATTAACCTACAAATTGCGTCGGTTTGAACTCTCGTGTATGAAATTGCTTCGAGGTGTGGGATCTCATACGCTGCTAAGTTGATATTAATTTTGCTTTTGAGTCACCGAGGGTTGACGTTTCGTTGCTTGTTTATCGCGTATGCGTGTCGACGAGAAACGCTTTCCCGGAAACGTGTTCAAACGTTGAGTAGCTCCCGAACCCGTAACTACAGGGAAAATTTCACCCGCGGTTGCTAATGACGAAGACACAGGCATACGCACAGGAGAAACAGGATCCAGCGATGTACATTCCATCCCCTCGTCGACGTTCATTTCGAACGCTCAAGACAAATAACTAGAAGTTAATTTCTAGCGTAACGCGAGACACAAGCCGATTCGTGTTTCGTCTAACGACCAATGAGCATTTCAGACTCTCGCGTTTCCAGCCGTTCTAAGACCAAAGGCGAACGATTGGGAACGACTGAGTTTCTCCCTCTTTGTGTCTTACTGGATCTCTCCCCGTCTCTGTATAATTTCGTATTCCCAGTGTCCTCTCTCCCTGAACCCGAGAAAGCTTTGCCTTCTGGTACTCGGAATAATGTACTCCATTTCTGAGTGCATTACCCAACGGGGAAATCCCTTTGTGTAACGTCAGTTGAGTCCCATCACTGTGGCATATTATACACGATATAATTCCGGAAACAGCGCGTTTGGGTATATTACAACGAGGCTTATCCCCCGTATTATGATGCTTCGCTAAAGGAATTAAAGAACACGGGTTTCCGTTACAGAGACGACTCCGGTTGTCCAAATCGCCTCGAGCCAAAGCCGCATCAGGTCTAATTACGGCTTATTGCCATTACCTCCTAACGGAGCAATTTAACACCGAATACGAGGAATTTATAACGACATTCTCTAAATTGTCGTATATTAATTTCGTAACATAAAAAATTTTAAACCAAATAATTCGATAATTTGACTAAAATGATAATTAAAAAAAAATTGGTTTCGAAAAAAATCGAAAAATTGCGTCTTTAATTCCTAATATGCGTGAATTAGAGAATAACTTCGAACGGTTGAGACGTATCAGAAGATTAGAAGGTTAAAAAGCAATTGGATAAATAGTGGAACTTTTTTTTGCTCATAATATCGATATTATACGAAAAAGCGCCCAATCGAGCGGAAAAATCGAAAAAAAAATGGCTGCATTTTCCTGATAGTGTCGTAATTGGTCGATAAATTGTTATGACAATGTTATAAATTTCTTCGCGAAATTCACCAAATGCAATTACGTAACATGATTCACGGATTGTACCAAAGATCCCCCCTCTCCCCCTTCCGTTTGTCAGGCATATTGCAATTGCTCTGTAATTGTCCAATGAATTCCTTGGCAATGGTTTCGCAGCATCTTTACGACTATAGACGGTGGAAAACGACGAATAAGGAGACACGAACGATCCACGACAGTTTGAGAAAGACGAGGAGAGAATAGTTCTCTCGCTTTCTCTCGACATCCGACTATCGTTCCAGAAACCACTGCATAGCGGATAGCATTGCCGCCGTCAGATTCGATGCGACGTGTAGTGGTTTTAGTGGGGCGCATAGGGTCGTACGAAGAATCCCAGCAGCTTTTCCGTGAGAAACGGCTTTTGCAGCTGTGCACAGATTTTTCTCTCTGCCGTTGCTTTCGTTGGTCTTTTGTTGCTGTACGCGTATATATGTATATATATATATATACTATACATTATACGGTATACGTGTATCGCGAATAGCCGAGCGTATTTCTTTCGTCTCGTCTTATTTTCACGCGGACAGGCGCGCGCGAGCGTCGTCGCCAATTTCATCGAAGCCGCGCGAACATATACTCGGGCCGTTGCGGATCTTCTACCTCGTGTAAAGCTCGTGGATATATAACGCTCCGCGTATTCGCACGACGCTGGAGGCGCATTGGTATAAGGTATTGATGATACCGATAGCTTCGTAGTGGTGAAAGGATAGTACATACCAGCGACTCTCGTCGAACGACTGCATTCGCATTGAACGCCAGCGAAAAGCCAAGATCGTCAATAAAACATTGAAAAACCGTACTCGCTGGCACGCTCGACGCGGTTTCCGGAAATCTCGTATAGTTTTTCAATGCTTTTATTTTATTTTTTTACCGAGAAAAATCGGTTCCTCGCGATTAACGGTAACACATTTTTTTATTTTTTTTATTAGCTTCGAATACGCGAAGATAGTTTTAATAACCCTGAAAAACTACATATATTGAGGGTAGTTTCAGAAAATAATTTTTTTTTCTATTGTTTTCGTAACAAAATCGACACGACACAAGTGACACAACATCATTTTTAAGTGGACAAGGAGATCGCGTGAATAGAATGCAAATTTATCAATTTTTTTTTTTTTGCTCGCATTTTTCGTATTTCTATATCATTTACACTCTGTGAATACCAAATGTCGTGATTTTGATTTGAAACTCCGAGTGCAATAATCAGCGCTATAACTTACGATCGTTTACTGCAGGGTAAGACGATAAATTGTCAAGAACTTCTCAATAACGATACGCTAGTAAGGCGATAGACCGGTTGAAGTTTACCGCTTGTACCGTTTCAGTAGAAACGGCCAGTGGCGGCACCGGCAGTCGAAGTAGAAACGGGCGCTCGACCCATGGTTATTAATAAGGCATCTGTCTAGTTCTGGTGTACTTCTAGTTCGAGTTACGACGGCATCTCACGGCTTCTGGTGCTGGTTTGCGCTCTCTGTAGTTCGCATGTTGCCAGAGCCCAGAGTATTAAGATGTAATAGCGTATCCGCCAACCTCTCGCTGCTGGCAACGACTCAACCCTCGTCCCTGGGGCCCTCTATGCTTCTCACACCCTTTACACAAACAGCCACGTCGTCTCGTACCCTCGATTCATCTCTCTGTGTACAATTGCCCATCCGGGATTCCCAGGGTGGCTATCGCACAGTCAGACGTTTTGCATCTCCGAGTCTGACCAGTCGCGTCTGTTTCCACTAGCCGCGCAGCGACACAGTATAAGTACTATTTGGCGGTATAACCGTTATATCTAACTTCTCGTCGTTCGAAGTCAGTCACTCGAATTACGTCGTATCTATATCGCTTCGAAGAACGTTTGAGAGAAGGTTACATTCGGGAAATCTGTATATATTAAGGGATATTGCAATGTTTGGACAGCGCGCTTAGCCCTTTGAAGCAAAGTAGTTTTGTCTCTAATGCCTCGTTAATGAGTCGTTAATAAAGTTCGAGTCAAATTTTGAATTTTTCTTTCGAAAAAAAAAAATAAATAAAAAAAATACAGTCACTTGTCCGGCGGTCATATCTGTCCGCCGTTTTCAGGTTTTAAGGGGAAAAAAAAATAAAAATTTGATTACGATTTCGAATTGTTAAGTAGATATACGCCTTCAAAATAAGTTTATTGGAAGAGAATACGTTGAAAAAACGATAAATAAATAAAAATAATAATTTATTTTCTTAGAGAAGTATTGATGTCTTCAGTACCCAAATCTGAAAAAAAAAAAAAAAAAATCATATACCTTAAAAAGTACTTTGAACAATTTCAAACAAATTTGATGGTGCTGTCGGTGGCGATTTTATCTTTATCGGAAGGTTGACACGCGAAATTGTTTGACCGTATCTTAGACATCCCCACGGAAAACCGAAAATACAGGGCTATATTCCGCCCCGGGAAGAGGGTCTGACATAACCGGGTCGCGAAGATGAAGAAAATCATCTGGTCTTCCAGTCCATTAATTCTGCTTTTTGATGGCAACGTTTCTCTCGCCTTTCGTCTCACTCTCCTCCGTACCGAAACCCAGAAACGCACAGTGCACGACAAAATAGTCTCGTGATCGTCTCGTGGCGCTCGGCAAATGCTTTTCCCGCGAGGGGAAACACGGGGTTCAGTCATTTTTCGAATTTAATAGAAAGAAAAGAAAGGAAGACGAACACTCCGTTTGATAGTGAAGATTGTCATTTCTTTCTTTAACCCCCGAAGCGTTCCTTCATCTTTCTCTGCTTCCTTCTCTCGTCTCTCGCGACGTCCCCAACTTGGACACATAAGAAAAACGATTCACGGAAAAACTTTCGCTTCGTTCGTCGCGATCTCATTTCTCAATAACACCAACGATAAATCTCCTCTCGGCTCGTACTAACTATAATTTTCAGCTCAATTTCACTACCGTAACACCACCCCCGGGCGACCGTTTTCCCGTATCCCAATCCCACACCTATATTTTCACCCTCGCGGAGGGGGGCGACTATTAATAACTCGCGATAATTAATTCCATCAATCATCTTTAACGTCTTATCGTTTGTTTCATTATTTATTGCTTTTCGTTATATCTTTCTCCATCGATACACGATAGCGACATTTCTCATTCGGCTTTTCCGTAATAATCGACAGATTTCGCTGTCGGTTTATTCGATGAGGGGATCGGTTGATATTTATACGAGGGTAAAGCTGTTCAAAATTGTTTAGTCGGTACTGAAACGAGATTTTTAAAAAAGTGGCATTTTTTCGATAATTAGCAACGATTGGTTTGATATTAAATCAAAACTAATATTCAATTCGCCTTGAGTCCGAAAAAAAAATTACTTCACTTGTCTTCACTTCGAAAATTTGCAAGCATTTGGCGCTTTCACGAAATTCCACTTTTTTACGCTTTTCATCAATCGGAAACTGTTTTATTAATAAAAAAATTGAATTCGATGCGCAAATTGTATGAAAAAAAATGTATGAAATAACATGTTACATAAATATCAATAAATATTATTCAATTTTCTACTCGAAATTTGATAAGTTCTATCGAATTTTGTACGTAAAATTTGATGAATATTCAATTCATAAAAAAAAAAAAATTATATAAAACTATTCGATATATCAAAAATATTGAAAATGGCGAATTTTAACAAAATTCGTCATGAAAAAAAATTCGTTCATCGCTTCCAGACTACAATTGGATGTTTTATTTTTGAATCGCGAAAGAAAACATTAGTTTTATCGGTTAAAAAAAAATGCAAGGGATGATGGGGTAACGATATTATCGAAGAAAAATCAGAGGGGTGGCGGTGGGGTTCAACGATTCTCGGTGGCGATTGGGACAAGCTGAATCGAGAAACGGTCGGTGTTCAATGGCCGTTATAATCCGTCCATTGTGATCGACACAATGAGCGTTCGGGGGCTCAATTCTGCGTGAAGTATGGCTCTATAAACGGCCATCCCTTTCCTCTCTCTTCTCCCCGCGCCGATCACACCAGCTACTCGAAACCACTGTAATAGATATCACCAGTATCGAAATATACGACCTCTCGCCGCCCTATCGTTCTTCGCTTTTGCTCTTTATGCGTATCCTCACCTCTCTCCGATCGCTATATCCCCGCTGACCTCACTTACGTGTATATATTCCACGCTTGCGAATCGTGGTCGCTGATCTTTGACCCCATATCTGCACCATCCTCTGTGCGCATTACTGTGAGCGCCAAATATCGCGGAAATTCTCGCAACACCCACACAATCAGCTTTGCCAAGCCGAAGAAATCGGTAGCGTGTATTGTCGTAACAACTTTTCGATAACTGGTGAAAAACTTTTTGAAAAACTTTTCGTCGCAAAGACGAAGTTTGAGGAAAGTTTTTCACGTGAACGGCGAAATAACAAAGACGACGAGGAGAGAGAGTGATTCAGAATAGATTTGAAAATCGTTACGGGGGAGGTAAGCAACTGTGTAACGTTCCGATTTTATCGAAACGAAAAAAAATAAAAATCCTGAATACATCGAGTGATGTAAAAAAAAAAAAAAAAAAGTGATAGAAATTCGTAGATGAAAATATAAAGAACGATTTAAAAAGAAAGTAAAAAAAAATTCTGAACGATGTTTTTTCGTCTAACCGTTTAAAAGATACTTTACCCCTGAAAACGTAAGATATATTTCACCTCATCGTTGTGTTGCTTCGAAAAAGTTTCATATTCTTTACCTCATTTATACGGTAAATCGATATGGAGAGATGCAAGAAAAACAGCGTTCGTCGCGATGTTCGTATCGATGCCGACAGTATTTATCGGATTCGCGCTAATCTAAGATAAGCAGTAACTCAATAAAAAACACCGTTGTAATAAACAGTCGACAAGCCACTCACGATAAAAAGAATAGAAACGAAAAAAAAAAAAAAAACATCCCCCAATCTCGAGCACATTGCGTAGGTATGTTACGAGTTACAAGAACCCGAGACGGCTTGCGCGCCGCCGAAAGGGTTAACTTTTCGAATAATTTATCACTCTGCTCGGCTAGTCGGCGAGTTTGACACTGCGGGATGAGGACATAATGTATGAAAAAAAATGTCAGAAGCTCGTACAGCGAGAATGATGGAAGGAGGAGACGCAGAAGTGCGCCGCGCAAAAAAAAAAAAAAAAAAAAGAAGAAGAGACAGCGAGATACAGTAGGCGAGAGAGATAAAATAACAGGGGTAAAGTTTTTGAGCGTTGCTCGGGTAGGTGTGTTCTCATCGGAGGTTCCGATATATATATCTAACAAGTTCTCTACCCGGTATGGCGGCCAAGAGAACGACGCTGGTACGTTGAATTTTTTATCTGTCGTTACGAAAGGCGCGCACTTATGTATTACTGTACAGTATAGCGGGGGTGAGGGGGTGAGGGGTGTGCGAACATGCAGAGTTGGAAGTGAAAAAGAAGCCTCTAATGAATAGAAAGGGAAAAACAAAGAAGCGCGCGCTCTCGGAACGTCCCCGTACGGCTAATGGCGATGGATAGTGAGAAAAAAATTTCATTAGGGGTGGTTTTAGTCTCGCTCACTGCTTTCCTCTTCCAGACCACGTACAATCTCATTTCCATGTTACGTATGGCGTAGAACGCGAGAGAGAGATAGAGGAGACCGTAGGAACGCTGATGCCGGCGCAGACGCTACTTTTTTTAAAGACCGGCGCATCAAAAGTTGATACTGTCCTACGATGACACGCAAATTTTTAACCGGAAATCCAAATTGTACACCTCACAGAAAAAAATTAGGAACGAAAATAAATTTTTTTTTGTGAACGTGAAGAACGATGAATTTTCCGTAAGTCTTAAAAACATCGCGTTAATAATAATAATATAAAGTTTGATAATAATAATAATAATAATATAAAATTCTATAATAATAATAATAATAATATCACTCGATCTGACATATAAGAATATTATTTTTACCTATTAAAAAATGTATGAAACGCGAAAAAAAAATAATATCATCAAAAAAGATTTATGACGTTTGACGTTAAAGCGTTTAATTGTCCGAATTCAATGGGACAATGAAGTATGTGTTAAATTGGATTTAATATCGGAGTGAAACTCTAATCTTCTTCTATCCAATTCATGGAAATAATTTCAAAGTAATATCTTTTTCATTCGCGAATCGTTTTTTTTTTTTTTTTTTTTTCTTTCTTTCTTTTCGCAAATCTGACTCCGTAGTTCGGTCGCAAAGAGAAGTAAAGTGCTGACAAGCTACAGAGAGAATGGTGGGGTATATGCACGACGATATCAAATATATATATACGCATATATATATACGCAGAGGAATATTGCGGCCGGCATCGAGTTTCTCCTCTATGATTTTTTCATTCGCCAGAGTGCCGTCGTGTGTTGCGAAACCGATAGCACTCGCGGATACCCCGCTTCGTACTTTTAGAGGTTCGCTCTTCCGCGATTTCGTTCGTACGCCCCGTCTCACGCGTAAGCGCGTTGCACCTGCATCGATGCTTTTCTCCACTGCATCGCGCACCTATCCACACCGCACTACTGCCGCGCCGAACACATACGTACGCATTATATCGCACGTATATGTATGCGAATGCATAGATATAACGCGTCACGTGAGCGGGGATTCGTGCAATTTCATTTCTTCCCGTCCGATGAAATCCAAAAGAAAGAGCGAAAGAAAAAAAGAAAAATCAGCCGCTGTTACCGGAAGTACGTGAAAGCTGGCGAATTGTCTACTATCACTAGCTGGTGGCCCAGTGGCATATAACACCGTATAGATATAGATATAGATAGATAGAAGTCCAAGAGAACAGTGCAGACCGCAAATTCGCGTCACGAACGAATTCCTCCGCAGTATTTTTATTCGTTGTCGTATTCCAGTTTCCTTCTTCTCGTGCAGAACCATTTATTCTCTTCATACTCCATTTTTTTTTTTTTTTTTTTTTTTTTTTTTTTTCAATTTCGCGTTGCAGTCGCTTTCATTAAACAATAGAACACAGGGTTATATTTGTGGATATGCGTGCGGAGAGAGGTTTTGTCGAAGTGCAGCGGGCGACGAGGGAATAATCGTAAAATGGTGAATTTAAGGTTTATAACTGAAAACCATATGGTAGAGTACATACAGGAATATTGCGTGAACAATGTGTGTACACTTTATGGTCTCGTTCGGTCGTACGAGGTGAAATTTCGGCAAATATTGATAAATTCAGATCGAATTTCTGAACGCTTGTAATACGATATGTTTGACGATGAATAGTTAGCAGAAATCTTGCATTATAACAGTCACAAAAAATAAAAGTATCGCGGTATTGGATTATTGTTTTTGTTGCTTGCAGAAACGAGTGATAGAAATTCGTTTCAATCGAAGCTTTTTTTAGGCTTTTGTCTCGAATTTTCGATGTTTCTATAGCGAAGGGGATAACTCTCGCGCGGCCGTTTTTTGCACCGTTTTTTGTGAAATTTTTTATTTTAGTGGAAAAATGTTTATTTTGATTTTTTTTTCTTTTTAATGGATCGGATTTAATTATCGAAAAATCGAGAAGAATGTTTCATTTTTTTTCTTAAAATATCCCTGTAAAAAAAAAAACATTTTATCATCTTTAAAATTTTTGAGAAAAAAAAAATTGAAAATTTTACTCGGATTTCGAATTGTCAGGCAAATGTATCACGTTAAAAAAAAACAAGCAAAAAAAAAGTGAGTCGCTTTATACGATTTTGCAGTGATGCATTAGAAAGCGATCGAAAAGAAGGGGGTGGCGAACAAAAGTAGTAAGAGACACTATAGCCGGTCGGACAACTACGGTTACACACCCCCAGAACAATAAACACTCCCAGATCCGTGAATTAATAATTGGCCGATCTTTTGTCCCGACATTCCCCTCGTTCGCTCGTCCATACATGGACTTTTACTCTGTGTTCACACATCGCACAACGCCCTATAGCTACAGACTTACTTCCCATACACACCTCTTCGCCTCCGTCTCTTTGTCGAAACGACCGTTTCGACGACACCCTCCGCCACGATGTTTGTAAACCATTAGCGAAGAACTGAGCAAGAAGGGGTTTCTCAGACGAGAATGCTCATTCCTGATTCTCCGCCCAAGTAAGCTGAGCTCCGAGCTCTTTCCCGGCTGTATCTCCATTTCTCTGTCTGCGTCGCCTCTTTGCTTTTCTCACTTTGCACTGCGACTCCGCGCTGCTCGGATTTAACCAGCCTTCACTCTCAACCCCTCGCGGCACTCGGTAACACAGCCCTCGTACGTATCACGACTTTTCGGAGGGTTCCAACAATTCGCCCCGTTCACTGAATGTACAAGAGACACCTGCTACATGCAATTTTCGCGTCGACCCGAAGCCGCACCAACCACCCCGCGACTCGATGTTCAAACTACGAGAGGGATGAATTTTCGAGACCGATGAGATTAATATTTCACGGCGGGGTTCGCGCGCGTAGGTAACCAGCGAATCCGTGAGCTCGAAGTACCTAATGTCAACAGTTATTAATTATGCAATGACGCGAAAGAGCAAAATGCTGGCCTCGGAGGGCCCGTAAAGGTTCTTGAGAGTGTTTTATACTTCGGGGACTCATGAGCGCGAACACTATATACTGCTTCGCGATAAATTAAGCCTTTGGCGACTGAGCTATTAAAAAAAAAAAAATCTCATAAAATTTTTGTAAGAAATTTGAATCCACGCGTAGCGCGTTGTTTATAAACGGTACATTCCTAATATTATAGTGGTATTTAGACAAACAAAAATTTAAACTCTCTGAAAAGAAAAATCATTTAAATATAAAAAATGTTAAATTCCCTATTGAAAAAAGAGTGCAATAATAAAAAAATTATATTAACAAAAAAGTGGTAAAATAACAAACAATTAGTCGAGAGATTACTAGTCATCGCGGGTCTAGATCTCCAGAATTATTCGCATAATTATTTCTTCTTCCACTCTTTTGTAAAATTATATTTAGTTAATTCCGTGAAAAAATTTTAAAATGAAATAAGAAATTATTTCAAACGATTTTTTTTATTAATTCCGCGTATTATTTCGCGCCTTCAACTTTAAACGATACGATAATCAAATAAGACGGAGATATTGCAGACGGAGATTCTCGTGTCGTCTATCTATATTATTAATTAATAATACCCAAAAATATCTGCTCTTCCATTTGCGGATTCGATTCTTCAAAATTCGTCGCGTATCAATACCGCGGATTTATTTCTCTAATTTATCCTCGTCGAATCTTCTTCCTCGAAAATTGCGCGGATAGATTAAATTAATTAGATGCAAATTGTTAGAGTGGAAGGAGTCTCCGTCTCTCTTGAGACGGAGCTTCGATAATTCGTCCGATAGTCGATGAAAGAGTAATGGCTCGTCGCGATCAGTAGAACAGACAATCGGATCCCGCCTATTATTGCAATTGTCGCCCAAGGGCCTCAGCGAGCGGAATAGAAACGTGAAAATGAGAGATGTTCCAACGAGACTACGAGCGGATGAACGACATTCTCTCCGGCGAGATGCTTCTGAGTCTTTTCCTATCACTCGGATGATTGACTATCGAATATCGATCTCGGAATACCGCTTCGTGAACTTTACGTGCATTATGCACAAGCAGCGAGAGATCGAACGGTTATTCAACTCGACATCGAGGAAATTTTCAATTCACCGAAATGCCACAGCGCGAAGGGAAACTTTTGCTCAACGCAGAGAGCAAAGCAACCCCCAGTTAACGGTGTACTTTGAAAAGAGCCCAATAGTGTATATAGCTATAGGTAATACAGTTTGCACAGTGTTAAGTCACGTTAGGTAGGCGAGGGAAAGGAAGAGAGCGGGTAGAGAGCGAATGAACGACGGAGAACTGAGAAACTACTGGGTCTTCCGGTTAGGACCGGAAATAAAAGCATCCTTCATTGCTGGGCGAATGAATATCGCCCTGTCTAGCGTCCCTCACGTGCCATTTATCCTGGTAAATCGGCAAAGTAAGCGAATTCTCGTGTCGGCATTGCAATCCCTCGATCGAGTTGCATTACACCATTAGGCAATTTTAACCGGTAAAAATTCTCCAGAACGTCGCGAAGAAATTGAAGATATTTTGGTTGTTGAAAGGTTTACCTTTAAGAGATTACATCTCGAAATTCTCGGATTGCATTTCACGATAGCGTTTGATATTCATTTGGAGTGATGTGAGTAAATTTTTTTTTTAATTCGATATACTTATACGTGACGATTGAACTCCGGAACTCTTAGTTCGGAGGCAAAGAGCGTAACATCTTTTTTCTCGATAATTTTGTGGTTTTGAATTTATCCGGAAATCATCCCGAAACGAAAATTTGGTCGCAAAACTAATTTTTGGAGTAAAAAATTTGCCTAACAATAATTTCGCATAAAATGAAAAAATGTCGATGGAATATTTATTCGTCGTTAGGGGTTGAAATCGCATGACTATAATATGCAAATAAATATTTATTATTTCACTATTTTATTATTAATATAATTAATTTATTACACTCCCTTTTCAATGAAAAAAAAAAAAAAAAAAAAACGAGAACAGCAGTTATTATTATAAAAGAATAAATAATAATAAACACTGCAGTATCGAAAACCTCACTACGCGATAACCAATTTAAATAGACAGTCAAAAGTTAAAAAGTGTACCGATTGCAATGATTTAAAATTTTCATTCATACATTCGTATATTTAATTTCAATCAATGAAAATACGCCGAATCACTTAACGCAGTATATAAAATGTTATCTTTGAATTCGAGACAAAATTCCGGATTTTTAATAACATCAGAGTGTTCCTTTTATCTTCGTTCTCGTTGAAAATCCCGGAGCTTTATGTTGATTGAAAATATCGCTTCGAGGCAACGGCTCTCTCGATGTGATACATCCACACTTTCATTTTCTTTCTCTGTTTGTGTTTAATTTACCGTACAGAACTATCCACAGAGTTTCTATGAAAAATGGACATATATACGCGTATATATACATTTTTTTTATTGCAAACACGTTTAACTTCAACTCCTCCTGAAGTATCTTCGCTCGCGTTCTGCAATTCGCTATCTCGTTGCTAAGACATTTTTTTTTTTTTTTTTTTTTTTTTTTTTTTGGCGTACTTGCAACCTCCGGTAAATAATACTCGGGCGAACGGTGAGTGGAAAATGTGCCCTCAGGATGTACGAGCCGAGTAACTGAGAAGAGTTGAACTTCACCTCCGGCATCGTCTCACTAGTTTTCTCTCCCTTTTTTTTTTTTTTTCTATATTTTTTTTGCCACTTTCTCTCGCGTTTATATTGCCTCTTCTTCGTCTTCATTCCTCAGGCTTGACAACGTGCCAGGCGACGATAAAATTTCACGTCGTTCGTACCGAGAGAGAGCGAGAGACCCCGCAGCATTGCCGTTGCTCACGCTACAGCTAAAATTCACACGCCCCCAGTCTAAGCGATATGTATCTTTCCCTATTCTACTACAGCGTGGCTTATAAACTCCTTTGGCCTGCCTACAGCGAGCACCACTCTCGTACCCCCCGATGCAGCCTTGTCACGACGGCTCACCACTCGTAAATTGGATACCGTCCGCGAATGCCTCTCTCGAGGAAAGGCAAAGAGCCTTTCGTAGCACTACCCTTTGCTTCATTCTCTATCAAAGTCGACAGGCGGCGAGCTTTATAAGCCATAACAGTTATGGAAGCCATTTTGTAACGTACTGGAACTTAACGTCTCATCAAGCAGTGTCCATATTCATTCGACGCTTTTCCTACACTCTGCTAGAAAGCTTTCGATGTATTTTTTTTTTTTTTTTTTTTTTTTTTTCTTCGTGAAATTTGCTGGAAACTCGATTGAGTCACCTTTTCAACATTTTTTCATTTCTCGAATATTTTTCGCAATCCTTTGACCCTTTGACTTTGCGACATTGGCGGTACATATAGTTATTCGTGAATGAAATGAGAAATTTATGAGACACCCAAGAGAACCCTCGAGATGTCGAACCTCGAGCGAGGAATTTTCAACGACCTCGCTGAGTACAGGAAACGCGCATAATTTACTGATATACCTGAAGGATCGTCGAAAATTGCCATCGTCAACAAATTATTTTTTTGGCAATTTTTCTTATCTGATATTGAATTAGAATTGGTTTCTCGGTAAATACAAATAAATTGCGAGTTCCTGAATAGCGGGAAGCAAATTCGTTGGGTATAACGTGGAAATGACGAGTGAAGTATCTAATTACTTTATCAGTATTCAATGATAAGGATGTATCTAATTATAGATATATTTTTTTTGTTGTTGTTGCAGGTAAGAGGATTATGACGATTTTTGCAGTACACAGCTCTTCGCTGGTAGAAACGAGTATTGGTAATGTAAAATATCAATTATATTACGTAATTTCAGGTATTATCTTTCCTTTCGTAAATACATTTTTTTTACAGGCAGCTAAATACAGTATTTCGATGTGTGCGATAAGAGGAATTTATTTTTCGGACAATAAATACGATAAAAAATTGGAATGAACATTGAAAATATTTTTTAGTCGTTTTTCTGCATTTTTTTAAAATTATTTAAATCTTTTTATTTTGGTTGTCGGAAATATATTTTTATCAACTGATGTTAACAATTGTTGAATTAATAATTTTTTGCATTAATTGATAAAATATTTAGTATGTTAAGTAAACAGACACTTCGTCGTCATATTTTACCTTTAAATATACTTTTCATTTTTTTCCCCTTTAACTCAAACAGAACAGAAAAAAAATTTCGAGAAAAGTCTCGACGAGTATTTTTCTTGCGTAACATTTTTCTTATCTCTTTCGTTACATATAATTTTTTGCAATAATTAATAAAACAGTTGAAGTTTTAAGTAAATCTATCAAAAAATCATCTCTACATATCCAAAACCCTTAAATTTATGACAAACAGACACTTCGTCGTCATATTTTACCTTTAAACTTACTTTTTATTTTTTTTCCCTTTAACTCAAAAAGTACAGAAAAAAAATTTCGAGAAAAGTGTCGACGAGTATTTTTTTTACGTAACATTTTTCTTATCTCTTTCGTTACATATAATTTTTTGCAATTAATAAAAAAGTTAAAGTTTTAAGTAAATTTATCAAAAAATCACTTATACATATCCAAAAAACCCATAAAAAACCCTTAAATTTGTGGCAAACAGATAATTAGTCGTCATATTTTACCTTTAAACTTACTTTTTATTTTTTTCCCCTTTAACTCAAACAGAACAGAAAAAAAAGATGTCGAGAAAATTCTCGTCGAGTATTTTTCTTGCGTAAAATTTTCTTATCCCTTTCGCTACACATTATTTTTTGCAATAATTAATAAAACAGTTAAATTTTTAAGTAAATCTATCAAACAATCACCTCTACATATCCAAAGCCCTTAAATTTATGTCAAACAGACACTTCGTCGTCATATTTTACCTTTAAACTGACTTTTTATTTTTTTTTTCCCCCTTTAACTCAAACAGAACAGAAAAAAAAAAATGTCGAGAAAAGTGTCGACGAGTATTTTTCTTGCGTAACATTTTTCTTATCTCTTTCGTTATCCTTCACAGCTCTTACCTTTAATTATCTCCTATGTTACTTTTGCATATAATGAAGTTATTACGCAGCGAGGGTTTGCCCTTCGCGTATAAGCTTGTAAAAATTAATTAAGACCCGGCAACTCGTTCGGGAATAAAAGATTTTTTTTATTTTTTTTTTTTTATAAAAACGAGACATGAGAGAGTAGAAAGTCTCTGAGGGAAGGTTTGAAACAGATGGGGCGAGGAGTTTGAATTCAACGACGAGCGCGAATCTTTCTCGTTTTCTCTTTCAATGTCTCTCTCCGTATTGGTGCAATTAAACGGCAAGTTGTTTCGCGCTTAATTGGATGTTTTGCGTCGCTTCGTAATGCACCCCGACCGCCTCAACGATTTGCGTTCAGAATCCCTTCGGCTCCCCCGTCCGACCCCCCTAACCCCGGCGCTCGGAGACCGTTGATGAAGAGCGCGTGAATAAAAATGCGAGACTCGCTCTCTGAAGAAGTACTCGAACTTTGTTCTCCGGGCATAGAACAAGCATAGAATATACATACATAACGTTAAAATATAATTTTTCGAAGTGCCTACTTCATCCTCGACACTCTCGAGTCTCTTTGCTTGAAGATAATTATCCTTAGGCAATCCGCGTGGTAATGCGACAGGTTGAACCTGAAAAAAAAAAAAAAAAAAAAAAAAAAAAAAAAAAAAAAATGGCGCTTTCAGCGAGTGGAATAAAAATAAAAAAATGTGTGTACAGAAGAAAAAAAAAATCGTTTGCGAAGCTAAAGGGGAACTTGAATGTTATTGCTGCTGGTTGCGTCTACGTAGACTACTCCTTTCAATTCAAACTCATTTTTTTTTTTTTTTTTCGATTCTTCTCTCGTCGCAAAATATGCAGCAACTTTATGAAAAAAGTGCGGAGCCACTAAAATATCCAGTTAAAGGTCAAAAGGATCCTTCCATCAAATGTACAATATATTCATACCATTAAAAAAAAATGCTATAGTATTTCTCGCGACGAAGGAATATCATACATTTATAAAAAAAAAAAAGTTTTCACATTTTCACTAATTAGTAAAAAAAAAAACTTGTCTCAGCTGAAATATTAAAGTATAATTAATAAAATTATTTTCACATTTTTTTTTTGGTCATCGTGCTTTACAGAGAGTTCCGAAATTTTTTTTTTTTGTTACGAAATGATTTATTATTCATCCCCATTGATATTTTTGATCTGTGGAAGTGTAGCGATAAAAAAAATACGAAAGAGCTGTTGGCGAACTTTTCGTTACATAGATAGACTCCGGGATATATATATTTTATTTCCTTCTCCGGGAATATCACTGGTAATTTAGGACCGTACATTTCGCCACAGAATCCTTTTTACTTTTTTTCGGAGAATTGTTATTATTATTATTATGAGGGGGGTTTTTTTTTTTTTTTTTTTTTTTTTTTTTTTTCCGCCGTCCACATGGCTATGTGTAGTTCTGCTTCGTTGGCGAGTTGGGAATGAAGAGTTTTCTTTTCAAGTGAAAGCGCGAATGTGTACGAAAGAGTCTGAGAAGAGTGGTAAGAGAAGATCATCACATGGCTCCGGGGCACATAACGCGCAGCCAGAAGTCGGATCAGCGAGGCGTACACACCCCTCTGAGCGGCTAACACCATCCCTGGCAACTCTAGCGCATCGGTCCAGAGAGTAGAGCCACCAGTCGTGGCCTCGGGAAAGCCGAGCTACCGTAATAATTTCATTTATTTGCTAAATCCTTCAACGTACGTGCAAAAAATTATTATTAACCCTTCGCTATCTCTCGAAACGTATACCGCTATACCGACGGAAATTCAGCCTTACGGATGGTTTGCTATACTCGACTGTGAGAAAAATCAAGTCGACAAACTCAAATTTTTATTCAAAATTTTGCTGAATTCGGAAAGTCGGAACTATTGATCGCGCGAAAAAAATGTACTAAACCTTTTTTTTCGATAATTTTTTAATTAAGCTAATTTTAGACTCCGGACTGCCGAAAACGAGATACGGGCAGAAAATAAGTTTTTTTTTTTTTTTTTATCTATTTACGTTTATTAATGAATTATGGGGATTCTATCTTCAAAATACGCGATCTTATAGAAAAATTCGTAAGATTTTTTCGTCGCGTAAAGTTCCGATCTTCCGTTTCAATTTATATAATTTTTACACTCAGACAATCTATGATGCAATTATGGGGCCGAACACCGGTGTCCAATTAAAGAAAATCTCGTAACTTACGTAAAAAAAAATATATATATAAAAATATCAATAAGTAGCGAAGCTTACGGAACCTTTCGTTATTTAACTCTGTTTATATCTCCGTACGAATATTCTTTAATATGCGCTCGATGGGGTCTTCATCACGAACTTGACGAGCAAAACTTTTGCCTCCTGGTTTGCTGCTCGCTGCCCTCGTGATGAACCGAAGAAAAATATAAAGAGAAAAAGTTCACCGAGTTGTGTAAGACGTTGAAGAAAATGGAAGGAAAGAAAAGTTTCGAAATATCGAAAGAGATCCGGGATTCGAAAGATTCCCCGCTGCGCGAGAGTTCATTGTGGACTCTCGATCTTTTTTTTTTTTTTTTCCTTTTTTTTTCTTTTCTTTTTTTTACAACAATGTTTTACTTTTCTTTGTTCAACCTGAACTCTGTTTCTTATCCTCGGGTTTTTCTCGTCTATCTTTACGGTATAAAGGCGCTGTGTAGTATCGAAAAACACAAGGGGACACATCCTTCTCTCAGCGGCGTCTTATATTTCGTTCATCCAATGTTCGCAATTACGAGTTTCCGCAGGTGTACACTGTGCTGTACAGGTTATAATTAACGCTCGTCGTTTATATTACAAGGGAGTGAAGCAAAAGTAGTATAAAGTTGAGCGAAAAGTTTAACCACGGTGTGCGTGAGACATTGTTCTGCATCAAAGTTCTTCCCGATAGTGCCGCATCGAACTCCGCTACGGATACTTATAATTACAACTTCGCCCCTCACCTCGTTTTTTTTTTTTTTTTTTTTTTCTTCTCTTCATTTCTTTACCTTGCATATACGCCCGAAGAAACTCGGGCTAAACTCGAAGTACCATCACAGTTTCTATCTTCCTACCGATATTATCGAATATTAATAACTGCCTTCAGTTCAATTTATGCAAAAGTCGCCATTTTTTTTTTTTTTTTTTTTTTTTTTTTTATGTTTTATTCAATACATCGTAACTGCGATCGATGTTATGAGTTTACCGAAGAAAACAAAAGTTCGGAACTTCCGAACCCATTTTTCCATTGTTTTCTCGGTGAAAAACATTTCTACAACCCTTCCGGCTGCGGATGGAGAAAGAAAATGGCAAAAATATAAAGCGCAAGCATCATATTATAGCACTCAGTAATATACAAACGCGCTGGGCTTGCGGATAGAAACAAGAGGGAAGCTTTGCTGAAAAAAAAAAAACCGATTACCGATATCGGAAGCTTCGAAGCCGGCGATAAATTGTTTGCAGGTCCGCATAGAAAAGTAAGGAAAATCGGGGAATGAGAGTGCCTCGAGGGTCGAACGATATGCGCGAGTTCCCTGGTATATGCGTACTGCATTATACGCGTTAACGGTAACTCTGGATTTCCGGTCGTACGGAAGAACCAAAAAAAAAAAAAATCTTCCGTAAAATCGGCAAACATTCATCGCACCGCTGTTAAAAATATTTCTCATCGATGAGTAAATATAAAAATGTATTTCTCGGAAATGCTTATAGTCGAATTTGAAAAATCGGCTTTTTCTACTTATTTATCGTATTAAAAAAAATAATATAACAAAATTTTGGAGAGATACACGAGTAGAAAAATATTTACTCCGTAATTACGAAACACCTGCAGCTTTTGAAAGTTTACATTTAGCTTCGTGTTTTCACGAGGATTCCGTAATAGCTGTTTTATCCCGAACCGCGTCGTCGTCGTAATACGCAATAAACCAGTCGGTCGACGGGCTTTATTTTGTTCCCTCGTACCTTCTTAACTCTCATACGCGGAGCCTTCTCTCGGCTACAATTCCTCACCAAGTTAGAGTGAATGAATTATTTATCGTCTGTGGAAAATATAAGTAGAAAAAACTGTCGGGAGCTCGGAGCGGCAGTCTTAACGTCGGTACTTTCGAGTGATGAGTAGATTCTTATACGTGTAAGAAACTCCATATAAATACGTAAGATAATAATGTCCCGCGGTGAATTATTAACTACGATGAAATATTTGTTCGTAAAAATATTGCGGTCGAATCGTTCCTACGTGGAAATTGCAATAAATTCACGAAGAAAAATGATATCGTCGAACGCCGTTTTAGAAGCAAAGAGAGAGTGGAAACCTCTCGATTGCTTTTAGCTATCGTTATTGGTAATTTTACATTGGACACGAAACTTCGCTGTACACTCACGGAGATTGAATCTCTCTTCGGAAAATTGATCATTCCGCGGAAATAAAAAATGTACACTCGGTGCAGTAACAGTCGGCGATAAAAACGGCGACAATTCATTCGCGAAGTTTTGGCGAAATCTCGAAATTCGCTTCGACTTTCGGCTGAAACGTCGCTGTGGATATTTTTGGGAATTTTTTTTCTCTGTGCGATAAAAAAACTATCCTTTGAAATAATTCAGTGAATTATATCCAAATTTTCGTTTATTTCTTTTATCGCTACAATTTTAATTACTGTGATTCGTTTTTTCATCTTCTCATAGAGGAATCGTCGTTTTAGTGAACATTTTTTTTTTTTTTTTTTTTTTTTTTTTTTTTTTTAAGATTCCAACGGAAAGATTCACACAATGTTTTTAATATTCGTAAAAATTATATTTCGAAAAAGAAATATAGCGGAATCCATCATAATAATAAAGTGGCTTTATAAACGGCACTCGAAAAAAATTAAAAAGCGATCTGCAAATATAATTTTTTTTTTTAATGCTAATTTTGTTGATAATGTTTAACAATAAACTGTAATTTAGTTCATATTACGACGTCGATTTTTTTGACAATAAATCGTTGAATCGCGAAATTTGAAATTTCGATCCAATTGGCTTCGAAATTTTGTATTGTGTCCCGTAGTATCGCGTCAACGACAAAAGCTTATTGAATATTTAATTTCTCGTTCAAAATCACGCAGATGTAAATAAACGAATGACCGAATATGCTTTGAGCCGATTTCGCTGCGAAATTATATATAATTTGTTTGAAACGCGATGAATTTTGTATAATGCGAGAATGCGGTTTCGTTTGTTGAATTCTATCATTAAAATGTATTAACGAATGAACATTGAATAGCAAACATCACTCTGCAACGGCGGGTAACGTAATGCTACAAAGGGAATTCAAGTTTCGGTTCTCGATAAGGTAAATTCCGTTCTGCCGTTTCGACACCGAAATATCTATCGTTCGGAAACAACCGAATTGTTTTGTCGTCTCTGTAAATTTCGATAGTCACGGATATCTTTGAATGGACCATCTGACTATCGACTACAGATACATATATACTGATAGATCAATCGTCGCGTATATCTTCAGCGAGTCTTACGCGGTTAACGTTAACTCATCGTGGCAACAGAACCGAACTTCGCTGACTATCGATGATAAGATTGCGTTTGCTTCAGCGCCATTTCACAGAAAGTTCGAAGAGTTATTTCCGCTTCGTTCTCGTTGAAAAATTTTCTACTTACCGACCGATCTAACGAAGGGAGCGGTCGTTCAAAGGCGTCGGGGACACCGGTATAAAAACGTCGAGAAAACGCCGGAAAGTCTTTAAACAAAGTGGTTCCCGCACCAAGAGAATCCTAAGGAAGTATCGTCAACGATATGGACAAAGGGGTGAGAGGATCACGAGCTAAAATTAAAAGCCTTGAAACGAGAAATAACTAGAAATGCGGAAGGAACGCTCCGGACGAAGAAAACGAGCAATGGAGAGGGTAAAACTCGATGGAGAGAAAAGATCCGAGCAAACCGTTTTTTTTTTTTTTTTTTTTTTTTTTTTTCACTACTTCTTCTACACTTCCGTTGCTCTCGAGAGTTCCGGGGGTGAAGTAATTGCGTCCCGGCAACGACATCCACTCTCGATTCTACTCTACTGCCGCTGCTTCTGCTGCTGATGGTCTATAGTACACCCCCAATGCTCCGCGCCAATTAGCACACTTAATTACTCCGATGTCAGCTTTAAAAGGCCGCGTTCGAGGACCAAAGATCGATAAAAAAAAAAGAAAAATAACAACTAGAAGTTGGTTCGCGAAACGTCAATTCCCCGATTGAAGAATAATCGGGGGTGAGACTTTGTCCGGACAAAGTTCCCGACTATAAAGAGTAAAAAAACAGAAAAAAAAATTGATAAATAGCCATTTCGGGGTAAAGGTTCGATTCTGTTTTTGTTGTCGCTTTTAATACCTGCAGACGCTTTTGACTTGTTCAGCGAGTTATTGACGAAAACGCTTATATATCGAGATGAAATCCTGTATTCGACTTTCGTCACGTTTTGGTCAGTTTTTCGACGATCCGTTTTCGCTAAACTGATAAATTTCTGATTTTTTTTTTTTTTTTTTTTTTCTGTTGTCCGGATATGTCTATTCTTCGGAACGAACGCAAAGCTTTGTGGACAAAACAAAAAAAAAAGCTTAGTGCTCATTCGCACGAGCATACAGCGCGGCGCTCGCCAGTGGTCGGGCGTTTAATCCGCAGTGAGCTCGATGCGCTTTTAGGAGAGGGTTGAGAATCGGGAGAACCATAGAGAAAGTGAGAGATACCGGAGGGAGTGGAGAACACACAAATACCCAGTGCAAGCCGGGACTCTAAATTGAGCTGCAATCTGCGGAAAAAGATAAAAGCTTGACGCGTCGTTCGTTTGTAAAAGCAACCACTCCGCAATTTCAGAGATAGAGGATAGAAACGGGAAGAATAACCGCTGAGAGAGATGGAGACAATTTAGAGTTGTCGGATTACTGCAAGTGAAATTGCTCTGTTGAGGGTTCCGATAGTTCAAAATTTCCCACAACAAAAACAATCGTATTTTTATATATGAAAGGAACAGCGGGGCAAAACGGGTACGCGGAGAAAAGTGGACTTATAGGAGTAGAAATAATTTCAATGATTTGGAAAAAAAAATTAAATAATATTTCTTAAATTTCGATCAAATTTGAAAAAAAAAAAAAAAATGGTACTTTTTTTTTGCTGTAAAATTAAAAAAAAAGGGGAAATAACTAAATTGATAGTATAATATTAAATTCAATTTGCATTCTGTTCAAATTTTTTTAAAATGTAATGTTGATTTTTTTTTTCAATATTATGTCATTTTATTCTTAGCTTTTTTCAGTCCCCCCTCCCCGCCCTCCGTACATTTTTTTTTTTTTTTAAATATAAGTCAAATTATGATTAGTGACCATTTATGTCGGCCGCAAAGTCCGGGAACACCGAATTGAGAAATAATTGTTAAAAGAGAACAATAGAGTTTGTAATAATTAATCCAAACAAGTTGGCGAACCTATATAAACCCCTTAATCGTGCGATATTGTACCTATGAATACAAATGGTAGATAAAAATAAAACAAAACAAAAAAAATTACGTTACAATTGCGTAAAACGGTTTCAACCCTTTTCCACCGTCCGACACTGTCGGAATGAAAATCCATGCGGTAAAAGCCCTCGGCTCGTAGTAATAAGGATCGAAAACGTTCGATGGAGAGTTTTTTCACGAGTCTCTGAATTGAAACGGTTATTTCGGATATTGCTGTACCTGCCGACAGTTCGAGTTTATCTCGTTATACTTATATGTATACACGTCCACCACGAGCCTTTCGAATGTATGTCTACGTGGGTGTAACGCACTCGTGCAACATTTTGGCTCTACAGTCAGATGACCGAAAAACCTCCCCTTGTGAACAACCCGTTGCGACTATCGCCAATTTTCACTGACACACCCTTCACCCTGTGTGTAAATGCGTTTAACGAGAACACTCGTCGTTTTATGCCACCAACGAGAAGTGGGGAGGAGGCGGGAGGGGGTGGGGGTGGGGGGGGGGGGAGAGGGTGGGGCAGAGGCCAGGACCGTCCTCATCTACCAATCGAGGGCTGTCCAACGATTATTGCACGAATATCGCGCGATCTCCCGTTGCCGCAAAAGCGTTGCATCGGTTTCGTCCTCCGCTCGATTTTGCTCCATTAAGAGGAATCGCGATGATATAATTCGGCTATCGATATCGCTCTCAATAAGATTATGCTTGATACTTTGAATTGGATAATTTGTGGCGTTGACGCACGCGTACATATATGTATCAAGTTTAATCGTTTTAACTGGCAATAAAAAAAAAAAAATTGGACCGATAAATCGATTTTAGTATCGCAACTCGCAGTATCGCAGCTCGATTCTCCATGGCAACGTAACGGGGTATTCAATTTGGCAAATAAAATATTTAGGAAATTGCATAAAAATCCTTTTTTTTTTCGTAGTTATCAATAATTGTATTTATGATTATATTTGTAACTACTAATTAATCACATAACGAATGTGACGCACGCGATCGTTCGATTCGATCGCGAAAACATCGTTTATATTTAAATCGGTTTTTATTTATTGTAGCGACACTTCTTTTAAATTTTAGTGAAATATTCGCAATAATGTGTTTTTTATTTTGGTAAAAAAATTTGATTTTTATAAAAAATGTCGAAAAACATGGAATAATAATCCTTTCTTTTATTTTCGGGACTTATTGATTTTTGCATAAAAAAAAAATGCGGATTAAATTTATCCACAGTTTCCGAATTTTTTTTACATTGGCGATTACTTCAAAGTCCACTTTATGAAGAAGTAAAAAATTCGTTAAATAATTTTCTCATGGAATAGCTTCGTGAACGTTAATTCAAAAAAATTGGAAAACGGTTTGCGAATTTAATTTACATGTTTTTTTTTCCCAATATCAACGTTCTTTACATATCTACAGGCATTACAAACTCTCACCGTCTACATAGAGAGCGTAGAAAAATTAAGGTATTTCAATAGTTTCAATAGATAACTGGTAAAATTTTCCATACCGCGAATAACAGCTCAACAACTATTCATGGAATGTTAATCTTCGCATCAGGCGATTCAGAATTTCAATGGGAAATGAAAAATCCCGAAATCCACGAATACACGGTAAATCGGTCATTTACCCGGGTGTGAGGTGAACCCGTATTTCAACGCATACATCCCTTCAACTTCGATCCTTTTTATTAAGTTTTTTTTTTTTGTTTTTTTTTTTCATCGATACACTCTACGCTCGCAATACCCATAATTGTTTTTTTTTAGACTACAGCATATTTATCGGTTATGAAAATACATAGATATACTTTCGTGTCGATTCTGCAGAGAGGGATGATGCACAGCAGAGTCATAACTTCGAACAGCGAAAAATAAAAAATAAAAAAAATAATAATAATAATAAAAAACACGAAGCAATGAAAAAACTAGTGGGTCGTAGCGAGTTGTAGGATCAAACAGCCGCGATCGAGCCGTCGCGAACAGTATATACACGCTTCGCCTTATATGTATACATATATACAGGTAACACATAGTATACGCCATCAATTCGTCATCGAGGTACTTTCTCTCACTCTTTCACTCTCTTTCTCTCTCTGTTGTCCGCACTTTTTCTCGTTCCACCCAGCAGGCACCCCCGTATTTTTGTTCTCGTATTTTACTTGTTTTATTTTTTGTTCATCCCTTCAATCCCCCCCGTCCGCCCACGTGGCACAGTAGAAACAGCGGCAGCAGCAGCGGTCCGCACGTTTCTCGACGAGCGGACGTTGTCGCAGGTGCCTAACACACACGCCGGATACGCTCTCATTTTCCATGCCTGTTCAGCCACGCAGATACCAACGCTTCGCAGATTTTTATTTCGTTTTATTATCGTTTATTGTTTTTCTCATCGGGCATTATAGTGGGAGGGGGGGGGGGGGGGGACGTGAGAGAAAGGGTCAGCGAATACGTGGATT
The DNA here is from genome assembly GCA_934046635.1 of Buathra laborator. Classification (NCBI taxonomy): domain Eukaryota; kingdom Metazoa; phylum Arthropoda; class Insecta; order Hymenoptera; family Ichneumonidae; genus Buathra; species Buathra laborator. The sequence goes on from OW203902.1 coordinate 8,460,141, forward strand.
TTCGTAGACGCCGCGTCGAAATTTCGCGTTTCGATCGTTGTTTGCGTTCTGTTAGGGTGGAGAAAAACACGGAATAGGATCGACATCGACGGCAGGATATTTTTTAATTTTTTTACACAATCGTCCGCGCCGAATAGCCAACATAGAGGCGAACTAATTAGTTATTCTAAGGTGGTAAATCTGATATAAGTAGAAAAATCCAAAGCGGTAACTTTATGTGTGTCGGAAATCTATGAAATTTATTTCTTTTATCAAAAAAAAAAATTCTCAAATAAAAATTCATTCAATTAAGCGAATTTTTCAAAAATATCAATTTTTGAAAATTCATTATTTAAAAAAAAAAAAAAATGCACTGCATTTTTTAATTTAAATTTTTTAAAATTTTTTATTTAGCTTCAGTATTTGAATTCGTTATTGCATGTAACTGTTGTATCCAGTAAAAAAAAATTCTCGTCCTACCGACAGATTTATGATTTATCGAAAAATATGGCGTTGAACCGTTCCAATAACGAGTGACGATCCGTTTCATTTTTTAAATTTGAAAAATGTTGCAAAACACGTTTAAGTATAGCGGAAGGGGAGTTTCGACCCTCGTCCATTCCATCGACAAGATTTTTCCGGAATATTTCAACCCCCCAATCGAAGGGTTTCTCTACATACGTCTGAGTATAAGATTTTTCTCGATCTATCCTCGGAAGTCACGTCATATTGGTATAACGAGAAATAGCGAGGGGCCGAGATTTTGCGTCGTTTTGCGTCACGCTTCTCAGTGTTTCGACGAATCGAGGGTCGTTGACTGACGATAAGATTGGATCGATCTGTTTGACGTACACATATACTACGCCGTCTCCGATCTGACAAAGATATCATGAAGCAACGATCCTGCGACTTCTATACCATTTTTTTGCCGTATTTATACGTCTTCCTCTTCGCAAACACGGAAATGGGAATCTCCGGAGAAGCAGCTAATATATCGAGTATTTTTATTTCTATCGATTTCAGACTAATATTCCACAAAGCTAACCAAACCTCGCAAGAGACGTTTTCGCGAAACAAATCTCGAAAAATAATTACGATTTTTTTTTTTTTTTTTTTTTTAAACGAAATTTGGATTACTGCGATATGAACTATTAACCATTATTTACCCCTGAGCACTGAATTTCATCTATCTAATTGGGTGTAAGGAAGGCGGGCGATTTCGTCGAAAGGTAAAATAACCGCAAGGCGTGAAGAAAGCGTCTTTTGGCGTCGCTGATGCTAGCGAAGCCAAGAGAGCGCAAGAGAAGATAAGAAAGAGCCAAGTAGCGAAAGAAAAAAGAAAGAAGAGTACTGCAAGCTCGCGGTAATCCCGTCGCGTCCAACCACCCCGTTCTTGCACCCTTGTCTACCCCACCGTCCCGATCCTCCCATCGCCACCCCTTCCAAAACCGGTCTGGTAGCTTGTGCAATGGCCGTAGAAAGATCCCACTCGGATTTTAGATCTCAGACTCTCTTCTTCTTCCCCTTTTCTAAAGCCGAAAATAATTGTGACCGTGCGGGAGACGCGAGAAACGTGAGTCGAGTATTCGCCAAGAAGTTTCAGGCCGCTCTACGTGGTCTTGCGCCGCGATGTAATAGTAGTAGTAGCAGCAATAGGATGGAACGAAGTCCTGGCGTTCATTCTTCTTTTAGCTGCTTTCGTATTTCTTCTGGGTCGTCAGACTTCTGCTCGTTCCACGCCGGCAATGCTATTTTGCTGTATTGCCGTGCAGGTGTGACGAGAAATAGAGCCGCCCGCTACTACGGATAAGAAAGGAACAAATAAAAGACCTTTTCTTCCAACGCCACGATTCTACCTCCTTTTGTCACCGGGACTCATTCCCGCTCTTATCTTTTCCGACGCCGAAGTTACCCTTGTATGGCACTCGCACCCTTTTCGCTTGGGTAATAAGAGAATCAACTCGCGCGCCGAGATAAAACGGACGAAGGATTTTTGACGAGCAAACGACGGGTTTAATTTTTCAACAATTTATCTATCGCTTCGTAACTCCAAAAGGCGAATTTTGGGTATCAAAAAATCGTCGAATTCTGGTTGTGTTTCAAAATTTGGTTTTTCAAAAAAAGTTTTTCTGTGAGAGATTTCTTTTTAAATGCATTATTTTTGAGTTATGAGCGAACGAAGTTCAAGCCAATGGAAGGACTCTTCGTCTAGCGAAGGTCGGGCATTGGTCGAAATTTCCATTGTTCCTGACGAGAAAACGATGGGGTTGAAGAATTGTGCGACGATAACAAAATGTTGTTCTTTTGGTTTTTCATAGAAGAATCTTTTTTTTTTTTTTGCGAATTTTTTTTTTTCAAGACTGATGGAAAATATGTTTAGAATTTTGAAAAAATTACTTACGCACTTTTTTTTAATTATAATGATTATTTGATATTTCCAAAAGTGTTACTTATTTATTTTATTTTTTTCAAATTTTAGTGATACATGTAGTAATTTTTTTATTTGATTTGGTGAAAGAGTATGAAATTTGTGAAAATGTAGTAACTGACTTTTTCATATAAGAGCTTCGAAAACCACGATAAAAAAATCCGGAAGCCATGCGCCGGAGATATACTTTGCATTTTTTTTTGCCATTCAATATGCCTTTAAAAATATTTCAACCGATTTTCCGACATCGCGAGTCATGTGTTCTCAAAACACCATTAAAGTAAATCTGAATAAAAGAAAAATCCTCGCCCGCATCGATTATTTTCAACGAGACTACGTGGCAAAGTCCTCTTGAGCCGTTGATGTCCAATATTATAATACATTCTCTCGGACCATATTTGGCAAACCTGGAGGGTGAACTGGAGCGAAGGATTTTGCTGTTCCTGCTACTACATGGCAGACCCCCCCTTTAAGCTCTCCGCGAAAACTTATCGTTTCTTTCAGGCCATTTAACGATCGTCTTTTCTGCCAGATGTATCGTCTCTCCGCCCGCCGTTCAAAATCGCGCCTATAATGCGCCATAAAATCGAGGAAAATCTCGAATAAATTTTCGTCGCAACCCTCTCGCACCGTTCAGCTTTTTCTTGCTACTAAACAACCGTTCGGCGAACCAGAAAAAAAAAAAAGAAAAAAAAAAAAAATTTTCCCTTTCATCCACTAAAGATATCGCTTCAACCCTGTAATCCATGACTATTAAAAATAATTTTGCGGCTTCGAAAATAACGAGGGTAACTCGACTACTTTTTTCAAATCTTAATCTCCTCGTTATCAATGATTTCAAGAAGCCATTAGATTAACGACACGAGCGCATGTCTTCGATGGGAATCTCGTACCCTTCGTCCTCTCTTTCCTCTAAATATTCTCTTTTCTCTTTGAAATAACATGGAAAATCGTTTATTCGAATGGTACGCAGCTGAAATGAAAGAGGAAGAGGAACAGTAGAGCCGGGCGATTACGATCGATTTTTCCTTTCCGTTTTCTACTGAGCCGTGGCGACCCCGGGCCCCATCCCCCTCCTCGTCGTCGTCGTCGTCGTCGTCGTATTAAACGATCATCCTCCTTTTACAGCCTGCTCTTTTTAATAGCGCCTCCACCGGCTTCCACAGAACTAAGATGGAAAAAAAAAAAACAAAAAAAAAAACCACCCCCGAAGCTCCTTGTGGCCCGGTCGTTTTCCACCGAGAGAACTAGCGCTTGTGCTGCGGATGGCGTAGCTTGGCTATGCAACGCGATATTTCTTCTCGAATTACCTCGCTCCACCTGGGGTGGCATTAGACTCTCGGGATAAACAGAAGGAGAGAGCAGCTTCCTCTTGAGTAGAGGAGGAGCCACTGCGGGTTTCTGCTCGCTTATTTCCACCTTCTTCCTATACTTATCTCTGCTCACTTGCCCGCTTCATCTCCACATCTACTTTTCGCTTCAGCTCTCCCTCTCTCTCTCTCTCTCTCTCTCGCTCTCTCCCTCTCTCTCTTTGTGTGGGTGTGCGTGTAGAATCAACCGAGCAACGGATAAAACGAGGATGGTGTTTATTAAGGCGCAACCCTTTGGTTATAGCGTTGAAGTAACGCCAGGAAAATTCTACGCGCGCGCAACCACTACACCTTTATCTCCATAGATATAGGTGGATAAAGCAGGGAGATCCTTGGTTTCCCTGTGTTGGCATGAAACTTGGCTACAGCCTCAAAGAATCCCTGCGATTTTCAGCAACTACCTGGATATCTTGCTATCATCATCATTCCCCAAGGAGTTTTTGTTTTTGTTCTCGTAGCAACAACTTGAATAACATAGAATACCTCGCGAGGGAGATATTCTCGAAGATCGATCGGATAATATTGCATTTGTCTCGAGTATAAAGTGGAGAAAAGGGAAAAAACGTTTTAAAAATAAATTGAAACTGCGACGGAGGATAGAACGTTGAAGAGTTTATTGTTTTTTTTTTTTTAGTAAACAAATTCATTTTTATTGCGATGTATTGCTTCCGAATGGTATTCTTCTCAGATGATCGATATTTGATTATAGTTAATTTTTTATTTTTTTTCTTACGATTCAGAAACGGATTCAAGCTTTCGCTTCGCTTACGAATAATATGATAACAATTCTTGAATTTTCCGAGATTATTTTCCTCATCGCTTATTTTTATTTGTAGGATCACTGCGTATTATTATCCATTAGTATATTCGCGACTACGGATAAGTATCGATTCAACGATCGATACGCGATCGGTAGCGATAGGAATGCGTATCGATTGTGTATTTAACGATTGAAGAAATCTAATCAACCTGTTCTTTCATCCGTGATGCCTAAGAGCTATGAAATTGAAGCCGCAAAAAAAAAAAAAAAAAAAAGTACACCTCGGTTGCGAAAGAGAGAACAATAAACGATGCGCAAGTGAAGGGGCGAGTGAACAACATAGTATAGCGGGGGTACCCATCGTCGTGGTGGGATCAGAGGCTCGCGACGACGAAGGGTGCGATGAAACGACACGGGAGAGCCTTTCCGAGGGCTCACTTCAGGCTCTTCTCTCGCACTCCTCGAGGCTTTATTGCTTTAAACGGCTCCGCACGGTGAACGGACTCTTGTGTTACGTTCGGTCGAACGTAAAAATTCGTCCGTCAGGACGGAAACCTTGAAGGTTCTCCTCCTGGTCGCGGTGGCGAAGATTTTTGCATAATCCAGGAGGACTGTGTCCCCCACGGGGATCGTACGGCGTATAAAAGTCTTGTCGTGAGATGAAATGTCCATCCCAATTCTCTTCTCTCCCCCGCGCCGTCTCTGTACCTTCTATTTCGTCGCCTCGAGCCTTGAGACTGATTGAAGTTTTGAATTGGTCGTTCTTGTCGGGAACACCGAGAACGTTGTTGATACTTATAGCTCGCCAACGAAATGGGGAACCCTTGAAGGTCTTTTTATTTCGCTCTTTTATTTCGAGAATTCGGGATCAACGGTTACCGCGGTTATATCTCTACAGATGGCAGTGAAAATTGTTTGGAACCGAAATGAAGAGAATTTGAGGGTTAGAATCATTTTTTTTTAAGGAAAAAAAAAAAGAAACAATTATAATCTCAAGGTCAACGGAAGTTCGGCGATTTAAGGCGAAAAATCGTGTTTTTTGGTATATAAAAAAATCGTATCTTGGGTCCCATGCGGTTGTTTGTTGGTTACAGTGTTCTCATTATCTAAAAAAATCTGCAGATTAAAATATTATTGATGCTACGATAAGAGTGAAATTTTTTTTAAAAGACATTTTTTTTTTATGTAAAAAAAATATAACTCCGACACGTTTTTATATTCGAATCATGGAATTTTTTTTACACGTTCGGGAGACCGGTACCGGTAATTTTTTGTACCGATGAAAAAAAGTAAATCACGTCTTTCGACCCGAAATAGCCGAATTTCCTCCTCCAAATATCAATTAATTTATAATGTAAAAAATGTATTACAAATCTGCGACATTGTTTTTTCAAATAAATAAAAAAATTATCGATCTCGCAGAAAAACGCGACAGAATCTTCACGAAGAAAAATCAATCCGAAATTATGAATAAAAAAAAAAAAAAAATACTACAAAAGTTCGCAAAAAAATCAATTCATTATGGCGTCCGGTAACCCCGATAGAGATTATCGACGGTGTAATATAACGCGCGAGGAAGAATGACCGTTAATTTTTCCTCTGGACGAAATTTTTTTGTACGAGAAAATTACAATGCAATTAACCACTTCACAAGGCTCTCGAGGGCTTCGAGGGGATGTGATGATGAAAAAAGATGTCGGAAAGAATTTTCGGTCTCTCAATATCTCTCTACGGTTACGTCACATGGTCGTTAATCATCTTTCGCCCTCTTACTTACACATACAATAACTTTTATACATATATGTATACATATAAGATATCCATAAGGGTTAACAGAAGACCACACATCCGCGCTTTGGTTTTTTTTTTTACAAAACATCGCGGCGCGTTAAGCGACATTAATAACGTCGGAACAGCAATTCCTCGTGCGCTATTACGCTATAACTATGAAAACCATGTTTTTCGAATGACGTAATAATTTTTAAAAATAATCCGAGACACGGAAGAGAGAATTTCGATGACTTTAGTCGCGGAATATCGACGCGAAAATTCCTCGTGAAATTGGAAAAGGTCCAACAGAAATCGACAGGGTAAATCGGTCGGTGAGAATTCATTTCGAATCGGTCGCGTAGGGGTTCCGGGAGAAAGGTCTGGTCGAGAAATCATGGATTGCCCGGTGAAGCGAATCCAATTAGAAAGTGGTCGCTGGAACGGTGGGCGACGAGGGAGGGATTGGAAGAGTCGAGTTCAAAGGGGAATGAGAAGGTGTTGGCGCGATTGGAGAAGTGGGTTTCTCTATCTCCGTCGGGACTTTCCGGAATGTTATACCGATGCGAGAAATAAACGAAAGGCGTTAATGGCGCACCGGGGGCGATTAGCAATTAGCGGTGGAATAATCCCCCATCCGCGCGTATACGCCGCTTTCCTCGTTTTTACAAATCCCGCTTAACGTTCGTTTTTTTTTTTTTTCAACACGTATAAAAGTGTAGCGATAGCGGGTATTTTCTATGTGTGACGCCGAGGGGCTTGGCGATGCTATAAAATGATGGTATAAAAAAAAAAAAAAAAAAAAAAAACATCGCCCATGTATGGATAGCGAAACGAGGGTAACGGAAGCGGGTAAACGCGGCATCGTTTTTCCAGTTCGCCGACGTTGAACTGTCTGTTCCATGAAAATCGTGAAAATTGGTAGTCGAAACACGTCAAAATATTTCCAAACAATAAATAAAAATGGCAACAAAATGCGCGAATGTAACAATTTAAAAATAAATATATTAAGCATATATTACGTAAAAAATCGTGAAATAACGAAAAGTTTACCGACAATAGGTAAAATCAATCCGAAACCACGATGAATAAAAAAAATTTAGAAAAATATATATTTGAACGCCAGAAAAGTACAAAGGGAAAAAAAACGATCTTTGGTTTATAGTTACGGTACAATAGAAAATTACGTGTACCATTACGTTCCCACAGTCTCCCTCTCTCGTCAGTACCGGCTTTTGGTTCGAGACTCTCGAAGCATTTTACTCTCGCGCGCGCTGTGTTCACGATCTCTCTTTTCTCTCATTCTTAACTACGTCATAAAGCAAGCTTTTCTATTGTGCAAAGGCTTTTCTTGCTTCCACTGGCCTCTCTCACAGTGGGCAATAGCAAGTGAATGCGGAGTAGAATATTTGCGAGTCGTATAGTCCCGAGTTGAACGAAGTACTCTCTGTGTTCGGGTAGATGGAGGACTTGGGGGCAGCCGGGGGTGGGTAAGGGGGAGGGGGAGGGTGGGGAGGCAAAGGTATAAAGTACATTTCATTGTGGCCCGGAGAGACAAGGTTCAAGGCTACAATTCAGAGGGGTTTGCCATGTACAGTGCGAGAGTGCGACTCGAATAACGAGATAACGGCGCGGAGCGTGCATGGAGCGCACGAATGGTGTACGGGCCACGAGAACGAGGCAACACACTAAGTCCACAAAGAGGTTTCGGTGGGTCGAGTTGAAAGTAAGATATGAAAAACAAAAAAAAATAAAAAAAAAATACTCAAAACAGAGACACAGTCAGAGCGTTGATTCATTGTTTCAAGCCTCAGCAACGTTTCAATTATGCAATTTTTCATAATAACGTCTGCTCCATATCTCCGATGACTCCGTGGTACAAACGCAAACTCTTTTTTTCATCTGTTCGCGTACAAAAATCACAAAGAGACGAGAAATAGCTGGTGACAAATTTTTGCCATTATGTAGCGTTCTATTGCAATTGCGCGCAAAGGTAAAGAGCAGAATGATATAGTTGATTTCGCGACATCGCAGAGTTGAAGCAAATAATGAAAATTGTCCACAGGTTTTGGATTTTTCCTTTTTTTTCCCTTGCAAACAGCGTACGTCGAGTCACATGAAAAAATATATATCGTCATAATATTTCTATGATTTTTGCGACATAATTTTTTTTTCTTTATGGAAATGTCTAAAAAAAGAATAGTTTCATTAAAGAATAATAGAGAAGAAATAGAAAATACAATGACGAAATGTATCCACATTCCCCGGACTTCTTCGATTTATTCAACTCACCATTCCTCGTTTCCGTTGTAAACTGTTTCGCAACGCTAAACTATTATTCTTCAGAAGGGAAAAAACAACAAACTACGGTATACTAAGCCATCTGTACTGTCCTCAAACATTTATCCGTATCCGTTAGAGAGTCGGACAACAATGGTAAATAGTTGTGGACAGTAGTCGAATACCCACTGTCTGGAGTTTCTCAGTCGGGTATCTCGGGTATCCGTACCTCGCGAGTACAGTCGGTGATACTCGTTGCAAGTATATACGTCGTTTGCGTCCTACTATCGGTAGTCCGGTGAGAGAAGGAGAGCGGTGGATACAACTGGCAATACTGCGGTATTCTGGGTACCATCAGTGACCAGCGTCACCAACACAGAGGTGCAAGTTCGCGAACAGTATATCTGTCGCGAGGCGCGTCGTGTGATAAAGGGTTCAACCGGTGTGTCTGCATATCCTGGGGTTTGGTGGTCCTGCCGTTTCCATACAGCTAGCAGCCTCCCTGCCTGCCGGTTCTGTTTCTGCAACGGTGTGCCTCTGTTCCTAGTTATACCCGAGGTCCACCTAATTTATGGCTCAACGGCAAAATATTGTTCCCACCGCAGAGATTAGTATAGCACGGAATGGGGGTTCTACGTACCCCGGCACATCCAACGGTAACCTCACTGTCGTTGACCCATACATCCATCCCTCATCCCCATTCCCCACTGGCATCATCCACGTTTATTCTTTGGCCAAACCCCAACGAGCAAAATCCCCTCGCTACTCGCTTCCCAACTCCTCATCCCCTGGTTCACTCTGCTAACTCTCCCTTCAAGCCCCCTCTGCACTCTTTCACCCTCCGCCGGACAGACAGGGTGAAACATGACCAGCGTGTGGGCACGCGAGGATACTGACAAAAAAAAACGCGTCCTGGTCCCGTGAAAAAACAAAAAGCAAACACGAGGGAAACGCCTGGAACGAAGAGACGGGAAAGTGTGAGACAGGGCTAGAGGGGGATTCAGGGGATTTCCCTGAACAAAAAGCCAGAAGAGTAACAAACCCTGCGTGCAGACGGAAGAGTGCGTTGAACCCAAGCCAATTAGGTCCACAATGCAGACTGGGGATCACACAATGTTTGTTTATTTCGTATATCATGGTTTATCCAACCTCAACCCACTTTCGGCAGTTTCCTCTTTCGGCTCCGGTACCGATAGCTCTGCGATACCAACATTGCGATATCTCTCTACGTAATCGGGGCATCATTCGTTATTTTGGTGAAACGAAAATGTCGGTATGCGGTTCTCTATTCGACACTGGGGGTCGAATTGGACGAGTTGCGTAGGTCAATACATGCCCCAGTGGTACTATAATAATGATAACGGTTCGAAACACTTCCGCGTTTTATTAGCCCCTGCGGTTGAAAAGTTTTTCCAGAACGACAATATAAATGGAACGGATGGTTTGGATAGATATTTTTTTGAGTAATACACGAAAAAGAGACACCGTCTGTTTTGTTTTTTTACTCGAATTTCTACGGTTAGCGTGAACTGCGCGCAATGTTTGCATTGTGCATGAAGATAATTATATCGACTATGAGGTTTTGGGTGGTTTAATGCTATTTTTGTGGTATTGTTTGCCGCGAACGTTAATGCGTGGATCGGGCCTGTAGCAGGACAGTGTAAAGGCGAAAGGGATGGGAAGAGTTTATTATAGCAACCAAAACCCCCCTTTTACTCACCCTCCGCGAGGTCGAACATTATAGTCAGAGTCGCGTGTGTATTAACAACGAAACTCGGCACCCCGAGAATGAAACAGTGGCAACTCTTGAGAGCGGACGTTGAGAGTTGTTGCGTTATACAAGGTATAATTTACCGGGTCGCGCAATGCCATGCTATACATATTCGTTTAGCTAATGGAAAACAAGTGCATGTTGGAGAGCCCGAGCTGTGCCAGCTGCTCGTGGCTGTGTTCTGAAACCGCCCCACCAAAAAGCCCAAGGCGCTCTGTCCCCGGTGTACGTACAAACATCCGTCAACATAATTTTCATCCAGTGATGTCAACACAAACAACAAAAATAACCGCAAAAGCTAAAAAATAAATAAATGTATATTCATCAATGAGGTCGGGAATGTTTTGTGGGGTGACACTGCTTTGTAGTCGCAACGGTGAAAAAATAAAACGGTGTTCCTTAAATTCGCGTAAAAAACTGGAGAAAAAAATGATGATTCAGAACTTTCGAAATTCTAAATTTGAATAATTAAGAAAAAAACATGGAAATAGAGTCCAAGCTCCGTATTCTTAACTCCCCTTAACTTAAGCCATCCTTTATTTTAACTCGTTACCATGACAACGAGTTCCCTTAACTGTATTTCCCCTGAGACCGTTTGCCCCACTCCAAGGGGAGCCTATTTCGTAAAATGTGAACTGCGCACGCGCAGCAGGTACGAGGTGGCTTCGTACCTACGGACGCGTATACCCCTCGTTACCCTTATTCGCAGCAACTGACCGGAAGTAGGGACGATAGGCGAAATACAGAAAAGGGAACGGGTCCGGTCTCGTCGAGTTAAGAATGCGGAGCTTGGACTGTACAGCACAAACCCCTCTTTTCTTAACTCGACGCAACCGGGTGCATTCGCTATTCTGTATTTCCCCAACAGACCCCACTTCCGGTCAATTGCTGTCGGTAGGGATAAAGAGGGGTGGGCGCGTCCGTAGATACAAAGTCACGGCGTGGGTCTGCGCATGCGCAGCGCTCATAGTGAGGCGAGCGGACTCAGGGGAAATACAGTTAAGCGAAATCGTTGCCATGGTAACGAGTTAAAATAAGAGGGCGATTGAGTTAAGTGAAGTTAAGAAAAGAGGGGTTCCACTGTAATGAAATTTGATGCAAATTAATTTCTGGTCATTAGAAAAATTTACTTAAAAAACAAACTTCTAGACAACTTTTATTGGTTTTAGCATTCGTGTTTTTGATCATTCAAAGAAAAATGATTAATTGATTAAAATTGATTCAGCGTAAAGTGGTGTCCAAAAAGTCGCTTCCACCAAATTACCCTTAAGATTAATTAATTTATTCATTACGATAATGTAAAAGATCGAAACATCAAGGTTCAAATTTATTGCGCAGCGTGCAAACGTGTCAAAAAGTCTAAGCCGCACCCCGCCCTTGGCACTCGAGAATCATGATCCCGTCAATATGTCGCGTCCCCTTTGAATATCCAACAGGTTTCATAGGAAAAAACACATTCAAGTACTCTCGCGAGCTATGATATTCTTTATAAGGAGTAAACCTCGGGGAGTTCGCTGATGCCCTGGGGGCGCGAAAGAGCGAGGCATCCATCGAGGGCGTTGCGTAACGACCCTCGAGCACCCGGCCCATTAGGACACCATCATCCCCTATCAAGCGTGTCGTCCCGAGCCCAGCACTACAACACCACTCACGTTTCCATTGGAAGCGCGAGCTCTCGTGCACTCTCTTGCTACCAAACCCTGTTTGATCCCAAGAGAGGATCTCGTTTTTCCAAGATACTTTAATATATATATATATATATATATATATATATATATATATATATATATATATATATATATATATATATATATATATATATATACCGAAGCGTCAGTCTATTACCCTTATACGTTTTCAATAAATTGGAAACTTCCAAATGAAATAAAAAAAAGAAGGAAGGAAACCAATATAAAAAGCCCTCGCAGTTTTCCATTTATATTCAATGAATATCGGAGCAAAACAAATTGATGAAGCATTAAGCGCTCTCTAGCCTTTCATTCGATTGAACAATTGATCCAGTAAATTGGATTTGTAAAAAAAGATGAGACAATTGGTTGCGAGGTTCTCCATCCTCTGTATGTGGGTTATGTATGTACATCGGTAGAACATACGCGGCTTGGAAGGACGGCTTGATGATTACAGACAGCAGGAAGGTGGTAGGTAGTGGAATTCGCGAGAACGGGAGGGACCAACGAGGAAAGCCAGTGGTCACAACCGCTGGTACGACCGGTCGAGTTGACCGCGATGTACTACAATGTCGAGAGGGGGTTAGAGAAGAGGAGGTGTGCGACGAACGGTGAACAGGGAGATGAGAGGAGGATGCTGGTTACGTTCTGCAGGAGATAACGCCGAGTATGGCGTAGTAGACGACGATACCCACGGGAACTCTCTCCGCGGGCATGCCAATAGCGCGCTCCAGAGATAGTACCGACGACCCAACGATCCCCGCTATGCGTGGCAATCCGGTTCAACCATCTCCGAACGCGAAATGCTCCTCCTCGCGCGCACTCACGGCCTCATGGATATTCCAGGTGGACGCTTCGCGTATAGTTTGTAGGTTGTAGGTAGTAGGTTAATACCGAGAGGTTGGTGGAAGTGGATGCGAGGAGGGAAACGAGGCAGAGGCTATATCCCCTGCAGAGGCTTGCCACAGGAACTCTGACCGCTTTCTCTGTATTCTACGAGCAACTCGCTCGATTGCATATCATCTATAGTTAGGTAACCATGGAACAGCAGCGTGGCTATGGGATGAAAGCCCACTATTGTTGAAGGTACGAGAGCCATCGGTTTTCCACAATCCATTGTTGATTTACATATTTTTGTGGTTTGTTTCGTCGTTTGTAAACGGATTGTATGTTTAAAAAAAAATGAAAATAAAAAAAAATGTCCCGATTTGAGAATGGTGAACTGAATTTTAAAAAAGAACCTATAAAATGAAGTGATTTTGAAATGGAAAAAATACCATTTTATATGGTCATAATATCTTATAGTCATCATTATTATTGATAATTGATAATTATAAAAATCCGTCCATTATTGTTATCACAGTCGGAAGTCGTTTTTAATCGTTTCAGAGAAGATTCTGCAGGAAGAAAATGTTACCCTGAATCGGCAAGAGACAGCGAAACGCATAACTCCCGTCTTTTTTGCCATAGTGAGCAGTTAGGGGATACAAATCAAATGCCTTCGTACAAAGCGTACCGCGACTGTACAATTTATTTACACTTTATCTTGGAAATGGTACCCAGGATTCTCGTAAGACATCTCCAAATAAATTTACAAATTTATTTGTTTTTTTTTTTTTTTTTTTCATTTTCAATCGTTTGAACTAACAAACCCTACGAAACTTCCATGACATCATTGAACACATATTCACTTATTCCTATCTTTGGTTCGGAATTTATTAGCTTTTTTCCATTTTTTTTTTTTACCTTTTCATCCAAAACAGCACATAGTTTTTCACTTTGAAAAAAGTGTTTCATATACCGACCCGATTCGATAACCTTAAGGCCAAAGTATACACGGTGAATGTAATGAGATTTTTTCGATCTCGCGTTACACCACCAGTTGGTAGCCGAGTTTGTCGATAGCGGTTTCTCCCATCGACGATTGGTTGGTCTTGTGGTCGATATACACTTTGGACTGAGGGCGCGGTAAAGGGAAAGGCTGAAAATGAACGCAAGCCGCAAAGGGAGCCTTAACCGTATCGCCGCGAAGTGTGGCACCGTTTGTATGTGGAATCTAGAGAAGCCCTCTCTCGTCTAGCTGGTCTTGACGACAATTGTCCCGCGGCTGTAATGCCGGTGTTGGAAACGAACGGGAACGAGATCTTTCCGTTCAGGTGCAAGGTATCTCCGTCGGCGAGATGGAATCGTCGGAGCAGTAGACGAAAAGGGGAGGAAAAAAAAAAACCGAGTGGTGGATTTTTCCTGTAAGTATACCTATAGCGAACGCATCGTAGGTAGGTGTACAGCGCACGATACGGATAGTCTAGCAACTGAGGGGATATAGTAACTACAGATATACATAGAATGAGGATGGCAGGTTGACGTATTGAAGAAACGAGAGGGGAACAGGATTCGAATTTACGAGGATCGCTCAATAAAATCCCTCGCGTATCCTTCTTTATTGCCAGCATCGTCGTACCTCTCTTCGCCCGATATCGAGTCGGATTCGACCGACGAAAGTCCCCGACAGATACGATATACGGATTTCGATCAAAGGTTTTTCTATTCCAAATTTTCTTATCGTAGGATCATCCAAATCATATTTCTATCGAATATCATTATTGTAGAAAAAAAAATCCAATCTTCTTTACCCAACATTTCGATCTTTTAAACAGTTGTAAACTATCGCTGCACACAACTCTTTTATTCGTAGAAATAAAACAGAGTCTTCGATAAACTGAGTTAAATTTTTCTGCGGGGTCTGTGGTGCGGACTGAACTTCAATTTTCTTCCGTTCAATACGTTCAACCAATAGCCCATACATACGCGAATTTACACTCGTAATACCAATTCGCAAGGGAATTTTGCACTCGAGTCAGGTGCGTGTTCGGAGCAATGAATAACGAATTTGTTCGCGGACTAGAGTAATCGCTCGTCGATCTATACGAAATTTCTCTCGACTCGGCGAATCACTCGTATTCTCTCGCCGCGCAGTTTCCAAAGGTCTCTTTCATAGGAAAATCTGTAACAGCCTATACCTTGGCCTCGTCTGGAGCGTTGCGAAAGTCCAATTTCCGCTTGGGAAACCTCCGTGGCAACACGATCGACTTTGGTCTTCGCGGTGTAAATAATCTATAATATACGTACAAGAAACGATGAAACGTGTGTACGTGTATGCAACCAACACACGTATCTTCCAGAGACCCAAGAGTACAAGTACGTTGTAGAACGTTCAGATTCTCTGGTATACTTGGTGGGTGTATGAGTTACGCGTTCACGAGAGTTCGGGGCTGGGATACGAGAGCATAAATCACTAGCGTCTAATTTCCCAAGGATGGCGTACGCCGGTGGGCGGTCCACGAACGTTAGGCTCTATAGTAACATGGTAATGAATATAGCTATACCAAAGGTACACGTAATTCTACCGGATACCTGGAGAAGAGAAAAGGGGCATGGAGAACTACCTAGTAGCCACCTTCTCGGTGTTTCACCCCCTCCCCCCGTGTACCATCGTTGGGGATATGGTCACGCGAACTAACTTTACTGTCCTAGTGGTTCAAGTTAGTGGGAGAAGGACGAACACGAGAGCCCGAGATACTAACTATGCACCATGGAATTCCTTGTGGATTAACCTATTCGGATGCAATTGCAGGTCAGGTCTAACCTGACCGCCGAATAAGAGATGGGGAGTATACGGTTAGAGATTGAGGGAACGGGGTTTCCAAAGGATTGCTTGGAGTTCCTGAGATCTTGCAATCTACGGGCACTTGCCAGCGATAGCGGCACTGTGATCAGTAGATGAGATGATTGTCTACGTTTGAGGGTCTACTTGTAGGTGGAACAAGGTAGAGAGAAGAAAGGGTGATTAGATGAAGCAGCGTCTAACGTGGAGGATATCTAGGGGAGGAATAGCCATTGTTTCCATGATGGAAGATTGTAAGAGTCGGGATTTCAACATACTCTTCATAGAGGTTATTTTGTTTCATATCTCAAGAGATAATAATCAAGAGATGATAAAACATCTATGATAATTACTGAGTCATACTAATATGGAGAAATGCAATAGCGTCTCAGCGCCAAGCAGTTCATGGACAAAATACGACAAGACAAAAGTTCATCCACGTTTTACAGACATTTGAACATTTTCTTTCTCTCGGGCTATTCTTGCTATTTCTTTTGAGAATCAATTTTCAACATGTTCATTTGTCAATGCACCTTTAAACCTCTAATAGACCTCTGTTCTCGTAATACTGTCGTCGGCCGATTAATCCTTGGATTATAACAAGTCACCTTCGGCCCCCATGATGTCTTGGCAAATAATGCCCTGACAATGCTTAGGATAACACAGTGTAGTAGACATTTGCACCAAGTAGCGCCATTGTTGGGATCTAAGAGGATACATCAAAGACTAAGAGCATTCCGATGTTCAGCTATGACTCCTTTAGACAGTTCGTGAGCTCTCTTCATTGTGCGCATTATCCAATAATATCTATGTCCACGGGCGCCCACAGGTGTTCTGGAGTTGTACGCTGAGAAGCTGACGGTTTCAGATTCATTAGGGTTCAAGATTCAGGAATATGAAGAGAAGAGAAGATGTAGAAGATGTAGAGAAGATGAAGTGGCTAACAATCAGCTAAAAATCTATAAGATATGCATTCATACCGCTTGAACTCGACACATCTATTCATTATGCTGTAATCAGTTAAGTAGATATTCACGATCAGTCCATAGAGAAGCGCCCAACGAGATAGAAATCAAACCCAAAAGTTTCGCCCTGACGTAACCAGTAACATAATATTCACGGATGCGTTGCATAACGCAAAGTTCATCCCCTGTTGGCAGTTGCACGCATCTCCGTACTCGCTACGTTCGTTCGTTCATTCTCGTTCGTTCTGCTTGTAGGTTCACACTTCCGCATTCTACGCTCCAGAGAAGAATTTGAATTTCATTTTCTATCCAAACGCTTTCACAGCTTTTGACTACTACCTTTTCCACACATAACTATTTTATATACTAACAGAATTGCACAAGCTTCGCACAACCTTTCGCTTCTCGACAGCGCATTTTTCATGGAATTTTTCCATCCCTCTGTTCCGATATTTTTTACTCGCTAAAGCGAATGTATGTCCGCAGAAAAAAAAATGTAAAAAAACAGAACTTCTGGATTACGCAACGTATTAAGCAACCAATCCTCTCGATGATCATTAAAATTGTGGAAAACTGGGGTTCGATTTTCTCAGCGAATTCATATACTCAGAAAATTAATAAAATTTTAATTTAGAAGAGAGACCGATTGAACTGCCCGTTTGATAGGCAAAGCATTAGGTATCGCAAATTTGAAGCTAACGGCGTCTTGATCGGAGCTTATCATGGTCTCTGCATGGCGTGGTTGCGATGATTGCCCGAAAGGAGTCGGTTGGAACGAAATAAGAGGAAAATAAATGGGAAACGGAAGAGATATCCTCTCGTCCGTATATAGTTGGTCGTGACCCGAGAGAAGCAGATATTCACCAAACCGATGCTCGTTTCTGCCTTCAACTTTACCTTACATCTCCGTACTGGCTATAGCTTTTCCTATATTTCAAAGTGCCCGCGAGTATGAAGCTCTGTGTACCTATGTAGAGCCCATGTACCAAGCCGAGAGAAAGAGAGAGCCGCGAGACGGGGGTTGGCAGAGTGAAAAGGGACTTTCCGTGATTTAGCCGGGTTTCGTGTTCGCGCAAAGCAATGATACACAGCTGTATTATCCTCGGTAGCTGAGAACTTGCCCGCGAGGAGAAGAAGCGAGACAGTCGGAGAGAGCTACGGATGAGATGAACGCTAGGAGAGAAAGGTTGAGCTTTCCAAGCTCTCAGTCTGCACTATATATACCTGGCTGGCAGATGCGAAGGTGGGATTCGGATGGGTGAGCGTGCGGAAACTTTTATGATACATCGTGGAGCCCGGACGGTAATTAAAACTGGCGCTCGAACGTGAGTTGAGTAACGGATGATGATGGGGATAATAACAATAACCCCTGAGTCCGGGTCCGGGCATCCAGTCGCGTGCCAAGGCGATAATGAAGATAAGGGAAGACTCATGTGCCTTGTATTTCGTATATCTATGGTTCCATTCCCCTTTGCCCCTCTTCCGCATTGTCCCTGGAACTGCGCCACTGCTCTTCCAAATCAAAATTGATTGTTCGAATAAAACTATCAACTTGTATCCGCAATGGGAATTGATGTATGTGAATTTAAAAACAGTCGTGAAAATAACTGAATGGATAATAAAAGAATAATAGCGTTCGAATATATCGCTGAAAAATGAAGGTGAACTATTAGACTTAATGGTTCGTAATGGCACCAGGAATTTGATCATAAAAAGCTTCCATCTTCGAGTAATTAACAGATGAAACGCAGAGGAGGTTAAAGACGAGAAAAATATAAAAATTAACCTTTGCTGTATCAGAATCTCCTCTGGCGGCTACCGGAAGTTTAGCAATCTATAAACTCGAACTATTCAGATGAAAGTATAAGTGTTTTTTTTTTTATTTGTATGGCCATTGTGTTTCCAACTCACATTGGCTCCTCTCGTCCAGTAAAATCTTAGCGAACATAAAGCGAAACGCCTATGCAAATAACAACTATTTATGTACCCATTCAACGTCGATTTACAGGGATAATGGTAGGTAATGTCGATAGAGAACAGGAATCGGAGTCAGGTTTGTAGGCTGTACGATCTCGCAGTTCAATCTACTGTACCCAGCTGCTACCTAATTGTGATATAGTAATACCACATGGATATATCTGTATATACGCTTTCGCACGGCTCTGCTTTACGTCCCATCCTTTGCGATACCATTCGCGAAGCTTATTAAGCTCCGAACTGGCAAATGAAGCAGAAACTCGAGCTTTGGAGGGAGAGTACGGTGTGTTCCTCCGCCTGCATGCAAGGAGGGTGAATAGTAAGGGGGGATAAAGGCTGTGGCGTCGTCGCGACTTCGAACTCGACAGAGCAGCTTCGTCTTCGTCGCTTCAAGTTCCATTTGAACTCCGCAGGGGTTCACGAACGAGACGCCTTCCTCTCCCTCCTCCTTCAACATCCCCTACAGGAAGTCTTGGACGAACTCTTCCTTCAACTCCTTTCACCTCGTCATAGCATCACTTCCGTACCTCATCCTTCTCATCTCTCCATTCTCCATCCTCGTTTCTTCCCTCCATCCCTCTCCCTTCCTCACCCCCGCCGCGTGGAATCTGCGCGTCTCCTCCACCGACGAAATGATTATTAGGGCGAACCCGGCTCATTATCCTGTGCGAGGGGCATATAACTATTTCAGGAACTTCAAATATTAGCTCGGAACTCGAAAGGGAGAGTGGAGGAGGGGGGATGGAGATTGAGAGTAGTGGAGGGGGCATCTGTGCTGAAAGTTCGCAACCGGAGGTGATGATGATGGCGCTGTGCAAAGGGACCTCGGGGGAGGTAATGGTAAAGTACCGAAGCTCCGGAGGAAGTGGTACACACTGCTTCCACGCGGAGGGAGACTTCCGCTGCGTAGACACGTCCGCCTCATCCTCTCCTTCATTTCGATGTATTCAACTATTCTCGTCAACAAATTTCGTCTACACACAGTTGAATCTCAACCAACGATGAAAAGACGCGGGAGCGCTTGTATTCTCGACAGTGGTGTTCGATTGCCTAGACGCTCCTTGGAGCATCGCGAGACTTGATTTTCCAATACGGCGAGAGAAGTATCCCCAATGGCTTTTGGAACTTGTCTGGCAGCTTGTAGGAACGTTGTACGAAGCTAAAAGATAATCCAACAAACCTCAATGCTGCGAAAACGCAGTGGATATATACACGAACTTCGCAGATAGAAATTTCTTGTTGAAGAATAGGTATTTTCCTTCAAATTTTCCCACAGCGGAGCTTAGAAAGTTTTCGCTTATCGCGTTGACGTATGCTATACTGTATTCTACAGTCACACGCCCAACGTATTGAAAATAGAATTTTCAAAAAAATTTGGAAAAAAATAAGCAAGTCATATTTACGTCTCGAAGAAACTTTGACTTTCATAGATTTTTTTTTGCGTTCATATAGTTAAGTTATGCGTAAAACCCCCAAAAACACCCCGCAAAAAAATCAATGAAAGTCAAAGTTTCTTCGAGACGTAAATATGACTCGCCAATTTTTTTCCAAAATTTTTTGAAATTTCTACATTCGATACTTAGCAGTTGATTTTTGCGTAAATTGTAAAGCATAAAGTTGCAAAAATATCTTTGAA
Organism: Buathra laborator; assembly: GCA_934046635.1. Classification (NCBI taxonomy): domain Eukaryota; kingdom Metazoa; phylum Arthropoda; class Insecta; order Hymenoptera; family Ichneumonidae; genus Buathra; species Buathra laborator. The sequence goes on from OW203902.1 coordinate 8,480,426, forward strand.
GGGTAAACTTATGATCGTCAATTTTTTTGCAATTTTTCCGCTACCCGTCCCTGTAGTTCGCAGTCTTTTTTTGTCACATTTATCATTATTATTAAGATGCATATCTCGTGAACTTTACTGAATATTGCCATCTGACTGCTGGCAGTCTGCCATCAGTTATTCCCATGAGGGGAACGTCGCGAGATAGACCGATCGCTGTGCTCCAGGGTCGAGAAGGGTTCCGGGGCGGGGGAAAAGGAAGAGGAAGGTTTCTTGATCCAGGAACACCGCAAACATACCGGCGCAATAGTGGTAAACCCTTCGGCTACCACTTTGATAAATCCTCACCGGGAAGTTTCGATAGAGCAAACTGCGCGAGTGCGAATACGTATTTGGTATATGTAACGGAGATGTGAACGTTCTCTCGCGCGAACGGGTCAGAGAAACTTCGAGCCTAAAGCTGCGGATTATCGGGACTGGATTCGACCCAAGGGAATATGCCGAGAGTTCGTCGCGGTCGTCGGCCTCATAGTTCCCGTTGTCGCGTACTGACAATCCGCATCTACCGAACCGAAATTTATCTGTTCCCCTCGAGACTTTGTACCGATTTTTTTTTTTTTTTTCTTCAAATCAATTACGATCTCTCAAGGTGGGGGTACTTGAAAATCAAATTTCCAACCCCTCACTTTCAGAGTTCTGAAGGGCATTCCGAAAAACAATTAAATTTTTTGCCTAATAAAAAAAAACCTAAAGTTGGGAAATACGAAATACGAAAATGTACTTTTTCGTCATGCAAAAATAATAAAAAAATTATTATATTATTATATTATTAATTATAATTACAAAAATAATTAAAAAATTATTTTAGACTATACTTGATTGCAGTTTCTGTACAAAAAACACATGACGAAGGCGGGTCTATACACATTTCGCGAATAAAATACTGTTTTTTTTTCTTCGTATTTAACAAATGAGTTTAAAAAAAAGTTAAGCCACTAACAATTAAGTTCCACGAAAAAAAAAAAAAAGTTTTCGTATATACGAATAGTAACCAGAATCGCGAATAGTATTAAGAGTCAAAAGCCCAGAATTGTCGAGGCATAGAGCACAGAGAAGTGAGGCACGGAGATTTTCACTTTGAGAAACAATCTCGTTAATTATTGTCAAGCCCGCGGGAGATTAATGCGCCCCGATGCGTCGAGAGATGGTAAATCCGCGCGTTGAATCTTTGAGCTGTGGGCGGTAACAAACGATGAAGAGAGAAATCGTACGTGGATAGAGGTATGGCTTGCTTGGTTGTGGTATGAGAGATACGACGACGAAAATTTCTCATTCCAACGTTAGAACCGCCTATTCTACCGAGCTTCTCGGCTATACTACAGCTTTCGGTTATACAACCTTCGCGCGAACGAGAGAACGCGCGTGCAGAAGCCATTGTTCCGACCTTATTAACGGCCATTCCCTAAACTAATTAACGCCGCGGTAGTAACAGGGCTGTGTCAGCCGCTCGGTTAAGCCGGAGCAGCATCTCTATCTCCTGCTTACCACGTCTCTCTCCCGCTTTCCCGCCCTCATCACTATGTCTCTCTCTCTCTCTATGGCTTTAACCAAACGCTTGCAGTGCACTTCACTGAAGCCCTCTCTCAATCCGTTTCTCTCTCTCTCGAACTTCAATCTCTTTGTCTTTACGCGCTGAGAGAGCTATGAACTCGATCTTTCTCTCACACCGCAGCTGGTACTCCTCGAAACATACTCGGCGCACCAGCCTAGGAATTGAATTGTATTATCAGTTCTAACACGACTATATAAGTTTACTCGTCGGCGCCATGGCATTCACTTGTGTTTGTACGACCGACTAGAAACAGCAGACCTCAAAGTTTGCCATCTCCTCAACAAAACCATAGCTTTTCGAAACTGAATTCCACTCTTAAAATACAGTAAAAGTAAGAAAAAAATTATAATTTCATTGCCCTTAAGGGGGCTGAGTCACCTGAAAAGTAGAATGTTCATTATTTTTTTTTCTGTCTGAAAAAAATTAAAAATTAAAATTCGATTGTATTTTCATAATCTATATATGATTAACTACCTTTTTTAATTTTTTTGACGTCCCCAAGTTTGTCGAAGCGATCAATTTTGACCTTTTATGGCTCATTTTCTTCACTGGAGTATTAATTATGGAACGAGTGCAGGCATTTTTTTTTTAAGGTCCCCCGATGGAGCTATCGATAAAAATGTGGAAAAAATGTCTTTTTCACATGACTGCGATCCTCTTTTTCCACATTTTTCCAAAATAATGAACATTCTACTTTTCTGGTGCCTCAGCCCCCTTAACGATGTTAAGTTGATTGAAACTCGATATTTCGAAACAATTCGAAAGAAAAGACTTTTACAAAATCATTTTTAAAAAAATGAAGGGTTTTTCCTGCGTATTGCGCCACCTTTCGTCTGTTGATGAAAGACGGGGCGCTTCATTACGCGGAGTGAACTCGAAGTTTTGGCAAATTGAGGCGTCTTGATGGGAGGCAACAGCGATGTGACGGAAGCGTGAGAGGATCTTCGTTGGTGCGCAATTCGGAGTTTACTCCCTGTTACTTGGCTATCCGTGTTTGGCTCCGGTGTCTCTCACACGAGTTTATAGATTCGTATAGCTGTATAGATTAGCATAGCGGAGTACACGGTATTATACATTCCCTTGAGTACAGCAGTTATATACGATCCGGAGAACGTTATAGCGGGAGACGCAACGGTGTTTGTCTTTCAACAGACGTCAGGATACCGTTATATAACGTCAGATACCGTCATCCCTCGCCGACGGCTTCAGGATATTACCTGACTGTAGTAGGTATACGCATACATGTTTGTATTGTTGTACTACCGGCGTGCGTACTATCCTCGATGGGATGCTTGTCATTGACGACGCGTGACAACGACGTCAATTCATGTAATAACGTATAGAGCCAATATTGTGGGAGAGAATGGAGATGCATGGAGTAGGAGTTGTGAACTTATATAAGTCGCTGATATAAAACGAATTATTATTATTATTTAAAAATTCTCGATGTATTGAACAAATTACACCACTATATTTAATAAAAGTCTTCATCATTAAGTAATAGTTTAAAGGCTTTTAAAGGTGATTTTTGTCATTGATTGGTGTCTCGTATCTCAAATTTTAATGCCATTTGAAGAGGGAAATCCTGACGATGGGAGATAATAAAATGAATTTGTTAGACTGAAAGATATTGAAGGTCTCAAAGAAATTTCGAAATGGCAAAGAAAAAAGTTTTTTTAAAAGTTTTTTCGTCGTCAACCCTCTTCAGTGGAAACAGTGCATCGACAATAAAAATAATGGAATGAGTTACTCAAGTTAATAACAATGACGAGTCATTGATAAACGCGATTTAAAAAAAAGATTGATTGCTTCAAAGATTTTTTTAAAAATCATATTATTACTTTCCATAGTTTTTGAGAAAAAAAAAATCATACATGTGACTCAATTTTTTAATTGCCAGACACATGTCGGTTACATCGTATATTTGTCGTCACGGACACAACCTTTAGATACAGAAGACAGAGACAGATTGTTATTAAGAGAGGTTATTGTTTCTCTGAGATTAATCTCAGAAAAACAATAAGTTCGCAAAACAAATAAGTTCCAGAACCGTGTATTTTCAGGCCTCGTCTGCCCCGAACGTACCGCAGTATTTCAATTTCTCAAATGTATTCATTGACAAACGTACGTCATGAACACCCAAACGCCCTTTTCATGAGATTCTCCGAGTTTCCTCACCCATTATTCATTACCTCAGACTCACTTTGTTCGAAATATAACTACTATCAGAAGCATCGAACAGCTTTGTTAGACTCTCACGCGCGCAGAACGCTCTAAAGCCGATTACGTCGCGAACAGACGCGTATATGCCTTTATATATACGATGCGATTGCAAGTTTCACGAGAGCTACTTCTCCGACTTTACTTAATGGAAATACCTTCCCATTCTATGGGTCTATTCCTCCACTCGAAATATACACCGTTTTTCATCGTAATCAAGAGATCCATAAAAGTACCTTTTTTTAACTAATGCGCAGAATGTCCCGCGTTTCGTGCCTGCAAAGCGTTCGCGAAGTAGCGTATTGTAGTAAGGCGTGAAATAATATTCTTGCGCATGCGCAGATCCCCAAATTCCTTCATTATTTCACGTATTCCTTTATTATTTCACACTTTTCCCCTCTTTTGACACTCGAACTAACTTTGAGGTTAGGGTTTCGCTCGCGCTTTACAGGCACGAAACACGGGATATACTGTTCATTCGTTAAAAAAAGAAGTATGTGATACTTATACGAAAAAGCGGACATCCCACGGCGGTTAGGAAGCAAGCTGCACTCGCCTTCTGTTGCGCTACAAACAACACTCGGCTTCGCCATGCTTCGCGTTTCGTGCCTGCAAAGCGTTCGCAAAGTAGCGTATTGTAGTAAGGCGTGAAATAATATTCTTGCGCATGCGCAGATCCTCAAATTCCTTCATTATTTCACGCATTCCTTTATTATTTCACACTTTTCCGCTCTTTTGAGACTCGAACTAACTTTGAGGTTAGGTTTTCGCTCGCGCTTTACGGGCACGAAACACGGGACATACTGTTCATTCGTTAAAAAAAGAAGTATGCGATCCTTGTACGAAAAAACGGACATCCCACGGCGGTTAGGAAACAAGCTGCACTCCCCTTCTCCTGCGCTACAAGCTGTAGCGCTCGATTCAGCTCGTGCGCCGCTTCCTAACCTTCGCGGAATATCCGCTTTCCCGTACCAGTATTACAATCTACTATTGTTGGTAAACTCATTGTTAAGCTCAGGTAACTAAGTAGACAGACAAAAAAGTGGATTAAAATCAAGATTTTTTTTATTCTTGAAAACTAATGATATAGGAGCACCGGGGGTTTTTTTTTTTTTTTTTTAAGTCGAAAGCCGATGCTTTAAGGAGACTGACTCGGGACTGAGGGGATGAAGACGGCTTCGTCTTCAATAAAATAATGAATAATTATCAAGAAAGCAATAATAATTTAAAAAAAAATTAATATAATATAAAATAAAAAATAATAATAATTTTTAAAAATACAAAAATCATGCGAGACCCCAATTTCTATAAACATCTACTCACGAGTTTCCTATTTTTCCGCATTTCTGTGATAATACTTATCGCATATCTTTCGAATTAACTGACAGCAAAAATGTGGCGTTATTTTTGTCGCACCAACCTTAAAAAAAAAAGTTGGGACACCTAAGAATTGGGTGAAGATGCGTACCGCAACAGTTGATGTAAAAAACGAATCTCAGTGGCGTAATTCACTCTTTACGTCCCACAAGATTACTTTTGTCATCAAAATATGGGGGAAAAAAAAAGGTTAGCCATTACATTACGAATGTGATGTAAAACGAATTTACGCATCTAGTTTAAGCCCCATGACTTTAGATTAGATGATATTTGAATAAGATTTTCATGGTTCGCTCTCAGCGCTGCGAGGGCGAATGTTTTATCCTTACGATACATATACATATTTCGGTCTCCGGGACTATAACAAGGTCGTGAAAGTCGTCAGAGAATATAATAACCGAGGGGGTAGGAATACAATAATAACCCCCGGAGGGCAAAACACACTGAGTTGAATGCTTGACGGTGTGGGTGACGTGGAGAAATGTGAAAATGTTTTTCCCCGCAACGAAGTAGTAACACCGGGCAGAGAGCGCGGGATGCTGGGTTTCTGGTGGATTCTCTTGCGCGTGCTGATGGTAGCGACGTCAACGTAGTCGGTACAACGTTGTTGCCGGTCTCGAGGTTTCTACAGCATCCTCTCTCTCTCCTTCTCTTTCTAGACGGAGTTATTCTCCACCCCGGAATGACACTGTTTCATGGGGATGTAAACCCGCGCGACGTTTCTCTTGCCTTGCCGAAATAAATGGTGCTTCCGCCTTGAGGCCATTTGTTCTCCAACAAGGCGACCCCCGGAGGCACAGAGAGAATGCGCACGAAGAGTGAACAGGGATAAGACAGAGATGCGCGAAAAAGAGGAAAGAGACGAGTGGTGGAGGAGAGGGAAAAAAGAGAGAGGAAGTTACTTGGGGCCAACGGGAGAGACATCTCACTCTGTACTCGACTCGTCTGTCGCAAGTTGCGTTTACGAGTTGTAACTCTTAGCGCTCGCGTGTACGAAGGAAAGCAAAAGAGAGGGTGGAAAAGGGAGAAGAGTTTTTGAGACAGCAAATTTTTGCTTATTCTCTTTGGAGAAAGTTTGAAGCTCTCTGAAGGTAAAACAGATATCTACCGCAAAAAAAAAATGGTAACATTGAGAATTCTTCGATATTTGTGCGAAAAAAGAAACTCGCAACATACAGAGGAGACGAAAATAATCAATGCGAACAAACACAATTATAAATTCGATTGAGACGAGGAAAAAATTTGCATGCGAGACAAACGACAACAAAAACATAAAAAAATAGGGGAGCCGTATGCAAAATTAAATTCGATCTTTTTTCATCCCTCAATCCAATCATCAAAGAAAAATTCCAAAGGTCATAATACATTTAGAAATCGTCTGATAAAAATTAACAGCAAAAAATAAATTGATCCGAAATATTTTTAAAATTTGAACGACGAAATATCACGAAGAGGGAGAAGATGGGAAAACAGGGGAAGCAACAGGAACGTGTAACAAAATACTGGAAGCTTTCCTCTCGTTTCCCACGATTTTCCCGCTCAAGCACTTCGAAGCAAAACCACCGTAACATAGAGCCTCAGGTTGACCGTATATAGTAAGCCATACTGAGAGACCGGTAGTCCGGTACTTCTGCCGGAGGGGAAAGAGCACCAGAAACGAGGCAACGGCAACGATATCCCTCAGGAGTTTACGAGCGTGTGGACGGCAATCGTGTCCGAGAAATCGAATCGATGCCATCTCGCTTCGCTCGGATCAATTCCGCGAGGAGCAGCGTAAAATGTTCAATCGCCAGGGAATCGTTGCCCGGCGTATATGGATACTATACTGTAGACGAAAGAAAAAAATAGCAATACACCAGCTGTATATTCGTTGTTTGTACCTCTTTTTTTTTACGATGACAGTCAATTCGCTATCGTTGATATAATCGCACTAAAAATATCTTTTCGACGATCGACAATTCGATATCTCTTGTTTTCGCACGGGAAAAGCTTTTTTATCATGACGTTTTTTTTTTATTTCGTTGTATCGGAACCAAATTGCTTCAACGTTTAGTGCGAACTTTGACCCTTCAAAGCGCACAGAGTTTAGTACCTATATGTATGTCTCTTTAAAGTCACAAACAAAATACTATGGTGAAAACATTTGAAATAAAAAATTCTTGAACACACGTATAAATTGAGCCGTTCGAAAGTTACAGTACTTCTAACAAATGTCAGAGCCGTGGTACTGTACTTTCGAGAACCGTTGAAAATTTTACCTTTTTTCCCCATCCTGCCGATAAATTTTATTTTATCTTATTAACTATGAAAAAAAAAAAAATTATACTTAATTATACCTGAAGATAACCCTTTCCACAAAAAAGCGTTAAATTCGATCCGAAAAAATTCTTCGATAAAATTTTCTATAAGATAAAATTTTATTGTATCTTACTAACTCCGAAAAAAAAAAAAAAAATAGAAAATTGTACTTAATTATACCTGACGATAACCCTTTCCACAAAAAAGCGTTAAATTCGATCTGAAAAAATTCTTCGATAAAATTTTAAATAAGATAAAATTTTATTTTATTATACTAACTCCGAAAAAAAAAAAAAAAAAAAATTGTACTTAATTATAACTGACGATAACCCTTTCCACAAAAAAGCGTGAAATTCGATCCGAAAAAATTCTTCGCGCAAAACCAATTGCGAAATTTTCTCTATAGTCAAAACAGCGATAACTCGATGTATAGTTAAATTCCCATTGATCGGATAGAGAATTCGTGATATGATTGACCCGCGAGTACATCGAGAGACATGTGAGGCTACAATAAGCACGTTGAGGCAATGTCTGCATCGTAGGCAAAACGAACCTCGGCGCTTATAGCTCTCATAACGCGTCCAAAATACACATCGTTTCGCTCGGAGTGTCCGATGGATTATAACAGGCGGACGATAAATTATATGGGTGTTTCCGGTGACCGGCGAGGCGGAGGGGGGGGGGATTCGACGTCACTACAACTCCGACGTGTTTTCAACGAGCGAAAATGTTGCGCTCCATGCTATTACACTGCATTGCTATATATATGCTCCATACATGTATTTCATGTATTTTATGTACATATATACATATATAGATGATGTATATGCTTAAGTTATAGTATATAGTATGGACGTTATACCGCGTTAACGTAGCGTCGCATAATTCAATTTCGCACCGCGGCGACCCTCACCCCACCTATCTACCAGGTCGTTCGTTCTGCACGTTGACCGCACGTATGTTGTATCTCTACGTTGCTGCACTATCTGCACTCTGACATTCATGTTGCAACGCACCAATGATCAAGAACCCCACGAGTTTATGGTTAAAAACATTTTCTACCGACTCATTTCATAGGGTGAACTTCTATCGTATCAAACATTTACACCCCTCAATAGCCCATTTTTCCCCCAATTATAGACGAAATATCGAGTTTAATTCGCATTTCTTCCATTTCCCCTTTTTACCCCTTTTACAACTTTTTATTTTATTTTTTTTTAATTTAGTTGTAAATAGTTTTCAACTCATATTTGTAACTCAATTATATCGCTTCATCCCTCGAAATATAATATTCAATGTGTCTTTCAAACAGCACTTGATGCGCGTCTCATTCAAACTTCTCTTCTGCCCACTGCTATATCGTAGGTACTTCTCTGTTTCGAGTTTCTCATTAAGCGAGAGAGCGAGAAAGGGTGCAGTGGGGAAGGGGGTTTCGGCTCTTGTCACGGATCGGTGAATCTTTCGGAGAGAATTCTGATTAAGGAAACTTTCGTACCGTGAACGGTATGAACTACACTTGCTCTCTATATACGCCAGTCGCTGGCGTATAGTTATACGTATTATTATATTGTTACTATGTGAGTTAGCGAAATGATGGCGAGTTTCTCTCATCCCCTGCTTTAGCCCGAGGGCTGTTTTCACATTTCGCTCGTCTAACATCTTCTCATACGCGCATTATGCTGCAGACGGTTCTTTTCGGAGTTAAAACTATTTAGAAAATCTTTTTTTAACTACTTGACGCCGAGACGCTGCCGCGTTTCTTGATATTTCGTAATGTGAAATTAAAAAAAAAAAAAAAAAAAAAAAAAAAAAATGGCTTAGAAATTAACGATTCATTTTGAGAAAAAAAAAAAAAAAAACATCGCGATCAAGAAAAATACATGTTTCGAAGGGTTAAATTGAGGGAAAAGTCGAAGACTTTCTCGCAGCTCCTGTACGTCAGACAGAAAAATGGATAACATTATTCCACGGTGAAGCGATGTGTAACACATCATTGAAAATCCGTTCAAGCGAGTGTAATCGATAGACTGTCAATTGAGCGAAAGAAAGCTGAAACGCTTATACGCTCTCGAGTTTCGTACAGAAACAAATTTACGGAGCTTTTACCTTCTCCGGTATCGACACTGGTAGCGATCGACGTTGCGTAACAATTGAAATCGCGAAATAACAACGTTACAAAGTTGCGATCTCACCGAAGAGTCTCTCAGATCAAAGTAACTCTCCCCCCCGACTGACTAAGAGAAGATTTATTTTAGACTCGACAGGAGAGTCTGTCGAACTCAAGCCGTTTCGTGGGTATATGCGGAACATGCCTGTCTGATCTTCCACTTCGAAGGGCTTTGATTCCTCAAGTAACGCGAGAAACTTTCGTGGCAAAAGTCAAAAGCATTCGAAACGTCGGATGAACGCTTGAGCAACCGACACATCGGAAATTGAAAGATACGCAGTTTGATCGAAACGAGACGAACATTCGGAGATTTACGTATCGCTGTTTTTCTTTCGTAAAAAAAAAAAAAAAAAAAAAACAAAAAAGTCTTCGGGATAAACTCGACAGCGTTTACTTTTTTTTAAATAGCCATCGAAACAAATCGTTGATTAAAATGATACCTACATAATCGGACTTTAACCTGTTAACGTAATTTGGGTGAAAAGTCAACCAAAAAATTTGAAAAATCTGGAAAGTTAGGAATTTTTTTTTTTTTTTTTTGACATCGAGAAACTTTCAGAGTTATACATTTTTTGACGAAAAGTCGATCACTACGCCAAAATATATAAATGTAATTTTATAAAAAAAAAATGGCAAACTCAGCGAATTTCCAACTCGCCATTAAATGCATCTCTCTTCTCTTATTTAATTTAATTAAAAAAAATTCTGATCAATTGGTCCAATTCGTCGATATACTAAGCCGGTAGGGATGTCGTCTGTTCACAGGTGACATAAAAGTGGACGTAACAGTGCCAAAAGAAGCGGAATTGAATAGCTACGCAGATCTGCGCTGCGAGTACCGTTTGAGCGGTGGGAAGAGTCTCTACTCCGTTAAATGGTACAAAGATGATCACGAGATCTTTCGTTACCTTCCGGACAACGGAGGAAGTACTACAACATTCGTACGGGAAGGAGTGCAACTCGACGTAAGTTCGAACCATTTACTGTACTATATATATATCGAAGTTTCATCTTTACCCCATTTCGCCCCTCCGCGCTGCTTCTACACGAGGGACATTAGCATATTAACGCAATCAAGCGAACTTACCCTCGTTCCTCTCTTCGCTCCGTTCCCGAGTCTCGCGCTCATTAAAGTACCAAATCAGAAATTATTACTCCCGAACGATACCTTAATTCTCCACGAAATTGCTATACCATGTCGATTAAGCGACCGATCCGAAATCACCATATTCCTTCCATTTCTATCGGCAAAACCGGTGACACAACGAGAAAAAGACCAGATGGAAAGTGGAATATAGAGAACCGCGAAGTAATAAAACGATTTTTCCGGATGTATAAACCCCGCGATAGGGAAAGAGAACAAGAAAAGAGATTGAGTGGGCAAAGAAAAAAAAAAAAAAACATTGAAAAGAGAAAAAAAAACCCTAAAAGACCGGTCGTTCGATCGTCGCAAACTATTATTCCGGCATTCCGCATTTTATCCGGTTATCGTCGTGGTTATCCGAGTGCACACGAGACTTTTCCAGATCCGCGTTTTTGCGTCTCTCTCGCAGGTTATTTTTTATTATTTTTTTTTTTTTGCGCTTTCCTCGTCTATACTTTAGAAAACGCTCGTTCGGGAAACGAACGAAAGGAAAACAACGAGCGAAAGAAGAAAGAGAGAGCATCCAAATGCGTTTGAAAAGAAGCGCGATAGGGGATGTGCAGCGCGAGACTTTTTCTCGGTTTCGCGTGGGAGGCAAACGCCCAGTTTGCCGCTTGAGAAAAAACGTATGCGAATGTACAATTCGTTTCGGGGAATATACGAGAAACGACGAAGTGCCACCGTGCAACTCCAAGTTATTTCAACATGAAATACGTGTTTGAAGGAATCTTCTCTCGCTTGTCGTCCTTCGATAACAGAACAATCCATCGCTCTCTTATTTTCTCGTTCGCGTCAGCATACGAATATATGGAACCCACAAACATTTTTTAAACTCACGTAGAGCAGTTCGTAAACAGTCGTCAATAAGTTGCACCGCATGAACATTTCACCGGTGAATTTTTTGGCGCACCCTTGAAATTGAAAAATTACATCGCTAAAAGAAAGTCTGAACGATTTTCTTTTATTTCTCAGCTTTTTCTAAATAATGCTTTATTTTTTAAAAAGATTTTCATTTATATAGCGTAAAAAATGATCCATAATTTAGTTAATAAATGAATCAATATAAAAAAAAAATAACACCCTTCAATCGAGAAATAAAACAGTTTTACCACTTTTTTCCCTCCGTTTTTAAAAATTTAAATAAAAAAATCAAAGGCATTACGATTCACCGTCTTACAACTGCTTTTTGAAAAATTGAATCGCATGTCTGTCCATTTCTTTCCATTTCCACTCATTTTTTATATTTGCCAAAAATGTAGTCGCCGTCAAAAATAGGCGGGAAAAACGAAATTGAAACAATTCGGGTTCCCTGCATTTTTCTTGCGAAACCTATATATATATACATATATATATATTCCAAACAAAAAAACATTGTTAACGTTTCGACTGACGAAAAATCGAAAGAGCAATTCCGTGCCAGGCGGCGCAGACGAAAAGAAACTGCAAATTGATTTCCATCCCCCTGCTGCTCTGACGGCAAACGCGATCTGCTACACGAGGATAAGGTTGTACCAAACTGCTATACACTACTAGCCGTGTACCTGCTAGTGCGCGGTATAAAAACGATCCTAACCCACCGTTCTCGAGCGTCGGTTCCTACAGCTCGTTCCAGGCATGTTGAATGGTATTCGCGGGGAGGCAAGGTGTCGTCGAGAATCGCCGTTGAAACGGCCAGTCTGCCAAAGCGATTTCAATCCCCGGAATTCCGCGAAGTGGTTGAACGTGCCACTGGTGAGAAGGAGGCATGGAAAGAGAGTCGGAAAGAGAGAGGAGGAAGAAAAAGAGAGGGTAGTTTCCGGGTTTTCCAAATGTCTACCTATAACTATGTGAGGGTACATTCCGGTTTGCGTATACCTCGGCTACCCGCAGAGCCACTTCCTTTCTTTAAAACGTAAACACAGATCCAGACTATGAACATAGAGAAAAAAAATAGTCCGAATTTTTCTCCATTTTATTTTCAACTTTGTGGTACCATTTTTAGTTTTTTTTTTTTTTCTCATTCCGGGGATGAAAGAGCTTGTAGTAGATTATCCCGCGGCTAGCTGAACTACATTGCAGCATCCACAACCTTTGATTGGCCTACAAATAACGCCTCGAAAAGAAAGGGACGACCAAAGTCTACCAATAGCTAGTAGTTGGCCCTTTGAGAAAAGTCCAATCACTGTACTGTTTACCTTACTGCACAGCAGCAGCAGCCGTTTCTATGTGAAAACAGCATGCCGCAAAGTGGCTGAGCAGAATCTCACCGATTCCTCCTCCTCCTCCTCCTCCTCCTTCTCTTTCCTTTCCATCCCTTGGAGCCGTACCGGTTCTTTGTCTGCACCACCAGCGCAACCTTCAACCGCTTCACTTGTACACGAAATCCAAAGCAATCAATCTTCACAACTCTCGACCCGTTGCTTTCGCTGCAACTGCTATGCGGGGGGAGTAGCTCATTGCTTCTGCTGAGCGATTCCTACCTCAGCAACCCCTTCGGTTTTCCATCGACCTCATTCCACCTTCACCTTCTCGTCTGCTTCGCATTTCTGTCCCTTTTCCTATGGCGCGCCCCATACACTTCCGGGTACCTTCAACGCCAGTTGGAGCCTCTGTTGTGCCGAGAGAACCTCCTCGAAGCTTACCTGTACCACCTCTTTGCAATCTTCAAACCATTTGAATCACGTCTTGCGGCATAGCGCAGCTGGAATGCGATGCAGCAGGGAAAGAGAGAACGGATTGGAATGAACCATTTCACTTCAAACTATTTCAAGATCTTGTACTCTTCAAATGCTTCGGCACTATCACTGCTGTTGAAATCTTCCGCAGGTATCACATACGAACGCGGGACCATTTAGCTTGTTCCGAACTTTGGTTTAACGTGAATTTTAGTTGCGGGAGTCGAATGTTTCGTAATTTAAGATGCTCGAGGGGTTGTCTTTCCAGACAAATGCTTTTAGGATTTATTGATATCAAATGGATACGAAAATGGGAATGAAACTGGTCAGCTTGCAGTTGCTGTTCGATCTCTTCATTGTTGTATCGGTCCAATTACTAAATTGAATTACCAATTGAAAGATATCGATTCGAAAATATCGAAAGATACTAATTGAAATTGTCCACATTATTCGATAGAGCTGATTTCTCTCAATTATACATCGCATTATATATTTCCTGGTAATCTTGATCTTCGATCAGATCATTGAGGAATTAGAATGGACCCTTAAAAGGCCCTGAAACCGCCCTAATACCATTTTGACCCGAAAAATTGGACCCTATTTTTATAAAAATCAACCTGATTGTAATACGATTGTAATTGCGACTGGAAAAGTCTCTTTGAAGCACAAAATCACATCCACATCTATACTGTTTCGATTCACGAAATAATAAAACAGGATTTAACGGTTCATTAAGTGATAAAAAAACAAAAAAAAAACAACTTCTTAAAAAATAAAAATCGAATACGAAAGGCCGTTTTCGTTCGATTTAAAAAAAAAAAATCGAATACGAAAGGCCGTTTTCGTTCGATTCTTAAAAAAAAAATCGAATACGAAAGGCCGTTTTCGTTCGATTCTTAAAAAAAAAATCGAATACGAAAGGCCGTTTTCGTTCGATTCTTAAAAAAAAAATCAAATATGAAAGGCCGTTTTTGTAGAATTTCAATAATAATTAAAAAATGATTATTTATTACATTTTTTATTATTATTATTCTTATCGTTCAAAGAACAGCGAGATAATGACATCATTCAGAGAACCCCTCGCATCTTCTTTCTATCCTCGTCTCCTCGTTCGACACGGGAAAAATCTATCTGCGAACAAATCGACAGCATCGACTTGCCTTACACTTTGATCCCCATGCAGTTCCATCGAGAAAACTGCAACGCTGCTAGGAGCGTCGACGTTTCTAGCTATCCAATGAGGAATACTTTTTCACGAGAACGATGTTAGACACGAAGGTAAAGAAATACGAAGATCGACGCGCACACACTCGCCGTATGGTTGAATTTTCTCGCATCTCTTTCTTGCATTCTTCTTCTATTCTCTTATCTTATTCCTCTTCGTCTTCCGTTCTTCTTTTCAACGTATTTTTCTTTTATTACGAACGAACACCGAGACCGGTGAAGGTGATCGGTGCTCTCGTGGCTCTCGGCGGATTCTCTACGATCTTCTGAGATTCCGGAAGTGACGCACTCACGAGATTTCCCTTTCCCTCTTACCGATTTACCTCGTCTTTTTTCTTCCATCCTTTCGCGTGTTCTTCCTTTCTCCCCGTCCACTCGGCTAAGCGAGTACCCATAAGACAAGCGAAAAGTTTCACGAGCAACTCTTCCCATCGACGACAGAGCGGTGTCGTTTTCTCATTCCTTTCTTTCTCCTCTTCGCTCACCCTTGATCACCCCGGCGCCCGGAGGAAAACGGAAACGAGGTCACGAGTGAGCTACCGGCGGTGATAGTTGGTACTGCCGGTCTGCGTTATATAGCAGAGTCGAGCTTGTAGTTTGACGAGAGTTCGAGAGTCGACATCGACGCCGAACGACGTCTCCCGTCTTTCGAAGTCCGGAGAGAACAGTCGCTTGTCGAAACTTCGATTCGTTTCAGGGAATCTTTTACCGAACTCTTCGTATCCGGCTCTTCGTACCTCTCCTTGTCTTTGGAGTCTTCTGTTTGTTACCGGATCTCAAGGGTATATCTCAGTCCTTACGAACGAAGAGTTTAATATTTAACGTTCGATCTTTTGCGCTCTCAGATGTACTTTTTTGAAAGAGTTCGATACTCATTCAATAAAACACTTCGATACTTATATAGATCGAAAAATGAAAAATTCATCGCATTTTTTTTTTTTTTTCCTCAAAAATTCAACTATTACGATGTTTTAAGGGATTATTGGGGGTAAGTAAATGGTTTCGATGTATTCTAGTCAATAAAAAAATTATCATCCATTTCCGCGTAATATTCACTCGCGAATGGGTTGACAGTAACTCTCGAGAGACAATAGCGAACAATGAATAAAAATTTCGATGGTAAGAATGTCGCGGTAAAAGAACAGTCGTAGAGAAAACACCGAGTGTTGGTTTCTCCACCTTCGCTTCGCGGTTTTCCTTCCCCCTTTTTCCATCACGTACTTCGGGTACCGCGATCGCGTTTTATTATAATGGTTCGCGAGTGTGTTACGTGGCGCGCGTATAGTCTCAGCTTTAGCTGGTTCAGGGGAACGGTGAAACAACGCGGCAAAAATTCTCTACGCTCAGGAAAGAGTATAACCAGACGACTATATATCGAGAGGCGTTACAGACTGCAGGAATTTTTCCTCGTGCGCCTCTTATGCTCGAGCTTTTCGCGAAGGAACGGAAAGATCGTGTAATAAACCACACGTATGAGACGCAAAGTTGCGAGTACCACAATATAAAAATGTATGCGTGCGGCGGCTTTATTCGTACATTATACTAAAACGATATGCTTACGTATCGTCTACTCCTCATGCACCGAATAACGAACGTGAGCGTGCGAAAAGCTTCGCCAGCCCAGTCGCACAAAAGCAGTCAAAAGCGGCGAATGAAGAAACGAAAGAACGAGAATATGAAAAAAAAAAAAAAAAAATATAGGAAAAGCAGGAAAAGTTGCGAGAGGGAATCAAGCAGCGTAAATCGTCAACCGCGAAAAACCATTTCGGGTTTTAACTAACACGAGTTACGTCAAGCGTGGACGAGAGTCCGCGTACCCGCAAAGCCTTCGCACGCATCGTTATACGCTTAAAAAAAAAATTAAAAAAAAAAAAAATTATCGAGGTGTAACCAGCGCTCGGAGAAAAGAAGCAAAGAGCGGGTTACCGTTTGTTGCGCTGAGCTTGAAGAACGTCGACGACGACGAGTTCGAGAGCCATTTCTCGTCGACGATGTACGAAAAATTGCTATATTGCTATACATATGTGTTCATCACTGTGGATCGCAGTATGGAAATACACGGGACGAGAATATATACGAGAAAACGCTCCGGTGGACTCGTTAGCGAGAAGCGTTGGCGAAATGTTTCTTCGTTTCTCTTTTCTTCGACTTTCGCTTTCCCTCTTCACGTACGGCAACGAAAAATTTCTTTACGGTACGCTTATTCCTTTCTCATTGTTCTCTGCAAGCAACGCTTTGTTCTGTTTTTTTTCCTCTCTCTCTCTCTCTCTCTCTCTTTATAACGTATACGCCATTTTTTCGTACTTTTTTGTCTTTTGTAACGAGCGTCTATCAGCAAAGCGTTTGCCGGAACATACGAAGAGAAGAGATGCGTAGTTTTTATCGCGATCCGATGCTACTGAGGCTGCGATTGACGATGAAAAGAAAAAATTATGCGCCATCGCTACGCGACAGCAGAAAACCGAACGTTTTCTTCATAATTTTCCATGGATAACGCGATAGGGATGAGAATCGAGAGGATTTTATACGTAAAATCCGCTTTATTAATGATGGGATAGAATTTACATTATTTTTTAAACAAAGAAGAGAAAATTAATTGTAAAATCGGAGCTGTTTTCATGCGGGTTACTGACACACGAACTTTAGTATATTTTTTTGATACCAATTCGCATACCGTATCGATCGCTCCGATAATTTATTGCCGACGATTAGTTATGTTTATTTACAATTAATAGAACATTTCGAAATTTGGTTTTTTTTTTTTTTTTTTCGAAAAATATCATTAATGAAAATTTAAAAAAATGTGCCATAATTCTGTATTGTACATTGACACGTATACCAAAAAAATTAATTAAGTTTTTTCTACGAAATTATAAGATACAAAAAATTGTGAGGAATATCCCTGATATTGCTAAAAAATTCTCTGTCGACATTCTCAGAACGCTAAAATAAAAAGGAAACATTTGGACCGTGAAATATATTTACTCTGAAAGTTACAAATTTCCACACGGTTTCCTCTCGTAATTTTCTTCTGTTTGCAGAATTTTTTTTATCCGAAAGCATTTTTTCTATTTTTTTGGTTCTCATGAAGTTTGAGGTTTGCTAGTAAAAAAAAATGATGAGAAAGCAACGTGTGATTCTGCACAGTTTTTCCATTCAATTTCTTTCGATTTCCAAACGTTAATTTACGAAGTCAATCACTAAATTTATAATATTAAAAATCGAAATAGATAAATATTCGCATAAATAAAGCTTTTTGCGTGATGAAGAAAAAATGTCTCCCGTTCGCAAAAAAGTCGAGAGATTTTAAGTAAAGCATAAAATCGTCAGAATAGAATGAAAAAAATTAACATATTTTAAAATTCTCTGAAAAATCCATTCCTTGGAATTTTTTCTGATTTTCTTCACACATTTCGAGTTCCGAAACATTTCCAATTTCTTCTCGGAATAAAATTTTGCATCAATCTGCATCTTTATCCATATAACACGTTACTCTCATTACGTCTCTTCATCAAGAGGTTTCTCTGATCTTATCATCTCGGAGTTTATGACGTATTCTGTAAATCATCGTCCTCTGCATGGACTCAGTGTACAGTATTTATTTTTCAATTTCATTGCACTCGACGCGTTATAGTAGTTCGCGAAAGAAGAGAAGAAAAATGAAATCGAGGACCGTTAAGAGAGGCCGCGCGCGCGCGAGAGGGAGAGACAGAGAGAGAGAGAGAAGGTCGAGTAATTTTCTTCGGGGTAATAAACTAAAAGCGTCTTCCGTCCAACCCGAGCCTCTTTTTCCGGCCTCAAGCCTCCTCACCGAACTCCCTTCCGGGATGCCACTCGACGAACGAGATTACTTTTACCGTCCCTAAGAAAGTTGCAAAATAAGAAAAAAAAAATATATAAAAAAATACAAAAAAATATAAAAAAAAAAGAAGACAGATGAAGCTAAGAGTCAGTAAGGAAAAATAGTCGGGGTAAGTAAGACTCGGGTCTACAGGGACTTTTAGCCGCTATCTGCATTCTGACTCGAAATAATTCGAAAGTCTGTGGATCCACGAGAACTAGCAAAAGCGAACCCCCGCGTTGAGAATTGAAGCTGAGAGATAGATATATGTATATAGTAATATAGGGGTGGAAAGTTCGACGGAGTTCGTTCGACTTGCCTTTAGCCTCAGTGGAAATTGCCTCGAATCACTCTCGACGTTATACCACCGAAAGGATACTCAGCGGCGGATCTTGCCGGTACCTTCGGGAGTTGAGGGATACATAGCAGACTTTGAGATAACTCTTGCGAACCAAAGGCCCACAGCATCTTTCCTTCGATCTCCTCTATTCGGTATAATCTATCGTTCTCGCCGATTCCCTTTCATCAATTCTCCAAACATTCAGTCAATCGTTGCAACCGTTCGCGTGATAACAGCGTCGACCCAAAATTTTGTTGACGTTCGGAGCGCCGAGTAAACTTTTCCTTCGAAACGTTGTTTTCTCAAGTTGCACGCTTGGCGGGGTACGTAGAGGAAAATGCACCAATGAGGATATTTCGCTTCGAAAACTATTGAAATTTTGCCAAAAAATAAAAATAAAAATTGACACAGTTTCGAAATCTAAAATAAATTTCGATTTCGAGACCCCAAATTCGCACAATTTAACGAATTTTCGAGAAATTCTATAAAAATTATTTACCAAAAAAAAAAAAAAAAATTGCATCGATGTGCTTAATTGCTTAAATATATATCGCGCGTCACGTCACGACTGCAAATTTGAAGCGCAAACATTTCCCGCTGACCTAACCGCAAAAGTGCTCTTCGGTATATTTTTTTATTATCCCAAACGAAGTAAAAGCATTATAAACGAAGAGTAAAGATAGTCTTCTTATATTCAACGTCGTAAGAAAGATGACGCGATGCATAAAAGAGTATATAAATATACAGTGGAAGGTAAAGCACAAGGGAAGAGGATAGGGAAGAAGAAAAATACGTAAAAGCAAGAAGAGTAAGAAAAATAAAGATGATACGAAGTGTTTCTCTTTTTTCTCTTTCCGCCCTTTTTCTCTGAAGCTCCGAAGGCTTTTATCTTTCGAGTGCGGGACCATCCGCGTTTTCATCTTCGTCTCTCAAGACCGAAAGAGGATATTCTTATTGGCTTTCGTGCCACAGGATGAACTAGATATTACGTGTACCTCGAAGTTCTCGAGTTTCGTCCAGACGTTGACGAGTGGCCGTATATTTTTATTGTATTTTTTGTTTTTTTTTTTCTCTTCTTTTATTTCGCATAACAATTTCGAAAGGTCGGTCGAGAAGGACGTTGCATCTGCATTCGTCAATAAGCGAATCGCGAATATTGACAACAAAAGCAAGCAATACATCGAGATTCAAGATGGCGACGTATGACGTCGTATGGCGACGTATAGCGACGATATGTATACGTAATACAAATGAAAAAAATATATCGAAAGCTTCGCGCTTACATATCGATTCATTTCGCACATTTGCGCTATCAGTAGTTTTGCGCAAATATACGGCGCAAATCCGGAAAACGATTTCCGGTTTTCCGTCAGCGATCCGGAAGACCGGAAACGATTTTCGCATCTGAATGCGAAAATCGTTTTCCGGATCGCTAACGCCGTGATCAGCGTGATGAAGCGTGTGCAACGAAAGCACCGGGGCAAAGAGTTTGTCGTTTGGCATTCTTGCGAATTCAAAAGCCTTTTTAGAATTTCTACTATATGCAAAATCATTTTTTTCACGCATATCGAATTATTTATTTTTCATGATTTTTCGATCGTTTCGTACGGACGCACCCGATATTTCCGCATCGATTGATCACACATACGCGGAAATTTTTCATTCGCAGAGAAAAGTCTATGCACTCCGAAAATCACGAACCTCACTTTTCCACGTCGCGAAAAAAATTTAACAGAGAAATTGTCGCTAGAATTTCAGGAGATATTTTTTCTACGTATATATAGATGTTCGGTTGGAGAAATTTGCATTTCAATTATAGTTTAATGAAAAAAAAAAAAAAAAAAAAAAAAAAAATGAAATTGGTTTGGTGACGAGGAAGCGGTTTGAGAAATGTAAAGTAACCATTGTTCATAGTCGCTTTGAATACACGGTATATAGGACATAAATGATATTTCAAGTTGACAGATAAACCGCGAAACTGCGTACCGTCTTAAAATCCTTCTTTTCTCGAGATATTTCTATACTTTTGTCAAACGTTATTCTCTTTCTTGCGTCTACTGTACGTATGTATATAGATATCCGGTACGTTTGCCAACGTCATAGCCCTCGACGACGTGCTATCTTGACCGTATAACCGGCAAAAATATTACGTACCTCATCAGTCACGACGGCTTTAAAGGGGGGAGGAGGGGTGGCGGTGGGCGAAAACTGCCGGGAGCCTTCGGTGCAAAAACCGTCGACGGACGTAGAAAAGGGCGAAGTAGAATAAGAAACAGTAAGAAGTAAGAACGAGACGAGGAATACTGAAAGACCAGAAGAGATGAGGGTTGGAAAAGTAAAGTACAGAGTTGCGGAGAGTGGAAAAGGAGCTGAGGGAGGATAGGGGTCGTGGGGAGGAAAAGAGAGAGAACTAAAGAGTCGGAGAGTATGAACTCCACTCGATCATCTGTGTGTATCTACCTCTTGGCGTTCTTTCACTCTCAACTTTCATAGACTCTATGCTCCGGCTATAATATCATCGTTATACTCCGGGGTCCAAGTCACGAAGAATGTTCCCATTTTTCGAAAACTTTGCCACCGGAAAACGGTAAAAAAAATTAACGCAGTCACGTAGATCTTTCGATGTGTCCAAAGACGAGACACATCTTCAACGAAGTGCAATCGAGACGTTTACTTTCTGAACCCCATAATTTTCGTATTCAGCCAACAAATAAATCAAACTAATCGACGATAAAAACCAATATTTTGGATTATAATTATTTGAATTTTTTAAATAATTATTTATTTCATTTTTTATATTTTTATTTCATATTCTTGAATTTACGTCATAACGTACATATGATCTTGAAAGCGCTACATTAATCGATATTTTTAATACTTTCACGTCCTGTCGGCACTTTAAACAGCGAATATGTTCTGTGCTTTCGAACTTTCGTCGAAATAATTTCAGTACTAATGACGTGGGTATAAATCACTATTTTTCAAAGAGTTGCATGTTATTAGCCAACATTTTTTATTTTTTTACATCTCGTCCGCACTTTCTATAATTCCGTCTGTGTCTTTGCATCGATCTCTGATAATTCTGCATTAAAAGTGATTTCTTAACCCAACCGGGTATACTAGTTAATCAAGAGAGCACTCTTGCAAGAGAGTTCACAGTGTCTAATCGCTAGTTTCTCGTTTACAACACTGTAATATACCTCTGTGAACTATTGCGAAAGATCTTGGCGTTAAAGGGGAAACTGGAGCCACCGAAGAGATCCAATTAATTGGATTGGTCACCAAGCAATCCGGAGGGTCGTTCGATTCGTCGTGTATTAACCCGTGTATCAGTAGCGCTAGGAGTCACTATGCTTCTAACTATACGTATATACCTCGAACTACAAGGTATACGTATGCCGGTACGAAGCGATCGCTAATTGGAGAGTGGACGAGCGCAACGGTACGTCCGATCGTAGCTTCCGACTGTTAACAGAGAGAGCGGGAAGGAATATGGACCGTGTGAGCGAGACGTGGTTTAATGCTGTCCGACAATCCAAGCCGGGACTCTACGTGAATTATCGATAAGCTCTGGAGGACCAATCGACTCTCTGTGCAGCAGTCTCTCGTTTCACAGTGATGTCGAGCCCCAGACGTCTCTACTGATACTATACAAATGGGATGTACTTCTATCGAGAAGTTAACCGATCTGTATAGTAACTCCAAATGTAGACAATATTTTTCAAAATTGGGACCAATCAGTTACTCTATCGTGTTCCCCTTTTAAAAATGGACACTTTTTTCCTTTAGACATTTTTTCTACAGTCTATAGTTTTCGAGTTACGAGCATTTAAAGCTTTCAGCCAATAAGGCAACGGCGGCTTGTGGCGCCATCTGAAGTCTCGCGTTAAACTGCTCAGAACTTCAACTGCGCGTAACTCAAAAACTATTCACTGTACAAAGTTTTAACAAAGGACAATTTTGCTCAGTTTTCAACGTAGAATACGATAAAATATTTTGCATCTTATTTTGTATGTTTATATTGTTTTCGGCAGAATCCAAAGGCAGATGATAATGGAGGTAATAGAGGGAAAATTTTATTGAAGTTGCTTCGAAATTAAGAGGATCATTTTCGTCTTTCGGTTGATGGAAATTGAAATATTATAGTTGTTAGATACTGTGATTTATTTACATCAGCATATACTTCATTCTGGTATATGGTGAGGTATTGCGTCTGTTGGATACATGTACAACAGCTTTACAATATCCATTATGGACCATAGTGAAAGATCTTTCGTCGACTACATAGAACCAGTACACCCATCGGGTAGTAATCCCGCAGGCAAACGGAAAATCGTTCGTTCAACTTCCGTACAATGTATATAATGGTGCAACGGAAGAGGGAGAAAGGAGGGTGGGGTGCGATGCGAGAAATAACCGGGTGCCATGTGCCCGTACAATTGGAAAACTTCTCACCTAGAAAAAGGGAACAAACTTGCATTCGTCGGTCGGGATTTCGATCGTTGAAATAAAATGCTTCGCGTCGGATCTATCCGGCGGATAAATTGATGATTCGATTTTATAAAAAAAATCGTTTCATTGAAAATTTATCAACGATCGGTACAGAAGAAAGTTAAATTTGATTTTTTTTTTTTTTTTTTTCTATTAAAAAAATTGATGCACTCGGAGTGCAAATCGATGTTTTTTTTTCACTTTTATACGAAAGCCATCGAGAAAGTCGAGAATAATCGGTAATGGCGCACACTCGAAGCGCTCGGAACATCGAAACGTGCGCCTTCTCCCCCGATGCCTCAGACATCTTTCTATCATTCGGGTCACGAAAAGAGATCTCTTCGCGCAGAAGAGCCACAGAGGAAGGAAGGAAGGTAGAGTAGTATCCAGTGTAGAAAGTGGAAACAGGATATCGTTCGAGGGCCGACGAGAAAACGAGTCAGAGCAAACGATGCCGGATCGCTCTCGACACGTTTCGTACTACCTACTCGAGTTCGGTTAAAGCCTACGCGGTTTTAGCTACACGAAGCTCTTTCATACCGTTTTTCCGAACGCCCACGAGCCACTTTGGTACTTACCACGGTTTACAGACTTTAAGCCCATGCGAAGGTCCTGAAAGGGTCACAAGTGCAAAAGAAAAAGTGCGATATTGACATTATTGATCGCACTTCGCTTTTAACGCAACGAAAACGATACAAGGGAAACCGTACGAAATTGTCGACTAAAAAATGATTGATTAGGATTTCTAAAAATATTAATTATACTGAATATACTTTTGAGGGGACCGCTAAAATAACATCGTATTACGTGTACCTATTTGTTCGTAATAATATTGGGTAATAATTATGCGAAAAAATCCCCCAAATGCGGGTATTAAAAAAAAAAAAAATCGAATAAAAAAAATGTTTCGAATTATATTGATAAAAATGAAATTCCTTCAGCAAATTTTCATATTTGGACACAGGATATTTTCTCAGTGGTCGAAACACCATCCGCATAAACGATCACATAATTCCATGGAATTGATAATTCTTTTTTTTTTTTCAAATATAATTCAAATATAAAAAACAAAATCCCTTTTTTTGTCTAAAATCGCCGGATCAACCCTTTAAGGAATAGAAATTGCTGGTAAAAACGTTTATTGCCGGTAAAAATTTTCTCAAAAGTCGAAACTTTGGCAAAAAACATCGACGGACAGTCGTATTTTTTTTTTTTTTTTTCTGTACCTCAGCTACGAACTGATATATCCTGTCTTAGCGTGACTGTAACACATAGCTTCAAGTGATCGATCGATCGGTCTTACACGGTTGGTGGCTTTCGCAACGGTTGCAGGAAAATCCTATTCTATCCCCCGTCTATTACGCAAGGATTACCTTAGTAGTCTCGACTCACGCCTTGATACGTGGCTGCTTTACGAGAATCTCCTACCCCCTGTGTGTGTATGTGTCTGTATATATATATATGTCTATTTCTATGCACACACGCTGAAGCTGTGTGCAGCTCAGGAATTACGTTTATCCACTCTCTCTTCTTCCCGGTTCGCCGTCTATTGTATACACGGGAGGCTGTAACTATTAAATTCAATCCCTCCAATCCAAATTAATTGAATTTGTGTGAATATATTTAAATGAAATCTCCGTTATTACGAACATTTCCGCGAATTTTTCCCATATTATTCGATTTTTTATTTTTTTTGTGCATCGAGCGATGCGAGCGAAACTGCGACGAAGAGATGAGTCGTTGTTCGTGCCGATGTCACTGATACCCCGATGTTTTGCTCCATTACCAAAGTAAATATTTCCCCTCTCTCTCTCGGGGAGGGATTTTTTCTTGTTTATTTTTTCAGGAAAAAGCGAGCAGCAAGAATTCGATACGATTGACGAGACTCACGCTGAAGAGCTCCGGTCAGTACAAGTGCGAGATTTCGACTGAGGGTCCATCTTTCGCCACTGGATACAAGACGGGAAATCTCACAGTCATAAGTAAGTTGAAAATAAACAATTATTAATTATTTTTAAGACTGCAGAAAATAACGACAAGAGTATATAATAAAATATATAATAACGACAAGAGATCGACTCGAATCGATTCGATCGATTTTATTATTCACGAAAAAAATCGTTCGAAAAATAAAATAATAATAAAATTCTTCATAAATGCCGCTTTACGTCACATTATTATTCATTAAATAAAAATCTCGACGACGTTGGATTTTTTTTCAATTTTTTTTTTTTTTTTTTTTTTTTTTTTTTTCGTATTATTTATTTTGCATGGAAATTCGCGAGCATCGAACAGTATCCAATATATTCACGATATGATAATCGATAGTTCGCTAACTCTTGGGGTACTCTGACGTCGAGACCGAAAGACAGAGAGACATGTATATAAAGATCGGTTTATCGTGCGGGGTAACAGTATATCGTCGCAGCCATGCAATGCCCCGCGCACCGAGCCGCTCGACGTCCTTTATATGT
Source organism: Buathra laborator (assembly GCA_934046635.1). Lineage (NCBI taxonomy): Eukaryota > Metazoa > Arthropoda > Insecta > Hymenoptera > Ichneumonidae > Buathra > Buathra laborator. Next base: position 8,506,247 of record OW203902.1, read on the forward strand.
AGATTCAATCTGTGCGTCGAGCTGAACCGGGAAATCCCCTGGAGGCTCGTATAATACGCATCGATACAGGAGTATATATAGAATATCATCTCATCGCATCCCTTGCACTCCACCAAGTTAACTCCTTCCATCTCTCTATTCACCGCCGTCATACAAATTGACCTGTCGGCCGTTGTAATTTCGCAGGCGCTGTTCCCACGACCGCCGCAATGACGTGAATAGTTGAGTACCTGACAAGACGAGTACTATGTAAATTCTCACAGATACCGCAAAAAAATATCAGACACTTCGTATATTCCATCGTAAATTTTCTTTTTTATCGACAAAAAAAAAATTTTGCAGTGATTTTAATAATCCGAAATTCGTTTTTTTTTTTTTTTTTTTTTTTTTTTTTTTACTAATGACGATAATGAGAAACAGCGTAAAAAAATTCGTTGCATAAAAAAAAATGCGTTGAAGACTTGAATATTAGTGCATTACATATATATGCATATCTGTACCTTCATCTCTCGTCCATCACCATTTATCAAGCGACTCACTCGCGATCTCTCATCGGCGCGATATAGGATTTTGGAATTATTTGCCTCGGAGCGTTGATTTCCGAGTTGCGTGAAAAAGTTGACGCCCCCGCGTTCCCATATGGATATTTCTCTCTATTTTTTTTTCACTGAGTGCTCCACTTTATTCGTAAAAATCGGGAGCATTCTATCGAATCAACGCTCTCGAATGTATAGAGGTAAAAATTATTGACCCGCGCGGAAGAGAAACGAAAAGAGAGAAATGGAGTTTGGAAGTAAAAAAAAAAAAGGAATATATATATATATATATATATATATATATAAATATAACTGATATAAATTGACTGAAAAAGAATCGTCTGTGCGTCGGAAACTCGAAAATATTGTTAGAGTGCAGATTGATGGAGTGAATTGAAGGCAAACTATCATTTTTCAGTAATAAAACTGTCGTACGCGTGTGAACGATGAATTCATATTTATCCGCCCGATTTGATACGGAAACCCGCAGCGACAAAAACGAATGATCAAAATTTTCACGATTCGTTTTATTATTTTGACGGATACATGAAAAACATTTTTAATCGGTCTTAAAAGGATTGCATCCAAAAAGCTCGGCGTACCAATGGCTGTTAAAAATCCCAATTTTTTTTTATCTCCCGACTATAGTGTGCGAATGATAATAAGTTATTGCACTTTTTTTTTAATACATTTTTTTTTCATAAAAATTTTTTAGTTGCGATCTTTTTGATTTTTGAAAAATCGATTTATATACATATATATATTTTTTTTTCATTACGATTTTTTTTATCGGCATTTTCTTCCGTATCCCTTTCAATCGCGTGTATCTCCGAACAAAATAAATCACGAAATATATTAAACACCATTATTAGATTTTCCGCGAGCAATCGATCACATTGTGACGGAGAATCTTTTGACCGCGACAACAATGGCCATTGCCTATTATCATAGCGAATTTACGACTGCATACGTTTCACCGCACGGTCGCGTTTCCCTCGTTCGATGTATACACAACCTCGCTATCTGGAATACGAAAATCGTTGTCGAATTCAGTACAGGAGATGCACACGCATCGTCGGATTGAAATGTTCGTGACGTTATGCTCCCGGAGTCTCGTCTGTGCGTTCCGTGCGGTACGGCAGAGAGACGCGCGCGAGAGTCGATGCATTAATTAGCCTCGGTTATGGTATTAGTACAAACGTGGCAATCCACGTTTCGTCGGACGAATACGAAATCGAGAGATGAGCAAATCGGGGCGGGAGAGGCCAGGATTCACGTTCTCTTCGACAGAATACTAACAGTTACGGTCCCGACAGTGCGTGGGCGAGACAGCGGAAAATCCACGAACGCGGTCCGTTAATCTGTGATGCCTTGCTGCGATGCGAATCGAGGCGAGAGATCGCGGCGTAACGTTCTCACTGTGTATTCGAATTCTCCAATCTCTTCTCATTCCTGTACTCCCGATCTCCCTGGTGTGGGAGATTGGATGATACACGCATACTATTGTTGAATACGATTGAAATGTACAACAAATGGACATTACGACGCAAACTCGGGAGCTCCAGAACGCGCACAGTGTCGCACCTCTGGCGGTACCCGATCATTGCCGACTGCGATTAACAATCGATCGAAGCCATTCAATTCGATGCCGTGTGTGTGGGTTTGTGGAGAATTCGCGGTGTACTCGCGGTCTCCCGATAACGTGGATGTCCATGCAAAATCCCCCGAATCGGTGGCGAACGCGGCATCGGATCACTTTCGGGACTCCAACAGCCTCCGCAGGGTAGGGAAGGGACGCTATATACATATAAACCCCCCCTTCAGTTACCGGGATTGATCATTTGCAACCACCAACCGCTATGCCAGTCCTCGATTAAACTGTCGGGGAGCGTCATACTTGTGCACAATGCCGGGGCGCAGATATTTCGATTGATATATTCGAGACAAATGCGTTCTAATTTAAGTTCGACGAATTAACTTTCAACGAATTTTTTCGATCGCTCGGACAATCGCTGTGATGCATTGGCGAGTTGAAACAGAATCTATGAATATTGATTACTGTTCATTGGAAAAAATTTATCGTTTTGTTGTGACGAAGAAAATTACCAACTGATGGTACATTTTGATAACATCGCGAATAATAGGATTCGTTTTTGTCGGAAAAATGGAATAAATATGCAACCATTTTTATTATTATTTATTTTTTATTATGCAACGTTTTTATTGGTAAATTATTATCTTAGATAATCTCAATTTCATAAAAATAAACGCGGGCTGAAGTTAAATAACGGGTTTCAGTGGATTTTAGCGAAAAAGCACTTTTTTTTTTTTTTTTTTTTTTTATTGGCGAAAAAAAATCGCATCGCTAATCCGATGCGATTTTTTTGTTGGTAATACTATTCGGATACCGCGAAAAAATTGTCGGGTCAAAATATTAGAGATTGTAGGAGAAAAATTATATTTTTTAAATAAAACATTTTTTTGAATAATTTAGAAAAAAAAATAGAATTCTTTCTACACGTTTTATATGGAGACCTCGGAAGTTTTTTATACGCTCAGGACTCAGATATAAATAATCAGTCACATGCGATTTACACAGCATTTCTAATCGACAAGATATAAATACTTCGAAAGCCGTTTTCGTTAATAATGTCGACTAATTTTTTTTTTTTGTCGGTCCGTTCTTTTCATCGTTCTACTTTACTGCGCATGTCGAATAATGTATTTTTACTTTTACGATCCATCATTTGTCATTTCATTTTCATAATTATGCATGCGGCAACTTGTTTCGCGTGTTAATTGAAACTCCATTTTCAGCGCAGTGGTTGTTATGTTTTTTGGTCGGTTTCGGTTCGTATACCTATTTATATTTGTCCGATTGTTCGATAATTGGACGCGGGTTGCCATTGCGGCTTTGAAAAACTAGGGATTCATCAACGATTTTGATTACGTCAAAGTTTAATTTTACACCCGTAATGTTGCCGCGCGCCGAAAAAACAAAAATGATTGCGCATTTTCCAGTATCACGAATGATTACTTCGTGAAATGTTTATAGAGAATTTGTATAGATACTATGCATACTGCGCATGTGTGTGAAGGGGTACGTGGGTCGGTAGATTAAAGGAATTCTAGTTACAGTTTCCCCATTTCCAATATCGATTTTCTCCGCCTCTCCGCCGAATTTCATTCACACCGCAAATATCGAACTCGTCAAAGCACGAATAATTTTCGGTGATTTGTGTGCGTCGATAATTGCGAATTTCAAACGACGGCAGTACTCGATCACGAACACACATATATGCTTTACAATTTTCCTTCAAACATACCGCTAATTGCCCAATTAAACCGTACGACGCTAATTACGGGCGGAACGTGACGTATGAGTGTTTGATTCGAAACGAAGTGTGCAAAATTTACCGATTTTGTTTGTTTTTTAATTAACGAATCTGTAGAAAAAAAAAAATGTGACCATTTTTGTTCGGATACGAAAAAAAAAAAAAAAAAAATCGAATGTCATTTGCAAATGTGAAATAACATCGAAGATTTTCGACGGACCGATTATAAATATTGTCCTAAAATATATATTTCCCGAATACAGAATAATTAGCGAAGTGCAGCTGTCTGTAAGCGGCGTGAAATTTTAGGATTAATTTATATGCAAAAAATGTTACTTCCAAAAAGTACGTAACGAGAAAATAACTCTTTGTGTTTTCAGTAATAAGTAGTTACTGACGTAAATTAGTTTTCGGCGTACAAAGTCTGCAGTTTCAAATTTATCTCTGCAAGATGTTACTTCGCGAAAATGAAGTAAATTTCTGATTTTCGTTGCAAAACCCTTCCGGGTTTCCGTTCATCCCTTCGCTGCGTCTCTTCCACATCCACGACCTTTCGCAGATTCGCAATTATTTCCAACGAGTTAATTCACTCGCAGGGCGAGGACTCCCCCACCCCCGAGGGTATACGGGAGCCAAAACCCCGTGTCACTAATTGTTAATTTAAAAAAATCGCTCATTTTCCTTCAGAGAAAGCTGCGAGTGAAATCAAGTTACTCCATTTTTTTTGTTTGCATACATTAAATTTACATACTTCGTGGACATGACGTTGAACTATCGAATCGATTTTTACCCTTTTTTCATTAGGGTTGAAAAAATTTCACCCTTAAACTCGACACGTGTAAAAATTCACTTCTTTCATGAATTCACCGGATAATGCAAAATCTTTTAAATTCTCCATCCCTATAGCTGCGCATAACCGAAATTCATTTTCACTGGGCGTAAGATTGGAATAACCCGTAAGTAGATTGCGATACGCGGAACATTGTGTTCGTTAATGAGAAAACGTAGGAAGTGTAGAGAAGCGTATACGTGCATATTCTGGATACTATAGAAATCGGTTAGAACACAAATGAAAGCGTAAGGTTGTTCCAACGAAACTGTAATTAATTCTATACATTTATTAATATCGTACAAGTCGTAGCTACAGTAATACTACTAAACCGAGGAATAGGTAGTTTCGCGAGACAGCATACGAAAGATATTCGACACCGTATGTAGCGTACGCTCTGCTAAAATTTCCTACACGACTGGGCGCCATATTGCCGAAATCGAAAACATCGAATTCGCCGTTACAAATAATCCTTTCAAGCACGTTATACCCTCGTTAAGATATATTAAAAAAATAAAAAATCGAAAAAATAAAATAAAATGGTCGCTAAAATTACGTCATTTTCATCAAAAATTGTTTAACGATTGCGTAACATTCGAAGTTTTTTAAGTCACAGTTCACACTCTTCTTTAAAGTCTTAATTTCAGCATCTTTGAAGAAAATAGCATTAAAATATTCATTACCGACCGCGGGTAATTCAGTGCATGTTGATTCTCTACCAACCAGAAGATCGCTGCAATACCTTCCATCTGTATTTTCTTTCTTGCTTTTTGTACAAAAACAAAAAGATCCGTGCCATTGCACTATTCTATTCTATTCACGTGCGATTCCCCAAAGAATTTGCGCATCTCGGAAGAATCGGCACAATAAGAACAGACCGGTACGCTGTAGCGTCCGATCCGTCTGTTGATGCCAGTAGAATTTTTGCTAAAGCTAGAAAAATAAAAATCGTCGTACGATAGTAGACGAAGATATCGCCAATGCTTTCCTCCTCCTCGTCTCACTATTCTTCCGTCTACGCGCGTATTACCTTCCGGTAAGGAATCGTCGGTGATACGAACACGAGAGTGCAGAAAATTCGAAACCGTCCGTGTCAGCGGTATTCGCGCTCTTTGAACGATGGTACGAGGTACAAAAACCCTGGGCATACGCGAGGGAAAACCCAGTGAAGAAAAGCATTCTGGTGTGTGTTCTCTCGTTTTCCCCGGCGGGTTTGTGGCTATCCAGCCGGTCGTCGAGGAAACGGACAAGGGTTTTGTGTGGACTGCTGGCCTGTGTGGTCTCTCTGGTACGGCCGTAGATCTCGATAGGTATATACATGTAGAAGAAAGCTGGACGTTCCGTCCAGCGAGTGGACCGAATGGGTACAGAAGAGATTCTGGAAGTCAGGAGAGAACTGGAATAAGGATGTTAAGAGACTTGGTATAAGAAAGGACGTCTAGGGACAGTGAATTGATCGATTTAAAGGTGGAGCCTACATGATATAATGGCAGAGCTTCCGATGGGCCGGAGTTTAAAGAACGAAAAGAAGCTGAAAATGGGCTGATCTTAGGGATAAACTCGGGGATGGACTTCTCACCGCTGATGTTGATGCTTCTGACCGCCTCTGCTACCTGCTTAGTTAGTATTTGGGTTTAAGGATAGTCTCTGGTAGTTCTCAGAGAATGGTGGAATCTGATAGAACTGGTTGAATCAGGAAGTCTTGAAGGCGGATAGTCGTGCAGGAAAGGTAGACAAATAGTGAGGTTGGGGGTAAAAGACGGAAGTGAAGAGCAGGGAAGGAAAAGGATCTACTCAGGAGCAACGAGTAGGGAAGTAGTGTGCTGATCTAGGATTGGAAAGGGAGGAAAGTGAAGGGACAAGAGAAGAAGAGAAGAGATCGGATGGCACAGTCCCAGGCGTCTGGCCATGTTCTATAGGCTCGAACACACGATCCCCGTAGCTATGTGTGCTACAGATAGAGAGCATTTGGCGAGAATCCAGCTCCGGTCAATCGGCAGTAGATAACTCCCTCCTCCACCCCTCCCTCCCCCTTTCTCTGCTGGATTCGTCGTTCTGCGAGTGAAAAGCTCACTCTTTCGTAGACCGACCGCGCGGGTGAGCGGTTGCGATGAAAAAAGAACGAGTTTTGAGAATCGAGAACGTAAAAGGATGAAGCAAGAAGAACGAGGAATCAAAGGGAGTGAAACATGGTGGCTACGGCCAATGATCGTTTCAGGCTGAAAATTCAATCTCGTGCTCTCTCCACTGTGGACCACATTTCAACTTTTTTTTTTTTTTCGGATCATACCATGGAATTCTCATTAATCTCATGTGCGTTATTGATGCCAAATACCGCATTTCCGATGCGTAATTGGTTATCAATAAATCATACCATTTCTGGTATTTTGTTACGATAACGTAAATGAGTTAATGATTTTAATTATTGAAATAATTTTATGTGTATTAAACAGGATACGCACAAACCGGAGCACAAGATTACAAGATTTGTGATGTTCCGATTAATTCCTATAGTACATTATTTTCGCCGTAATGCGGAAATTTTCTCTCAGTATTATCAAAAATTCCTGTAACTTCTCATGACTACATATCACATTATCAGTGTTAATAAGGAGTATTACGATATACAGGAAGAATGCATCTTTACCGTATAGCAACGGTATTTCAGGCGAAGTATGAACAAAGGTGGCGAACTTGCCGGCAGTGAAGTAACGAAACACTTGACTATTCCCTTCAATCTTCTCTTCGTTATAGTGTAATGTCTTATACCGTTGGAAAGTGCTGAAGCGCTGCACAGCTTTCTATACCTGCGAGAGTTTCTGTGCTTTGACTGCACTCGAGGGAAAATTTCTGAGTAAAAGACCGTAAGCATTACTTCGCCGCTGCCAACGGGGTGGTAGCAACAGTACGGCAGCAAGGAATCTCAAGGAGATGGATTGCTTACGGGGGTGAAGTCTTCCTGCTCATCCGGACGAGTAATTACTTATCAACCGGATGGGACGTCGAGGCTCTCAGACTGTTACACTCCAATGTTCTATTTTCCCAGTTTCTGTATACCTTACGCTTGCTTCATTCTCATCCCTTGTCGTCTCTCTGCGACGGAAGTCGGACCGCCGACGAACGGCATAAATAATCCCGAGAAGACGAGTCGGCATTGCCGCCGTGACTGTGCGCAGAGCAAAAAATTGCTCGAGATACACAAACAAACAGGAAAAAAAAAATGTTACGGATGATTCTTCATAGTCGGATATTTATTATTTGCAATGGCTATCGGACTGGAAGCGATCCGAGATCTTCGTTATTACGATTCTTATTACGAGAAATCCTGCAATATTCGGGTTTCATTTGATTGTTGGATTAATTGAATTTCGTATCCATCAAATTAATTTTAGCCGATAAAATTTGATCAACGTAAACTTGCAAAATGTTGATGTCCGGTGCATCAAGCAACATATTTGGTTGGAAATTAATCGGTTGTTGGGGTTGAAAGTTCCACTTGAAAACAACACTAAAATGCGACTGCCTATCGAAAACTACGCGATACCCGACGCCGACTGCGTTACTGTTTTTATCAGGAGTACAAAAAGATTCTTAAGGGCCCATTCTTGGCAAAGCTACAGACCTACCAATAGCTCTCCGAACGCTGTTACTTTATAATTGCATACGGATTTATGGTTTTTTACACACGCGTTTCAATTAAATAACATGCATATTGCAAATTCTTGCATTATCATCTATGAAAGGCTAATTAATTAGTCATTATTCGTGTTTAACAAAAATTTGTGTACATTATAATTATTACCGAGAGACTAGCGCGTTAGAATACAATACATTTTCAAACATACACGCTGCCGCGATGTACTCTTGCGCTTTGCGTAAAGCAAAATTTCCCGTCGTGTAATTCATTAAACTTTCTGTCTCTATTTCTCTTTCCGCACAGCGCCTGCAAATGAAACGTTACGCTACCAAAGCCTCACGCTTTTACGCTACCGGGGGCTTTCATTGTGAAATTGATTCAGAGCAACCGAGAGAGCTGCCGAGCGAAATGAGACTATTTTATAATTGTTTTTTACAGCTACGGGAAGGTCTCGGTCGAAGTACTCATTTTACCTGAATATAATGCTTTTTACTGAAAATTTTCGGACGAATGAAATTACATATTTTTGTAACATCAATCGATGGGAGGGCTGTGTATACATTTTTGACGATTGACGTCAAAAATAACGATTCATGAAACAAAAAAATTAAAGGCGCCATTATTGCAATCGCACAAAAGTCAATCGAAAATCACAATAAAGTGAAAAACATTTTCGTGAATATCGAATGGTAGTTTATATGATTTTACAACAAAAAAACAATGGAAACCGGTTTTTTTCAATGGATAGCGCTATTATCGAATACCCTGTGGTCCCATTACCTAACAGAGCTTTTTGTTGTAATTTTAACGAGCTTTGCACGCGAGTCTGAGAGACCTAAAATAAAATAAAGCCGAAACTTCCAACGATTTCTATTTTATTGATTTTTTTATCGAAAACAATCCGATTTCGCAAAAGTATAAAATCCCTTCGCGTCTATTGATTACCGTTAGTTCTTCAAAATTGAAGTAATAAAAACGCATTCTTTTTTAAAGATACATTTTTTAAATTTATTACATTCTTGTCGATTTTTAATGAGCCAAACAGCCGATGAATTTTTAGCTCTCTTTCGGACGATCGAAATGTTTATATCAACCGAATAATTTCTTCGCATCTATCGATTACCGTTAGTTCTTCAAAATTGAAGTAATAAAAACGCATTTTTTTTAAAGATACATTTTTTTAATTTATTACATTCTTGTTGATTTTTAATGAACCAAACAGCCGATGCATTTTTAGCTCTCTCTCGGACGATCGAAATGTTTATATCAACCGAATAATTTCTTCGCATCTATCGATTACCGTTAGTTCTTCAAAATTGAAGTAATAAAAACGCATTTTTTTTAAAGATACATTTTTTTAATTTATTACATTCTTGTCGATTTTTAATGAGCCAAACAGCCGATGCATTTTTAGCTCTCTCTCGGACGATCGAAATATTTATATCAACCGAATAATTTCTTCGCATCTATCGATTACCGTTAGTTCTTCAAAATTGAAGTAATAAAAACGCATTCTTTTTTAGAGATACATTTTTTAAATTTATTACATTCTTGTTGATTTTTAATGAACCAAACAGCCGATGCATTTTTAGCTCTCTCTCGGACGATGGAAATATTTATATCAACCGAATAATTTCTTCGCGTCTATCGATTACCGTTAGTTCTTCAAAATTGAATTAATAAAAACGCATTCATTTTTAGAGACACATTTTTTAAATTTATTACATTCTTGTTGATTCTTAATGAACCAAACAGCCGATGCATTTTTAGCTCTCTCTCGGACGATCGAAATGTTTATATCAACCGAATAATCTCGACGAATATTTCATCTCGTTCGTTGCGATTGCTTCGTGCTCTCTCCCCGGACACGGTTCGCCCGCGTGTGCGATAGTGTGTGTGGGATCGGTAAATATGTCAGAATTCGGAATCGATTTCGGATTGGGACGAGTGTGAGCAAATCTCATTGGATTGAGGAAACGCGAGATAGTCGAGCAGCTTGGCCATAAAACCGAAAGCCTCGAAGATATAGTTGAGGTATATAGGTATGCATATGCTGATCTCCCATATAGTACGTGGAAACTGTTGGCGGAGACAGAATCAGAGCGAAGATGGAAAAGATAGTGCCTTCCGAGATTGAGAAAGATAGCGAATCGATTCAGTGTAGGAAGGAGAAAAAAAAGTAAGAGTTAAATGATTAAGGAACAGCGGAAAGAAAGAAGGGTAGTGGCCGGAGTGTCGCGAGAGCGGCCAAGCGATAAAAATGTCGAGAGCTTAAGAATTGAATTTTCGAAGTAGGAGAATGAAGCCAAGAATGAAAAGGAGCAGTAGAAAGGGTACAGGAATAAGTGGAGGAAACGAAGAGGGTAATAGCCCGGCCAGCCGGCGGAAGGACTGCGGCGAGTGGATAAATTTAAGCAAGGATACGAAAAGATCGCGTGCTTCTGCAGGGGGGTACGGTGCGGTAGTTACAAACGGAATTTCCGGTGCAGCAGAAGTGGTACGCTACGTATAGTATACGGATTGGTAGCCATGACTGCACACCGCCGGACGTGAAGATCTCGCGGGGGTAAAGAAGAAGAAATCCGGTGAGGAGTCTGCCTAATAAACCGGAGGTAGCCATATGCTCTCAGTAATGTTGCGATTTCTATGATAACGCAGAAGCTTCGCCCACATTGCGCTTGGGGTGCAGGGAAGGGAGGGAAATGGCTTCTCTTTCAAGCTTACGGAGTAGTATGCCAGATCCTCGTTCGCGCATAGTGGGAAGAAAACGAAGCTATATGTATAAATCTGTAATTTGAAAATATTAGCGTACGACAAATTTTTTCTTGGAGAAATTAATGGTGGTATTGGTGTTGCAAAAGTAGAAGAGTTTCATTGTCGGCGATCGTAATAAGTAATTATTATCAGCGATAGTGAGGCAATCATGAAATAGAAGAAAAAGTAGTAAATGGTAGTGATAGTCAGACAGCCTCACGAATATACTTTGAAAATATCAGCAAGGGACAAATTTTTTTGACCTGAAAAAAATGGTGGTATGGGTGCTGCAAAAGTAGAAGAGTTTCATCGTCAGGGATAGAAATAAATATCATCGGTAAAGAGAAACACGAAATATGAAAAATAGGAGTAAATGGTAACAATAGTCGGACGACTTCAGAATACGAATAGTAATAAATGCTCGTAATGTCAGTGTTAACGAATACTATTGTTCAGATACGTTCGATTTTTCTCGAAGCTGTTTTCTAGTCAAATTATCGAATAACGAATACTGGTTACCAGTGAACGAAATGAAAAACCGTTCGGTAAATGTATTGGTTTTCCGCTTCGGCGTGTTCTCTAATTAATCGGAAATCCGATTGTACCCCGCGTTCTCTCATACACCGGCGCGGTATGAGAAACAGCGCGGAACAACAAACATTGAAATGCATACGTGACTAATTCGCAAATCTAAACGAAGTACACATGTTTGCATGATCCTGAAAATACATCGCTGCGCGTATAGTAGAATCCATAATAATGGAAATAATGCAAAGGACCGCGAGAGAGTTATAGCTCCAACGAGTATCGCCTTCTCGAGTGCACTGATCGCAATGGCGAATAATCGAATCAGACGAGTCGAACCAATGGCTCGAAGCTTAACTCGATTTCTAAGCCCCGATGAGAGTTCCACAAATTTTCGGTGCCCCGGGAGACGGACGTGAGGAGGAAGCGAGTTTCAGGACGACAAGAGGGTCAGAAGAAAATCGGAATGAAAGCAAAGCAGTGGTCGAGTGCAAAATAATCGTACGAGACTTCTCGTCACGTTTTTGCGAGTTAATGATAAAATAAAAGTCGTAAAACTATGAGTGACGTGATACGATTAGTCCGCGCGACGTCAATGTATTTTTTCATTTATTTCTAACAATAGGTAACAATTTATTACTATACTAACAGATCGGATCTCATTACTGGATTGGAATTTGATGAATATTTTTAAAAAATCAGAGTTTACTTGCTTTTTTTTTAATTGAACATTAATGATAGCAGCGCGTGTTTAGAAGAATCTCTTGATAAATTTTTATCGTGCAAAACATGTAAAAATATCGTTTACAAAGTTTGTTCTTGTGGAGTTCGAAGGTATGAAATAATCGTCCCATTCGTGGACTTTCCTCGCCATAAAATTGTAAATATTTTCAAACAAAACACATCGATTTTTCAGCTTACTCCTTCTCCCGACTCGGTATATCGTTGCAATCCATACAATTCGTTCATAATATCCACTGCAACAATATTTACTACACGTACTGCCGACGTATGTAATCGTAACAACAATTTTTTTTGCGTTTCGTGAATGGCGAGCAACGTACGTCACTATGTGTAACAAACAAATGCGCCAGAAGCTTAAATTACCGCAATAACCGCGGTAATGATCCATTTTAAGCATCTTATTATTATTTATCAACATCCGATCATCAGACAAAAATATTTACACAGGTGTAAGCTTTTTACGTGATAAGATTTCAAGTCGTAAACATGCGATCAAACAAACATTTCGAAAAATGTGTCAGACCGATGCCCCATTTAAGAATTATTGCGAGGTACGTAGTACAGGACGGGGATACAATTTGAGGTAAAAAAAATATCGAGACTTTTCAATATGATATATTTTTTAATAGAACGTAATTTTATTAATTTCACAAATCCGCTGCGAAAGCGTTGGGTTATTAGGAATTGAGCGTTGAATTTGTTGAGAATTTGATACTTAGTACAGTGGAACCCCTCTATTCTTAACTTCACTTAACTGAACTTATCGTTTATATTATCTTGTTACCATGGCAACGCTTTCGCTTAACTGTATTCCCCTGAGTCCGCTCGCCGCACTATGAGCGCAAAATGTACACTGCGCACGCGCAGTCACGCCGTGGAGGGGCGCTTAAACCCCTCATTGCCCCTACTCGCAGCAACTGACCGAGAGTGGGGACTGTAGGGGAAATACAAAATAGCGAAAAGTTCCGGTCCCGTCGAGTTAAAATAAGAGGGGTTGTGCTGTAATTAGGTATTATATGTTAATAAAGATTTCGTCGGTTTAGCAAAAGTACGAAGGATGGCCGGTCGTCTTGGTTGGGAATTTGCCTATGTGTCTGAGTGGATTCATGATGCTTTCTCGCATCTCTTTAAAAAATTTGATGACAAAGTTTCTGCAATCATTAATTATAGACCGGGTTATCAATTATTGCAAATTCAGCAATTCCAGAAACAGTAAAGTCAATAACAAATGAATAGCTTGTAGCAATGTTCGATTCATACTTGTGACGCAAGGCGCAGGGGTCTCGGTTGCTGAAGATTATGGTTTCCATGGCTATACGAGATAAATAATGAACGATTAGTCGTTTAATGAACTATCGATACTATACGAATAATTAATCGACAGTACGATAGAATTTATACTTACAGGACGAGTAGTGGTTGTCCGTCTCGTTGTTGTCGTCGTCTATAGGGATTCAAATGAATAACAAACAGATTTATAATCGATTGATAATATTGAGTAGACATTAGTAACCGTACGATTTGTACTTACAGGCCTCGACGTTGTCGTTGTCGTTGGAGCACGCGTTGGCTTAAACGGCTAGTTGTTTTGTAATTAGATAAAAACATTATTTTTAATAATTTGTTCATATTAAAATAAATTACCATTGGTAAAATAAGATTTACACTTACCGGGCGTCTAGTAGTCGTTGTTGCACCAGCGAGCATTACGCAGAACACGAAAAAAAGTATCAATGAAATGAACTTCATGACGTCTAAAATATATAAAAGAATTTTTTAATCTTCAATATTTTTAATACGCGGATAGAGCAATATATATCTTCGAAGAAGATCAATTCGCAAATTAGATCTAATCTTTGCAAAAAAACTTCTTTACCTTACGAATATTTCTCGGCTTCAGTTTCTATGCCTTTTTCGGTTAAATCTTCTAAAGCGAAGTAATGAACAGTGAAGCGCGATTCAAGTTTTATACACCCGGCCGCAGCTCATTGAGGCGGAAAAACTTGCAATATATTGTCGCGTGCGTAATCTTATGCAAACCCAAACATAAAGACATACGAAACTAAATAATGCCATCTGTTTACTGCAGATTATTAGGAGACCTGATTGGTTTATTGTAATAATATTATACTAGAACCTGTGATAACCTCAATGACGGCTTAAAGTTGAACATCCGATAGTCGCATTTTTTCAGGTTGGAGAGAACATTTGTAATAAGACATGAACAGGCAAACCGTGTTGTACGGAGCGGGAATACGGTGAAATAAAAAAAAACACCAATCATTGTTGATTAGCAACGGCGTGAATCGCTGTTATCTTGTTGCGGATGATATCTCGCTGTAAGAGAAACTTTAATTTCTCGCGATTTTCGAGTTTTATTGAATGTTACGGCCCAACGAGCTCAAGCGAGTTTGTTCAGAACATGCGTAACGTCGGTCTTTCTTTCGAGTCAAGGCGTTGGCCCTTTACTCCGGGACGGAGACCTCGTCGTACACTGGCCGTCAATAGGAGATTACGCTAGGAAGATGGTCGAGACCGATACCCTCGTAGCACGATGGTAGGGCATGCAGAAATAATATTCGAAGATGGTTTATTATGCTGTACTCACTAAATACTTATTTATTTTTCGCCGTTTGGTGAGAATACAATTTCCGATTACAAACACTTAGTTGAACTTATTTTACCGGAGACTCAGCCGCGGCCGGGCTTTCGAAGTCAGTCTCGTTGTGCAGAGTCTTGCTTGCTCTGTGCAGTTTCGCTGGTAAACGGATGATGATACTCGGAGAATAATCGAAGAACTACTGATGTTCGGTAAAAATGCTCAACCTTATACAGTCCAAGCTCCGTACAGTAGACGATCGCGTATTTCCAAATCAGATAATTCCAACCATCATATAAGTTGAAAAAAATACCATCGACTAAGTTGAATTTTGACCCTTCACCGGGTCATTCTACCTGCTCGGCGAGGCAACGGCGCGCTCCTTCCCTTTTCATACCGACCAATAGAATCGTTGCTGCAATTTATGTGACAGAGAGGGAACGCGGCGGAAAGGGAAATTTCCGGTGGAAGGGACAGTGGGCAGGTACTCCAGCAGGTACTAGAATATTCAACTTATCTGATGGTGCCTAATTGGCGGGGCTCCCAACTCTTCAACTTATATGATTGCCTACTGTATTCTTAACTCGACGGGACCGGAACCGTTCCCTTTTCTGTATTTCCCCTATCGTTCCTACTCCCGGTTAGTTGCTACGAATAAGGGTAACGAGGGGTATCCGCATCCGCAGGTATGAAGGCAGCCTGTACCTGCTGCGCGTGCGCAGTTTACATTTTACGAAATAGGCTCCCCTTGGAGTGGGGCAAACGGACTCAGGGGAAATACAGTTAAGGGAACTCGTTGCCATGGTAACGAGTTAAAATAAAGGATCGGTTAAGTTAAGGGGAGTTAAGAATACGGAGCTTGGACTGTATACTAATTTTAGTCCTATGCTAATAGTGCAAAAATAGTGTGTGGTGGTGTGGCTAATGCGTCTTATAAAAGTTCTCGCTCCTTTGTTTGAAGTAACCGCCGAGATGAGTTGCGATGGTCTAATTAATTGTCGACAGGAAGAGTTTCGGCGAAGTGATTAGTTGCTTTGGCCGAATATATAGAGAAATAGACTCGACGTTTTTAATAGACGTAATAAAATGCAGTGGCGATGACCAATATCTTGATAACGAAACGCGGAGTTAGGAAGCTTATAGCCCGCGAAGGCCGTCTGACGTATTGCTGCTTGGTAGTATGTTGCGGAAGAAATGGGCGCGTGCCTCGGCCATTTGGGTTATAGACGTACGAGTGCACGCGGGTGACTTGTACACGAGACTCTAATGCCTTATCTGGAGAGAGATATTTTATGCTCTTAATTCTCGAATTCTGGGTAATTGCTATGCGAGGGCAACCGTAGAAAAGGTTACGTAGGACGTAATATGAACTCGTAGCAATCCTTACAATGTAAAGAAATATGGCGCGCGATAATGTAAAATTTTCTTTTGTAAATAATTAAATAAATATCATAAAAAGTATTTGAAAACAAACAAATAAAAAGAAATGGCAAAAGGTTTTTTTTTTTTTTTTTTTTTTTTTTTTTTTTTTTTTCAAATCGAACAAAGTATGTAAAACATGTGTTCTTGAAATATTGAAGATTGTAGTTTGAAATATGATTTGTTTTTAGTGCAAAACTAACTCTCCTCTTCCCCTTTATACATCGTACGCGAACAGGCAGAAAAAAATATTGTAAATACCATTGTTCATCAATTACAAAGAAAATTACAGAATCATTTTTTTTTTATTGTGCATTTCTTGAATCATACAGAATGTATAACATTTGTTAAATAATTTTCCATTTATTACCCAATATAATAAGAAACAGACAATCTATGAAAATAAACTGTACGGAAGGACTTGTGTGGAAGTGACGCTCGTCGGGTACATGCAGTCACTACTATACCAAAAAAGGTACTGAGAAATTGGGTGTTATAGGATGATAAAGATTTCGTTGATTTAGCAAAAGTTCTGACGAATCGTAGAGCTGGTCAGCTTGTAGGTTTGTCCTCATCCTCGTTCCACTCCCACTGATGTTTGATCTCAAAGTTACTGCAATCGTTAATAATTATTACAAATATGGCAATTACAGTAAAAACCAAACATAATAAATTAATATTAATTATTGTTAAATAGTTAGCAGTAATATACTATTCATACCTGCGGCGCGAGATGCTGCAGGCTTCATTCGTAGCGATTATCCTTTCCGTGGGTACACGAGCCAAATAATTAAGACTCAATCTGTTAATGAGCCATTAATATTAAAAAATAATAATTAATCAGTAGCAAGAAAGTATTTATACTTACGGGAGGACTATGGGTCGGAGGTCTCGTTGTCCAACGTTTTGGAGTTCGTGTCCGTATCGTTGTCTATACCGATTCAAATACAGTAAAAAATGCATTTATAGTCGATTGATAACATTATCAAAACATTAATAAAAGTAAGGATTCTACTTACTCCCCTAGTTGGAGGAGTCGGAATAACTAGCTGTTGGGATTCAAATATAACATAAAAAATACATTAAAAAAACGTTTTTTTATTCATTTTTATTAATAATAAAGACATAATTGAAAAAAATTGAAACTTACAGTTTCACCAGCTACAAGCATTACACAGAGCACGAAAAAAGTGATCAAGATAGTGAATTTCATGGCGTCTGAAAAATAGAAATCAATTTACCATTTTAAATACTTTGCTATCCTGCAGTCTCTTGAGTCCACGAATGCAGCGATATATATTAGAATATCTTCAAAGAATATCAATTCGAAGGTTAGACTCAAGATTTGTGAAAGAATTTATTAACTTACGAATATTTCTCCGGTTCAACTTTTATGCCCGTAGAGGACTATATGTTCATTCTTCAAAAGTAGAATGATGAACGGGGCAAACGATGGAACCTTTATATACTGCCGATCATTACGATGAAAAAAATATGCGTCGCCTTTTTGCATGCATACCACATGCCGCATGTTTTTGCTTACGTAAATCGCAAGCCTACAAACATACGAAACGAAATAACGATCTGATAACAGTGGGTCATTGGTTCATACAAACCGAAACAAATGAATATCCAAAACAACAACGAACAACAATCTGTTAACAACGATTCAGTCTAATTAACTACAATAACATACAGTTAACGACACTGTGTTTACGACAATAACAACTCAAAGAGAAACGTCCGATAGTGAACTGTCTGCAGGTGGGAGAGATCATTTAGAATAATTCTGTAAGGGCGATCGCGTAATGAAATATCGCCCGAGATAATTTAAAATTTTCTTTTAAAAACAATTAAGGTATTTATTTATTTATTTATTTATTTATTGTTTGATAGGGAATGCCGAGAATAAAGACTTTTTTTAATAATTTTTTTCTCTTATTCTGGTTGGTAAATCATGCTGCAACTTCAGACGTATATTAAAGACGCATTAAATAATGAATACACAAAAATTGAACAATATCTTAAGAAAATCGATGACACGCGATAACGACCTTAAATAAATATCACGAAATCGATCCGTGAGATTTCCGTAGAGAGTATTTCATATATCTGTACCCTGTTTTCCTATCGATTGTCATACACGCGCTAAAATCGAAGCGATCGATCGGCAATCTCAACATTCGATGACCGTCTCGGTGCACCGTGAAAATTAAACGACTCGTCCGAAGTCTCGTCGTAGTCGGATTTTCGATAAAAAGATTAACGCAGTGATTAATGTACGTGCTTCACCGTCCGCGACCGCTTCGCCCAGATCCGCAGCGCGCATTTGTCTTGCAAATTTCCACAACGTTAAAGTATTTTCATTTTGCTTGGAACACGGAGGACCCGAGAATATACGGACTTACAGTCGGGGCGAAAGGCCAAGACGCAAAGTAGAAGAGAGAAAGGAATATGGAAGAAGTGAAATAGAGAAGGTGAAGGCAAGTCGGCTAAGATAGTAAAGTATGTGAGAGAAGGGATGAGACGAAGGGGATACGTACTTCTGTAGAAGGAAGTGGAAAGAGAGGGATTGCGGGAGGGGCACGCGTCTAGTCCGGGGTACACGTACTTTCGAGTATCGTAAATATTCATGAACCTATAAATATTCATGCACGACGTTCAAAGAGAATGGTGTAAAGAAGGAAAAACCAGGAGAAACGACGTCAGGCTTCTTCCGGCAAAAGTAACCCGTTTCCATTGCCCTGAAGCTCGCAAGGCAACGAGAGAGGCTCCTCTCGTCGCGGAGGGTTAGCGACGACATGGATGTTGGTTCCCCGTTCTCTCACAAAGTCTCGGTGGCTGCTCACGGGATCTTCGCGGAATCGACCTTTTTCCACATCGTCTTTATTTTTTTTATTTTTACTGAAGTTCATAAAAATGAAAAAAAAAAAAAAATCCCATAAAAACGAGATAAATAACTCCGAGTATCTTTACTTAGCAAACATTAGCGAAGTATAATGTATTAAAATCGTTTATTTGCTCAGCGGCACGGAATCGTCATTGACAAACTGACGAAGTGGATAACAGATACATTTTGACGAAAATAAGGGACGAGAAATTAAAAAAACCTCATTATTAGCTCGTGGATTGTATTTAGAATGAATTATTTCTCGTTCAGGCATATTATTACCAATTATTATTTTCACGAATGATCAGTAATGAAAATGTCTGATATCATTTTTTTTTTTTTTTTTTTTTTTCACAATTATTTTCTATTATACGGTAAATTTGTTAAATCGACAAAGCGTAAAATATCGCGACAACGAATTCGTTAGACTAACATTTTCAGTGGATTTAACGGGACAAGAAAAATACGTCGGGCTTTTCATATTTTTCCGTCAGAGAGCGTCGATCCTTTCTTTGATTTATCGTCGCAGCCGTGAGAGAGAAGTAGATATAGCGGGAAACGAACGGGTAGGACCATCGACGGAAGCCTCGAATTAAATAGATGAGAGGGAATATAATATAACAGGATAGCGAGAGTGCGGGAGAGCGAAATTGTGCTGTGGAGAGTGTGCGAGAGCAGTCGCTGAGTACGTTTAAACGAACGCCGTAAATTTACCCTATGAAATCATTTCTGGAACGAGAAAGAGGACGGGAGTGGTTCGAATCGGCAGGGAGAATCGGGGGTGGCGAATAGCTTTCCCGAGCGTTTACGCATTGTGTTATCGACTCCTCTTCCCCTCTTCGTTCACTCTTTCCAATCCCCTCTCACTCTTTGTGTTTATTTCCACTTTCGAGCTTTATAACGCCTCGTAATATACACCTCTCGGCCCGAACCACGGTTGCTCTATCGCTGCGCGCTTATCGCTCGTAATATTCGCACATATACAACACGCCGGTAGAAATTGTTCCATCACTTCCGATATTAAAATCCTTCTATACATCGAAGCCAACAAACAAAAAAAAACCATTCCGCGGCAATGGGAAAACGTTCATTTACACGAATTAAAGACGAGAAGAAAATTCGACGAAATTGTAGAAAAGTTATTGGACAATATTTTTTCTTATAATTTTTAAGGGATGTAATGCGTAATAAAATTTTGAATTAGATTAGCTTGTAAGTATAATGTCACTGGTTATGAAAAAAGAAAGATATTTCTTTGAAATGTTCTATGAAAAAAAAAAAAAATGATTTCATTCTTTCACTTGCATTGAATAAAAGCAAATCTTCAATTTTCCACTTATCTGAACACCGAATCAATATTTAATTAGTTGACTAAACAATTTTGCAAATTAAATTTTCATTGATAAATGCGCAGCGCGAAATTGTAGAAAAATCTTTTGCCCATATACTTCGATATTTTTTCACAGATATGATGTATAAAAAAATTGCGAATTGAGGTAAAAGTATGTTATAATATCGCGAGCGATAAAAAAATATATTTCTTTCATTCTTTCTGCTTTCTTCGTGAATTGAATTAAAGCGAATCGTCGATTCTCCAAGTATTTGAACAATCAATCGATGTTTAATCAGCTGACGAAAGTTTGTCTGATTAAAATGTCATTAAAAAATTCGCGACGAGCAATGAGCGATACTCGTTAAAATTCGCCGTGAGGAAAAAATGTTGTTCGATTACAAAAATTTTCAATTGCGAACAGAAATATTGGCCACGAAGATAAAATTCTTCATTAATTAAAAAAAAAAAAAAAAAAAAAAAAAATATCGTAAATTTTCGAATAGCCAAATTTAAATATTTAACGGCAGTTAAAGCAGTTAAATACTCAGTACATATAAAATACATAGAAAAATAGTCTACATGCAAACTTTAGTAACAAATATCTGCGTAATTTGACCAGTAGAATCCTTTAGCGTGATGAACATCAATTCCAAAATTTCGCAAACTCGAATCGTATTTCATCGTATATTCGCGCGTTCGTTCGCTGCAGACCATTCATCTCGTTAGTACGCTACTCGATCGAGGATAGGAACGTATCTGGCTATTACATAACTACAACACAGACACAGATACACCCGCACACGTAGCAGTTGGCTGTTGAAAATTTAGAACCGGCGAGAGGCCGACGAGATAATTGTTCTATGCGAAACAGAGCCCCGCGATCTCGTGGAGCGAAAGAGAGAAATTAGAGAACAGTCGAAACGAACTCGAGTGAAATTTCGTCGAGTTCCAGATTTTAATTGTAGAGTCCGGATATTTCGCGCTAACGCGGAAACCGTTAATGGGCCAGTTTGGGCCCCGAATTGGTAGCTCCAACAACACCCCAACGTGAAACGTATAATTGATCGTTCGTTGGGTCGGAGTTAGCGGCGAATCGCAAAACGGAGCTTGTTGAAGAGCAAGAGAACTGCGAAATGACCTGGGATACCTCCCCGCGCGTTATCACACGACCGTTTTCCTCTCCATAGCTCTGGCGAATGTCTCTCATAATCCGACGTGCCAATTAGTGCCATTAGGGACAACGGGGATATAGTACATAGGGGGCTATTATGCAGCGAGGCAGTAGTCACGCGAGTTAAACCTAATAATCGATCACTGGACCTACGGCCTGCCGCTCCAGCGATGCAATTTCGTGTCCTGATGATAATCGAAATTAAACTCTTTCATTCATTTATTTACGAGGAAAAAAAAAAAAAAAAAAAAAAAAAATTCAACGAAGCGTATTTTGAGTTAATGGCTGAAAACTGGTATATTTGAAAAAAATGTTGAAGTTATCGCAAAAGAGCGAATTGAAAATCAACCCTCTGGGATTGAGAGAAAAATCGTGCGAGATTTCGTGCTCGTAGGCGTGTAGGTACGAGTGAGAAACAGCCATCGTGCCGTTCAATTATTTTACGTTTGTCGGCAGCTTGAGCCGACGAGAGAAAGAGAGAGCCGAAGGCCTCATTAAAAATTCATTCCTTCCACTATGTACAAAGTATGACTACGTACCTGTATAACATTTTGCCGAGGTGACCTGCACCCCTCCATCTCCTCCCCAACGCCCCGATCTCCATCTTTTTTCTTGCCTGCTTCTGTCTAGCAAAGCGTAACAACTCCTTTCAACGTTCTACAGTATAAAAATCGCTAAGGTGTATATCTATGTTGCGTTTGCCTCATTTTCTTATTCCAAGCAAACAACATTTCCCAAGCATGATGAAATTACGTTTCAGCCCTTCCGGAACACGGTCCTAAAATAACGGGTCTGTCCACTCACTATGCTGTCGGGGAAAACGTGACGGCGAACTGCACCGCTTGGCCCTCGATACCTAAAGCCAGAATGCATTGGACCATCAACGGTACACCGGTAAATATGCCCAACTTTTTTATTCACATAATGTACTTGTAATGTAACTTATATTTGACTATTCCATGATTTTTTAATGATGAGCTATTTAAATAATAATAATTGTTATTATTATTAAAAAAATATAATAATAATAATAATAATAATCATTATTATTATATATTTAATTATTATTATTATTATTAATATATACTTGAATAATCATCATTATTATTATATTATATTATATAATATTTTATATAATATTATTATTATTATTGATCGATTTTTTACACGTACATTAAATTATATAGGACAGTCGAATTTTCATCACTCGTGATGTTATTAAGACTATAGTTCATTTATTGTTTCTCATTAATGGTAAATTTGTCGCTATTAGTGCCGACCGTGAAAACATTATGTTATTTTTGTGTCATTATATTTGACATTAATTCGTTAATGTAATCACAAGTAATTCAAGAAAAACTCTCACATGCAAAATGTGAACGCTATTCGAATAAAATTGATTAACGCGCAAGGAGATTATGGACATAAAATGATAAATTAAAACGCACAGATTTTAGATCGAGGAGAATGGATTGCATACATATGCATGTACCGCAATTATTTTTGTCCTCCCGACGACGCGATAAAGTGAACGAAAGAATGCGATAAAAATTGATTTTCCATTGCCG
The DNA here is from genome assembly GCA_934046635.1 of Buathra laborator. Taxonomy (NCBI): domain Eukaryota; kingdom Metazoa; phylum Arthropoda; class Insecta; order Hymenoptera; family Ichneumonidae; genus Buathra; species Buathra laborator. The sequence continues at coordinate 8,529,587 of OW203902.1, forward strand.
ACTCGGAGAAACAATGAACTCGCGCGGTAAAAATACTTCGACGAGAATAACAATTCTATGAATCGCGCGTTATACGAGACACGAATAGTTTGCGCGTCGATAATCCCAGACGCGACTGTGAAATTTTGGCCGGAATAAAAATGTCGTATGCACCCCTCCGACGAGATTCACGCGGGCATTCGTTAAAATCGCATTCCCATTATTCGCTAGCGGATTGCAGCGCGGATGCGGCTCATTCCAGAACTACTGGGGGAACCCCCGCTATCATCGCGTACGACGAATCGACGCGTGTGTATGCGCGTCATACGCGAAAGGGTTGGTGGCATAACGTGGTGGCAAAGGGTGAGCGAAAAACGAAGAAGCAGAAGAGGGTGAATAGTCCCGTGAGTCGAGGTGCAATGTTGAGGCTTAAAGGAAGGGCGAGATTGCCAGAGCGCGAGTATGGAAAGGGACGCAGTGGAAAAAAAGGGGAGAATAGAGAACTCTCTGGCGCGTTAACCCCTGAAAAACTCTTTATCCGAGCGTATAGCACGAAAAAAGACTTTGATCGTGTTCTCGCGGCTCGACACCGCTTTTCATTTTGCCGACCTCGTCAACTTTCTTCCGCACGAACCCCGCGCACTACACTCGTTTCACTGCTCTCCCACCCCACCACCCTCAATCCTTTACTTTTCCAACTTTCTCTCTCATCGCATCGTTTCCAACGAAGGAAAAGAATAAACTTTCCCGTCGGAAAGTTATTTTTCTTCTTTTTCGAACGACCCGGTTGACACTCTAATGATTTCGAGTTTTTCACAAAATCGATTGATCCGTCATGCCGTTCGGAATGTTTGAAGTGCTTAACACAGTTCCATACAACAAGTTGCGTTATTTTCATTACTTTTTATTAATATCTCGTATTATAATTACTTCGCGATAACATGGAGAAGAAATTATGAAGTCTCGTAATTGGAAACCAAGTGAACGGTCGGTTTTCGGGATTGCATAACCCGAAACCGACTGTTGGTAAGTAGGAGAAATAACAGTACAAAGTAGAAAACTATTTTATAATTTCTCAAAATTGTTTTAGTGTGTTATGAAATGTGTATAGCGAGTAGAGCAGTAAACCGGTACAAACAATAGACTAATGTTTCGTAATTCCAAGAGATTTGTTATAAATCTCATCAGTCGCGTGAGTTTGTGAAAATTGCTCAATTTTCAAAGCCTTTGTTGTCGCCGTCACCATCGTCGACGCTGTGCGCCCTTAATATTTCCGCTACGGTCGCACGTCGCGCGTATTATGCGTCTAGCGTTTTGCACCGTTCATTACTTTACTCAATTATAAAGAAAAGAAAACAAACCGATGAAAAAAATTGCGCTTTCATCTCTCGCGAAAAAATTACCAGAGAGCGTTTTTATCCGATACAAAGGTATCGGAATGTCCGATGAAATCGGTTTAAATTATATAGTGTTAAATTTGGAAAAGCGGCCAATACACGTGTTACAATTATCTGCAAAGTGCTTCAGAGGCCAACGCTAGATGACAACAGAAAACTTCAGTTTATTGCCTCCTCTCTTGAACTCTCTCGGTACAGTCGCTCCCAAATAATCGGGAACCGTGTTAATCGAACCGTCAAATTAAATTGAATTTCCAGTCCCAAATGTCGCACACAGCGCTCTCTCTCCAGAAGCGTTCAGTCGACTCAAGTGCCTCCATTCAAACGCGATTCTGTTTCGTTGGATCATTCGATGACATACTACATTTGTTTTTCTGCTTTCCGACTCGTGAAATCGATTCTTCGTCCACGTATACCATGTCCACGATATCGTGTACACGCAGAGAAAGATCTGATACAATTTACCACGTATCTGGTAAAAAATATAGTAAATTTCTGGTAGTGCGGAGACAATGGCGCCACCTATCGAAAATTACGAGAACTATGCGACTTTTTAGCATAGGATATGGTAAAAATCCCCATAAATGTGGTAAAAATGCTCATGTATGTGGTGAAAAATCGCATGATATCGAGCATTTTCCGTGATAGGTGGCGCCACAGTCGGATTTTACCAGATGACATAGTAACTTTTAGCAGATCCCTTCTCTCCGTGTATCTTTGATAACTCTTGGAGTTTTGTTGATCACTTTTTTTATATTTGATTTAATCAAACGGTAAAAGGGGATTAAGGGGTTTATTAAGGGTACAGAGATTCTCATTTAAGGGGAGTAACAGACTCCGATCATAACACACGAAAATAGCATTATCGCGTAACCCAAAAATTAAATTGTAATTATTACTATTAATTTGGATCAACGCACCGATATATTGGTTCAAAATTGTGCGAATATAATTAATTCACATTATCAAAGCGCCGTATATATCGGGAGTTATGTACATGAGATTGTAAACAGAGAGAGTACCCAAGGGAGCACTCGGTTAAAGCCGTTATCTCAATAATCAAAGGCAAATTACCTCCCGGTGAAATTTCAAAGCCGCGAGGGTCAACGACAGAGTTGGGCTCAAGCGTTTCGCATGTAATCGATTCAGCAACATCGATTTCGCGGATGAATGGCTCTGTGATTGAGATCTTGAGTCCGCCGTCATAATCAGCGTGTTTATCGGTGTAAGAAGTAATCCACTGTAACGTTATTAACCTTATCAAAGCTGCAGCCCTCATAGTTCTATTTGATATTAACGTTTTTTCCGTAACAAAAAAAGATCAATCGGCCGATAAATCTAACGAATACGCAAATTTTTTGATCAATTGAAATCAAACGTATGCACGATGTCTCATGAATCATCGACGCGCGCATCGCAACAGCGCAGATCTTCAATCGAACTTTATATTATTTCGAAAATGAGATCCAAAAAAAAGTCGATCCATAATCTGAGCTTAAAATCGATAAAATGTTCGTATTGCTAACTTTTTGGTAAAATGAAAGAAAAAAAAAAGATTTTCTGAGTAATTGTCTCATAAATCATCGACGTGCGCATTGCAACAGCGCAGATCTTCAATCGAACTTTATATTGTTCCGAAAATGAGATCCAAAAAAGTCGATACATAATCCGAACTTAAAATCGATAAAATGTTCGTATTGCTAACTTTTTGGTAAAATGAAAGAAAAAAAAAAGATTTTCTGAGTAATTGTCTCATAAATCATCGAAGTGCGCATTGCAACAGCGCAGATCTTCAATCGAACTTTAAATCGTTCCGAAAATAAGATTAAAAAAAGTCGATACATAATCCGAACTTAAAATCGATAAAATTTTCCTATTGCTAACCTTTCGGTAAAATGAAAGAAAAAAAATGATTTTCTTATTAATTGATAGGAAAAACGATTCTACGTTATCAATTTAATTTTCCTTCAGTTTTGCATCTCCTTAAATTAAAAAATTGCTCGTGATGATAAATAAAACGAAAACACAAATTATCTGAATAAATAGCATGAATCGTTGATCCATAGATCAAGTCGTAAAATCTGACGAATGTTCGAAAACTAATTTCCAATCAGCACGTATCTCATTGATCGAAGATTGCATGGTGAGATACGCCGTATCGAATTTCGGTTTGGAACAGCGGAAATTCGTTGTTGTCTCCGTGCTGTTGTAATGCATCCAATCAGAACCGCAGTTACGATAATCCATTGTATAATGGGCGAATAAGACGCCGGATGGCTCCAAGACACGTGACTCCTATTCGCTATCGTACCACCGGACTCGATGGTGTTTCCTGCGCCAAGCAAATGCGGACAATCCCAAGCATCGCGGCCTACCGTGTCCATTGCCGACTAATTGGATAAGCAGTATTAATATGGACGGAGGAGCGGCGAGGTGGAAGGGGATCTCGAAGGACCTCGTTAGATTCACTCAATATCGAAGGGGCATTGGGGCCGAAGCTCACCTCCACGCTGCTCCGGTGTTACGGATCTCTCGCTGTGCGGCGGCCGTACGGGGAAATGTCCCCATTCCCGAAGGCTATCTAAGGGCTGTATATAATCCTCGAACCGTGACGTACATACATAGAACTATTCCAGAATTCACGTCGCTCCGTATACACGGGGATCTAAACCGTCTTTCGTTAATTTAACTTCATTGGAACGAAATTAAAGGTCAATTTCACTTTCGCGTTTTGCTATTCGATAAATCGCAATATTGCAGTCAATTTTTATAAACATCGAATAAAACGGCAGATTCTTTTTTTTTTGTGGTATTTCCGGGGGAAAAACTTTATATAGACGCGTATATAGCTATATACGTACTATATATCTTTTTTACTATATAGTTTTTGGATCATTTTTCCCTCTGTATGTTTCTTCCCGACAGATACTTTTTGACGAATTAAAAACGAAATCTTTCGACGAAAGATCAAAAGATCTTTTTGATCTTTTTTTCGATCTTTCCTTCGAATTTTTTGACGAAATTTATCGAAGTGAATTTCGTCGTTTTGTTGGAAGAAAAAAAGATCAAAAGATCTTTTTGATTTTTTTTTTTCGATCTTTTCTTCGAATCTTTTTGACGAAATTTATCGAAGTGAATTTCGTCGTTTTATTGGAAGAAAAAAAAAGTTTTTACCAATTATTAACGTTATACTTGATTTTAATCGATAACTAATCGATTATCGTCGATGTATTATGAAAAATCGTCGTATAAAAAAGATTTTTTTTTTTTTCGGGTGGTCGCGAAAATCACTGAGTGACGAGAGTGATGTACGAGTTGAGACGAAATGTACAATCGAAATTCTTTGCCCCACGACCCTCACATCAATTGACAAGCCTCCGAGTTCGGCAAAGAACCCTCTGTATTCTTTTATAGCCTATCGTTTTCCGATTCTCTCTCTCTCTCACGGTTTTTCGTGCCTTTTTTCTGTTTGTTTCTCCCACTTTTTCTCATCCGGTGTCGTGTATAGGCGGCTATCGAATGCGAAGCGACCGCATCCCGCGGCGCTCCGCATACTATCGTCACGCTAACTCCGTAAACTCTTTTGCCAAGTATTTTCCACCCCGCCACCAACATTTCTCCGGCTGTGTGTATCGGCTCATGAATTTTTGTGGATTCCACCACGATAACCGAGAATATAAACGCGCACCCGGCGCGCAGTTCACCGCTCGCGGATCATCGCGTCTCTTCTCTATTTTTTTTTCTTTTTTTTTTTTCTCATCCCCCTTCCTCCCTCGCCAATCTTTCTCGCTCTACTGCGTCTGAATTGTAGAAAAAAATAACTAAAAAATTCACCAATCCCCAAATTTATAACTGCCGATACTTTATTTCATTTTTGTTTTTTTTTTTTTCTATCCGTCGTTCCGTAAAATCGATAGATTATCAAATGGAAATTAAATATTTTATAACGTGACGGTTTGATCGCGGAGTGTCGATCGGCATTTTTTTTTTTTTTTTTTTTTTTTATAGGGAGATGCGGATAATATTTTCTATATACCGTCGTCAGTAGCGTCACGAATTTTTTTTGAATTTATACTTTTTATTTTTTAGCCCCTTTTATATACAAGCTATATAAACATATCTATTGCATATATTTGTTACGCGCGCCCTTGAAAACAACTTTGATAGGGGGAAAAAAAAAGAACTGGAAACGAATAAAAAAATATGTGCTTTGGAAGGTAACACATCGTATGAAGCCCCCGAATACCGTTTCGGACTGTGGTTTCGAATAGTGTTCCCGGTGACACAGCCCAATCGTTTTCCATCCCTTATCGCACGTTCGTGCTTCTCGCTCCCCCTCTCTTCGCGATATCGTAAACTTTCCGGATATTTTCCGAGGTTTTATCGGTCGGGTTGGGTCATGAATTTTCGTCGAATTCCCCTTCGGCAACGTGAGCGCATATCGGAGGGTGAAAATTCTAAAAGAGGGTACAGGATAAGAGGTCGAAAAAATCAACAGTAAGATAGAATTTGGATAAAGAAAAGATACGATAAATTCAAAAATTACGATGTAATAATCGGTCCGACGAAGACAAAGACAATTCATTGTTTTTCCATGTAAAAAATCGAACTTAATTCATGAATTTATATACTTCAAACGATATTAACGTAATAATATTTTATTTTTTAATTTTTTATCCGTTTAGGAAGTAATCAAAATTCCTTCTAAATCTCATCTTTGGCTGAAAATATATCGAAACGACCACCTTAAGGTCACTCCGGCAAGCAAGAGAATCGCTTTGATACAACATCCCCTTTCTGTACCGAAAATCCGCGTTATTTTCCTAATTTACAGTAAAATCTATCAGGAAAATTCAGTATACACTTCGATAGAGCCGATAGAAATTACAGGTTCATTAATAAATCATTATCACACCTTCCGTAATATGATAAAATACAATCACCTCATTCCGGCATTACGGGAACCCGACGAAGGATCCGTAAATTTTTTCCACAATTTTTCATCCCTTAACCCGTGACGTCGTCCTACAGCCGTTGCACAGCAAAAACTAAATTTCTCATCGCTTTCTCCGTTCTTCCTTTCGCCCGTCGATATACAAGAACCGGATGTATCAGATGAGAAAAATCAAGCGAACCAAGCTGCTTCCTCCCACTTCGTTATTTAATGGAGGAGCCGCAAGAGCTCCAACGCAAAAACACGAGAGACCCCACACATACACACAAAGATAATCACCGATATATACGAATGTACAGAGTTACCGCTACACAGAGACCGGATGCTGCGCGAAGGGGATATAAACGTAGATGTGTGGGAGTGATAGAGTAAGAAGAGAGAAAGGATGAGTTTCATGGCGATTGCCAGCTGGTATCGGCACGTATCGCTTCGAAAAGGTGGTCGGCACGTCGGTTATATATTTTAGATATCATCAACATCTATATATCTATCGATATCTATACACTATACATATATATATAACGTCACTGCGGAGCAGAAGTGAAGGCTATGCCGATGCTGCAGCCGGCGGCCCGCGATAACGAGGCTCCGCATCTATTCGTCGAACGAGAGAGCCGAGAGACAGAGCGCAATCTCTAAAACAGCATCCAACACTTCGCGCGTAAATCCGGAGAGCGTTCGAGAGGCCGGCAAAGCTGGAGAGCCTTATAACCGTTCGCTCGTTAGTCGACCGGATCTCAAATACCGTCTTTCTCTCTTTCGCTCCCGCTAACGCGATTAGAGAACGAGAAAAATGCCTGGCAGGCGCGCGGCTTTCGGATTTTCACGTCTACGCGATCTATCCGAATCTGAAGACCAATTTCAGCTTCGTATCCGCGGAAATCGAAGACGCGCGGAATTTTTACGGAATAACTCGTTTTCTCTAATGAAGAGAGCGAAGTGTTTTTTTGTATTTTTTTTTATTGAAAAATCAATTCACTGCTAGTCGTGGTCAGTTTCATGCCAAACGAGCCGAATTAACGTGGGAGCATTTTTTTTCTGGCTATCTATGCGTGAATTTAACTTTTTAGATTATCTCGGGACGTAAATTGAAATACCACTTTTTTTTTTTACTTATAAGGGCATGTGAAAAAAATAGCAAAAATTGGAAATCGTTGCATTTGAGAGATTTTATATGGATTTTTTTTTCGAATTTTTGAGATTTTATATGAATTTTTTTTCGATTTTTTGGATATTTTTTTGTACATTTTTTTTTTTTCGATTTTTATCAATTATTGCGTCGAATTTATTTTTTATTCAAGTATTATCGTAAAGTCCCGAGTACAATTAAGTACGAAATTCATGTTGGATGGTTGATTGCATTGAGGATATGGGGGGTTGTTAACCGAAAGCAATATACGCGATAAGAAAACAAGCGCGGAGCTTGTGCGTGTTTGTGTGTGTAAAGAAAGAACGAGGTGAAATACGGGGAAAGGAAAGACACAAACGTGAGAATATATCCACAGGAAAACCTTAGTTTTTACGACACACGAGGGTAAACCAGAGAGAGCCGCAACGAGGAGCAATCGGAATCTCGCACGTTTCGATCCCTGTATAGATGGAAGTGTTGCTATCAAAAGCTACGGAAGAAGCGGCAACGAGAGAAAAAAAAATAAAAAAAAAAAGAAAAAAAAAAAAAAGGAACGAAGAATCGAGTCTCTCGTACGAGATCCGCACATTCGATGTAACTTCGTATATCCTATCCAGCGTCTCACACAAGTTTGATCGCCGTTCGCTCGTTAGTCGAGCGTATCTCAAATACCATCGTCGTCGTACCAACCCCCGTCTCGATACCCTAGTTTTCCTGCTGCAACCCACCGCGCTATATTGCTAACTCGATTAAGAGACCACCCTGCGCATCTCCAAATAGAAAAAAAAAGAGATAAAAAAAAGTAAGAGAAGAAAAACCGCGCAGGCGAAGTCGTCGACATACTGCTTTGATTGAAAACAAAAAAAAAACATTGGAGAACAAAAACTTCACAGGAATGAGGCGGAATCCGGCTGAAATTTCAGCGAGCGACAAAAATAATTTCGCCCCTAAATTGTCGACTCTCGGGCTTTGATTAAAAAAAAATTAAAAAAAAAGAACACTGCTTTTCAATCGATTTTTTTAATTTCTAAAAATTTCTTCGTATTCAGTACTTCGTATTTTAAATAAAAAAAAATAGAAGGGACATTATTATTATAAACAAATCGATAAATAATAAATAATCATAATGATGAACAATTAGTAGGATATAAACACTGAAGTATATATATAGACAATTAAAATTCATTTGAATACAGGAAGATACAAAAAGTAACGAAAATTTTATTGACTAATATAATAAATAATTTTTTTAATGATTATATTTATTTTTTTATTAATCAAATCCGTCTCCCCACGATCTGCATATGTAGGGATTTGTGTATCGCTCTGTTTATATGTAATACACGTATACTGTACTATATATATACATTGATACAACAGTTTGTAACAAGCATTACATACAGCAATGGTAAATACCATGAGGGCTGTGTAAACGGACCATCTCATCAATTAGGGTCTGTATATGAAGTTAACACAGGAATATGCAGCCCACGAGAGAAACTCGAGTGCATCTACGTTTATTCCGTGATGGAAACGTAACAAGAGAGAATCCTACGACTCGGCAGAGGAAACAGGCAAATCCTGGATGTCGTCAAATACGAAGAGCGATGGTACCTCTATTGCGGTACCTACTTCGCCGGCAAATAATCAACCGAAACACGCAAACCTCGGTTGCGGTCATTGCGAATACATTTGGCGAATAATTCGATTTTGCAATAGGTTCGTAGCTTTCCCTCCGATTTTGATGCTCCAATTCCTCGTATAGCATATATTGAATATAACCAAAGCTCACTTACACGGAGAGAAGGATCTGATAAACATTACCATGTCGTCTGGATAAAAATCACTATGGTGCATAGTAACGCGGCGCTACAGCGCCACCTATGGCAAAAAGTACGAAACTTAAACGAATTTTTACTATAAGTATGGGGAATTTTTGTCAGAACTTATGGTAAAAATTGTTATAAGTACGCGGCGCTACAACGCCACCTATGGCAAAAAGTACGAAACTTATACGAATTTTTACTATAAGTATGGGGAATTTTTGTCAGAACTTATGGTAAAAATTGTTATAAGTACGCGGCGCTACAGCGCCACCTATGGCAGAAAGTGCGAAACTTATACGAATTTTTACTATAAATATGGGGAATTTTTGTCAGAACTTATGGTAAAAATTGTTATAAGTTTCGCAGTTTCTGCCATAGGTGGCGCTGTAGCGCCGTCTAGTAACGCACTACGCGGCGAGGCACTATAGTAATTTTTATCCACACGACATGGCAATGTTTATCAGATTCCTCTCTCCGTGTATAAATTCATCATAAGTTTGGGTTACTCTCAAAATCCTCTAATAATTTTATAAATTTACTTTCGCTTATAGTAAAAATGGTTATAAGTTTCGCACTTTCTGCCATAGGTGGCGCTGTAGCGCCGCCTAGTAACGTACTACGCAGCGAGGCGCTATAGTCATTTTTATCCACACGACATGGCAATGTTTATCAGATTCCTCTCTCCGTCTATAAATCCATCCTAAATTTGGGTTATTCTCAAAATCCTCTAATAATTTCCTAAATTTACTTTCGCGGAGCGACTATAAAGTAAACGCATTGTAGTAACACGTTAATAATAGTTCCCCGCAACGATAACCTTACATAGCGGTCCTTCATTTTCCACCAATTTAACACGAAGCCACACGCGGCTTACGGAGATTTCAAGACATTCATGAGACAATTCCTCTCGCAATACCGTGATAGTAGGCCATTCACTGAAAGCGTTACATTTACCCGCGGTAACTACTGTCCAGCTTAGCGGTACCATTGGCGATGAGTTTCGTAAAATAAACGTAAACGTCTTAATTACGATACTTCGCGATATATATGTGGTACTACCGTGTGATCATCTCGAACCTTATATGGCCGTTTATTCGCTTCTCTATTGGATGAATCTCGGGTTCGCGGATAAAATACTTAACGATAGTCGGCCCGTTGTCCCGGGCAAAGCTTACCGCAAAATAGGGACTGAGGTAACGAAATTTAGGTCCATTTCGTTCGGTCCAACAAAGATGCTACGGGCGTGTAAAAGCCCTCGTTCTCTCGCGAATCTTTCTCGAACCCTCGAATACTAAAAACGTCTGCTTTTAGACGATAAAGCGAATCTCGGATATCCCCCTAAAAGCGACTCGTTCACGGATTTGGCAAAGTGAAGTCTGTGAGCTTTTAGGATGGGAATGAAAACGTTGAAGATGAAAATGTTTCCGTGTCGGCTATATACACACAACATACCGGTGAGAATCAACAGTAAGCCTCTCGGTAGTTGGACCTCTTCTGCGAGGAAGAATGGTGTATGATTCGACGTAAAACTTGATCCGTCTCTTCAACGTTAGAGCCGCGCGCTCGCGCTGTTATAGAGACGAAAAGGTATAGAATTCACGAATCGTATACTTATGGCTACTCTCGACTGTCGGGTATCACGCGATCGTGTTTGACATCGATATAGATATACAGTTGATACAATTACGCCTCTTTGAAATTGCGCGTTTAGCCCCGGAAGCGAGAATGAGGAGTGGAGTTCTTTATAAGGGACGAGGGAATCAGAAGATTTTGCCACATAAGGGATAGACGAGTGGTGGATATGATGGACAGAGGAAAAATGATGGAGGGTCAGGGATAAAGAGACAGTGAGAAGGGAGAGAAAAAAAATTATCGTAGGGGTAGCGAACCGCATATCGATCGATGAATAAGCAGATTTTTTTTTTCATGATTCTTTAAGTATCGACTGCTCTTCCGAAAAAAAGACGGAAATTATGCATATTTCACTGAGATTCCGTGATTTTTACAGTTTACATTTTCATTCCTTTGATTGACGAGTTCGTGAGATATGAAAAATAAAAACTACGAAAAATCATAGAAAAAAAATTCAAACAAAATTCACGAACTGTATATATGGATAAAATGGCATAGTATACCGAGAAAAGACGCTTAAAAATATTTCTGCTGCTTCCATTCGATCATTTCTCGTAAAATTTTCCCCCTATTTTTTCATATTTTCATTGTTTTAATTCACTTGCAAAAAATTTATGAAAGTTTTAAAATAAAAATAAAATAAACATAAGAGTACACGAAATAATAATCTTTGTTCAATATCTTTAACCACCAATAACTAGCGTGGTGCTAACAGGACCTATCGAGAGCTACACGAAGGGGTTGTCGGCGCCGAGCCGCTCGGAGCGCTCGCGGCGGCCGATCGTGTAAATTAAGCCCGTTGCGATGAATTATTCAGTCTTTCCTGTGCCGGTAAACGACTAATGAAGCCCTATAGTATGTAGAACACGAGTGTATATAGATATACAACAGCCGGAAATTCGAGGAGAGAGAGAGAGGAAACCCTCGCGTGTTCACAAGTGTGCGAGAGACGCGACAAAATATCCCCGCGGCGATGGTCGTGTACCTTTCGTCGTTATGAGATTCGATAGACCGACGAGATTCGTAACCGTATAGTGAGAGCCGAAAATAGGTAGTTGCAACGACTATATGACATTGCACGTTAAATTTTCACCGGATAGTCGAAGAGACGAAACCCCCGTCACGTCCGTACCGCATACACATACAAAGGGAAATGTTGTAGGAGAACAAATGAATACGCGGTTAACCGCAGAACACAATTTCCACGTTGTTATACGACAGACTGATTACATAGATGTATCAAACGCTACAGTGACATTTAACGCACGTAAATGACACGTAGAAACAGTGATTGAACCCCATAAGCCATAATTAACGGATGAGCGGTAATGTAAATGTTGAAATTTCGAAATTAGAAATGATCAAAGCCGACATATGCTCTGGAAGAGCGCTGAGACGATAGAAACGGATAACGTTTCTCCGTTTTGTTAGGCATTTCTCCTTTAAATTTCACCCTTTTACGCCCTTTAATTCATTGCACATGCAAAAGCTTCGATACAAGATAACGACGATTCATTCGCGTTCGCACCTGACGCGGAAGAAAATGTATTATTCTGTTCGTATGCAATATCAAATGTCGTCGGGACGATGATTAAAGAGCTGCGAGAAACGCGAGAAAAATTATGCGCGAATTAAAACGTGATTTGTGAAACACGAAAGCTCGATGAAATTAAATTGATAAATGTGACTTCTGATTGATGGATAAATGCGAAGTTTCTATTTTCGCATTGAAACCGAGAAACGGATTTATGAGCTTTTCGAAAATAATTGCTGAATTTAATTATTCAAATTACAAAAACAATTTTTTTAATTAAAATTTACATTTAAAAAGGATTCCGAAAAAAAAAGAACTTTTTTTTTCAATTTTTCAATTGTGTTTTGAACTTTTGAAAATACGAAAACTATTTTCAAACATCAGGCAAAAAACATAAAATTATTGCGCATAGAATTTTTTTTTCCTTTTTGGAATTTTTTTTTTTATATTTCGTTTTTTTTTTATTCTTGTAATTTGAATTTTTTTTTTTTTTTTTCAATCATACAAATCAAACTTATCTTTTTTATCAATATGCATTGCGAAGGATTTTTATATTTTTTTGCCGGAGAAAAATTTAAAGTTGAAAAATATGAGAATCACGAGAGAGCAAAATCGTGACAAAGTGTCGACAGGGCTTTGGTTGAGAGGTTCTGAAGCCGTGAAGATGATAGACTCGAGTTCTCTCCTCTTTTTTCTCCCCTCTCCTCGATTGCTTTTGCAGTTTTCTCGAAGAATATCGTCGGGCGGAAGTACGTCGCCGCTTGCGAGACACGGGGGAGTTAAAAGATACGAGCCGCGATATGCGAAGTTGGGAAAGCGTTGGAGTCAATAATGTACGAAGTTCAGTCTCCGTGTCGTTCTCGCCTCCGACGCACGGTGGCCACTTAATCTTTGCCTTTCGTGATGAAAAGTGTGGGAAGAAAATCGCGCTTCAGGGGGAAAAAACAAAAGAAAACTATAATGGATAAGCAAGCGATGAGGAAGGTGAGATGAGCGGCAAATATAGCAAAAAATAAGAGTAAAACGATAACGTCGAGAGAATAAATGAGAAGAAAGAGAAAGATTGGGAGTGTAGGTAGACAAATCAGCAAAAAAAAACCAGTGGATCGTCGCAGGGAAAGATCCCCGACCGGTCGTTCCACAAAACGAAGAGGTATACGATGAAACGTAATGAAAATGGAATTCGTTTTTTCACTACCATTTTATATTATTCTACTTAGCATCAAATAGTCCGGAACAATGTTTCCTTCTCCAGATATTAATACCATTATTCAGGATCGTGTCTTTCCGCTTTATTAATAAAGCGTAAAGAAAAAAAAAAATTAATAAGGAACAGCGAAGCACGGGATTTCAAGGGTGCGACGTAGTGCCGCAAAATCTCTCAACCGATAAGCATCTCCACGATTTTAACCCATAAATAATAAAAAAATAATAATTCGTACATTTTTTTTTATTTTTTTTTTAATTCACAAAACATCGAAAAAAAACAAAAAAAATTGGAGTTTTTCAAAATTATAGCCTTTTTACACCCTTAAATTTAACGAGTTCAAAATATATACCCAGTCGAATAATTCGCAAAAAAAAAATGAACCACCGTTTCTAAAAATATTGCAAAATGTAACAACGTTCGAACTTCTAATTTGCGAGCGTCTGCGCCATTAAAGCAGATGATGCACAACCCTTCTCGAAAATACGAGATTGAACATAAATATAACATTGATCGATATAATTAGCATAAATGTAAATGGAGAAACTCGGGGAAAAGGTCGAATCGTATTATCGTAACACTAAATTTTCCCGGCTATGACTCCGCGGCGCGATGGTAAAATCCACGCTGATGAGAGCTTACCGAGCGAGAAGCTCTAACTATTTTAAATCGGGTCGGTGGCGCGAAGGAGGACGGGGTGAAAATTAAATCTACCGACACACACGCGCGCACATACGCTTCAGCGGATGCGAACACACGAGCATCGCGAGGGTGTGTTAGAAACCCCTATGGTAGAGAACCGCCACCCGGTTCTATAGCTCGGGCGCTGACTTTGGGGCCTTTACGCGTTTACTCTTCACCCTCTCCCGTTCCACGTGACCCGCCCTAATTTCTACGCCACCACCACCAACGCGACTGGTGCACTCGTCGACGTGAAACTGCAATGTCCTTCGCGTTACCCAGACATGTCCGCAAACATGCCTCGGTGAACACTCGAAGCTTCACGACAAATGTACTTTCCCGCGTCAGATCTCTCGTGTTTTCTCTACAGGGTGTGTACCCCCCGTACAATCTCAATTCTCCGCGCTTTTCTCTCCCTCAACGAATTCACCGCGGTCTGTTTTCTGCGGTTCGAGGGTGAGCTTTTCAAGCTTTTACAGCTTTTACTTTGATACTTCGCGGCAAACTGGCGCTGCATCACCGCAAACCTCGTTGAGTGAATATATATATATACTTTTTTTTTTTTTTTTTTTTTTTCGTTTGGATAAATTGGGATTCAAGCACTCTGCGCGTGTCATTGGTACTCCAGTTACTTACCCCTGAATTTATCATCTGCAAAAATAGGCGAAAGCGCATGTTTGTGTTTTTTTACCGCAAAAGACTGTATTCTGGGATTACGATAAATCTTTTCGTTCTGTTGAAATTTATTTATTAGACTCAAAATAAAATTTGATTCTTTGCCGGTAACTTATCTACGAAATTCTCTATAATAAACATCGAATTAAAAAATGTTACATTTTTTTTTTTTTTTTCGTAATGGCGATCGGGTATTTTTTTTTTTTTATATTAAAAAAATTAAAAGTCAGATTTGTCCGTTTGTCGATCGGTGGTTCGTGAAAAGAAATTCTTGGCGGGGGCAATGCGAAACGTTCGCGAGAATTTCAAACGTTCGACTACGCTGATACCGTAGTCACACGTACGGGCGGTGAACCGCACGCGAGCGCTTGCCGCGGTGGGGTTGTACCGTGAAACCGTACGTATAGAGGGGAAGGTAAGCGGCAAAAACGAAGGGATTAAGCAGCAATGGATTCATCGAATAACGATATCGCAGGGGACTGGTGTAGGGTTTGCGCCGATGCAACCGGAACGTTCGGTTCTTGTTATACTGCCCGGTGGATTTAACTTTCGACTGACCGTTCGGAGACCCATACGTAGAATTGTCACCGCAAAGCGATTTAACAGTACTGGTTCGACGCTTTGGCCAACCGAGCGCCGCACACAGAGACACACACGTGAATGAAAGTTACACCCCGAAATTTCTGGACAAACATACAAAGACCTTTCGCGCGATTACAATTCTCACATACAGTTCGATCCCAACGATCGGTTAGGGAAAGCTTTGCAGGCTGCAGTCCGCAGTCTACCATAACGGGGATGTTAAATATATATATCTTTTTTTTTTTATGAAATCCACGATCTGTTTTCACTGCGTAGCATTAATTTTCCGATGATACGTAAAATAGAAATTCTGAAAATCTGCAAATGTTTAACTTTCACTGCTAAACCGAAATTTCAATTGAATGAAGTAATTTTTTTTCTATACGATAAAAAAATTGTGTGCAACAATGTTTTGTACATTTTTTTACTTTTAAATATCCGAAAACTTTTTTTTGGTAATTTTTCAAAAAATATGTGCAAAGTTATCGGAAAAAATTTATAAAATTAAAAATCTTTTTTTTTTTTGTTTTCTTACGAAAATAAACTTTGTAGACCATTTTTATTACGTACTTTGCACGTACGCAATATTTTTACGTTGTTTTTTTTTTTTTTTTTTTCGTATATTTTTCTTTTCTTTTAACTTTCGATAGACTTTGCAGATCTTTTATCCGGAGTGCAATCGCTTTACGAATGTTCAGTACTCAATTTTGATTGATTGATTTTGTCCTTAACTCCGATTGGTTTCGCGAATTAATTTAGTCTCTGATCACGAATCCAATATATCTTTAGGTACTGTCTGTCGGGGATAGTGACAAATTTGCTGTGATTAAAGAACAAACCTTCTAAACCGAGTTAGCCGCGCTATACACTCGACGGTGCATCGTATACCGTACACGATCTTCGGGTATTTATATACTGTACGTGTGTTTGTCGTAAGTGGAGTCGACGTCTCAGCCCTCAGCTTCTCATCCTATCGAGAGACAACGAACAGTCCTGAGAGAACGAACGTGAGGTGAAATCGAGAAAAGAGCGGAAAAAGGATCCGACGCCTCGGTCTTGTAGAGAATCCGGAAACGCGAGACCATGAATTACACTTTCTCACTACGAATCCTCGAATTACGTCGGATGAGCTTTATTTGTTTTCCTTTTATTTTTTCGTTTTGTTTTTTCGACATTCTTATCCAACGCCTGGATGACGCGTTCATCTTAGACGATTCTTCTATTTTTTTTGTTTTTTTTTTTTTCGTTCTCTTTTTTTTTTCGTACTCTTTATCAGTCTGAGAAATGTCGCTGGAAGCCCCGACAGCGATCGTTTTTCATCCGTGACCTCGTCCACGTATATTATATATATTACGCTTTTATTTATTTCCCTTTGGTCTGCTATCGTCGTAAAAGATCGTGTCTCGGACACATCGTCGACTCTCGGGACACTTTTTCCTATCGGAGATTATACGTCAGTCGAAATTTGTCGCGACTGGGAATAGCGAGTTCATGAATTTTCGAAGTATTAAAGTAAAGAAAAGAAGAAAAGAAATTAAAAAATAAAGAGAGTTTAGCCTTTGTAATGGAATAAAATGGAGAGAGAGAATTTTCATCCCCTTTTTTTTTGTTGTTTTATTCGTCGAACGAGATATGTATTGAAAAATCTGGTGAACTACACGAAACGATTTTCACGCCCGGAAGCAATTACTCGGTAGCGAAAAAAAAAAAAAAAAAAAATTAGATTGAGGAGAAGACGCCTTTTCACAGCCCCTGTATAGGGGATGAGAATCTTGGCCGCGACGTCGACGTTACTCCGTGCCATCGTGGTATAGATTCAAGTCGGGGGGTGGGAAAGGGTGCAAAAGCGTTGCGCACCGTTGGATAGCGAAGAAGAGAACGGGAAAATTCTTGGTGCGTCTCTCCTTGTCTCGTCGCGTGCCACGACGTGTGGCTTGATGCCAGGTCGGTGACCGTAATTTCGTCCATGCTGCACGGCTAAAGAAAAATGCACGCGCGAGAAATATTCCTTACGACAGTCCTTTCCGCAGCTCTCCGCAGTCCAACGCTCCTCCCACTCTCGGCGTACCTTCTCATACCTCTTTCAACCTCCTTTATGGCACAATATAGATGCAAAGAAAATTCTCACTTCTCGCCGAGACGACGTCCTTCGACTATCCATTAAAAAAAAAAAAAGAAACTATACATACCGGAATCACTTCTGTTCGCCACAAACATTATTAGAATATCTCGGATCTTCGTGAGATTAATAGGGAATATTTTATTAATTTTTTTTGTGATAATCTTAAATTGAATTTTTTTGAAATTTCTTCTTACCAATTTTTTGGTTGGTGTCTTTTTTTTTTTTTTTTTTCTTTCAGATTCCGCAGTTACAACTATCTGAGAGCTCAGAAAAACAAAAATAATATTGTATTATCGTTTTAAAAAAAAAAAAGAAAAAAAAATGTATTCACTCGGTAATGGAACCGTCAGATAGATTGCCACCCCTAACATCGATAAAAAGAATTTTTTATCGAACGATGAATTTTATATAGTAAATTTCTTCGATCATTCATCATCGAGTTTCGGATGTGCAAAAAAATGCCCCATCATCAATTAAACAACGCAAATATGCTTTCTGATTTTAGGTCCCAAAGGAGTACACGATATTGCATCCGCCCCTTCAGCCAGTCGCGTCATTCGGTATACCAAATAGTCTCGGATTGCGGCTCGAGGCGGAAGCGAGACACTTTGACGGCGGTGACGGTTCGGTATCAATTCGTTGCGTCTCTTACGTGGGATCCAAGCGTTACGAAGCGGAGAAGACGGTACACATGGCACACGTGAACAATCAGAGGCTGAGCGCCGGTGATCTCCGGAACAGTGCTTCAAGCTATAATACGCACGACAGTAGGAAGCATCGGCATCAATTCGCCGTTTTGCTCGTTCTCCTTGGATTCTACGTATCTACGTGACTGCAAGGAGAAGTTTGAGACGGTTGTGCGGCATTCGCGGCACCGTCGTCGTCGGCATTGTTGCCATCGCCGGGTGAATCGATCGTCATGTATACACGCGATGCAACTCGTCGTCGTCATGCTGGTCGTCGTAGTCGCGCAATCGTATCCACGCTGAGATTAATCCCAACGTCGGCTCGCGGTTGAATGTCAGTCGTCCGATTCCGTGGTTACTGATGGCGGTTGCTCCGCAGCATCACCACCAGAGCTCTGCTCTGCATCCCCGTCGGCTTGCGGCAATGGCAACAGCAGTTTACCCGGACAGCAGCGGATAGGCAGCTTTCCGAATGTCTCGATCATCATACCCCATGCGTATGTGACTTACTAGCGAACGATGTCCATCAACATCATCAGCCATAAGATTAGGAAGCAGAAAAACCCGTGGAATGCGGTGAGAATGGATACCCTGATGTAGTCATCAGGAAGTTTGAAATTGAAGAGCTTACGATGCGAAATGAACGGAAAACTTTGGTTGATGATGTCTATCATAACTTTATCGCCTAACCCGATCATCCAAATGATATACACCGGAAGTTGATACTTTTTGCAAAGTTTCAGCCTCTTTGGCGAACAAAGTCCCTAAAATAGAAATACGTCACTGCGAAAGAAGACATTCCCTCCAATTAAGCAGGAAACGGCTTGCGGTAACGGCAGGTGGTCCGGCATCGACTGGTCACATCCGGAATAACATGGAATAACAAAATCAGCTGCCAGATGAACATTTCTGAATTTTCGAAACAACGGAAATTGGTTGATATTTGTTCAGCAGGTAATTATTATTATTAGGATGGAAGACCAATGCCACCATCCATTTTTCATTATCGCCATTCATCAAATATTGTTCTCTCAATTTAATCATCGATGACGTTACGATGATTAACGTGCATATTGGATTAATTTACATTTGATATTGGATTAGAGACTCCTGTGACGGATTGATCGCGAGAGCGGATGTGGAAAGAGAGAGAGCTTTACGTTGATTTTTATGCTTCAAGCATTCGGATCCGGTTATCACGTATTCGCGTAGCGAAAACGAAGCTCTCCTCTGTATACCGTATGCTGATTCCATCGTCCAAAATTTCGAAAGCTCCCCACAGCTCTCCCTCTCCTTCTCTCTCTCTTTCTCTCTTTCTCTCTCTTTCTCTCTCTACTTGTTCCGTCCGACGGGTTGGCAAACACCGGTCAGTCCGATAGGAGCGCTTGCTGCAGAAACGAGCCGAACGACTGATTGGGAATCCCAATTTTCCCCTTTCGATATCCGATTATGGCGTGGAGAGGTAGGATTGCGGATTCGGCATAATTAACGCGATTCCGGTCACGAGAGTGGTCAGCGGGACTTCTACTACTGCATTACAACTCCATCCCCTCCAACATTCGGCCGAAACGCACAGTCATTGACCACTTTGCTTCGGAATGCCTATGAAGGGCTGCGAACTACAAACTTTCCCCATTTTACTTTTAATACAAAGAAAAATGCAATGAAAAAAAGAGGAAAACGATCACGAAATCTTCTTTAAGGAATAAAAATGTTGCACACGACACACTTTTCCCATTTTACTTTTAATGCAAAGAAAAGCAATAAAAAAAAAAAACGAAAATAATCACGAAATCTTTTTCATGAAATAAAAATGTCGCACACGACAAAATTTTTCGTGTTTCGAAAATTTGAAATTTCTTCAAATTTCCAACTACTTGTTACGCAATTACTGCGGATTATAGGGAATTTTTGAAAACGGAAAGTTCGTTTCGGTCATATGAAACGCAATTTCATCTTTTTTTTTTTTTTCCCCAATTTCGAGTCGCAAATAATCACACAAAAAGGTAGAAATATTATCCCAAAGGGGAACTAATTTTCTTCGAAGCGATTTCTCACGATGGTAGTAACTTTCCTTGGACGGCCAATCACTGTGCTCTTTGCCCGTTATTCTGCACGTGCTACACGAGGAAACGATCTCCTCTGCTTCTGCCATTCGCACAATGCACGATTCACACGTATACATTCCACCACTTCGAAGTCGGTGATTGGTTAACCCCCTATAAGTGGTGTACGTGATTGTGCGCGATAGTCCTTTCGGCTCGGTGGCTGTCTTTCTCGTTCCCCTCCCTCCGCCACAAAATCCACAGCAGTCAATGAATTTCGGTTTTGTGGCTATCCGCTCAGACTTTGATTACCGCACTCTGTTTACGTGAGCGTATTGTGTGTAAACAATTCCCCGAAATTACCGAAATACTCCGTAACAACAAAATTTTTCGTAATATCGTAAATATCAATAATTCATTTAAAATAAAAAATTATTACGAAAATTAATTTTAAAAAAATGCGATCGTTGCATTGGTCATCCAAACGATAGAAAAAAAAAAAAAAAAAAATTTAACCAAAAAAATCAAATATCCAGACATTCGAAAACCGCTCGACCGCTGTTTCGGGAACTGCGAGAAAGTATAGATAGACGAGAGAAAGAAATAAAAAAGCAAACATATATATATATATATATATATTATAAATTTATGTATGACAAAGATGAGGAGCTGCTAAGTGGGAAGTTTGAGATTTGCGAATTAGCGAGACGAAAGAGAAAGTACGAGTGATATAATTATATAAACATTAAATGATATTTATATATAGTTTGTCAGCGTGCGAACGTGAGAATGAAAACAACGATAAAAAAAAATAATAAAATGTGTCGGCATCGAGAGAATCTTATATATAGTCGGTACAATATAATTAAAATTAACAATTAATTCGCTAAGTTTAATTTCATACCTCAGTAAAGGGTCAAAGTTTATTAAACCCTTAAGTGTGAAAAAAAGCTGAAAGATTCTGAATGTCGATATTTGTTGCGAATGTTAATCGTACGAAATAAATATTAAAGAAAAAACAAAAAAATTAATAATACGTATGAATAATAATTGTAGATATTTACGGGACTTTACGCTGCGACTGGCCTCGCTGCACATATCACCCATGCAACACACGTTCACCACACATTCATCATTCTCGCAAAAAAAAAAAAAAAAAAAAAAAAACTCGTCAAACATCGATTTTTTTAATTACTTTTAATAATTACGCGAAGCGCGAGAAGTGGAAAAAAAAATAAAAATCGAAAAGCTTCGTGTCTAAAAAGACGATGAACTTTTGTCTTTGCTACGAATTTTTTAGCTCTACAGCCGAATACAGATGGGAGCTGCCGATTTTTGCGCGATCTTCGCTCGAAGAGCAATTTTCCGAAATTTTCCGGTGAATAATCGGTGAGATTCGAATTTTTCTACGCAACGCATCAGTGAAAAAACGGAAACTCGCGGTTTCTGCACTTCGAGTTAATATCGAATCGGAAAATCGACGAAATATTGACTGCAATCATCCGTATTATATTTTCATCGGTTCCATAACAACTTTTCCTTATGTTTATCGAAGGTTATTGGTGTTTTCTCGTTAAAGTCGCAAAAGTATATATTCCTTTAGCGTCGGAGAGGCATCGAAGAATTTCGATTTAACGAAGTCGCGGAGAGGAAAATTTCGATCTGTGTGTTCACTTTTGCGACTCGGCGAACACGAAATAGTCGTCAAACGCCTCGAGGCAATGTTTCGATATTTGGAATCCTTTCGCAAATATCAGCAAAGACTGCGGTATAAACGCTTCTTTTAGTTCGCATGCTGAGTAGCGAGCGACGTATCAACATTTGTCGGTACATTTTTTTTTTTTTTTTTTTTTTTTTTTTCCTCTCAAACGGACTAATATCGTTGTTAAACTCATCAGTACCATCGTTAAGTAAAGATTTTTCTCAACGAAGCTTATCATCGATATTTATAAATTTTATTTTTATTTATTTTTTAATTAAATTTAAATAAATAAAAAAAAAATTTAAATAAATTTATTTTTTAATTATTCCTTAATAACAAATCATTCATCAGGAAGAACAACACTCGAGAAAAAATGTTAATCATCAGTCTACACAACAAAATGCTCTATATAAATATCCACGACGAAAGAAAAAAAAAAAAAAAAAAAAAAAAAAAAAAAAAAAAAAAAAACACACACAACATAACCCTAAAGAGCGCCGATCGTTCTTTAAAGAAAAAATGATCCGAGAGACAAACAGCTGAGAATATAAAACGACGTCGTCAGTTTTCTTAAAAAAAAAAAAAAAAAGACAGATAACTGTCGACTAACTAAAGTATTAATTTAATCGAAGTGTTGAAGATAATATCGCGTTAAATCTAAGAATATTCTGTGCGAAAAGAACTGTTAAAAAAAATCACGCGAAAGAAACATTTAGCAAATGATCCGACAACGAGAGAATGCGAAAAAAAAATAAAAGGGAGAAGAGAAAAAAAAAATTGAGATTCTATACTTAGCTGTAGCGATAACCGAAGATGAAAGAACTAACGAGCCAAACTTAAATTTATTCAATACGCGAGAAAATTTTTTCGAACGACAAGGAATTTTTTCCCATTCGAATAACTCAATTAAATAAATCTAAATAAAGATAGTTACGTTAAAATAACTTATTGGAAGATACATGAGATACGGGCGATTAAACGCGGGAGGGATGATTTTAATCGCTGGGAATTAATTTCTCGCGCAGGTGATTGAGCGATCGAGTGGGAGGACTCACGCGATTATAAATGATCGCATTTGTATTATAATATAATATGACACGCGTCCATAAGGGGGTTGAAAAAAAAAAAGAAAAAAAAAAAAAAAACACGACAAATCGCGAAGGGATGAAGATAAAAAAGATATATATATAAAAAATGAAAGTGGATGAAACATAGAGAGATCTACACAATTCTAAATTCATTCGAAATATCCGCACTCTGTAAAACTTTATTAAGTGGCGTATTATATTATAAAAAGAGCGATAAAAAAAAAAAGAAGATTATCGCTAATAACTCAATGAAAATAAACACGACACACATATAAATATATATGATACACACCACGTATATGTATATAGACATAAAAAAAAATGAAGAAAAAATCGAAAAGAAAAAAAAAAAAAAAAAAAAAAAACATTATCTGTATATGTATATTGCAATATTGCCGATGGAGAGATTTCATGGTGCTTTGTGTTATTATACCAGATGTATGTTTTCTAGACAATAGATTTTTTTTAACTATACTACTGACGAAGATGCGTATGTAAAAGAAAAATGAAAAAAAAAAAAAAAAAAAAAAAAAAAAAATGAATGGAAATGATTTTTCGTCGAGCGTTCGTCGATCGTTTATGCCGTAAATCGATAACGTATGTTCCGAACGCACGTGTGTACAGCCTAACAGAAGATCAATAAAACGAATAAAAATGATAAATTGTCGAAGATCGATAAATGTATTTAATCAATGCCTACAAATATCACCAACTCCTCTCGATTATCCTTTTTATTAATACCGAAAATACGGTTTTTTCTCATTCATCGAAGAAACTACACATATCTTCCAACATATTTGTGTTAAACAGTTAAAATTTTTGGAATTGCCGATCTCTCGATCCTCGTCAAAGGAAAATCTTACAACTCCACACATTTATGCCGAAAAATAAAATCAGTCGATATTGTCGCGATCTTTTAATCGAAAAACAGAGACAAGCTGCGCATGCGCACTAAATTTCGTAACGATAAATTAAAAAATATCCGAAAAAAAAAAAAAAAAAATTAGCACGTGAAACTCCGCGGTTCTCTTAAACGATATACGCGATTGATAAAATGATAATAATGATAATCGAATATATTTTACGCGTATGCACGTCACTTACATCCGGACGAAAATCTGCATTATCCTTCCGTGCAAATGATGAAAAAAAAAAAAAAAAATCTGTTCAAGAGAGCTCCGCATTTTGTACCGAAGGGGGGGGGCATTCAAAGTCCGTGCGGACTTTGGACGTGACGACGTTGCATTCTAAAACCGGGGGAATCCCCGGACCGTCCCAGATTTCGGTCTGCAATCCCCGAAACGCCGGAACTGCTCGGAATATAGGAATAGAAGAGAATCACAGAACAAGAGAGTCGAATAGAGATAAGCCAAAAGAAAGAAACGCGCAGCGAGAAGGAAGAAAAAAAAACAAAAAAAAGAGAGAACTAGGAAATTCGCGCTCGTACGTGACGCTCCGCGAAACAAAGGACCGCGAGCCACAGAGTCCTTGTCCTTCTTCTCGTCTTCCCACGTCCCCGTCGACGGTTCGCTCGCGGGGACAGCCCCCCGATAAACTGGATTTCCAAATCCGTGCATGAAAACGTGCACAGAGTTTGCGAGAGAACGGAGAGAAGAACGATAGCAACGAGAGCGCGAGACGAAGAACTTCTTCAGATTTTCCATTTTTTTTTTTTCTTTTTTTTTTTTTTTTTTTTTTTTTTTTCTTCAGCTTTTACACAGACTTACCATTGTAGTGAGAAAGTCAACGTAGCACACCGGCCTTTCGCGTGGTTGAGTTTGGGGTTTACCCGTTTGGCTTGTTTCGTTTCTCCTCTGTAAGCTTTCGGAGTGATACCATGTTCTACGTTACCGCTACTGTGACTTCTGTGTGTTTGTCTGTACTGTTTTACCCACTTTATTGTTCAAGACATGTATATTCCACTGTTACTTTTACCTCTGCTTCGGTGCATCCCGAAAGGATATTTTTTTGCAATGCAACTCGTTTACTCACAGATTCGCTTGCGCTTCCCACGCTTTGCATTCTTCATTCCACACGATGCAACACGAAAAATTCTTTACAAACGTAAGAAATAGATTTTCTTATTTCGGCAGACTACGCGCTCCCGAGAGTAGAGATACGATTTTTCTCGAGAGTAAATTTAAACCTTAAATTACTGAATTTCGGGAATAAAAAAGAAATCCTCCGTACATAAGAGTTGTATTATACGAAATAGTGAAAGCAAATTTTTTTTTTTTGTTGAAAATTATTTTTTTATTGCGAAAAATCACTTTAATTGAAATGCAATTAAAAATAAATAAAAAATATAATGAATTTAAAAATTGCGAATCACTGTTTTGCTATTAATAGAGATTTACAATTTTTATTTTATAATTGATTTGAATTACAAAGAAAAATAAAATATTTGGAGACTGAAATTTATCCTGAAAATTGGACTTTTCCACATTTTTTTTTCTTGTATTTTTTTTTTTTTTATTTTCCGCGGTAACGTAAGCGAAGTCTTGACGCACGACATTCGATTCGGTATCACGAAGAAAGTACAGTAAGCTGTGTGTGTGTACTATAGAGGAAATTGCGTCTTCAGGAACCTGAATCGTGTATAATGTTTACCTAAGATTGCGGAAAACGGAAATGGATTCTGCATGTTCCTCGAGAGCTGTGTATTTGCGCAACTCATCTATCTCCGTCGTTTCTTACATCTCAATACGATTCTAGAAAAGCGTTTCCTATCGTCGTTTTCGTAAAAAGTTTCGCAATTTTTCATACATTTTCATCCCCTTTCATTCGTATTCGCGGTAAAACGCGGCGATACTTTACCGCAAAGCAATCGACTATCGATCATTGAGAAACTTTCTTGTCGATGATTTTTATATCAATTTTCAGCTTCATTCGTTTCGATGACATTATTCTACGCAATATATTCACAGATAGCCGCTATTTCGGGTGCAATATTTTCGAAAATACGATTTCTCCCATTAGCCGCATTCAACGCGAAGCGTTTGCCCGCGATACACACCGTAAAACTACCAAAATACTCGCGGTATTCTCGACTACGATAAAACAAATCTTTTCGAGTGCCAGAAACGCCGATTAATTTGTAACTCTTCGTTTCAATTTAACATCGCAAATCCAACAACACCGCGCGTATAATCGAATAAATTCGAATTTGCCGAATTCCACCCTTTAACCGTAGAAATTCGCGGAATTACATCGAAAATCAACCGATTGAAATGAGTTTACAGAAATTTGTTTCGACACAAATAAAATTTCGTAAATTCGAACAAATTTAATTTTTTTATTAAGGTAATTGTAAGAAATTTTATTTGATTCATGCAAATCTTTTTTTTTTATTTCTATCGAATTCGAAATTCGCCAAAAAAAATTTCAATTTTTTTTTTTTTTTTTTTTTTTCGAACTGAAAAAATTTATTGATCACTCGAATTTAATTTGTCGAGATGCGTGACTAGTTATTTTCGCGACGTCGATGATAAATCCTACAAATTTCGTTTGAGGGATGAAAGTTTCCTCTCTGCTTGGTATGAAAAACTGTGTATAGTGTGCACAGCCGACGGTGTTTACACGTTTCTGCGTAATCCACGGTAATGTATCTTCATACAAGATATTTGCCGTGCAATATCCGCGGCGTATTTATAACGTGAGATAGAAAAGATCGAGTCGGGAGGGTAGAAGCCTAGAAGCAGTTATAGCGGTTCTACGCGTGGCAGCGTAATACAAATTGTAAGAGAGAAAATGAACTGCGGTTTCTCATCCCCCTTCACGTCTACACGGTTACACCCGTCGTATCTTTACTTCGCACGCAGGGTGTTGTGTGTTTCACGAACGTTGCACGTACGAACTTTCATCCCTATTCTATAACGCGATTGTGGGTATATATATACGAAGCCAGTAGTACGCCTCTGCGCGAAGCTCGGTAAAATATCGTATACGTAACCACACACGAGAGAAGCATAATGCTCGTCCAAGCAAAGTGTGAGAACGACGAAAAGGGGATGAAAGGCAAGAAGAAAACTATATGCGGAAGATATCGCGAGCCCATCATCCCAAACATTGACTTGGGATTGGGGGTTACAAGGGAAAAATCCACGCACACAGACATAGATAAAATTCGGAAAAAATGGCGAATACGAGGGGAAGAGGAGCGTCAATTTGACGAGAGAAAGACGTGAGCCGCGCACGAAGGGATGCTGGAGGGCTCTGTGCTTACTGAAATGTACACGATCCACGCTATTTCGGAGGCGCAAAGTTGAAGATATAGTGATTGGCCCTGCAGAAGATCAAAAGCTTATCATCGGCGGCACCTCTTAGCAAGAAAAAAAAAAAAAAAAAAAAAAAAAAACCTCCGCGCGAAGTATTTCATAAGTATTGAGAAAAATATTTAACGTTCCGCGTCTTTCGGAGCTCTTCTTGGGTTGAAGACCCTCGTGGATATGTTTTCCTGTGGCCAATAACTGTAACCCTTCGAATTCTGCGCCCTTTTCCTTGCGCGTCTCAAATACCCGAGTAACTGCTCCTCTCAATTTTTCTTCCACACCTGTACACGCGTCCCAAAGTCTCAGATAGACGAGAGTGAAAACGCGATGGTCCGGGAGCGAGAAAAAGCACGTGCGTCGACGAAGAACTAGACGAAGGGACCGGAGAATTTATACTCATAGACTCGCGGAGGGAATGCCTTGCGCTCGAACGATCCCTCTGCCGGGTTCTCGTCTACCTGCACATCCCTTGATACTGTTGCCTCTCTATTTTTATCTCATATAAGTCTCCGTATAGCTAGCGAAGCGATAGTACGCGAGTGCGTAGGTGTGAACAAGAAAAATTCTCGTTTCCCAAAGTGCACGTCGTCTTTTCTGCAGAACGTTGATGTCGAAAAAAAAAAAGTAAAGATAGAAGAAACAAATTGAAATGGGGATGCAAAGAGAGAAGAATAGCGTAGCGATCGTAAAAACAGAAACGAAAAAAATTAAATTACTTTTCGTCATCGAGATCGGCAACGTTGCCGCGAATTTCAAACACCCGAAACGGAGCATCGAATGATTAACAAGTACCGATATCATCCGTTTCATTGTTCGAACGTATACGACGCGAGGGGGATGAAAGGGGGAGAGGGGGAGGAGGACAACATATGACGAAAATACCCGATATCAGGAGAATTTTTACCACATTTATGGGGATTTTTACCATATCCTATGGTAAAAATTCGCATAGTTCTCGTAATTTTCAACAGGTGGCGTCATTGACTCCGCACTACCAGAAATGTACGATATTTCGTACGAAAAAAATTATATTACTTTTCGTCATCGAGATCAGCGACGTTGTCGCGAATTTCAAACACCCGAAACAAAGCATCGAATGATTAACAAGTACCGATATCATCCGTTTCATTGTTCGAACGTATACGACGCGAGGGGGATGAAAGGGGGAGAGGGGGAGGGGGTGGACGCGATAGATTAAACGATGTTGGCAAACACCTGGTATTATTTGTCCAGCATCCGGTAAAGGAGAGAAGTGAACAACGCGACACAGGATTGGAGAGGAGCCAATAACGCGGTACGCGTGTCCAAAGTTTTTTTTTTTTTTTTTTTTTTTCCCTATTATTATCAAGATAAATAGGCGCGTTGCGACATATTATTCAAGTTGAAATTTCCGCGTGATAGTAAATTCGCGATGTTAAACGCGCGGAGGTTGATGAATTTATAACTGATCCCTGAAAGGACAAAATCTAATATCGTCCTTTAGCGATCATCCGCAAACGAGACCACTACATACCTCGGATGAAACTTAGGATATTGTATCTATACCGACGGTGTACTCACTGTAAAGCCCGATATATACAGATATAGTTTGTTACGCGATACCGAGAAGCGGAAGTTTCTCATGGCAAACGAAGTGGAAATCAATTTCGCAGGAACTTGAGAGTTCGGCCGATGCTTCCTTCCTTATCATCCACCATTTGATAACTCTTCTCATCTCCGTTAATCCTTAAGTTTATAAGAGATATATATACGTAGGACTTGAAGCTGATCGCCTTTGATCAAATAATTGCTAATCTATGCATACAATCTCTTCAGAGGAAAATTAACTGACCCCTCTCTGCGGTTTAGTAATCTTACCGAAAGTAAGTAATCTTTACACTCGAAAGATCGGAATATTCTTCACTGAATATTCCGAAATTTAGTAATTAAAAGTAACTTCTCGATATCTGCGAAGATGGTAGACGAAGGGATCAACCAGCAGATTCGATATGATAAGAATTGAACTATTCGATCGCTTTCAACGCATTGCCAGAGTTGATGCCGACAGGAAATGGTTTTAAACGCGGAAAATTAGCGGATTTTTTATGACGAACTATGATGCGGAAGTAAGTAAATTATGGATCGATATGATAAGAATTGAACTATTCGATCGCTTTGAACGCATTGCCAGAGTTGATGCCGACAGGAAATGGTTTTGGACGCGAAAAATTAGGATTTTTTTTATGACGAAGTATGATCCGGAAGTAAGTAAATTATGGATCATTGCATACCACGGATTCGTGATACAAGGTGCAGAGATCTTACGCTAAGATTTTCTGGAACTCCGGTTTGAAGTTTGAATAGCTGGAAGATTTCGGCACATCCAGTGGCTAGCAGAGTATAGTTTCCGGTGCGGTGTACTGCTGGGAGGCTGCGAGAAGCACTAACACTGTCTGGAGATACCGGAGAGCACCTCCTTTGTTCCATGTGGAACATCCAGCAGCAGCAACACACCCAGTCGCAGGCACCACTGGCAAAAGCAGTAACAGCGGAGCACCGACCGACCGGAAGTATCTATCAGTCCGTACAAAGTGAACCCATTACCCCAGCGACGTATCCGACCGTTTTGTCGGGGATTTCCCGCTTTAAAGCAGAACGATCCTCGCGGCTGTTTGATCCGGGAGTGCGAGAGAGTTTCACCGAAGCAACCTCCGGGCGCCCGGTATCTTCTGTTATCTCTGCTTCTCTTTCACTCGCATCTCTCTCGGTCATTCCTTCGCCTCTGTTGCTCTCATACGCGAGCAAAGATTCCAATGGGGGAGGAGAATTCCTCGAGGAATTTCTAGCCGCTCGCGTGAGAAGTTCATATCTCTGCGCGAGAAAACCCGGGCGTCGGAGAGAATTCCGCGATGGAAAGGTGAAGGAGGGTGGGATAGATGAGAGACAAGAAGTGGACGGTACCAAGATCTCTTGTAGTTGTATCGCTAACGAAGAACGAAGATAACCGCAGAAATAAGAGTGGTATACATCGCGATGTATATTGTCTTGAAAAAAAATATAACTGAAAGAAGGGAAAAGGAAAACGGCGGAAGGGTGGAAAGTAACAAAAAGATCGACCCTCGTCTAACGAGCGGTTCAAATGGCGTTTGTGTGGTTAAAAAATGTGATAGAAGAGTTATAAAAAGATTCATAGAGAAATCTAAAAGCGCAGATTTTTCGATGTCAAAGAAACGAAATTTCATTACGCATCTCCTAATCGTCGTTATAAATAACGAAAGCTATTTCGCTTCGAGGCAACGAGAAAATTAAAAAAAAAAACAAAGGGAAATTAAAATTTAGCAAAAAACGGGATTTCTCGACGGGAAAATGGTTAATCTGCAAGCCGCTTGAAATAATTTATAGACCAGCAAAAAATCTTCGATGCAGCTGGGGAACGCAAATGAAAGAATACAATAAACGTTTCTCAGAATGCGGCGGAGAATTTTTACGAGTTTGTAATTTATTTTAATCTTCTTGCAGTTTAGCCACTTTTCAGTCGGCGTTATTTTTTGCAAAATCTTCACTTTGCTTTTTATTTATTTTTTTTTCATTTTTATTTGCATCGGTTTTTTTTGTTTTTTATTGTGTACCTCATCAGTGAGATATAATTTGTCAGATAGATGGGCAATATGACTGAAGATGAGGATATTTCTCAGTTTTATACAATATATATCTTTACGTAATGTTTTTCCTTTCGTATCTCATTTGATTCACATCTTATGATAATGACACACTTCCGGTAATAGTATTTAAACCGAATAAATTAAAACGTATGCTGACTACAATAATAATAATTTAATTAAATAAACAGACACTAAAAAAAGACTATTAAAAAAAATGTATGAACAAAAATATATCGTAAACCGTAAAAGATCGTTATAAATTAAAACGTATGCTGACTATAATAATAATAATTTAATTTAAAAATAATAACCAGATATTAAAAAAAATACTTAAAAAAAAAATTAATAAAAAAAACATATGTCGCATTCAAAATCGTATAAATTTCGTAACGCAAAAATTCCGCACCGGCGACAAGACAAAAAGTTTTCAAACTGAACTTTCTCGACTCGATGGCTCAAGGATATTTTTATTTTATATACGAAACGCAGGATTCCCGAAGGATTTTCGCCGAAACTCTGTCGTCGACGCCACTTGCAGCCCTGTCTTTTCAAACGTAGTATTTTTCGTTCTCACCCGCTACTTTACCAGTATTTCTCTCCCATCACGCAAGAAAATTCAGAATATGGAGGGGATGGGGGATGGCGGGGGGTGAGAGATAGAGAAATCGGGTTACGGGGCGTGTCGCTTGTAGTTTCGAGAAGTATGTATTTATTTTGCCGGCGGGGGTCGAATGAATTATTTATTTATAAATGCCTAACGAGCCGTTCCCGCAACTCCCCTTGGTGCGCGCCATCCGCTCTCTTCTGCACCGCGACTGCTCGCGTATCCCCCTGCCTCTCGTTTGCCTCTTTTCGCCTCCCCCGCTACCCTTCCGCTGCGTCGAGCTCTCATCGCGTAATTTACGTGCGCTCGGGGTCTACTGGAAGGGTTAGTAGCAAGAAAGACAGAAAATATACACATAGCTAAAAAGAGGGATGAAATAAACGATGAGGACAAAGTTTCGTACAGTAGCAACGAGCTATCCGAACTTTCACAACAAGAAAAGTACCCCTCTTATTCTATTCCCAACATTTGTCATCTTACCGCATCTTGGTTTTCATCCCTTTGACGAAACAACGAGCTCCGCAATTCAAACTACGAATTGCCCGGCATCACAGTAATCATCGTCGGGGTTAAAGTACAAACGCAGTTTAATCTCGTGATTACACAAACGACGTGAGTAACAGAAAATTTGCACTCGTTATTCGAATCATTCGGCATAATCCAGAAAAAAAAAAATTACTCCAGGGATCGAGAGCCGTTTGCGAGACGCAAAAAACATCGCGGCGAAACCTATAAATCATTATTTCTAATTATAGACGGAGAGAAGGATCTACTAGAAATTTACTATGTAATCTGGTAAAATTCGAAGGTGGCGACATCTATGACGAAAATATTCGATATCATGAGAATTTTTACCAAATTTATGGGGATTTTTACCATATCTTATGGTAAAAATTTGCGTAGTTCTCGTAATTTTCAACAGGTGGCGTCATTGACACCGCACTACCAGAAATGAACGATATTTTTTACAATTAAATTTTTTTTTTGTTTGTTTTTTTTATAATTAATAAAGTATGTATTTTTAATGAACAATTATCGGTCAGTAATGGCAAAAAAATGATTTTTTCACTTTTTTTTTTTTTTTTCATTTTTCGTCCTTTTCAACCGCTCTGTCCTTTGTCTCTCACGAAGCTAATCACGAATACTCCAGCGGAGGACACGAGGATTGCATACAAATCGTCCGGCAATCAGTGCTCTGTGTTTGCCGTTATGGATGTAATGCCGCGAGCATTCTAAAACGATATTAGGCAATGGAGGATAGAAGGATGGCAAAGGGAACGGGGGAAGCGTTTTTCAGCATCGGCAGTGAAAATGGAAGAGACAGTAGTTAGACCCGTAAAGGATCCGTCGAATATGAGTTATTGCTTTTGCCATTGTCCGTCGAATACAATGCTTCAACGAAAGTTAAATTTCGAGACATTCATTAAATGTGTCGCCAGAACTTCATATATGATCCTCGAACGGCCAACACACGAGGTAAAAAAAAAGGGAATTATTGAATTTATCGTTCGCAGCGCGGCAAATATTCCCTTTGAACAATATTCCTGAAATTCACTATTCCCGAGTCACTGTAGAGATAAAGTTATACGCAATCAAAAGGCCCGAACCGAAGAGGTGACGCATTGAATCCCGTTGTTCTTATTGGCTAAAATACGTAGTTTCGTAACTCGAAAGCTGTAGATCCGATTAAAATCTAACAAAGGTAAAGTTTCATTAGGTATAAAGGCAAAATAAAATCTCATACTGTTTCCCTCAATTTTTTTAATTGACTATTATTTTTTTATTAGTTAAGAAATTTAATTTAAGGGGTTCGGCAATTTTAGGCAAAAAACCGAGTTATTTTTTTTTCTAAGTGCAAAAAAATCGTATCACTAATCCCACGCGATCGTTTGTTGGTAACAAGATTCTGATCACACAAAAAAATCCCTGAGTCCAAATATCAAAAATTATAGCAGAATTGGAATTTTTTAAAAAATCGGCAATTTTTTTTAAACGATCACAAAAATGGTACTTTTTTCACACGATGCTATTTCCAAACCTCGGATTTTTTTATATGATTAGGACATAATTATCAACAAATAAGAGCATTGAATTTTCCATAAGATTCTTTTTGCCGATAAAAAAAAAATAAAGGACCTTTTTTACCCTAAAATTCCCAAATATCCCCCTTAAAGAAATTTCTTTTACGTGAATCTTAAATTTGAAGCTTTGAGAACATAATTCGGGAGTGAAAACGCGCTTAAGTAATTTTTAATCAATGCCTAATATCAGAGTAATCCGAATTTCGGGTCAATTTAACTGTCGACCGGCCAGCAACTGTTAGTCAGCCAAACGGGAGAAACGGCAGCGCTTATTGCTCGATATGATTCATGTCACATCGGCAAGTTTCGTCTCCCGTCGACGAGAACCGCAATGCAGCGCAATGTCCACTCGTCGGCTCTAAAGCCGGTTTAATACGCTTCGGATCTGCATTGCTTCTGATTCAGCTAACAGATCGTTAACGGTATTGCGATCGCTTGACCACCGAGGAATCTTTGGACCTTAGCTTTCGACCGCATGCCTACACATACAGGCGATACTGACGATTGTGCCGAACAAACTGCGAGAGCGGAATGAACGCAGGGGTGTGACATACCGAACGGAGCGCTTGCTTACAGCGAGGGCTCGTAATTATGGTCAGTAAATAGTCAGACGCTTTCGGCAACGACGTTTCGCAACAGCACGGAGAGACACGATTTACGGGATAGAGAAGGGCTTCTGTACCTTGGCATGTCAGAGAGGGTATGTATGGGTACATTTCTACGCGTTGGAGAGAAGAAGAGAAGTGGTGAGAGAGAGAGAGAGTGAGAGACAGGAAACCAAAGAGAAACGTGCCGTGGAAACGTCGAGCTGCAGCTTCAAGGGATGTGAGTAAACTTCGTTGTCAACTCCTCGTGCAAACGACGACAGTAGAGAGAAGTCGGAAATCACCCGAGTTTCCTAAGCTAAATGTTCGCAACATCGACTTGACGGTGAATACCATCGAACGGGCAGACCGAGGAGGATATTCACGTTTGTTGACAATCATTTTGCATATTTACTAAGCTATTGACCAGATCATCCAATTCAACTAATAAAGTTGATCATTCATCGAAGAAAAATTGGATTTTGAAAATTTTATATAAATTCAGCATTTGTTACGTGAATTTATCGTTAAACGGAATATCTACCTAACGTTTCGAAAATCGATCGATCAATCGGGCAATCAAAAATCGATTGTTTCAAATTGGATATTTATTTTATTTTTTTTCAAGTGCTATATGGACGTTGAAAAATGAATTTTTTTCACTCTTGAAATTTTTTTGAATACATTTTGAATTTTTTTTAACTTCCGATACGTGTGCCTTTAAAATAAAAAAATCTTTTTATTTTCCTATAGTTTCTGAGAAAAAAAAAAACTAAAATATCTGACGCAATTTTTGACTCACCATTTTTACGAAAAACTCGAATTTTACAACATTCAAAAAAATTGGAATTTTCGGCAATTTAGAAATTTTTTTGATCTCGAATTCCAAAACATGTCGTATAGCAGTCGTTAAGTATTATCGAATTACGAGCTTCAGCGAGATCCTTTCCTGTTTTCCTGCTTTGACGCAGTTTTTGACTTATGAATTTTACGAAAAACACGAATTTTACAATATTCAAAAAAATTGGAAATTTCGGCAAATTAGAACTTTTTTTTATCTCGAATTTCAAAACATGTCGTATAGCGGTCGTTAAGTATTATCGAGTTACGAGCTTCAGCGAGATCCTTTCCTGTTTTCCTGCTTTGACTCAGTTTTTGACTCACGAATTTTACGAAAAACACGAATTTTACAACATTCAAAAAAATTGGGAAATTTCGGCAATTTAGAAATTTTTTTTATCTCGAATTTCAAAACATGTCGTATAGCGGTCGTTAAGTATTATCGAGTTACGAGCTTCAACGAGATCCTTTCCTGCTTTCCTCGTTCCCAGTTGACAAGAGTGTGCAATCAACGTTAAGCGAGAGCTAATCAACCAACGCTCTAAATTTCGTGGCTATCAGAGTCGTGCTATTGCGCCTCACGTTACTTTGTCATTCCGGTCTCGTATCGCAATTTCAACGTGACGGACAGTCTATTCGATCGGTGCGAATATAGATTACACTGGGATTCGCAATCTCGCCTTCGTAGTTGTGATACAGCAATGGTCCCGTAGGTCGTTTCAAATTCAACGCATTGTAGTCTTCGTGTTAATGAAACCGCGAGTCGTCAAAAACAAGACGTGCCGCCGGTTGAACAGCAAACAACTCTATTGGCTTAAGATTCGAATAACATTTCGCCGCTTTTATCAAATTTTCGTGAATTATTT
This sequence comes from Buathra laborator, assembly GCA_934046635.1. Taxonomy (NCBI): domain Eukaryota; kingdom Metazoa; phylum Arthropoda; class Insecta; order Hymenoptera; family Ichneumonidae; genus Buathra; species Buathra laborator. The sequence continues at coordinate 8,565,713 of OW203902.1, forward strand.
CAGTGCAGAGAAAATGTAGTAATTGACCCGGAATACGAAGGGATGAAGCTACCGGCAACACCTTCCGGGACACGTTAACGTCGTAAGTTGTAAACGTTTCCGCGCGGCGTAACTGAGAGAAATTCATATAGATACAGTTTGCGCGGTTATATATATCTATATATATCCTTATGTACGCGAATATATACTATTCATAATATTATATAGAAGATATGTCTCATGAATAGCAGGGGCCCGTGACGCTCGCACGTATATCGAGCAAAAGAGAAGAGGCAGAGAGAGCGACCAAAGGGGAGGGGGATGCAGGGGTAGCAACGAGATTCTACGCGAGCGGACGCTGATGAAATTAACAGAGCGCTACTCGCGTCATGAATATGAAACACGACGAAGGGATTCCTCCCCCTCGTCCCGTTTACGAAATTAAAATCTTCCCTTGTCGTTTTTCCACATATATATATAGAAAAAAAGCGCTATACACGCAGAGATACGTCGTCGTAACGATACACGTTGCGCGACGTCGCGATTCGGCTGTGTGGTCGTTATTCGAAAATCGTGAAACAAAAGAATAGCCCCTATCGAGAAGCAAAGCTCTCCGGTATATCGCGAAAAAAAAAAAAGAAAAAAATCTAATATTTGCAATTAAAAATAATTGCAGTAAATTTTTTTATAAAGAAAAATTGTATTTCCGCGAGCGACGATAAGAGAAAAAGAATTAATATCATTGCTGCCGGAGGGCAAATTGTTCCGGTTGAATTTAATCGGAGTAAACTGTTGACTATCCGAGAAGATTGAGTCGCGGATATCGTACTTTTGTATTCAAACGCGTAATGAGAAAATATAATAATGGTTAAAGCTAATTTGAAAATAATTAACAGATAAATAAAAATTACGAAAATATCTTCCGCACGAACGTATTTAACTGAAAAAAAAAAAAAAAAAAAAAAAAAAAAAAAAAAAAAAGTTTTTTTTTTTAGGAGAACGAGACGGGTATATCGATTTTATTGCGAAACATTGTAGTATTGAATTTCGGGGATGTTTTTGGGGATTGAAGAATTCCATGCGTCGAGTGGTACCGGCGGAGAGAAAGATTCGAGTTTAATGCAGCGCCCGGTCGCATTCTTAATTTTCCACCTCAACACTCGTAGCTCTCGATCCACGTGACCCCAGGAAGCCTCGAACGCGCCCTTTCCGCCTTCCACCCTCTTGGCACTACGACCCCGTCGCTTCCACCTAATTTTCCAGGTCATCAATCACCCCTGGAGTTGAGCTATGGTACGCGCGTCCGCGCGCAAGGAGGCCCTTTCGGATCTTCCCCTTTCGGGTTCCTTCCGTGTCCCTCCCTCGTTCGGCTATCCACTCGCACGCTATATACTATATCTCACCCAGGTAAGTAAGTAAAGTGCATCGTAAGTCCTGAACGATCGAATAGACGAACGGCGAGGATAGTTTCCTCGTAGCGAGCTTTTGCCGAGCAGAACTTGCAATCGAGAACCGCAGACCACGCGAAACTTTGGACGATCATTTCGAAGAATTATGTGAAGATGATTTCCTTCATATAACTATCGAGAAAATTGTATTATTTTCAATATTTGTTTATTAAAAAACAAATATTGTTTATATTAAACAAATTATTATTATTATTATTGTTTATTATTATTTGTTGTTAATATTTTTTATTTGTTTGTTTATTAAATGATTTACATTATTATTATGTTTTTTTAAATCAATTTTTCAAAATTGAAATTTTAAAATCACGCCGATTTCGATTTCGATGAAAAAACGATGAAAAAAAATCTTAAAATAATCCATTAGAGTCCTTTGATTTTTTTTCTGAGTGTCTAACACACGATAACACATCGACGGACAGTGTTTAATCACCCTTTCACCGGAGACGAATCTTTCGCGCCATTCTCTCGACTTTCATCGTGTTATTGCGTCGGGAAACCTTCACCCACGTTCGGGAAAACGGATGCTACAAAGGCGAGGAATCAACCGATGTGATTGTTGAGGGTAGTTTCACTCATCGCTAACTCAGTTTCTGCCCACCAAAGTTCGAAAAGGTTATTCGCCCCAAGGAGCTCCGGAAATCTTCCGCTGAAACATTAGGAGTTCTCTAACCCTCATTGGCCTTGTAACCGTGAAGGTCCGGAACAACCCAACCCTAATTTTTCGCTCTTTCTATCTTCATCTGGTCCCCTCGAAGCTTTCACGACCTTTCCGTGCATTCGCTCCCCCCGTCCCAATGACGGAGCTTCGGCTCTCATCGCGAAATTTGCGAGAAGAAAACTGTGCCACCGTTCAGGTTCTGTACGGGGAACGAAAGACTATGTTGTGGAAGGGAGAAAATTTGTGCGATACCCTCTACTACCCTACGGGGAAATCAAGACGATGCTGTCGCGCTTCCGCGGAGGGGCTGAAGCTTTCTCTTCGAGGTTTCTTCGCCTCGCACACTGTCCGTGTGTTTACCCTCTTCGTTATATACCGTACCAGATAAGTATATATGTATAAATGAAAAAAAAAAAAAAATCTTTTCCATTTCGCGACTCGTGACTCATCGCCAAATGGTAACCGCGTGTCGGTCCGAAGTCAATTTTTTTTTTTTTTATTTTTTATAATGGGATCGAATCTCAGGAGGACCATTCCAGAAATGGGACTCTTGCATCATCGTATTGATGGAATTTCGATTTTTTTTTATTTGATCTTTGATCGTAAAAAATTTTTGTTAAATCAAACAAATCATTTTTTTCTGAGTGTAAAAAATACTTGTTAAGCGGATTTTCGGTAATTTTAGGCGAAACACATGTTTTATTTTTTTTATAAGTAAAAAAAATCGTATCGACAATCTCATCATTGTTTTTTTGATAGTAATAATCTGATTATGTAAAAAAAAAATAGAAAAATCGCTTGAAATTTTTTATCCGATTTTCTTTAACAGTACGAAAAAAAACACGCGTTCCGACGTGAAATTACCGAACCCCTCCTTAACCTCAAAAACTATCGTTTATATAGTAAAAAAATTAAATCGCGTACTTAATTTTTTTACTATATAAACAATAATTTTTCTTTTTTTTTCTCAGATCTTTAATTCGAAGCGAAAATTTATTCCACTTTTTATAAATCCTTAAATACTAATTAGCGTGATGCGTATTGGCAGTGAGAGTTTTAGCAAAACTTTATTGCCGACGGCGATAAAACTTTGTATTTAATTTACTCAATTTGAAGCTACGAGTGCATATGTAAAATGTAACGAAGCCGAGAGATGAAGAGCTCGCGAATGAGAAGGATGATGACGAACGAGATATTCGCAGGTTTCGTTCTGAACTGACGAAGGTACGAAATAATATTATTATTGCGTTGCGCGCACGCATTTGGCGAGAGTTGCTCCCAAGAACTTTTGGTCGACATCGGTGAAGCCAGAACGGCACTGGAGTGCACCTCCGAAGTACATAAAACTCGTTGGAAAAATGAAAAACGAGTCTGACGTTTTAAGAGATTGCACGAGAAAACGCCCCCTCTGCCTTTGCTATAGTAATAACAATCTACTGTCGTTGTGGACCTTTTGCGTGTACTTTGCGCAATAGCTTCTTCGAGTCTTCGTGCGTTCATGGAGCGGCTTTAGCCAAAGAGCAGAAAAAAAAAAAAAAAAAAAAAAAAAAAAACGGAAGAAAGTCGGGGTGCTTCCGTTCGTCGTGACACTTCAATTGAATTTCCATTCTGATGATGAAAGGTCTTCAGCGTCTAAAGTCTAAGGTCGATTATGAACTCTATAGCTACGGGCCGCCGCAGGCAAGCAAATATTTTTTCCTCAAGTACGTCTTCTACATATATATATTATATAGAGCTGTGAGAAATATACGAAAGGAAAGCAAAGCAGAGAGTTCCGTAGCGAAAAGCCTAAGAAAAAAAAAAAAAAAAAAAAAGTAATAAAAAGTGAACACGATGAGGAGCGGAAAAACTTTTCTTAACGAGACATCAACGAGAACGATTAGCTCCTCGGTTTCGCTTCGCGAACGACGAAACTTTAGTTTCGGTGTGAAAGAATGAACGAAGGGGAAATTAAGCGCGAGGCCTCTAACCAGAGAGAGAGAGAGAGCGAAGAACCCCTCAGCGATCCCAACTCGGCACCTCTAATTGAATGTATAGCATCATTCTTTCTTTCTTTTTTTTTTCTTTGCTTTATCTCGGCGTCTTCTCAACTCGGACGGCAACAATTAACTGCGTTTCGGGATGAAAAAAAAAAAAACATCGCGTTTTTTTTTTTTTTAACAATTGTATGATATGCGCTTCTTAATTTTTTTTTCTTTTCTGCGAGCCATTTGCAGTCCTTCGAATTTATTCGAGAGACGCGCTTTCTGAAGGCGTTATTCATCACTCCTTTGCTATTCATTTCCATTGCGTCAGAACGTCGCGTATTAAAAGCAATAACTGTCGATTTATTTTCTCAATCGTCGCCAGTAGTACGTTTCTTCCTTCGTTATTTACCTTTTTTCTAATATTACGAAAAAAAAAAAAAAATGTTTGCTAGCGAAGTTTTTTTTTAAAGTCCGAATTTCTGTTATAAATTTTTTTTTTTTAATTTCATGAATACGATTTTTAGACGTTTTGAAAAATTCTGAATGCGTTTTTATCAAATTGCATGGAATTAGCGATTCGTTTTTTTTTTATGATAAAAGGAAATTAAAAATTACATCGCGGAGTATCTGCGCCAATTTTAAATAATTGCAAGCAGAGTAGCGATTTCTCATCGAATATATGGGGCTGTAGACTATAATCTATAGTTCCTCGTCTTTCTGCCTTTGCAACGAGAAGTATGGACTTTCGGATTTCCCGCTATCGCCCTAAACTCAGCAGACCAAGTCGTCCCTAAGGTGCAAAGAAACGGCAAATCTGTCCCTTGAGTTCCTTCTCGAGACTTCGATAGGAAACGGTAAGTGTGAAAAACGTCTCTAAATCGAAGCTATCGATAAGACTTGTCGAATAGTACGGATAACAATTCAGAAAACCGGATGAAGTTCCAGCGGCAACTAAACCCAAAACGAGATATGTAGCTATTGTCGCAAGCGCCCAATAGCGTCATCGTCGTCGACGTCGCTTTGGTCTCCTATTTCAATCGTCTTCTTTGGCCTCTGCTACCGAAAGCTCCTATATATCTATTCGAGAAGCGCTGTTAGCGTTTCGGTATTCTACTAATACTATATACCGTTTCTGCTCGTCTTGCTGCCGCTTCTGTTTCCTATTCTGTATATACAGTACCAAACCAACGGTTTGAGGACTTCAACGACTCGACGATCTCCTCGGAACGGTGGCAAACTGAATTCCTATTTGCATAGAATGTTCGTCGACGAATTTGGCTGCGCTATGCCCGTCGCGCCTTGCCATTTCGTGTTGCACGACGAAATCTCCCGAACTACCCCCCCGTTCTGGAGTTTGTGGTGCCGGGGCTGATGTTGCCTGACGAATACGATGGCTCAACCCCGTCCCGATCTCCTCTATACCTTCAACTGTACAGTGTACATCCCTTTCTCACCGTCTATACATACAATATACAATTCTATCTCCGTCGCAACGCGCAAGATCTTTCGAAGCTTCGTGTGTTTGTTTGTTTGTGTGTTTCTGTGTGTTGGCTTTTCGTGCTTCCCTTACTTATTCCGCACGACTACGCACACATTCCGGGCATCACAAACGAGAGGCACTTTCGCCTCTCTTGCTACTTCCCAAACCAAGCATGCGGCAAAGCACGATCTTTGACTCTATAGACGGAAAGAGGGTAGCCGCGATCTCGACGAATCTAACATCGTCGATTTGACGAAATCGAGATTTTAGCTTTTTTAACCCTTTTTTTTTACTTTACTCTCATTTTTTTTGCTCTTCGGAAGGGTAGTTTGGTATCATTAAAAAAATTTTGAAAATGGATCGTTTTTATAAAAATTGATTATTATGAAAATTTAATTTGTTTAACATTTTTTTTAATAAAAAATTAATTATAAAGAAATTCAATGAGTACTTCCCAAACCAAGCATGCGACAAAGCACGATATTTGACTCTATAGACGGAAAGAGGGTAGCCGCGATCTCGACGAATCTAACATCGTCGATTTGACGAAATCGAGATTTTAGTTTTTTTAACCCTTTTTTTTTACTTTACTCTCATTTTTTATTCTCTTCGGGAGGGTACTTTGGTATCATTAAAAAATTGTTGAAAATGGATCGTTTTTATAAAAATTTGTTATTATGAAAATTTAATTTGTTTAACATTTTTTGAATATAAAATTAATTATAAAGAAATTCAATGAATAAGATACATTTTTTATTTGATTTATTTTCATTTTTTTTTAGTTTATTGTTAGTTTTAATAATATGAATAACTTATTAATTTTACATACATTTTTTTAGTTTTTCGTTCAGATTTAATATACTTAATATGTCGTATCAAATTGAATTATTCACATTAAATTCTATTGTTATGAATTATATTCTATAAACTAACATTTGCAGTGGGAAAAAAAATCAATATTTCTTCGGCTTATCCATTATCGATATTCGAATATTTTATCTTGAGATAAAAAATAAACGGCAGATTCGTGATCGGCAGAAAAAATAAAAGGGCAAAGGATACTTGTCGTTATTTCATTAAATCTCAAAATACGAATTTTTGTTTTTTTTTTTTAGTGTTTTTTAAGAAAATACTTTTTTTTTTTGTTTGTAATTCATCATAATTTTTTTTTTTTTTTTTTTTACGAAGATCATTTTTTAAAATGCACTGCCATTGAGCCTTTTTTACAGCATTTCGTTGACGTGTCCACTCGACGAATTAATTCGGGGCTCTCAACTGCTCTTGTTCCCCATCATCTTGTTACCCACCCAAACGAACTCTCATTCGCCTCTCTCCTTCGTTCCATTCTCGGTGAGTGTGTCTTACACCGAGCTAATTAGTGCTCATACGCTACCTGGTAGTACGCGTGGAATATTCGGTAAAATTTGCATATCACTCGACGATAAGAACGCGCGCATGCGCAGGAAAGGTTCATTACCTGAGCCAATATTTTCACGAACCCTTCCGTATAACAGTTCATCGGTCGTTTATTCGTGAAAAATAATTAAATTTAATCGGCCAACTAAAGTCTGAAATTCCAATATTTTTCTTTGCCTAAGGCAACCGAAAAAGTATAAAGTAATTACGAATGAAAAAAAAAAAAAAAAAAAAAACTTTCGAGATGCGATCTCCAAAACGTCACGAAACGCAAAACTCCCCCATTTTTCGCCCTACGGGCAGTCGAAAGTTAAAAATAAAAAAGATCGATATTGTTTCGCGGATTATTTTCAAAAACGAAAAAAAGGATTCAGGAATACCAGGGATTCGAGAAAAAAAAAAAAAAAAAAAAACTGAAAAATCTACGATCGTTTGTTCAAATTTAGTAGATAAGCTCGTAGCTTCTACGAGACTTTAACGCCCAGTAGTTTCGGTCTTTTCTCCCATATCCTCGAAGAACCTGTTCTCCATCCTAAACTATGTACAGTACCTACCTACTGCATCTAATAATGCTGTACAGCGGTTGATGTACTGCGGTACACGTGCGTCAGTCAACGAGACTAATAATAAAGTGGAGCAAAGTACGCGTTCGCGGTTACGAAACTCGAAAACTACGCTTACACTGTATTTATTTTCATTATTTTTTTGTTTTCTCGTAGCTTTCGCGGGAGAATAGTACATCGGGAGTAGTTTTCCGTGTGTAACTATACAGAACGAAAAACACAAAACATCGGTGGGATGTTACCTTTCCGTGTGCTCAGCGTAGTTGCGCGATTACGACTTTGAAAGTACGCGAATTGGAGCGACTATTCCGAGCGTCCGGATACATTTGGTTCAAAGTTAATTCGCCGTGTCGGCGCGGATATAATTCGCATTGCGGTCGAAGGATCATGGACCGGAGCTAAAGTCACGACTGGTCGTTCAATCCTGCGCGTGTTCTCCTGCAAACAACCCCTAAACTCGTTCAATTCCACTCGCACGGACTCTCGCGGGAACGAAATAAAAATGCAGTAATACGTTCATCGGAAGGATAAACGCGCGTAATAACATCAAAAAGTTTCTTGTTCTGGTCAGACGTGCGAGCGAATGAGGGAATACCGTGAAGTGGTCATTCTTCGGTTTTACTGACCGAAATAACAGCTATTTATTTATGAATTAACTGCTATTTCGATTAGTTACCAGTTATTTATTACACGGAGAGAAGGATCTGATATAATACATCATATACAGTACAACCCCTCTTTTCTTAGCTCGACGGGACCGGACCCTTTCGAGGGGTACACGGAGAGAAGGATCTACTAGAAATTACTATGTAATCTGGTAAAATTCGACGGTGGCGCCACCTATGACGAAAATACTCGATTTTATGAGAATTTTTACCACATTTATGGGGATTTTTACCATATTTTATGGTAAAAATTCGCATAGTTCTCGTAATTTCCGACAGATGGCATCATTGACTCCGCACTACCAGAATTTTGCGATATTTTTCTGCGCGTGCGCAGTGTATATTTTGCGCTTGCAGCGCGGTGAACGGACGATATGGGAAATTCAGTTGATGGAAATCGTTGCCATGGCAATGAGTTAAAATAAGGGGACTGTTGAGATAAGCGAAGTTAAGAAAACAGAGAACCCACTGTATCTGGTAAAAAATATGGTAAATTTCTCGTAGTGCGACGCCAATGACGCCATCTGTCGACAATTACGAGAACTATGCGAATTTTTACCAAAGTATACGGTAAAAAATCCTATAAATATGGTAAAAATTCTCATGAATGTAAGAAAAATTCCCATAATATCGAGCATTTTTCATGATAGGTGGCGCCACTGTCGAATTTTACTATGTGAAATAGTAATTTCTAGCAGATCCCTTCTCTCCGTGTAAATAAAGATTAATAATTACTTATAAAATCGTTATTTCTATTAAATACACATTATTTGTTAAATAAAACCTAATAATTTCGGTCGATAAAACAGAAACAAAAAAGTTCAATGACGGCATTTTCCACTAAAAATCCCCTATCCTCGCCTACGCTACAGATAAAACGATAAAAATACAGGAAAAAAAATTTCGAAAAATTACAGATTGCGTGAATTTCATGAAAAATGTCTCCTTGCATTTTTTTTTACTTTATAAAACTGCGCATCCGAGTAAAATTAGATGCGCATACTCATCACATTATTGGAATATTTTTTAAAAAATGTTATCGTCAGCGATGAAAAAACAGTTTTCGCAATATACACTATAGAATCTATCGTCGCTTCTTATATACTTTTAGACGCACGCGAGGGTACGACGAACCCGCAAAAGAGTGTCTCGTCTTTCGTTGAAAAGTTTGCTTTTTCATGGACATTGCACTCAGTCGTTTTGGCCCTTTCGTTAGTTTCCTTCTCTCGTCTTCCGCACGTAAAACGTGTGGAGCTCTGCTTTTCAGGCTGAGTTTACGCTGCGGACATACCTCGGCAGGGGTTCACCCGGGAACAAGGAAGCGTACGTGACCCGTGAGCCGCGATCGTCGGAGCGCGAGAGAGGAAAGTGATAAAAGCCGAAGAATCGTGCGGGTTATCGTGCGCCCGTCGTGGATAACACAGCGGAACGCGGCGGACACGACACACGCAGTAGGTAACAGCGAGGAAAAGTAGAAACCTCCTGACGCCCTGACGTTCGGACTCTTTGCCGTTCTTACGGAACGAGGAGAAGGAAATTTTCTTTCCTTATAGTAAATCCCCTCCTCCGCGTACTTAACCGGATATCCTTTTCTCCTCGGGCTTTTCTCGGCCCTTCCGGTCATCCGACTATCGGGGATAACTTTACTCTCACATCTCACGAGTTCCTTCGACACTCTTAGACTGTACGGCTATTCGCTCGTCGGGAACACCGTTTCCATTTCTCATACGTGATCTCCGAGAATTTCGGGAAATTTTTTGCCACATCGAAATAATGTTGAAGACGTTGAGAAAACATAGTTAACCGGAAATGAGGTATAATCGGCGTCGGGTTCATTAAAATATACGAAGAACAACGGGCCTGCGGCTTGTTTTTCTCGTAACAATGGAACCTTATATTATATCTCGCTGTAAAACAAAACTTAAAAGAGAATCGAGTTCCTTTCGTAATGAGGTTGTAGCAGCACCGGAAATGCGCATTAAAAAAAAAAAAAAAAAAAAAAAAAAATCTCGTTGTTAGTAAAGAAATTACGGAATAACACGAAAACATACATATTAAGAGTTACCGCAGCGAAGAAATATTCTATGTATTTCGTAATTGCATGAAAAAAAAAATTGAGTCACAGATGAAAACAGTGAAGAACGAAGTACTGGATTTGTGGGCACAGAGTCAGCAATTCGGTGTCGAGAGACCGAGGAATCTCTTGTCGCGCGGGAGTGTGAAAAAAAAAAAAAAAAAAAAAAGATCGCGACGCCAGAGCGAGAAAGAGAGATCGGATGAAAGACCGGAAGAAATGTTCTTCCTTTATAGCCGCCGCACTTACCTACTTTACTCGCGGGATTCTCTTACTTTCGTGCCTTTCTTTCGTTCTTTCTTTCTTTTTTTCGTTTCTTATTCTTCTTCGGGATATATAATCCCAACGGACACGAGAGACCAATGACCTTGCGAGATAGCGGACTGTCGCGATCGCGAGAGTTCGTGTTCATTGCGAAAATGTATCCCTCGCTGTTTTTATTCTCGCGGTCGCGTCACACGCGTAAAAATAAAGCAGAGATAAAAAAAAGTCCTTTTTCGGCGTTCGCATCGCTTATAGTAACGATTCGATTCGATTTAATTCGATTTAAAATTTCACGAAAAATTGCTATAAGAAAATTCCTTCGGCAATAGTCCAATACAACGTTTTATTTATCTCGCATACGCGATGTTTTAAAAACGCGAATTTCAATTGATATATTTTTTTTTTTATCGATAACTCCGCGTCGGGATTATATTCGATCGATCGAGGAAATCGCTTAACAGACGGAAACACGACGAAAGTTTAAATTCTCAATGGCGAATCGTAAATGGATTTCATAGATTTAGCTGCAGAGACATTTGACTGTATATTCGTAAAAAAAGAAAAAAAACATCGCGATGTATTTAGTCGCAAAAATCGTTCGTAAAAGGCAGCGCTGTCGCCACAATTAAGAACGTTAGCGTACGCGTGTTCACCAAATATTGATGATTTATTTAGAAAATATAATAATGCGTTTACGAAGTGTGCAAAAACTACGAAAAGTTGGCGGAAGCGAATTTCGTCTGCGCGATTGAATTTCAATTCGCGTACTCTACATTACCGATCGTGTAAATTTTTTAACGATTGAAAAAAAAAAAACAAAAACGTTAAAAGAGATTTAAATAATTATTTACGTAATAAAATAAAAAATTTTGCAAATTAATCGAAAATAAAAAAAAAATAATATCGATCCCGAAAAAATCTTTGATATCGTATAATTTTTTTTCTTTTAATTTATTCGCTGCTGTAAGAGATCGAAATCCCGTGAGTCGTTCTACGATTTTTTTACGTATTTACGTGTGTACCGTTTTCCATCATAGTGGCAGCAAAATCGAACGACCGTATCAAGGAATAATTGCTTACCGAACCCGAGTCGTCGAAATGGATTCGAAATTTTCTCGGTACTTACTATACTTCGATTCCAAGTCGCGCGTTGCGAAACGACTGCACCGTAAAGCATCGCAAGATCTCACGTCTCTACTTGATGTTTGTACCTCACCTACAGTCTCCATGCTATCGCGATGTATATCTATATATCGTTGACAATATATACCTAAGTGAATTTACGAGGAAAGACCGATAGATTTTCGCGAAACGTGTACCTTTTATTTGCTACGGTCTCCTCTACGCCTCCCGCTCGCTGCTCAAGCTTTTCTTTCCATCGTGGAATATACCTTTCCCGAGGGTTTACATCGACTTACAAATACTATAAAGTGACGAGAGTAAGATATATAGACGTACGAAACGAACAGTCAACCCAAGAAGTGAAACAAATTTATCGTCCCGAGCCCCGCGCGAGCTTCGAAGTCGCCGTAACTTCGCATCAGATTGAGTATTAAACAAACTTTATTTTTGAATGAAGAGAAAATCGCAAATAACACTTTGTACGGCATCTCGGTGCGGGAAAAATAAAAATGGCGGATTTTCTAAGGGTTATATATATATATGGAGGAAAGAAAAGTCAATATTTCGTTTTTGTTTTTTTTTTCGAACCACGAGATTTTATGACGAAACAACGAGTACGTAGCTTATGATATATACTAAACAAATAGTTTTTATTCGGTCAGTTACTCACCGTTTTGCGAAAACACCGTTATTCCGTGCACTCGTAATGATGGAACAAACAAAAACAACGCGCGACTCCCGCTGGATGCATTTAATTAAAAATATAACCTCAAAAATCGTAATAAAACGTTTACTAAATTCTATTGGCGGCGGAAAAAAAATAAACGAATTTCAACAGCTTTTGCTTTGTTATTAACGTGAAAATGACCGCGATGTTTGCTTAATTATCGAAAAATCGAACGGGAATAAATGAAGAGGTAATAATTGTATTACCTTTATTATGAGAGCGAAAATAAGCACAATATTAAATTAATCGACGAAAAAAACGAATGAAATTGTGAAACACTGCAAATCTGTTTACGTAATGAGAGACAATGGAAATTTGTTATTAACGCGAAAACAAAGTCACTGTTTATCTACCGTTCGTCGAAATGCAATTGCGCGGTAGGAATGATGGGATCATATTCAATTTTGTTTGGCATTCGCGTAATAAACAGCGTTTCCGATTCACCCGCACTATTCCGTATCAAAACAAAATGTCGCGAACACATAACATTTCACTTTCCCCGATCCACACACTAATATTCCAAGTTGCAAGCTTCAGCGCGATGTTTATCGTCACTCACTAACAAAAGTCAGAAAGTTTTTAATACCGAGATACGCGCGTTTTCTTTTAAACTTCACAATCTCCGAGAAAATAAATCGATATCTGTCCCTCAACACGTCTGCCGCTCGGAGACAGCGTGTCGCGGACTAATAGTTTGTAACGCGTGCGCGCGCATCGTGCATATCGCGAAGTACACGACGATTGATATACGCCATCACTGGTCGATTCGGTCGATTCTCGTCAACGAGCGTAATTTACTGCACCCGTACATAATTTATTGTAAAAAACTACTGAAGCGTCACTTTGTTCGGAAAGCCGAAAATAATGCATAAGTAAAATTAAACTTTCAATAGACCCAAAATCTACGCGCAAACAAACGGTTGAGTTAACAGTGGACAGGTCGAAAAAAAAACAACCAACGGACGTTAGTCGTATTACAGTGTTAGTGAACGCCGCGTAAAAAAGTGACAGTTTACGAAAATTAGTCGACGACGTTAAACTGAATACATCGATCATTTCGATGTTGCAATGGAGACGAAGGAACATCGAAAGAACTTCTACCCATCGCGAAGGTTAGTCGGGACCTGCGGTTAGCGAACCGAGGTATTTTTTTCGCGACTGTACAATTTGTTTCCATAAAAAAAAAATCCGAATCACGATGCAAACGTTTCAATAATCGTTATGACAAGTATTCATTCAATGAGACAATTTTTTTTTTTTAATTCGTTGGAGAGATCGATGTAACGTGTTAACGAGAGTTTCATAACCCCACAATCACGAAAATCTGCGTCGGATTATCTGCGGGGACGTTTGATTAACACACGAAGAGCGCATTGTTCGATAACGTTGACTTTCGGCTCGTCAATTCTTCCTGTTTCGCAATCCCGACTTCCCCGCTGAGAAAACGAATTTGTTTGTTATTTGCTCCGTTCGACCTTGAAATTTTCTCGATACAGCAAACGTACACTCCGCCAAAACATCGCAATATATAGAAATACCTCATTTCTCACACAATCTTCACGATACCTTCCCATTATTTAGGTTACGTTGCAAAAAAAAATGTATACGCAAAAAAAAATACTTCGCTAACATCCCTTACTTACGAATCCCAATTTATTTACGAATAAAGAAATAATTAAAACCGAAACAAAAAACACGATGTAAATTTTGTAACAAAAATTCAACGGAAAAGTTGATCCATAAAACTGAATAGAATGTTATTTTCAATAACGATGTTTTTTTTCACCCTTAAATGTGAAAAAAAAAAATAAATACGCGAATTCAATACGCGTTACCAACCGCCGGTAAAAAAAAATACGAAGGGCCCATAAAACCCGCGAAACACTATCGCCGAACGTTATTCGTGAAATTCCCTTCGCGAAAAATAGTGCACGTCCGCAGATCCAATTAAAGCGAAGTTCGATTGGAACGTACATAGTTGCGGGGAACCTTTCCGGAGTTAGTTTGCTGCAATACGGCCTGCGAGGTCAGGTCACTTCGCGTGGGGTACGTTAGGACAGCGTAATGGTCATCCAACAGCCGGCCTTGAAATTAACGCAGCGGAACAATTACAGTAGTCTCCTCGTGCTTGCGGAGGGTATACAACAGATAGTTGCCTCGGCACGTTAGAGTGAGAAAGGAAGTCAAGAGAGGGTCGCGAAGTGAGGGTTCGCTTAGTGTGGTCCGTCGCAAGTTTGCTTACTCGCCATTACGTTATAGCGCACGTTGGCCCCGAGGGGGATTCCCCTTAGGCTCTGGAAGTCGGTGCCATTGGCCGGACTCAACTGAGGTCAGGTTGTCGCTGCTCCAGTAGTCACGACCACCGGAGAACCAGAAGCAGACGGTTCTATAGAAACTAACGGCGATATAGTTTCTACCCCTTCGCTCCGAGCAAAATCAGCCCCCGTTCTCCCCGCACTTCCCACCCTTCCCGCCCTTCCCGCCCTTCCCGCCCTTTCTCGCCCTTCCCGCCGTTCCCGCCCCCAACTCTGGTTGTTTCCGTCTCTCCGTCTCTTTGCAACCAGCAGCGACCTTTTGCTCTCTGCACCAAGCAAATTAATTACGAATAAGAAGCGCCGCGGAACACGAAACCCACATTATGTGCCTACTTTCCGCCGCGGTAATTTCGTCCAACTTTTAAATACTGTTTACCGCCTCGTGCTTTGTCGCGAGAGTCAAGAGACCCCGAGTCTCGAGTAGATATATATTATTTTACATATATAACCACTTCTTCACGGTGAAACTGATCGACTTCCGGCTGTTTCTACTTGCTACGACGCTGAAGACACTGCGGTGGGTCGGGTTCACCGGAAAAACTTTCGCGGCGCTCGCTGAGAGGGAAAATAAATGAGGGGAATGAAGTAGTTACGGAAATGAGAAGCATCTCAGGTCAGACTGTAGACTGCAATGTATACACGTGAGATACGTGTACAGCGGACGACCCGAAAACGTTACGTCGTCGGGATTTCATATAATTACGACGTTATTTACAAAAAAAGTTGCGTTTCATAATATCTGCTCATTTTTCGTTTTCGGAGAAAAATGTTAACTTTTCGAAATTTCGCGATGTACCAATTATCTGATTTATATTAATTTATTATTTATTTTATTGTTTATGATGATAATTATTTATTATTGAAATTAAACTGACGAAATTATAATTTGAAAAATTTTCCATTTTACCGGAAACGTTGAATATCGTTGTATTATAATAATTTGGCTTCTGGTGTTCAAAAATCTTTTAAAGTAAATCAAAATTTAGGATACATTTACCGATAAATAATAATAACAAAAGACACATTTTTTTTTAATTATATTTGTTTTTGAATTTTTGCCCGAATGATGAAAAAAAAAATCTACGAAGAGTATTTGAAACGCAACCTAAACGTTTTTTTCTTTTCGATGTCGACAGACCCTTCGAAAAGGGATCGTCAGCAATTTTGCGACCGTTTTTGATAACTACACGCGTATAATTTACACCCAAAAAGGTGTTCAAGAAGATTAAATCGCTAAAACGGACGTATGGAGGGACTACAGCGAGCTTCGCGTAAAATTTATTTCTCCGCGAAACGCGAACAAAGTTCGTTCACTCGAGGAACAACGGGGACGCGCTAAAAGCAATATCGATTGTTGCGCATTATTGGTACAACTCTCGAACTCACTTTTCAACGCAACTTATCAGTGAATAGATGCAATGAATAATTATTCTCCATTTATTAAACACATTCAATATTTAACGAAGAATCGATCGTTCTTTATGAATTTCTCGACAATAAGCGGATAGGATATTCGAGTCGAACGGAGGGGTGCAGTTAAAAATTAGTTTTCCGCTTAAATTCGACGGGTTTCTTTGAAAAAACATTTTCATCCCCTCCTCTCGTTACTTCGTGACTGCGAGAGACGATTTTCCCCGCGATATCGAAAGAAAATTACGTCGAGAAATTATTTCGTAAGACAAAAAAAAAAAAAAAAATCATCAACGTTTTCTTTTCCGCGTATCGTAATCTCATCAAACAGCGAAACAAAACATCAGTTTCTTTTAATATTTATTTACATTTTTCATTCTCAACTTCCAGATGAATATCTTATTTTTTTATTAAATTTTTTTATTTTTATTTTAACGAAGAAAATGCGCTTTACATAGAATTTCTATAAATAATAATGAGTCGCTTATAGTTTTCTTCAAACGATTAACCAAATGCCCGAGACACGGCTATCTACTAAGTTACAGTCTGCGGTGATAATAATTATCATTATTATCTATCGTTATTACTGCCATTATTATCATTATCATCTGTAGAGAAAAGGTACAACGGGACGTTCGGTCGACTGGTCGGGATTTCATTAATTAAGCACGAGGAAGTGCCTTTGTCGACGGGGTTAATTTATTCACTCCGATAATTCTGAAAATAGGTATCCAACATTTCGTCGGCTTTTGTGTATTTTCAACGTGTATTACTCCGTACCGAATTTATATACATTATACCGAATAGTTGTGTTACCGCGGAGCAATTAACCGACAACATTTGCACTGAACGTTCTGCACAGTAGAGCTTTCCGAGTTTTCGCTCGACGTTAACGTTACTTCGTTGCTGCGAAGAGAGCTCTCGTATAGTCGCGAGAACGCCGCTCTGCCCTCTCGCTGTGTTACATTTACATGGATCCATATTTACCCTTCTGCGTGTTACCATAAGGGTTGGTATAATGTAACATAACATATTGTATTGCAACAGTTACGACGGATGCAAACACCGTCTATCGAGGGACAAAGTTTCGTCGTTCCCTAACGTGTCGTTGGTACACCGCGCCGTGATCTCCGTTCCCTTCGGTAGATCCGAAGTTCGTCAAAGATTTAAGATACGACACGATATTTAATTACAGCAGTGAGACAACGAGATGACGTGTAACACCCCTTGTCTCACGAGTTGATTCTCTTGAGGGTTTTTCATCCCTTTACATCGCGCTTTAGCCCCACAAGTGTATCGAATGATTCGGAGTATTCGTCTTCTAAAGCTTCTAATTCCTACAGTATTTGCTAAATCAATATTTGCCGATCATAATTGAGTTACTGAGATTCTGGCGTATCGATTTCACTATCGATTCACCAAAAAATATTGATTTTTGACTGAATTACGCGAGGATTAAACACGTGGATACGATACGTGTAACTTTCGCGAAAAGCTGCAATTGCCGAAGAAACACTGATATTACGGCTTTGCAGCGATAAACCAAAGATTCGATTATTTACCGGGACTTCTACACGTGTAAATAATACACAGATACGACACGGAACTCCCGTAGCGATGTGCGCAACTGCCTAATTATAATTCTAATCCAAATGCTGCGACGATGTACGGGAAAGCGGAGAGAGAGAATCGGAGAGATATGAAATACACGGCATGAAGGAGTGAGAAGTCTCGCGTGAGTTTACAACGGCAAATCCTCGACGGTTTCCCGTGGATATTACAAGAACGCTGCGGTTTGTTTTTGTAATCAAGAGCGGCTATCATGGAGAAACGAGAATTTGCTGCGAGCGCATGCACAGCTTTTCCTGAGGATCTCTCCAGACACATACGCTATGGCGCTATCCTCTTATACCATTAGCTTTACCTATACTTTTTTTTGCTCGAAAAACTCGTTCGTATATAATATAACACAGCGGTGCGGGTTAATGCCAACCATCCGACCATATGCTACTGCTACGTGACGGGCTTCATCGCAGTATAGTTGTTTTCTTGTCTCGCAAAATTCGCGAGAGTTTCTTTTTTATTTGCTCTCCATCCCCGCAGCAACCCCCCAGATATGTGCGGTACAGCGTGGAAAATTTTCGGCGAAATCTTAAGCTTTTGCATAAATCCGCTTGTTGAATAGCAACGATTTATCTACTTTTGCCTAATACTCGACGTTCCGCGAAGCTATTTATGCAGCTCTTCGGCCTTTTAAAACGGATAAAAATGAAAAGCAGTATTGTTTTTTTTGGGATTGCAGATTAAGTCTATTATTTTCGGCTCTCTGATTATTTTTTATTCGGGGGAAGAAAAACCATTTTTTTTAAATTTAAAGCTCATATTTATAAATAATAACGATTTGGTTGGTATCTCGTAATATTTATTCGATTCAAAATTATTTTCGTAATTTTGCAGATTTTCGAAAAAAAAAATAATTGAAAGTTAATTTATTTTTATCTAATTTTTGAAATGGTAATTTTTCTCGAAAAAATTATTTTTGGAGTTTTTAGCCTTTTTGTGGTGACATTAAGGGTTAAAAAAAACGCTTTTGTGGTTGTCGTTAAAGACGATAGACCCCTCGTTTTTATCTCCATCGTGTGAGAGATTTTTCTCAAAATTCGTAGATGACGAAATTATTTTTATTTTTTTTTTTGTGCTTATTTATTTTTTATTCGGATAGAAAGGCCTCTTTTTTTTTAATATAAAAATTGCTTCAGGGTGCAATTTTTGCGAGACAATAAAAATTTGAGCATTGGCCGAATAGCTGAAAAGCCAATCGACGATTGGCTCTGTCATCGGCGTGCAAACGTTATTGTACGACGCTTCCAGGCAAAATATGGACATTGATTGGATTTTCTGGTAAACGAGAACGGGTAGTAGTTGTTTTATGTTTTACGAGATACACGAGCGGTACGAAGGAAGTGATTGGCCGCGAGGCTCTTAATCACGACGCTAAGAGTGTCTTATCAATGCCGCGTAAGCACGAGAAGCTATAATATAGCGGGAGAATTTAATTCTCGAGAATTGATTGGAGTCTCGAAAAACGGAGCCGAAAGAATAGGATCGCGCGACGATAAGAATCAAATTTATCGATATGGTTATCCCCTTTATTACATCGAATAACATGTCGCCTCGGCGGAACGCTAAAAGTGGTTCTTTTATGCTTATGTACGGTAAATAGAAACTTTGGATTTCAGTGAAACGATACTGTTTTTTGACTCCCGCAGTTATTTTTCGGGCAAAACTCGATCTCCTTCATCATCTCAGCTCGCCGTCGCGTCTCTTAATGTATCATTGTTAACCCAATAAACTGATTTCTCGCAGATAAAAATGTACTTTTATCGATGAGAATAAAATTTCTGAAAGTGTAGATAAAAATATAATCTTATCTGCAAGAATTGCGGTTTTAGGTTAATTATTTGCAGTCAAAAAGATTGAAAAATAGCAATAATCTGACGATATTCATTGAATTTTAAGTTAATGAGGATAAATAGTCTCGAAAAAAAATGTTCTACAAGTTATCACTGTGTCTGCGTCTGATCGCAGTCGAACCGTTACTACTTGGCGATAAGGGGAGTCAATAGCTCGGCGATTCGCAGCTTTTCAACGACTTGCCATACGTCGAATTGTTACCCATATCGAGGGCAACAGGTATTTCTGTTTCATTGGAAGAGCGCTACTGTACCATCAGCTGGTAAGATACCAAACGCAAACAGTCGACATAGAAGCGAAAGATTGCAGGAAATGACTCGCAGACACAAATATAATTGCACCTTATTGATGATAAAATAAATAAAAAAATTTATTACCGATATAAATTACGTTTTTCTATGTACAAAAAATATCGATGTCTAAAATTTTAGCTTTAAATTTCACGACATATTTCATACAAAATTAATTTTCAATCTCCGAGTGTTTCGAATTCGAGTCTCAAGCCGCCGATCGGTGCTAATATAATGGTGTTCTTGTCGATAACGTAGGGCTCGTCACTGGTTCGTTTAACGCGAAAGTTTTTCAGTACTTTGATTAATCCCAATTTTACCTGATAATAACCGAATCTCGAACCTGCAAGGAAAGAAAAAATTATAAAAAATTAATCGATTAGTTATCGATCTATTTTCGATCGAAATTATACGAATCAAAAATTCGGTAAAATTTGTCCTTTTGATAAGATTTTTTTAAAAAGATTTTGACAATTTCCGTTCGAGAAATGTTTAAAAACATTTTTAAAAATTATAGTAATTAAATTTTTTGTATTTTTTTAATTAAAATTTTTTTTTTTTTAATTTATGACTGCATTACTGTATCGGCTCAACAGAAGAAACTGTAGTGATTTTTTAAAAAATTGATCAGTTGTGCCGATTTTCAATACGATGACTTACCGATACAATTTTTTGGTCCGTCGCCAAACGGCAAAAAGACCATTGGATGTCTCGTCTGTTTGGCTTCTTCGCTGAATCTCTGAGGATCGAAGACTTCCGGTTTCGGATAATATTTAGGATCGTGATGAAGAGACCAAACTGGTATCGCAATACTTTGTCCGACTGGTATCGTTACTTTAGTTTCCGGTATCGTATACTCCTGCGTCGCTACTCTTCGTAATTCGGTGACCGGTGGGTTTTTCCTCAGTGTCTCCTTGACCACCATATCAAGATATTTCATATCGTTTACAATTTCGTACGTAAATTTTCCTTCGATCTTTCGATCGAATTCGAGAATTTGCTGCCGAAGTTTTTCCTGCACTTTGGATTCGCGCGCCAATTCCCACAGCGCGAAACTTATCGTCGTTGAAGATGTTTCGAAACCCGCGGCGAAAAAAACGAACGCCTGCGCGGTCAACAAATGGTCAGTCCATTCTAAAAAAAGTGTAATGAGTTTGACAATTGACATTAATTGCAAGGAAATTAAGCAAATTGACAATTATCCCTCCAAATGCGCCAAAATACGAACCGATTGATCGCACAATCAAAGAAATAAAAATTAAAAAATTGAGTTTCAACAAAATACGGAAGTATTTCCCGTCCGCAGAACTCTCCAAAAAACTTACCGAATCCATCAGCGACGCTGTCCTTGGAAATCGCCATCAGGAGATCGACGAAATCGTTTCTCAAAGTCTTCTCGTTCGATCGCAATTCCATCGTTTCTCTCATGACGTTGATAAAAAAATCGGTAACTTCCGGTTTAACAGTTTTCAATCGCAGCAATTCGAAAAATCGAGGAGCAATTTCTCTCATCATTCTCTTGATCTGCATGACGAAACTCGGTTCGAACATTTTTCGTCCCATTTCTCGAAATATACTCTCCTCGTCCGCGAGAGCTTTGGCTTCGAAACCGAAGACGCAAGAGCCGATCACATCGGTACTGTAGCGTGCCGCGGCTTCCCGAATCTCTATAATTTTCTCCTCACTAACTTTCTTCTTCAAATAAATCTCAAAATTATTGCCGCACTCAGCCATCAGATAGAACATCTGTTTGAGTTTTCCAGTCGTGAAAATCGGCGTCAATTTGTGTCGCAATACCTTCCATCGCAAGCCGTCGAGATTAAACAAATGCGCCGAAAGGGGATCTTCACTTTCGTTTACCGTTATTCCGCGACCGGAAAAAACGCTGAAATCTTTGATCAATACGTTTTTTATGAGATCCGGATCTTTGACCATTAAAATCGGATGACTTCCGGCAAAGTAACCGACGAATAGCTCCTCTTTGTACGCCTCATACATCGCTTGAAGCTTATCAGGTAACGCTGTAAGGCGCAAGAAGACACCGGCGAAATTTCCGAACGGTAACGAAGGCGCCGGTCCCGGCACTCCGCGTTTTTTCCAATAATCATATGTCCATCTCGCGTATACGTAAAAACCACCAAAAATCGTCGCGAAACATATGAAAATTTCCATAATTCCGAAATCCATTAAATTCATTTTAATATTTTATCGTTAATTGACTTAACTTAAGTTTATACCGTTTATTCGCGATTATTCGTCTATTTTCTGCAACAACACAAAAGTTACGGTTAACTATGATACATCGATAGTTTGTATGATTATCAATAACACGCGAGACTAATCTGCCGGCGCATAGAAGTCCAATACGATAGCTCGCCGTTTCTTCGGCGATTATAAACGAGTCGCGTCGGACAAGTGTGCGTAATTAAAAGTGTATAAGACGAAGCGCCGAAGCGCGGAGCGCGTCGAAGTGTGTAGCAAACGCACGACCATTTATTTTGATGTCTTCACCGTTCCCATTCGAGGCGAAACGATGAGGAAAATATAATAATCGGTATTCTTGATAAAAATGACTCAACGATATTACGCCTGAATGTGAAAGAAAATTACCATTCAATTATCTTTCGATTACGCGCACTGATAAAAAGTCGACGCTTCCCTTTCGATAAAAAATGAAATTTCGATCGCTAAATTTATGTGTGTAAAAGTATCGCTAAAATAGCTTTGTACAGTGAAAGTTCTGATAGGGAACATTCTTTCGATTTATATCGACAAAAATCGTACGATAGCCGGTTGCGTAATCTAAGCGATGCGTAAGCGATGCGAGTAATTATCCTTAACTGGAGACATAATTAATAAAAAAAAAAAATTTGAAGCGAATTTAATTTTAATAAAATGGTAAACTAACGGCGCTTGCAGCAACGAAGTTTTCACTGTATCGCAATGTGAGAAACTTCGAAATTGCGGTGCGATTATCGAATGACTCAGCGTATCTCGTATCTCTCAATATTCTCACCTGCCGCGTCTCGATTGCACAGTGTCGTGTCACACTGTTCTGATAAGAAGTTGAAGTGAGAAGAGGTCGAAGTTCGAATCAATACGATTAAACGCATTTGCTAATCATCGATGAAATAACTTCGACAATTAAAAAAATTATCTCAGATAAATATCAGTAAGGATATCATTTTAGAATCTGAATTACAGTTTTGGCGAAATATTGGTTAATTATTACCAAAATTTGAACTTTTTTTTTTTTTTTTTTTTTTTTTTTTCGGCTCGCCGTATATATAGTCAAGTGCGAGAAACCAGCGCTGGGCTTCGTCTTTGGGAATAGAGACTCAGAAAAAAAATTAAAACTTAATGGCGAAATTCGCCGAAATTTGTTATTTTCTTCAGCCGACACGAAAATTAAAAAAAATGCTATAATTTCAGAAAATGTAGGAACAATTTTTCTGCCGGTTGAAAAACAATGTTGTTAAGCGTTTCATATGGAAATTACGTGTAGGTATTTCCATATCAGCGTATAATTGAGAATAATTATCGCTTCCAACATTGTCCGGCGTGCAATCGTTAAACGCGGTTGCGCTTCGCGCTGCCGCTGCAATTTTCTTATCAGACATATATACGGGAAAAAAAATTGGATTTGTAGAAAATTGATTGCTAAGGTTTCGCAGTCAATTTTCGACGTCAATTTTTAATAAATTCTGAAAATTCAATAGAAAAAATAGGAATTGTAATATTACCGTTGGCGATAACCTTTAGCAACACCTTTCCGATAAATTACCATACGTCGAACGTTCACCAACTTTCCGTGTAACAGAAATTTAATTTAAATCGAAGAACTCCTCTATAACATCAGCCAATAGGATACTGATAACGCGGAGTCGATAAGCGCTGTTACCTTAAAGTTTTACTGATTGCCACGGAAAAAAAATTTGTGGACACAACATTACGATACGATACGAAAAATTTACTTATAACGCGATAAATAAACTGTTTATTATTTATATAAGAAGTTACGATTTTTTATGTACATGAAATATCGATAAAAAAATATAATTTCCAAATTCTGAAACATATGTTTTCGAAAAAAAAAATTTCAATTTTCGATTGATTCGAATTTGAGTACCAAGCCGCCTTTCGGCGTTAGTATAGTCGCGTTCTTGTCAACAACGTACGGTTTATCACTTGTTGGTTTAACGCGAAAGTTCTTCACTACTTTAATCAATCCGAGTTTTACTTGATAATAACCGAATCTCGCACCTGCAAGCAAAAAATTGCAAAACATTAATCGATTAATTATCAATCGACAGTAAACGAATAAAAAATTACGAAAAATTACTAATTATTTTTATGCAATTTTTTTTTTAATTAATAATTTGTTTTCGAAGAATTTCGAATTTCACGAAAAAAAAAAAAAAAATTTCGATACTCCAATATTGCGTTTATGGCGAAATTTTCTCAGTCTTTTAGAAATGACATCGGTAATTTTTTTTTTTTTCAGTGCATTGAAAAAAAAAAATCGGCGCTTGCGAATGGCGAAACTAATAATCGATTCAATGAATGAAATATTTATTTCGCCACCCGGAAACGCCGATTTTGCCGGTTTAACCGATTTTTTTTCTCAGTGCGATCAACTGTATCGATTATTAATACGAATTGACTTACCGATACAATTTTTTGGTCCGTCACCGAACGGCAGAAAGACCATTGGGTGTCTCGCGTGTTTAACTTCGTCACTGAATCTCTCCGGATCGAAGACTTCCGGTTTCCGGTAATACTTGGGATCGTGATGAAGAGCCCGAGCAGGAATCAGAACACTTTGTCCCGCCGGTATTGTCACATTAGTTCCCGGAATCACATATTCCTGCATTGCTACTCTTCTTAACGCGATAGCCGGTGGATTCTTTCTCAGTGTTTCCTTGACCACCATATCGAGATATTTCATATCGTTTACGCTGTCGTAAGTGATTTTTCCGCCGTCCTTTCGATCGAATTCCAAAATTTCTTGTCTAAGTTTCTCCTGCACTTCCGGTGCGCGCGCCAATTCCCAGAGAGCGAAACTTATCGTCGTCGACGATGTCTCGAAACCGGCGGCGAAGAAAACGAACGCTTGAGCGGTCAACAAATGGTCAGTCCATTCTAAAAAAAATGCAATGATTGGTGGCATTACTTTGCCGGTAATACAGTTTTGTCTAAAATATTGTGCAAAAAAAAAAAAGAAACAGCGGAGACAATTCTGACGCAACTTCTGCAATTCTGATATATTGCCTCAAAAAATGGAATTGACACAAAATGCCACCATATATTTTGATAAACAAATTAACGCCATCCCTCCAAATGTACCAAAAGGCAAATTGATTGATCGCAGAACCGTAAAAATCAAATTCAAAATTTGAATTCCAACAAAATACTGAAGGATCTCCCGCCGCTAAACCCTCCAATAAACTTACCGAATCCATCAGCAACGCTGTCCTTCGGAATCGCCATCAACAGATCGATGAAATCGTTTCTCACAGACTTCTCTTTCGTTCGCAATTCAATCGTTTTTTTCATAACATCGATAAAAAAATTCGACACTTCCGGTTTGACAGTTTTCAATCGCAACAATCCGAATAAGCGCGGCGAAATTTCTCTCAGCATTATCTTCATTTGCACGACGAGACTTGGCGCGAAAATTTTTCGGCCCATTTCTCGAAAAATACTCTCCTCGTCGGACAGAGCTTTAGCGTTGAGTCCGAAGGCGCAAGAGCCTATCACATCGGTGCTGTATCGCGCCGCGTGTTCCCGAATTTCTATTAGTTCGTCTTTACCGACTTTATTTTTCATATAAGTCTCAAAATTATCGGCGCATTCGGACATCAGATAGAACATCTGTTTCAGCTTTCCAGTGGTAAATGTTGGCGTCAATTTGTGTCGCAGTACTTTCCACCGTAAATCGTCGAGATTAAACAAATGCGCCGATAGGGGATCGTCATTTTCGTTCACCTTAAATCCGCGTCCCGAAAAAACGTTGAAATCCTTAATCAATACGTGTTTAATGAGATCCGGATCTTTGACCATCAAAACCGGATGATTTCCGGCAAAATACCCGAGAAATGGCGCATCTTCGTAGGCGTCATAGATCTCCTGAAGCTTATAGATCAATGCTTTACGGCGCAAGACGACATCAGCCAAATTGCCGAACGGCGGCGAAGGCGATGGTCCCGGCACTCCGCGTTTTTTCCAATAATCGTAAGACCATGTCGCGAATACGTAAAAACCACCAACAATTGTCGGGAAACCTATTAAAATTTCCAATATTCCGAAATACATTATTTTTTATTAATTTTATTTATTATTTAAAATTAATGTTTTTTGCCGATTTAATTTTTAACGATTTATTTCACGAATAATACTGAGATTCAGTTTATTTATTGATTATTAATTGTTTTCACGAGAACACAAGAGTTATCTATGAAAATGCGATCGTTAATATCGTAGTCGATAGCACACGACGCGCGATACTCGCTCGTCGGCGCATAATGGTTGAATACGATAGCTTGTCTTCCTTACGATCGTTATAACTGATTCGCTTCAGGTATGTGTGCGTAATTGAGACTGTATGGGGCTTTGTCACGCACACACGAGATCGTTTATTTTGATGACTACGCAGTTCCTACTCTATGAGCTTTGGATCGATAGTAACAACGAGGAAAATATGATTATCGGTATCGTTGCCAATTACAGGCGCGTCAACGTTATTACACGTCGAAAAAAAAAATCAGAAATAAAAAAAAAAAACAAAATTCAAAAATCTCAAAAATCAAAAATCTGCTAAAAATCGATCGGGGGTTCGATGGCCTAAATAGCTACATATATGTAAAAACGAGAAATTTCGAAAATAATTACGAAATCGTAAAGTAACGGCGCGTGCGCCAACGGAGTTTTCACTGTACTAAAATGTGAGAATCTTGGAGAATCCGCCGCGAGGATCATTGAGTGACTCAGCGTAACTCGTGTCTATTAATATTTTCACCTGCTACGTCTCTATTACATTGTGTCGCGTCATGCTGATAAGAGGGAAAACTGATAGAATACAAACAAAGTCCAGAGATGAAATAACTTTCACAAAACGTTTTATGGCAATAAAAACGAAAGATCGCCGACTGATACAGTCATATCAGTCAGCGATCTTTCATTTTTTGAAAACTGCAATTTCGATCTTCCAGTCGGAAGATTGAAATTACAGTTTTCGAATGTAATGGTTGGCGAAACTTTGTTTGATTTTTGTTTTGCACCTCTTTGTGACGTGTGTGAGTGAGTAATTCATTAATTAACTAATTGCAATTAATTACAGTCCTTCGAAAACTGTCGGATTTGTCTATTTGAATAGAGAAACAGAGAAATCAGTCGCATGTCTAAAGACTAATTAGGCTTACGCGCTGCGTATAAGCATACGACGTTCGCCGTTTGAACTTTAGCCTTTAAAAGTAATGAAACTTAAGATAAGGAAACTTCCGGCGAAGACAGTCGGTAAGACGACGATTAGGAACAACTTTGCCATAGCTTACCGTACATCGAATTGTTACAGAATTGCTGTAAAACAGAATTCTGCTTTCAATCGAAGAGCTCTACTATAACAATAGTTACTATTACAACAGATACCGACCGAGTGAAGTCGATAAAGCAGAGTGTAGAGTTACTAATCATCGCGCAGAAAATTCGATTCACGAACACAAATTCAACGGCACGTTATTTATTGTACAAAAAATTAAGTTTTCATTATTTATAAAAAAAAAAAAACAAAAAATATTATTGGAAAGCAATTTTTATAGTATTTGTTTGTAAGATCCGATCTTACCGATCCTTACCGATCTTTAATACGAATCAACGCACCGATACAATTTTTCGGTTGGGCAAAGTTCCTCTATGTAAGTACATGAAATTTCGATCGTAATATTTCATTCTTGGAATTTCGAAACCGATTTTTTCGGAACGAAAAATTCAATTCCCGAGCGCTTCAAATTTGAGCTCTAAACCGCCGACCGGTGATAAAAGAGGGGTATTCTTGTCGACAACGTATGGCTCAAGGCTCGTTGGCTTAACGCGGAAGTTTTTCAGCACTTTGATAAGTCCCATTTTTACCTGATAAGAACCGAATCTTGCACCTGTAATCAAAAAATATCACGAAAAAATACATCGAACAATTTTTGATTTTATTGATTACCGTATTTTTTGACTCACCGATACAATTTTTCGGTCCGTCGCCGAACGGCAGAAAGACCATTGGGTGTCTCTTCTCTTTGGCTTCTTCCGTGAATCTCTCCGGATCGAACACTTCCGGTTTCGGAAAATATTTCGGATCGTGTTGAAGAGCGCGAACGGGAATAAGAACACTTTGTCCCGCTGGTATCCTTACATTGGTTCCCGGTATCGTGTAGTCCTGCGTTGCGATTCTTTTCAAACCGGGAACCGCAGGATTTTTTCTCATTGTCTCCTTGATCACCATATCGAGATATTTCATATCATTTACACTCTCGTAAGTCATTTTTCCGTCGTTAATTTCATCGAATTCGAGAATTTCTCGTCTAAGTTTCTCTTGAACTTCCGGTACGCGCGCCAATTCCCAAAGAGCGAAACTTATCGCACCGGAAGATGTCTCGAAACCGGCGGCGAAAAAAACAAAAGCCTGAGCGGTCAGCAGATGATCAGTCCATTCTAAAAAAAAAAAAAAAAAAAAAAAAAAAAAAAAAAAAAAAATGATCGATTAGCGATAATAATTCACAGATGAAAAAGTAACAAATTTCAAAATTATCCATTTCCTTCGGAAGTCCCCAATAAACGTACCAAATCCATCAGCCGCGCTGTCTTTCGGTATCGACATCAATAAATCGACGAAATCGTGTCTCAATTTTTTCTCGTTGGTTCTCATTTCGATCGTTTTTCGCATCATTTCAATAAAAAATGTCGTAACTTCCGGATTCATGGTTCCGAGACCTAGCAATTGGTACAAAGTGGGGAACATTTCTCTTAAAAGTCTCTTGCATTGCGCGAAGACGTTCGGCTCGAAAAGTTTTTCGCCCATTTTTCGAAATACACTGTTTTCTTCCGCAAGAGCTTTGGTGTCGACGCCAAAGGCACAACAGCCTATCACATCGATGCTGTATCGTGCCGAATGTTCCCGAATGTTTATACGTTTTTCTTTGCCGATTTTCTCCTTAAGATAAATCTCAAAATTGTCGGCGCACTCGGACATCAGGTAAAACATCTTTTTGAGTTTTCCAGTGGTGAACACAGGCGTCAGTTTATTTCGCAGTACTTTCCACCGTAAACCATCGATATTAAACAAATGCGCCGAAAGCGGTTCCTCCCTTTCGTTTATCTTTACTCCGCGACTGGAAAAAACGTTGAAATCTTTGATGAATACGTGTTTAATTAATTCCGGATCGTTGACTAGTAGAATCGGACGCGTTCCGGCGAAGAAACCAACGAGTGGTTTATCCTCGTAAGCCTCGTAGATCTCCTGCAGCTTGTGGACCAACGCTGTACGGCGAAAGAATATGCCGCCGAAATTGCCGAACGGAAACGAAGGCGATGGTCCCGGTACTCCGAGTTTTTTCCAATAATCGAAGGACCGCGTCGTGTATACGTAAAACGCGACGAAAATTGTCGCGAGAAATATAAAAATTTCGAAAATTCCGAAATACATTTTTTTTTCTTTGAAAAATTATTTTTTATTAATCTAATTTAAGTTTATACTGTTTTGATTCACTAATACGAGTTTTTAAAAATTTTTTTATTTTTTTATTTTTTTACGAAAACACAAAAACTATCATTGGTGCCATAATCGACATACGACACTCGACAGCCGAATGCGAATGCTGACTTTCTTTCGCGGAATGATCAGTCAGTTGATTCACTCACGTGAACGATTAAACGCGTACGAGAGATTGTCACACATACGTACAATTTGGATGATTACGCAATTCGTTTTTTATAAGTATTGGATAACAGGAAAGATGTGGCAAATTTATATTTATCAGAATCGTAGATAATCGCGCTTCGGCGATGTTACGCTTGGATGTTGAAGAAAATTCTATTAAAAATAACATTTGCATGCGTAATTGGATCCTAAATCGCTGAACTTACGATAAAAATCGCGATTTCGGAGACATAAGGGTACAGAACTTTTTATCTTCACAAACATTGAGTTATGCAAACGATTAGAAAAATATTATCACCGGTATTCGCGATAAAAGCCCTTCGATGATATAACAGATCGGCAAAAAAAAAAATTTCAAATAATTTTTCAATAAAATACGAGCGGAAAATCAAAATTCAACTTTCGATAAAAATCGAGATTTCGAATGACAACGTTAGTATATTTTTTCTAAATTAATACTGACGAAGGAAGATAAATCGGCATCACTTCCCCCGGAAAATCAACTCTGCAGCGAATCAGTTTCAGTGAGTTTAGCGATAAGTTTCAGTGGATTGGTGCGCATATATCGATGGACTTTCCACTGGACTATTATGAAAAAAACTCAAAAATCTTGGCGCTGAGAGCATTAAGTAACTCAGCGCGGCACGTGTCTCTCCAATCGTCTCATTTACCTCGACGCGATTCTATGTTATCGCGTGAAACTGTGCAGATAAGAGGCAATAAAGATTGAAGCCAAATCAATACGATACAATGCTAATGATATCCATTATTAATAATTTCGTGAAAAACAAAATACGACAGACGTATTTTTAAGGCGAATCCAAAATTTGGGGCGATCGTTGGTCAATTTTTATCGAAATTTGACGAAAGTTATCTATTTTTCGATGTATCGCGCAGCATAGACACCTTCTTCACTCGCGGGTCCCAATGAAGATTGCAAAGTGTGCAAATAATTAATTAAAATCATCAGATAGCAGTAAACATCATTCCGAAAATAAATACACCGAGAAATACTTAAAACTTAATAAATTTTCTTTATTATTTCAATGGCTTGACGCGCCAAAAGGGCGCATTTTTCATGTACAATGATAGGCGACGCGCCCTTTCGGCATGAAATCGATCGTTTGAACACAATTACGTATTACATATCACATTTTTTTCACTATTCCGGTGAAATTTCAACGTTAATGAATCAATTCTCGTCTCGAGTATTGCGTCAATTTCAACCGCATGTTTGGTTGTTACCTTTGATCGACAGCACATCATTTCCGCCATTGTTACGCGCGCATTCGTCAAATGCAGTTGCACTTCGAACCAAAGCTGCAATTGTATTGTCACAGATATGGAAAAAGAATGTTAGAGTCCAAGAAAATTGATTGCTGAGTCTCCGAATCCGGTAGATGTAAAGACAATTCATTTTAAAAGACTCGGAATCAGTTACAATCGTCGCAAATATCCGTGGAGAACGCCTCATAACGCCTGAAGATATGCAACCAATGGCGCGCGTTTGTTCTCCAGAAAGCGTTCGTCATGGCGCTGTCCTTTGGAGAACGATGCAGGAAATGAATGCCGAGATGTATACGATTTTCGTTGATTCTAATTACTATTCTATGCCTATTCTACGTCTTCCTGGAAGTAATCGTAATCCGTTTCCGAGAACAGCCGTTCCCTATGGAAAAGTCTTTCGATTACTTCCTCTGTCGGAAGATATGACTTTCCATCCCCCCATACATATTCCTCCGCACAACTTCTAAAAAAATTAAAAAATATCGTGTTATCGATTTTCAAAAATATCGCAATGGGGACATCAGTTCGACATCGTCAAAAATATTTTTTTTAAATAACGAGTATTTTAATTCTCAGGTTAAATCGCTCGAAACGAGGGAATACTTTACTACGACGATTTTTTTTTTTTTTTTTCGTCGAGTAAAAAATTAAAATTTGAGTTTTAAAAAAAATTGAGGTACAAAGCAAAAGGCAGTGAAAAAATCTTTTTTATCGATTCAAACTGATGTTTTCGATTGATAAAATGTTATAAAAATATAAACTCACTCTCCAACTGGACATTCCTTCCTGTGGAAGCATTTTTTGCGAAGAAAGTTGAAGTACAGTCTTCTTATGAAGCGACTATAGGAAATTACCGGAGTCGATATTTGGGTTAAACAGTCGTAAAAGCGTTTGTCGCAATCGCAATGCGATCTCGTTGATTTATCGGGATTTGTCAGGCCGTATTTTGTCTCTCCCGCTGCCATGGACGCTGGACACTTGTCGTGTTCGCGACAACAAGCGTCCGTTTTTGCAAAAGAACCGAAATCTTCGTCGTGCGCTGCTTTATCGCCGTTTCCGCACCATTTCGTACCTTTAAAAAAAAAAAGAGATGATTACATCGATTAAAAAAAAATTAATAATCGCATTATAAAATATTTTTTAAAAATCGAAATAATAAAAAAAATTGATAGAAAAAAGCTTTCAAAATTACAACAGAACAATAGATCCAAACAAATAGAATTAATTTCTAGAAAATTGGGGGAAAACGGCACACCGCCGGGAAATCGGTACAGAAAAAGAAATAATTGACAAAAGAAAGAAGTAACGCGTTAAAAAATTGAGATAAAATTTGAAAAAAAATTAAAGTGGAATTACAAGAAAATTTGCTATAAAATAAAAATAAAAAAAATGCAAGTTATAGAAATGATTTCTAAAAAATGGAGGACAATGTAACAAAATTGTTGAAAAAATTGCGATGAAATTTTGAAAAAATTGCGATGAAATTTAAAAAAAATTGCGATGAAATTTAAAAAAAAATTGCGATGAAATTTTGAAAAAGTTGCGATGAAATTTAAAAGAAATTGCGATGAAATTTGAAAAAATTGAGTTGAAATTTTGAAAAAGTTGCGATGAAATTTTAAAAAAATTGGGATGAAATTTTGAAAAAGTTGCGATGAAATTTAAAAAAAATTGCGATGAAATTTTGAAAAAGTTGCGATGAAATTTTGAAAAAATTGCGATGTAATAAAAAAAAAATGTCGTTACCTGGAGCTATCTGTCGCGTGAATCTTTCACGAACCTCTTCGACTTCGTTTCCATAATTTTCAACGTTTCGAGTCTGCGATCCCAATGGACCAAAGCACAAGGCGACAAAAAGAAAAATCATTGAAGCGAACATGATGGACGTTCTCGTATGATTTGCAAGTTGTATCTAAACGATAACTGGTAACAACGAAACTCGAGAACCGGATATATATATGAATCGAAGTGAAACGTCTATTTGTATTTCCGCGAATTCATTTTACTGCATTCCCCCTCTTCTCTCTTTGCCGCGTAAAAAATCTATAAAAAAATCAGCTGTCCTCACGGTCGATTGAACTGAGTTCTGCTCCAAAAACAACAAAGAAAGACCCCCAGTGAATGAATCGCATGTTATTGCGCGATGTTGACAAACGCATTCGCTACCAAACTTGCCGCGTGATAATTGTGCAGTCATCGAATTCCACTTTTATTCATACGGACGTCGACCTTTGCAAACCATAGGGGCGTATCTCACGTCATTTTACGTGTAAAATAACCGGAAATGCGGCCTTTTTCTTTCGAGCCGTCGATACGGTTAGGAAGATCGGTTTCAGTTCAATACATCGCGTGTTATGATTTTTTTCTTACAAAAAAATTATATTTGACTTCCATTTTGACGCGGAAGACAAAATAACATATATCCGATCAAATAACATTATCTCCGCGATGATACGCCGACTGCACATATGTGCATTTCGCGTTTCAATTAAATATACGCGTACTGCATATGTGGATACTTCGGGAGCGTCGAATTGTCAGATGTATATTTATTTTGACGTTTTATGATTTTAAATTTTAATCTTTCTTTTGTAATCGGCAATAATATTTGCTCGTGACATTTTGACTTCCGCGACTTCCGTAAATCGGCGGAATGTATTTTGTTCGGCAAAAATACGTGTCAGTAGGCTCCCCGGAGCTGTTTGTTCATTTGTCTGAGTCAAGATTCCTGATCAATTATTGTAATCGGTGTACGCGACGTGCGTTTTCGCACCACTTAACGCAAATGTAAATAGAAGAAAAAAAATCAATAATTTGGTAAACGCGAAAAAAAGTGGATTTTTATTGTTTTGTGTTTAATGGCTGAAAGTGGAAATAGAAAGAAAAAAAAAAACAAAAAAAAAATTTATTACATTTACATTAAATGTAAATTAAGAATTTATTTATTTTTTTTGCGTGTTTATTATTATTCTTATTATTAACGTATATGAGATAAAATTAATGTTAGCAGACGAAAAAAAAAAAAAAAAAACGATAACGACAATGACGATTAAAAACTTTAAAAATTAAATTAAAATTACATATAAATCGCAAAACTTCCGTTATTATTTTTATAATTAACATATCGAACATAATAATAATGGTAATAGACGGAAATACACAAATATCAATTAATAAAAACAGAAGAGCGTATTTTTCATTCGTGTAAAAAATTTAAAAATTTGATTTTCCAATTTCAATATAAAGACAATATCTTCGAATAACAGACTTACCGCGTCTCGTCTATTTATTGTTGAGTAATTAATCTCACGGATACGCAGCCTATCATTATGATATCAATATTTTTTTTTTCTTTTTTTTATCGTCGTTCGATATCACCGCATAGATAGTCTATCGATATTACGATATCGATACTGCAAACGACGATGGACTACTGGTATGTAAATTTGATCATTGCATCGCTCTCGAAGGACACGACCCTTGTCCACTCGTCAATTATTGATTTTCATAGAGTAACGTAAAGAATTGCGATTTAGCCGATTATTTTTTAACACTTTCGAAAAATCAATCTATCAAATCGTCTTCGGAGGGATCGATCTCCAATTCCGGGTGTAGAAGTGCCATCAATTGATACATTCTCTTCAATTCATCTCTAGTCGGAAGCCACGTGGTTCCATCCGCCCACTCGTACTCCTCGCACGTTCTAAATAATTTAAAAAAAAAACAAATAAAAAAAAAATTCTTACCTCTTGAGTTACAAAAAAAAATGCAACATTTTTTTTTTTCGATTTTTACAAATACAAAACAAATTTTTTTTTTCAATTTTTACAAAAGCAAAAAAAAAGAAATTTTCCCATTTGTACAAATGCAAAAAAAATAAATTTTCCCATTTTTACAAATGCAAAAAAAAAAAAATTTCCCATTTTTATAAATTGTTTATATTACTTCGCGAAATAATTCCGAATAATTTAAAATCGGCTCACTTTCCCGCTGAACATTCCTTCTTGCGAAAGCACTTTTTGCTGAGAAAATTGAAGTATATCTCGCCAATCGTTCGGCTCATTCTCGTGGATACGTTTGTCAAGCATTCGTAAAATTTTTTGTCGCAATCGCAATGAGATCGCGTCGATATATCGGGATTCGTTAGACCGTATTTTGTCTCGTGTCCTGCAATGTTCGAAGGACACTTGTCGTGTTCGCGACAACACGCGTCGGTTTCACGGAAAAAACCGAG
Source organism: Buathra laborator (assembly GCA_934046635.1). NCBI lineage: Eukaryota > Metazoa > Arthropoda > Insecta > Hymenoptera > Ichneumonidae > Buathra > Buathra laborator. Next base: position 8,601,032 of record OW203902.1, read on the forward strand.
ATCTGTGTCGTTCGTTGCTTTGTCGCCGTTTCCGCACCACTTTGTACCTTTGCAAAGAGAAAAATGTTGTCGTGCGAAAATCGAAGGATCGTAAAATATCGAAAAAAATAGTGTTTACGAAAATAACAGAAAATTTTATTAAAAAAAACATCGAAAGAGAAACAAATTTTTTTTTTTAATTAATTAAAAATAAAAATTACCCGGAGCTATCTGCCGTACAAATCTCTCGTGAATCTCTTTAAAATTATTAAATAATAAAAAATAATAATAAAATAAATAATTAAATAATAGAAAATTGTATTAAAAAATACATCGAAAGACAAGCGAAATTTTATTTTTTTAATTAATAAAAAAAAAAATTACCTGGAGCAATCTGCCGTACAAATCTCTCGTGAATCTCTTTAAAGTGATTTCCATAATTGTCAATATATCGCGCATTTGTTTCCAATGGATTCGCTCCGAGGCACAGAATCGCGAAAAATAAAACCGTCGAAGTCAGCATCGTTTCGAAAGATTTGCAGTTGTGTCTAAACGGATACTGGAGTTAACTATGACGATAGAAGCCTTTGTACCGATCGGACAAGAAGGAGGAGCCTTTGATTTCTATGCTATAGAATTTCTGCTGCACTGTCCCTACCCTCGATTCCCCCACCTGAAAAAACCTATAAAATCCAATCGTCACACTGGTAAAGTGAATTTAGATTTCTGTTCTAAATTCAACCCGCACGTGGTGTTCAACCGGATGTTTTTAACCACAGTGACGACCGCTCTCGTCGTCAACGTTACAGAATTACTGAATCTTTACGCAAAATCTTGTGCTTCAAATTTTTTACTTTCGCCCAAAAAATCGGCAAAGTGTTTCATTGTTATAAATATTTTTGGTTTTTAATAATGAAGACATTATTTTTTAAATTTTTGATGGAATTAAAATCGACGCGCGATGAACGACTCGAAGTCCGCGAAAACGTCGTCTGATATCTTTAGTTTTATACAAAAAAAAAAACTCGGAAATTTGTAAATTTTCGCTTTGGTTTCACATTGAATTTTTTTGCTCACGAAGCTTCCGCCATGAGAAATCCTTCATAAGGAATACAAAAAGTTACATAAGATATTTTCTCGTGATAAAAGTTTTGCGAGTAAAATAAATAATTATATTTTCGAAATTTTTGTGTTATTTTGTTTTCGTAAATTCTCAAGTTTTTCAAAAAGTTAAAATCGTATTATCATCGACTATTTTTCGGAGCAGTTAAATTATCGATTTCGATTAAAAAATATCAACGGAAGTTTCAAAAATTAAAAAAAAAAACAGCAGTATCGCGATTATTTAATTATTGAAACAAAAAAAAACTTTAAGCATTTTTTTTAAATTTTACTCAGTCGTCGACAAAAGTTAATTGGCGCGTCTCCCGTTAAATCTCTCGCGCTGAACGGCGGTGCATATTTTTACGAAAATCTCCGTCCAGTCGACTCTTCAAAACTGTTTGTTCATCTGCCAGATGTGAATCTAAATTGCTGATGAATTTTTAATGAGTGTTCAACAGTCGCAGCATACATTTCCGCATCGCTTAACACAAATAAAAATAAACGAAAAAATAAAAAACAAAAGTTTAGTTATAGTTAAAAAATCGTTTTTATTGTATTTTTAATTTATTTTTATATTATAAATACGACTTTAAGAGACTTAATTGCATACATTTTGCATCAATTCCTTATCAATAAAAATTGATTGGCAAATCTTACGATAAATCTCTCGTAAAATAAAATACGATAAAGCGTTTTTTTTTTTTTTTTTTTTTTCGAGTTGACGGAGGTAAACATATAAAGATTACGTATATGAAATATATCGGAACCTTAAAAAAAAAAAAAATTATTCATTGTTGGGTGCAATAAACTTTGTTTATTCGTCTCTCGTAGAGGTTAACTTTTTTATTGACCTTCGCGCAAAAAAAAACATTGACGATCGACGGATATATCTCTCACGAGAATGTGTAGTATAAAAATGGAGTTCCAGCAGCAAATACGATTGTAAGAATGACAAGAGAAAAATGACCGCCAGTGGCGCTGTTAATCGCCAATAAACACACCGATCGCAGCTTCCAGCGTTTGTGTCGTCTCTCTAAAAGCAAAAGGGCGTATCTTCTCTTCGTAAACACAGGAGATGCGCCATTTTGTTTTTAATCACGTGGTATCGAAAATGATATCGCATAAATATAATATTATACTATATAAATATATTTTTTATATAATTCCTTCGAATTTAATAATTCGTGAGAATAAAATAATAAAAAAAATAAATAAAAAAAATCGAAAAAAATACGCTGATCATTCCCGTAGACTTTGATCAGTCATCGTGTTGTAATCTCCTTGTATTTTTATATTCATATATACACACGTCGGCCGCAATGATACAACAATGTTTCGTAAACGTCGTATCACCGCGTCGCGCGAACACAAGAAGATCGAAGGTTACGTGTTATTTGGAATAAATTACGTTAACACGCGAGGAAAATATCTGAGTTTTTTTCTATACAAGAAACTTTTCTCAGCAATGTATCGAAAATAAATTTTTTTTATCAGCATTTGACATTAATACGTAAATATACATATATATATATATATACAGCGCAGTATAACCTTAAAATTTTAGTTTATCGAGTGAAATGATTAAAAAAAATGCAATAATAATGAATAAAGAAAATGTAAAAAAAAAAATCAGCTGAAACACCATAAACATCGCGCGAACCATTTTTTCCACTCATTCAGAAAAATAATTCAAAAAAAATTCACGTAATTTTCGTAAAGTATATTTTATTTCGATATCAACAACAAAAATCTACAAAAATGTACACCAGTTTATCAGTAATACACGACGAAAAAAAAAAATTACATCAGATGGAAAAATATATCGTAAATTTTTTTATTACGATTCCATAATCATATATCTTCAAACTCTACCAATAATGCAACATAGTCGATACGGCCTGATAACCCGTGATACCGTATCCGATGAAAAATGCGATTGCCCTCCATGGCTGCGCGGGAATTATGGCGTAAACAGCTGTATGCGCGATTCGCGATAAGGCGAAACCTCTGATGAGAAAAGTGGCCATTGTGTAGGAAGGGTTCGTTCCGAGCCAAATGTAGGTGACCATGAACCACGGAATGATGTTTTCAAGGTCATTGCGATGTGCGCGACGCACACGTTCCACGTCGGGATCCTCGAAGTTAATTTTCGCGTTTTTTGAATGGCCGATGTCTTCGGGATTGGCGAATGCCTGATATAGAAAAAAAAGAAAAAAAAAAAATTTCACGATGTTTTTTTTTTTTTTTTTTACAAAAAAAAATTTTACGATATATTTTTTTTTTTATAAAAAAAAAATTTCACGATTTTTTTTTTTTATATTGATTTTTGTAAAGCTTTATTATTGACCTTCTTAGCGAAACGCTGACGACCAGTGAGCAGTGACATCGCCAACATTTTAAGCACGAGAATCGAACTCCAGTAGCCGAAAACTTTCATTAATTCTTCCGAATGATCGCTCATTTTAATGCCGGATTATCGTTAAGATTCGTGTCACGAGTGTTGCGAGTATTTCGAATATTTTTTTTCGAGATTTTGTTTACGAGTCACGCCGGCACGAGGGTTCGATTGATACTGCGTGTAACCGGCGAAACTCGGTTGTAACTTAGCAGCGAAAATAATGCTGATGCACGCTTCGCCGGAGACGCACCCGACGGCGTTTCAAGCGGCTCCTGTATCTTCGTGTTCAAAGGAGCGTCGAATGGGGATCACTTAAGTAATATTGGAGGATTAAAACAACTTACGATTTGCTGTTACCGGCGAATAATATTTTTTTTATCATTGTCGCAATGTCCGACACGTTTCTATTTTTAGAAAGGTTAAGATTATAAAATTTTTTATTAACAATCGTAACATCGCGGTAGATAATTTCATGGGAGTATGCCGTAAATTTAAGTCACATTGTTTCCGAAATAAAAAAAAATAATGCTGTGAAGGATGAAATCGGATATATATAGATAGAAATTTATTGGTTTCTGATATAAATCGCGTAAGGATCAGAGGCATACCGCGTACAGCGACAAGTCAGCAATTAGCATGCTAAATAGTCGCGTACATGCAAAGATAACGATCTGTTTAACATATAATATTCGTTCACTTGAAAATAAAACAAAAAAAGCGCGCAGAGCGAGCGAATAAACACGTCTAAAAAATAAGACGCGAAATGTTAAGAAGAAAAATCGATGAAAATAATTAATAACATCGTTAAAATCTCTTCAAGTGATACGTTCGATCCCGAAGCGAATCTCTGACCCGTATTATCCCATTCAATAAACCTTTGAAATTGCCGCATTGATACCGGCGTGCCGCGGAATATTGGCACACGAAAAAGTTGCATAATTCCGTAGAGCGTTATCGTCGCGCCGCCTGCCATAATATTGTCTCCGCGATATCAAATCATGTTTGATCAATCGATGTAGTAGTCGTCTAACTTTGTCGTGAAAGCGACAAATCCTGAAGTTTCCATTATTCACGCTTAACTGGCTTCGCTAGTCAAAGAATAACTCTTTTTTTTTTATACACGTATTAGATATAGATATATGTTTAATACATGTACTTTCATTAGAACGTAGCGAAAAAAATCAACGATAGGATATATCAGCGTTCCCTTTTAGCCCTATTCCCCCTCCAACCCCTTTGAATTCGCTACGTATATGGTAAACATGGCCTCGCGATACAATCAGGGAATCCGAAGAGTTTTAGAAAAACTAAAAGCCTCGCTAAATTCTGGCAATTATTATGAAGCTCATCAGATGTACAGAACTTTGTATTTCAGGTGAGACGCGACGAGAAATAATAACTATTATCAAACCGCATCTTCGAACGACGATATTATTTCTTGATTAATCATCGTACGTCACACGTCTAACCTCAAAATTTTTTTTTTTTTCGTTTTTTTCTCATTTTCAGATATCTCGGACAAAAAGATTACACGAATTTGATGGATTTGCTTTACAATGGCTCCCGATTGCTCCTGGAACACGATCAGGTATGACAAATATTAGTTTTTAAAGTTTTAACCGAACGACACGACGAATTTTTAATTTTTTTTTTTTTTCGATTTTTTTTTCGATCTTTTTCGCGCGTATCGTCAGCACGCTAGCGGCGCCGATTTAGGAATATTATTCGTCGATGTTTTAAACAAATCGAATACTGCGGCGAGCGAAAGTATTTTCGAACAAATCGCCACACTGTTCAGTATTATGAGAGCCGCAACTCCGGAGAGAGAAACATTCCTTCACGACTCTCTAAGATGGAGCATAAAAGGCGCAAATTACAAGTGGGGACATCCGGATTTGCATCAAAAAATAGCGCAGGTCTTTTGGAGAGGTGAATATCGCTGCCGTCCAATTTTATTTATTATTATTATTATTATTATTTTTACGAAATTTTTGTCGTCCAATCGATAAAAATTGTTTTCCGCAGAAAAAAATTACGTCGCAGCGAGGCAACACTTTGTTTACAGCAAAGACGGCTCGGGATGCGCAACGATGCTTGTTGAACTTCATCAGCAGCGCGGCTATTCCAATGAAGTCGATCTTTTCATAGCACAAGCAGTTTTGCAGTGAGTTTTTCTCAAATTCCTAATTAAACCGATTTATCGTCTCGTTAAAAAAAATTTACGAAATTAGCTGCAACTTTGTTAAAATCCCGAAAAAAATTGCGAATAAAAAGTACTTTTCCATTACGAAACAATGAAATTCTGTGACGAAAATGACGAAAAAAAAAAAAAAAAAGTTATTACGAATCTCGAATGAGTGAAATTTCCGATAAAAATGCAATAATGCAACAATTAATATTAATATCGCGCAACTTTGCTTTTCAACGATTCGCAAATTAATCGGAATGCATTGTGCAAAATCTATTATTCGTTTCGTCATATATCGGCGATACAATTAACAAAAAGCGAATTAATGAATTTCGTGATTGCAGATATCTGTGTTTACAAAACAAAGTATCGGCGCAAGAAGCCTTCGATTCGTACACTTCTAGGCATCCAAAAATAAATAGCGGGCCGCCGTATCTGCTACCCTTACTGAATTTTTTATTCTTTTTATTGAAAACTATCGAAACGTAAGTATATATCGCAAAAAAAAAAAAATTATCGATCGAAATTTAATATTACGAAAGAAATTTTTTTTTTTTTTTTTTTCTCTTAACAGCGGTAAACTCGCCGTTTTCACGGTTCTTTGCGAACAATATCAACTGAGTTTAAGCAGAGATCCGACCTATCGAACGTATCTCGACAAAATCGGTCAAATATTTTTCGACGTGCCGCCGCCGCGTCCCCGAAATCAGGGACTCTTCGGTTCGCTGTTGCAATCCTTCTTCAACGGTCTCGACGAGGAAGATTCGGACGACGAAACGCGACAAAGTGCAGCGTCAACGTCCCAACAAGCAATGCAGGATCTCGACTGATCGACGGGAAGACGTCAATGTACCATAAACGAGTGAAAGGAAAGCGAGAAGAAGCAAAGAAAGAAAAAAAAAAAAAGAAAAAAAAAAAAACGAAAAATTAACACATAAAGAAAAATAATAAAATGAATAAAAAAAAAAATAAAAAAAAAATAAACAAATATTTATATTGCTTTGTAGCGAATTACTTTCGTCGTTCGGTACACCAAAAAAATTGTATCGATGAAAGTATTCGCTACGAAACGACTAATTATCTGCAACATCTAAACGATTTATCGCGAGAAAATATATATATATGTAATATAAACGTGCATACTATATATATATATATATATATATAACAAAAATATATATATATATATATTTACAACGATTACGTAGAGTATAATTTCGTAAATATTGGGGTTCTTCCCCGGTGAACGAGAAAACCTTCGTGCTGTCGAGTCTCCTCGATAATTTGAAAAAAAAAAAAAAAAAAAAAAAAAAAAAAAAATTTGCGTAGCTTCGGTATTTTCAATAATTTGGGTTTCCGTAGAAAAAAAAAAAAAAAAAATGTCGAAAAGAGACGGAAAAAAAAACAGAGCAAAACCGACGAGTAAAGTCGGTATGTAAACTTCGCGCGTGATCATTGCTTAATCCATCGTAAAAAAAAAAAAAAAAAAAAAAAAAAATCTAACAGACGCCTTCGGCTCGGACGTGAAAATTTAGGATAATTTAGAGAAAAATGTGTATAATGCAAGTAAAACACAACTGAATGCCTCCCTTATTTTATATAAGCTATAAATCTTAAACGGGAACGATAATAATGATTAAGGAGTTGTATAACATTCGTCGCTTCCGAACGATATAATACGTGTGTTTCATCGATCCACTCGTCCGCTTAATCGACAAGATAAAAAAAAAAAAAAAAAAAAAAAAAAAAAAAAAAAAATGACAAAACGAGAGAGCGATTCGGTTGTCGACGATACATTTATTTATTGATCGACTAACGAATATTGCGGAACGAAGCGCTTAGACGAGGCCAATAGGGATTAACGTAAGAAAAACTTAAAAAAAAAAAAAAAAAAAAAAAAAAAAAAAAAAAACAAAAACAAAACAAAACAAAACCGAAGAAAAACGTGAAGAATAATGTGAGAAAAAGGAGGAAAAATAATGTACAAAAATACAACCCGATTCTAGTAACGTGAAAATATGTTTATTCAACTCAAACTTTCTTCTCACTTACTATCTATTTAATAGTACGATTGATCGTAAAAAAAAAAAAAAAAAAAAAAAAAAAAAAAAAAAAAAACATATATATATACATAAATCTGCACGCGAAAGATGTATAAAAGTTATGAATTAATATATTTCGATGGGATTTCTCTCTCTCGTGGCGGTATCTTCGAAGCGGGCGATTAAAAAATACCAAAAAAAAACCAAAAAAAAAAAAAAAAACAAAACGAAAGAAAAAAAGTCTCAATACTCTTCGAGACCCGGAAGTTTGAATTGTTGCGAAAATTTGTCGACTTCGTTTCTCAGCGCGGAGACTTTTTTAACGATTTCCTCGTCATTTTCGAGAACCGATTTGAAATCAACGAGTTTGGGACCCGATTTGGCGGTAACTTCTTTCGAGAGCTCCAAACCGCGATGAATAAAATCGACGACCCGATCGATGTCTTCTTCTTTGAGTCCTCGAGTCGTCAATGCCGGTGTACCGAGGCGTATGCCGCTGGGATTGAAGGCACTTTTGTCGCCGGGAACAGTGTTTTTGTTACACGCTATCGAGATATCCTCGAGAATTCTCTCGGCTTTCGAACCCGTAATTCCGGTGTTGCGGAGATCCACGAGAAGCATATGAACGTCCGTACCGTCGGTGCTGATCTTGTAGCCTTTTTTTTGCAATCCGCTGCACAATCTTCTCGCATTCGCGACTATTTGCTTCTGATATTCAACGAATTCCGGAGCTTTCGCCTGTTTCATCGCTGTCGCTATCGCCGCTATTGCGTTGTTGTGCGGTCCGCCCTGCAGACCCGGGAACACCGCCTGATTTATCTTCGTCTCGATATCGTACATTATCTTCTCGCCGTTCTTTCCGACGCTTCGCACACCTTTGCGGAAGAATATCACACCGGCGCGAGGACCCCGAAGCGTCTTATGCGTCGTTGTCGATACCACGTCGCTGTACTCGAAGGGACTCGGAATTATTCCCGCCGCAACGAGACCCGAGACGTGCGCCATATCGCTGAACAGATAGGCGTTGTTCGCGTTTGCGATTTCACGGAAACGTTTGTAATCCAAACATCTGCTGTAACACGAGACTCCGGCGATGATGATCTTTGGCTTGAAGAGAGACGCCTCCTCCGCGAGCTTATCGTAGTTTATCAAACCCGTTACCGGATCAACTTTGTATGGCATCGACTCGAAGAATATCGAAGTCGCAGAAATTTTTTTGTTCGCTGTGAAGAAACCTGAAAATTTTTTTAAAATTGTAATAAATTATGATAAATGAAAGACGTATTTCATTTAAAGCGATAAGTCAGTTAGGTATTCGGAAAGGAAGAAAAAAAAATTAAGAAATCTTTATCGAGAGATTTATTGACGATAGAAAATACTGGAGATCTGTTTTTTTTTTTTTTTTCTTTACGATTGGGTGATACGGAAATATATATAGATAATGAATATCTTTTGATTAAATTAAATCTCTCATACAGATTAATTGTTTTTACGCAATTTCTCGATGAGTTTTAAGGGGATTTTTGTAAAATTCGCTCCGTAAATAAATTACATAATTCTTCGAATCAAATTTTATTTCTTTGACTTTCATTTTTCTTTTCGATGTTTTTCGATGATTTTGAGGGAATTTTTGGGAAGTCTGATCAGTAAATAAATTTCATAGTACTTTGGATTAAATTTGAGTTCTTAAATTTTTTTTTTTTTTCTATACGCTATTTTACGATGAGTTTGAGGAAATTTTTCCAAATTTTGCTCAGTAGATACTTTTTTTAAAATTTAATTAATTTAATTTTTTTTTTTGTAATTTTACGCGATGTTTAACAGAATTTTTATAAAGTTTGCTCAGTGGATAAATTGCATAATTAATTTTTTTTTAATGAATTTTATTATGAATTCGTGGCGATTTTTTGCTCACCGTGAGTTAAATGAGTTTACGATGAGTTTTAGGAAATTTTTCGAAATTTTGCTCAGTAGATACATTTTTTAAAATTTATATCATTTTTTTAAAATTAATTTAATTCTTTTTTTTTACTTTTTTGTAATTTTACGCGATGTTTAAGAGAATTTTTATAAAATTTCCTCAGTGGATAAATTGCATAATTAATATAATTTTTTTTTTTTTTAATGAATTTTATTATGAATTCGTGGCGATTTTTTGCTCACCGTGAGTTAAATGAGTTTACGATGAGTTTTAGGAAATTTTTCGAAATTTTGCTCAGTAGATACATTTTTTAAAATTTATATCATTTTTTTTTAATTAATTTAATTCTTTTTTTTTACTTTTTTGTAATTTTACGCGATGTTTAAGAGGATTTTTATAAAATTTCCTCAGTGGATAAATTGCATAATTAATATAATTTTTTTTTTTTTTAATGAATTTTATTATGAATTCGCGGCGATTTTTTACTCACCGTGAGTTAAATGTCCGCCGTCCGGCAAGTCGAGTCCCATAATTCTTCCGTGTGGTTCTATGAGTCCCGTGTAAACGGCGAAATTCGCGGGACTTCCGGAATACGGCTGCACATTGACGCCCCATTCTTCGGGATTGAGATTGAAGGCTTCAAGTGCGCGTTTTTGCGCGAGTATTTCGATTTCATCGATATACTCGTTTCCACCATAATATCTGAAGATCGATAATTAAATTAATTTTTTTCAAAAAAAAAAAAAAAAAAAAAAAAAAAAAAAAAAAAAAATGCACGCAGTTCCAAAATAAATAAAAATCGCTATACCTTTGTCCGGGAAGTCCTTCGCTGTACTTGTTGTGGAGACAAGAGCTCAGACACTGAAGAACGCTGAGAGACGTAAAATTTTCGCTCGCTATCATTTCCAAGCCGCGGTACTGGCGACTCTTTTCCTTCTTGATAAGTTCAAAGAGCTCCGGATCGCTGTCCCATACATTCTGATAGATAGTTCCAACCATATTCTGTAGAAAAGAAAAAAAAAAAAAAAATTTGTATTACGAAAATCGACGAAAAAAAAAAAAAAAAAAAACGTCTACTCAATCAAATTTTTATCCGATCCGATATCTCGAGAATTCAACGATCGATGATTATCGATTGTAATTTTTTATCGCGGAAACAATTAATCATCGAATAATCGATCATTCGGAACAATTACTTACGAGTGTTCTTTCGATGATTCGTCCGCGAGAGTTTAATTTCAAATGATCGGAATTAAACGCGGATACAGGACTTATTTATGAAATTAGCGAAGAATAATTCGATAGCGACGCCTGAGGGGGTCGCGCCGGCTGATAACCCCACGTGGTGCAACGACACAGAATTTACGCAACGATAAAAGATTACGATGCTCTCTACGCGCGTTTCTCGTATATTGAAATTATAACTCTCATCTCGTTATAAAGTCGAATAATTTCAATGTTTTTTCAATATTTGTTTGTGCTCTGTTTTTCGATCTATCGGTTTCGCGATCCAAGTGACGCGGAAGAACGAGTGACGCTTTTGCTGTGTCGGACATGTGCTCGTCGCTTGTATTGCAGCATTTTTATTCAGTTAAATCATTTGCCAGACGTAATTATTTAGTTACCGAGAGATCGAGGAAAAAATGCTGAATCTTCGACGTGAAATCTCCGCAAAGGGATCGAACGTATTTGAGAAATTATTGTAATTTTTTTACTTACGTTCTTTGCTTCGCAACAAGTGGCGGTACGAAAGTCCCGTGTTGATAAAAGTGCGATGTAGTTTTGGAGGGAACGATGTGTGGCGAGCCCTTTGACAGACTCGTGACGACATCCGATTGCCAAATTTCCAACCAATCGAATGTATCGAGGATTCAAATTCTTAAGACGACGTGCCATATTTTGATCGATGGTTGTAATCTATTATTATTTATTTATCAATTAGAAATACCAAATGTTCGGCAACCGGCACGCGGTGCCGTATTATCCGAAACAGCTGTTTCTCCGCGTATATATTCGCGTCTAGTAAATATGTGTAAAATATCTTGCGTAACGAGGAAGTCGATAATTTCTGCCCGGGAAAGTCAGTTTTAAAGTGCAGTACACACTTGCGGTGCAACAACCACCGATTTCAGATGCATTGGATACTTATAGCTAACGGCAAAAACCGGTATTCACCTTTCTCTTTCACAGTGGTCTATTATCCTTTATACGGGGGTACGTGAGATATTGAAAAGATAATGTTGGTATATAGTTTACGATACTTGTGGCGAACTAAATGTATATCACTTTCTTACCCTTAAAATACTATCAAAAATTGTAATATTTTCGTGTTCGATTTTCGTGAAAAAAAAATATATATATATATTAATTTCCCATATTACTACAATGCATGAATATTTAACACAACCTGTTTAATCCCCAAAGTTCTCAATATTTTAGACAATTTCTTGCAACGTTGAAATCACTTTATTTGCCAATACGAAAAATTCAATTCAATTACTTATCATATTTTTATTAGTCTCTAAATTTCGATCGAAAATAATTGTGAATAAAAAAAAATTATTTTACTTACTTTTTACGTGTCACTCGTCTGTTCGATGTCTTGAATATAATTTTAAAATCGTCCTTATCCCGACCGGGTTATCACAGGTCGTCCGCAACTGCGCAGACGTATCCTCAATATCTAATATTGCAGTGACAGGTGCGAAGCGCAATCCTTGTCGTTAGAGAAAAAAACGAATTCTCCAGAAATTACGTATCGAGCAAATCGATTGTTGAGAGTGTTTTTTCGATGTCACGAGAGATTAACACATTCGTCCGAATACTAAGTGACGAACGGGCGGAAAAATCACAAGCAAAACTCGGGGAGTAAGCACTGCGAACAGTGAGGGCCCATCGATTACTTTCTCATGTTACGCGAGCGTTTGCGCTCGCGCTACACTACACACGCTATATAGACTATATATAGGTCATTTTTCGTTATATTCCCGATTCGGTCGTAACCCTCGTCGATTTATAGTCGAATGTCGAAATCCTTATCTCTCGTCTCGAATAACCAACAAAAAAACCTAAAAGTCGATCACTTCCGGAATTTTCGTAAAAAAATGACTAAAATCGAAACGATTCTTTGGCATTCAGAAATAAATGACTAAACGACCGTTAAAGCGCGTTACGGCGGTATAATACGTTAATAATAAACAAACAAAAAATTCAAAATCGTAGCAACTGTTTTTCTACGTTTGTCGAACGACTCGCATACCCCCCCGTGAGCCGCGTTCACGCGATGTCAAAGGACACGATTGTTATCAAAAAGCTATTAACGGATTGCCATAGAGTTCACGAGACGTGGCTACACGCGGTCAGGGTCTCGGTGCAGGCAGCTGTAAATAGTAACGAAAAAAAAAACTGATTTCTCGTAGTATATCGCGACTGACGCAATCCCAAGAAAATGCTATATAAACGTAACGAAAAATGATTATTTCGTTAACACGAAGCATATAGAGGGCTGGACGTCGTTTTCCTCCTATTTCTTCGATGTTTCTTTCCCTTTTTTGGAATATTTTTTTTTTTTTTTTTTTTTTTCAAAATAAATATTTATTTCTAGCACAATCGGTGCGTTCGTTCGAACACACGTATCAACAAAAATTGTTTTTTTTTTTTTTTCGTGTCTAGATATTATTATTTTTTTTTTGTTTAATTTACGAAATAGCGAAATATTGCATTTTCATTATCATCGATAGAGCGGACAACGAGAGTTGGAATAGTTGCGTGAGGATGTAAAATTCAAGAAAAATAAGCTTCTCGAGGAAAAATATGAATTTTTAACTGGAAAAAAAAAGATTAATTGTGTTTCATGGACGGAGCTTAAAATTGCGTAAAATCGTTTTTTTTTTTTTTTTTTTTTACGAATCGCGAAAGGAAAGTTCTAACAGCGATATGTAAGCGTTGTCAATGCTCAACAACAACGAAAACGAAAAATACGCATCCGATAGCAGATCAATCACACGACAATTTCCATTTTTTTTTTTTATGTCTGTTTGCTTTTGGTGTTTTTTTTTTTTGTTTTTTTTTTTTTGTTTCTCTGTTTATTACAACATACGTTTCGTGCGCGCAAATATTTTCATATTGCGCATTATTATTCAGCGTAACTACGAATAAGTCCGAAGCATCGCGCGCTCGGTGTGTCGAGACAATTCATTTCCTCGTCGAATTTACAAGTGAAAATAGCGTAAAGCCGGTCCTCGGCATCGAAGACACCGCTAAGAGATACAAAAAATTCGTTTACAGTTATCAATAATAATAATAATAATAATAATAATAATAATAATATTACATGGGCATCCGTATTTTTTTCTTTCGTAACTTTTTTTTTTTTTTTTTTTTTTTTTTTTTTTTTTTTTTTTTTTTTTCGGTCATCAATTATAGAACCGCCACATGCCGCGCCACTTAAAATCTCACAGCGAAATGCTGAATGTTATCTATTATTTATTGTTAATATCATACAATTATAACTTAAACAATTTCTTTTTTGTTTTTTTTTTTTTTTTCGTTTTCTCGTTTATTTTTTTTTAATTTTTTTTTTTTTTTTTTTTTTAAGGTTTAGAGTTTATGCGATTTTTTGTTTTGCAAAGAAAAAAGAAAAAAAAAGAAGAAAATACACATGATCGCGATCATTTGTTATCGTCAAACGCTCTGAAACCGCACCGCTCCGAAATCGGAGGGAATCACTACTGGGCGCGTTATTGGGGTCGGGGAAGGACTCGAGCGCTACTAGACATATACCAGAGTGGGGGGAAGGGGGCGAAAGAGGGGGGGAGGGTGCTCCGGGGGTTTGCTGCCTTATTAAACTCTCCCTTATTTTTTTTTTAAATTAATTTCGTACGTTGGAAATTTTTAGTTGTATATCTTAATGGCCTTCTCGAGGTAGTTGATTCGCGGACGCTTCGGCGCTTTGTTAACGTGATCCAAACCCAGCCAAGGCCTTGGCAATGCTACATCTTTGAAAAAAAAAAAATTTAAAAATTTTTTTTTTTTTTTTTTTTTTTTTTTTTTTTTTTTTTTTTAGGAAATAGATAATGAAAATTAATTTTTTTACGTACTTTGGGTGGGACTGATTCGGAAATCGGCGAGGTTTATGAAATAGTCCGCTTCGTCATTGATGAACAGTGGTTTTCCCATTGTCACCACCGCGAACTTAAACTTAAGAATTTTTATGAATTCTCATAACAATATCGCGAGTAAATAAACACAACGAGATGACTACCATACCTTTTCGAATTCTTTTTCCTGTACACCTAATTTCTTTAGTAATCGATCTTTAACCTTTGTGAAAGGTTCGCCCTGAAAAAAAAAATTATAATAATTAAATCGGAAGTTTTGGTAACGGAGATGCAATTTTTTTGATTGATTTTCAGGAATTCTTTAATTTTCGAAATGTTTCAAGAAAAAAATTATTAAATATTTTTTTCTTTGTGTTTTTCAAAAAAAAAAATTATTTTTCTAATAGACTTTTGTTTTTAGTTAAAATAGACAAATTGTACCCTCCGATCGCCTTAAACCCTCACGTGAGGAAAACGTAAACTTTAACTATAATAAATGGCAAAAAAATTCTGAAATTTTTTTACAAATAACTTTGAACTGTTGGCTTTCGATGGTTCAAAGGAATTTGTTTTGCGTTCTTACGTATTGTTTTTACGAGCGAATGAAATTAGCGTTATACTTGACCGGCAAAAAGTCTCTCCTACGCGAGGAGTCAATAACGGATTTGCCGTTGGAATTTCTCGATATTGTTGTTTTACTCACTTGTTTGATCTTAAATAGGAAGGGAATACCAAACGTCGAGAATATATCTTTGTGAAAGTGCGCAACGGGAACGAGTAACTCGTCGTCAGCGATTGTCACTTCGTCCTTTGGTATCTCTTCTATCCTGTAAGATCGCGTGCCTAACGTGTTGAGACTATCGAGAGGCGTGTCTTCCTTGGGTCCCGGCGATAGTTTGCTACAGTTGATCTCCAATATCCTCAATTTTCCGGAACCATTTTCCGATAATTCCACCTGTTTCTTCGCCTCCTCTAGTAACGTCGCGACCGTTCCATTTTTATTCGGATAAAGATTTATCTCCTTTTCTTCCTTCAACGACGGACCCACCCAGATGCACTTGAATTGCTTTTTGTTCTCCAACTCGTTAACGCGAATACTGAGTTGTTGGTAAAAGATTTTCTTCGTTTTCGGCTTACAGTACGCAACTAAATCCTTCAGCGTTCCCTCGTATGTGCACTTTAGCGGATGACCCGGCAGATCCTTGTAACTGAAAACAAATCGCGAAAAAAAAATCGTTAAAGAAGATATTTACGATTTTTTATCGTTGAGAAAACTTTGTTCATTGTCCTCATTTGCTAATTTTTATAATTCGATGGAAATTAAAAAAAAATAAAAAAAAGATGTATATTCGCGTGGAAAGAATTTGAGATTTTTTTTAGTTCGCGGAACTTACTTTTGACACTTAAAAAATTGAAGAAGGTACGATATTAAGATATTTACGATTTCTTAAGATATTTACGATATTTACGATTTCTTAAGATATTTACGATTTTTTATTGTTGAGAGAACTTTGTTCATTGTCCGCATTTGCTAATTTTTATAATTCGATGGAAATTAAAAAAAAATAAAAAAAAGATGTATATTCGCGTGGAAAGAATTTGAGATTTTTTTTAGTTCGCGGAACTTACTTTTGACACTTAAAAAATTGAAGAAGGTACGGATCGTAAAAATCGTTAAAGAAGATATTTACGATTTTTTATCGTTGAGAGAACTTTGTTCATTGTCCTCATTTGCTAATTTTTATAATACGATGGAAATAAAAAAAAAAAACAAAAAAATCTGTATATCCGCGTGGAAAGAATTTGAGATTTTTTTTAGTTCGCGGAACTTACTTTTGACACTTAAAAAATTGAAGAAGGTACGGATCGTAAAAATCGTTAAAGAAGATATTTACGATTTTTTATCGTTGAGAAAACTTTGTTCGTTGTCCTCATTTGCTAATTTTTATAATTCGATAGAAATTTAAAAAAATAAAAAAATCGCTATATCCGTGTGGAAAGAATTTGAGATTTTTTTTAGTTCGCGGAACTTACTTTTGACACTTAAAAAATTGAAGAAGGTACGGATCAGTTCCGACTCTCTGGGCGACCGCTTTGGCCATTTGGTCGTAAGTCATTCGTAGCGATAGTTCCATTGTGAATCCCGGATCATTCGCGATTGTTTTGTCGCAAAAGGTCACTTCCACTCTGTAGAATAGGTCTCTGTGGATAAGAAGAAAAAATTATCATTAATTACGAAATTATTTTGTAGAGAAACGAAAATTGATTTTTTTTTTATTTCGATTAATTTCGATATTACGCACTTGAAATAATCCCGACACGTCGGCAGTTCGTACATATCGTTGTCGCGTTCTTCCTTTTGAAAAACTATTATATCGCCGTCCATTAGCTCTTCCAATACTTTCTCGAGGGGTTCTGTTAGATTTTCGATTTTCTCGACCATATTTGGCTTTATTTCCTCGTAGAGCGCGAGCTCCGTGTCGGGCGGAAAGCCCGCGCGTTCGTTCAGTATCGGTATGAGTTCCTCTGCGAGAAAAGAAAGAGAAAAAAGTGGATATCAATAACGTGAAGTAAATTTTCAACGATCTATAAAATTAGAGCGTTTGTTTCTTTTTTTTTTTGCGGATTTCTAGAATTTTTTTTTTTTTTTTTTTTTTTCGTATTTCTCGAATACTTTTTACTTACGGACTTTGGCTGTGACGGGCATATAGTGATGACCCGAATAATGAATCTTTTTGTTCTTCGGATCGTAAAGTTTGAAGAACAGCAAAACATCGGTGTCTTTGTCGAAAGACGGCAGTGCCGTCAGTCCAGAATCCGGTGAGACAACTTCGACGAAAACGTTCCATGGATTCGCGTTTTCCGCGCAAACGGTCATTGGTCTCTGAAGATCGGCGTCCGGCTCGATCAACGCTGGTCTGCATGTTTGATTCGCTCGAATGCTGAACGGCCAAACGCGGATCTGTTCTATCGGATATTTCTGTGGATATGTCGAAAAATATATATATTTTAGTCTCTGCAATAATTCGGATACCTAAATCTACGAAATTCTACGAAACAAATTTAACATTTTTTCTGAAAAAAAAAAATAATAATAATAATAATTTTCAAAAAAACATAATTATACTTTTTGTTTTTTTTTCGGAATTTCGAGACAATTGAAATGTTGAGAAAAAAATAATTTTCAAAAAAACATAACTATACTTTCGTTTTTTTTTTTTCGGGATTTCGAGACAATTGAAATGTTGAAAAAAATAATTTTCAAAAAAACATAACTATACTTTCATTTTTTTTTCCAGTATTTCAAGACAATTGAAATGTTGAAAAAAATCATTTTGAAAAAAACATAATTATATTTTCATTTTTTTTTTTTTTTTCGGGATTTCGAGACAATTGAAATGTTGGAAAAATTATTTTCAAAAAAACATAACTATACTTTCGTATTTTTTTTTTTTTTTTTTCGGGATTTCGAAACAATTGAAATGTTGCGAAAAAAATCATTTCACGAAGATTTTTCATCCGAATCGACGAATAAACGATGTAAAACGTATTGTTAAGTACACTTACCAGACTGTCGCGTAGCAATTCAAGAAATTCGTGTACCGTAGCCTGTTTACGAACACGAAATACGCGATAAAGGGCTCGTTCCGGGTCGTAGAGATCGTTCCCTTGGTGACCGTCAAAGTTATCCTCGAGAAGAACGTTGACGGTCATATATAAGTATGCCTCGGTTCTCTCCTTTCTTCGTATCTGTTCCAGTCTCTTCTCCTCTTGCAGCCTCTCCGACAGCTAGACCAACAAAATTAAAATTATCTCCACGTGTGTACAGAATGGAAATTTTCTCGACTCATCTCCCGTCATTCGTTTATTGTTATTTATTTTTTTCTCATTTTTTTTTGCATCGTCTATATAATTCATCTTTATGTCTCTGCAATGCCGCTATTTGCTTCGTTTCATATCATTGAAATTTTTTTTTATTTATTTTTTTTTGAAATTTCGAAAAATTTTGGAAATAAACCAGTCGTGTCTCGTTATTGCGTTCGAATAATTTTAATTTTGTTCATCTGCCGCAACGCCGACTAACGATTTTTTTTTTTTGTTTTTTCTTTTTTTTTTTAATTGATTACAAAATAAAAATTATTCAGCAGTCCGCAACGCTTCGCCAGTTGGGACGAGTGAACGACCGCTGCTCTCACGCACGATCTCTCTCTCCCCTTCTCTGGCTCCACGAACACCTTGGGAACAGTCTAAAATACTTGTGATGACAATTATATGGTACAAGAAAACTTTTCTACGGGAATTTAATGGAATAATTTTTGAGTTTTTTTAATAAGAAATGAAAATTGATTTTTGGGGATTTAAACTTATTGGAAAAAAATGTTAATGCATCAAACTTTAATTTTGTTAACGTTTACGATACATTAGACAATCTTTCATCATTTTTTTTATTCCTTTTTTTTTTTTTAGTTTAATTGTGAAAATCCATTGAAAAGAAAAAAATGTGAAAAAATGTTTAATGAGATGATAAACTACTTTTTTTCAAAGGGTTAACGAGAGAGCGACAAAAACGACTCGAAAGCTGTGAAGAATCTTCAATGAACGTCAACATTGTTATCTTTAAATCTTCAAAAAAGTTTGTCTAATGATTACATCGATTTTCACGAAAAAATTTAACTGCAATTGTATCACCAGAATGTTAGATATCCTTTCGGCAATTTTTACGCTATTGCTGAATAATATTAATTTCGTAATCAAAATGAATCGTAGTATTTCGGAGAAAACTGCATCGATATCTCGCCAATTTCTATACTCAAATAATTACTTCGACTATTCTTCGTAAAAAAAAAAAAAAAAAATTAAATAAGATAAGTAACTTTCGATATATCGATTGTCAGCTATTAATCTTTCATTCGAGTACCCAACAATTTATTATCCATAATTTATCTTGATTTCCTTTTTTTTCTTTCCTTTCACTTCGTTTTTTTTTTTTTTATATATAAAATAAAACAGTGGTATAGCATTCAAAGGGATCTCACGATTACAGCCATTATAAATTATTTATTCTATAGATTCGACGATTCTTCTTCTCCTTTGTATGGTTTCGTGTTCTTTTTTTTTTTTTTTTCGTTTTCTATTTATTAATATGTAACAACAAATAAATAGATAAGCATCTGTTAATACTTGTAATCACTATCAACACTGAAGAAATTTCTTTTTTTTTTCTTTTTCTTTTTTTTTTTTCATTATTAAGTGTCCCGCCCAGTCGGAGACGAATTCATTAAGTTTCTCAAAAGAAAAACCAAAAACAAGAACAAAAAAAAGAAAAAATGTATCAATAAAAAATAGTCACGCGTTCGCGAACTTTGTGGATAAATATGGTTTTTCGTCATTTCAAATCACATCGTTACGCGGCGTCTCGTTAAATATTCTTAATAAATAAGAAATACAGTGTAGAAGACATTATTATGGGGAAGCTGCTGATGTCGCGTAGAACTTAGAGTGTCCGGTCGTCAATTATATACTTTCTCTCGTGTCGTTCGTCAAACACGACGCAAACGCGATTTTCTTTAATTTTTATTTTTTTTATTTCTTATTATCGCGCGAAATAATACGCAAATTACGAACGCGGCGTAAATGCTAAAAAGCAAAACTATACTTTCTCGCGATAACGGTCCTCTTAAAAAAAAAAAAAAAAAAAAAAAGACCCAAAAATAAATTCTATTATTTTTCTCGTTTTCTTTTCGTTTTTTTTTTTTTTTTTTTAATCTCTCATCCGTCTTCACTCGTGTAGAAATTATTTTATTTAACGTTTCGATATGCTTCGCGCGTCCCGAGCCAATTAATCACCGAGAAACAACTATGTTACAATAATGAATTTCGCCGATGATAAATCGCGTCTTACGAGATCGTTACATTTTTTTAAAATCGTTTCCTTCATTTTTATTAATTTTTTTTTTTTTCTTTAATTTTTGTCACCGCGAGGGTTTCCGTAAAAATTCGACACTATCCCCGAACGGGTATAGCAGATCGCGGATTATCGCGCCTCTCAATCCCGGCTAAGAGGGTAATTATTAATTTGTTTTATTTTTATTATCAATTTACAAACAACAGCGCGATCGTAAAATTCTAAAACGCACAGAAATGAGAGACCAACGTTATTCGTGGAAATTTATCGCGCGTATTTTAGATTTTTTTTTTTGTCATTTTCATTCGCGCGACAACGAGAACCCAACGCTTAGCCCGCTTGGGTTTCAAAGGCGATAATTTGCATTATGCTTTTTTTTAATTATTTTTTTTTTTACCGTTTTCTTCACTTATCGAAAAGAAACATTAATCGCAACGATTCATTTCTTTGTCAATCTTTACAACAGCGACAAGCTTACTAGCGGTTCTCTTACGCCTCTGTTTTGTTTTTTTTTTTTTTTTTTGTTTCTTAACTTTTTTTTTTTTTAGTTTTTTCTTTTTTTTTAAAAGTCGTGAATATAGAGATTCGGATTACGAGGATTTTGCGTACACGGACGCAGACTCGCGATGTCGGGATCGCGATTGTCTCTGTTTGCGTCTGTCGTGTCTTTGTCGCGTTCGAGATCACACAATTCCTGGGACTGTTCTCTTTCAAGAACGTTTCTGACCTCTTGAGGTATGTCCTCCTCTTTGACCTCTTGAAGAACATTCTGCAGCTCGGAATTCCTTATGTAGACCAACATGTAAGCGTTGGTGCAGTGCTTCACCGCCATCGACATATCCTCATCCTGACCGCCGTAATTGTGTTCGATAGCTTCCTGTTTCGTACATCGCGACACTACGTCGTCGTCGAATTTGCACCACTGTGAGAAAAAAACGAAAAAAAAAGCGACGATATAACAAAAAATAGACGTTAAGTAGATAGAAATTTAATAATACGATATATCGGAAAGACTTTGGGAAACGCGAGAAGCTTTTGCTGACCTTTCCGTCGCCGGCGGGATTGATGAATACGACATAGTGACCGCCGTGATTGTCACCGCTGTGTACGAGTACCGCGTGCAGCGTGTAATCGGCATTCGTAGCTTCTTCGGCTTGAAGATATTCTCCGAGAGTTATTTTGTCGTAAAACTCGAATCTGCGAATCGGGAAATGTATAAAAAAAAATTTAAGGTTTTAGTCAAATTTTATAGAAAAAAATGTTAATTTCCGGTTATAGAAGGAGAAGAAAATGAGAGATTTTACAACTATAGCATTTCTTTTGGCAATCGTTTAGTATCGTTTTGTATAACGGAAAATCGTCGTAAAAATTTAATTAAAGTTTTTAAGATATCGGAAATATAATAAAATAAATAAAAAGATAACTGACCTGTCGTTAAACTTGACTGAGCAATCGGTGACCGGATCGTACTGAAATCTCATGAGATGCAAATGCAGAACCGGTGGAAAAGCCTGAAAGATAACTCCTTTTTCGGCTTCCTGGAGTCCGTGTTCGCCGGCGTCGTACTTGTTATCGCCGTCCAGTATCTCTGTGCTAACGTAATCCCGGAAAGATTCGTAGACTGAAAAAAAAGAGTAAAACGGAGTAAAAAAAAAATTCTTCTATTTTTCCGAAAATCGTCGTAATTTTTTTTTTTTTTTTTTTTCGACGATATAAAAAAAACTCACTGTTTTTCTTTCCCTTGATGTTCAGCTGAATATCGTAAAAAGTCTCAACTCTGTTCGACGTGTAGTCGATGTTCTTGCATTTGATGAACGAAGCCATTTTCCCTTCAAACAATTTTGGCACCGTACCCTCGACGCACGTACCCTTCATTTTGCTCTCAAGTTTGTCGAGAAGAACGCGAAGAAATTCTTGTACGTCGTGTTGCATAAACGAGTCGAGTGTTTCCCAACCGAAACTCTTCGTGAGTTTCTTCGTTCCGACGGGTTTGTCGCAGAATTGCAACTCGTGAAAAACCCTTTGCAATGCCAATGCGACACTTTTGCTCGAGTCGTCGCTCTCCGTTGGCATCTTGTAAACTGCTTTACGCAACTGCGGAAAAACGATTAAACAAAAATAAATAAACAAATTATCGATATTTGAGAAAATTCTGTGTATTCTATCGATACTTTTGTTCTTTAGAATCGAAATATCGTTGCAAATGTTGGATAACATTTTTTATACCTGATTCGTGAAGTACAACGTCTGTAGAAGAGAATTCATGTAACACGTCGCTCCCTGATTTTTGAGGCCAACGTAACCAGTGTGTTTTTTGCTGTCCCAACTGACTCCGTGCGGCGCGTCGGCCAACACGTGTACCTGTTTAGGAAATTGTCGTTTCATTAGATTTCTCGTTTAAGCGAATTTTTCTTTTTTTTCTTCTTTTTTTTTTTTTTTTCGCGAATTGTTAAAAACGCGTTTTCTCGATTCTTTATTCGGAGATAAAGAGTTCATCGTGTAAGTCGAACGATAATCCGTGTGCCGGCAATGCTGACATTGAAGAGTATTGATTTAGAAGCCGTAGTGCACAATACCAATCATATTTACGAAGTACCGGCGACACTCGCGAGATGTTCCTAATGTATAGAATTGTAATAACGCACTTTTATTTTATACACATCCGACACTCACCTCGAGAGTTATTGAGTCGTCTTTGATGTAACCCTTGTCTGGATCCAAAACATCCTGCCACAGCATAAAGTGACTGAAACCCCAGTCGTTCTCTTTGTTGTAGAAGAGATGCTGAATTTCTGCGGATTAACGAGATAATTTTTTTTTTTTTTTTTCGAGATTTACGTAAAAATTGAATATTTTTTTATTCTTAACTATAGAATTCATAAAGGAAATATAGGAAAACGGAGGAAACCCCAGTCGTTCTCTTTGTTGTAGAAGAGATGCTGAATTTCTGCGGATTAACGAGATAATTTTTTTTTTTTTTTTCGAGATTTACGTAAAAATTGAATATTTTTTATTCTTAACTATAGAATGCAATTTTTGGCAATTGTTAATGGATTTTTGTTGCTTAATAAAACGATTTTTTTAGTATATTTTATTTCTTTTGATTCACAGTGAACGAAAATCTGCGATTACATTTTTTTTTTTTTTTGTGAAACGGAGGAAAACAGAGGAAATCCTAGTCATTCTCTTTGTCGTAGAAGAGATGCGGAATCTCTGCGTATTAACGAGAGAATTTTTTTTTTTTTTCGAGATTTACGTAAAATCTGAATATTTTTTCTTCTTAATTATAGATTTCATTTTTTGTCAATTGTTAATGGATTCTGTTTGCTTAAAAAACGATATTTTTCGTATGTTTTATTTCTTTTGGTTCGCAGTGAACGAAAATGTGCGATTTACATTTTTTTTTTTTTCGTGATTTACGTAAAAATTGAATATCTTTTATTCTAAACTATAGATTTCAATTTTTGTCAATTATTAATGGATTTTTGTTGCCTAATATAACGATTTTTCCATATATTTTATTTCTTTTGGTTCGCAGTGAACGAAAATGTGTGATAACATTTTTTTTTTTTTTTTGCGAAACGGAGGATTTCCGAGAATTTCGATGAATCAGAGATTATCATGGAAAATGATTTATTGAACAATAAAAATCGTCGGCAATGAACTCACTTCTGCTGAACGAATCCTGTCCCTCCTTGCATGATAGAAGACGGAGTTCGGCAACGGCGTAACAACTCCACGACGTTGATTCGCTCTCGCCGTTGCACTGTAGAAAGAATCCGAGAGATCGTTGTGGCTGTCTCTCTTGGCTCTGACTTGAACGCGGCATGACCATTATCTTCCATGGTAAATTTCTCACGTAACACGGTGGCGACAATTGTGAATCTTTGAGTTTCGACAAATTCTCGACTGTGTAACGAAACGTCGCTTCGTTTCTCGCTTCGTCTATAACGAAAAAATTAAAAAATACACGGGAATGTTGCGACATCGTTAAACATTTTTTTCCAATAATAAAAACGACAAAAATCGTAAATTTTTTCATTAAATTTAAAAACGAAAAAAAAAAAAAAAAAAAAAAAAAAAATATTTCGTCAAATAATATCGTGAAAATAAAGTCGAGAAGCACAAAAAGCTTATTTATATGCTTTTCGCGCGAGTCATCGTGGCAGACTTTTGGATATTTTTAGAAAATGCCGCGTGTATATGTGTATACGCAGTTTCCGCGGATAACTCTCGAGAATTTCATGGGTCAAATTTTTTTCGTAATTTTTTTTTTTTTTTTTTTTTTTTTTTTTCGAAAAAATGATAAATCTTTACCTTCCTCCATGTCTTGATCCTGTCCAAGGCTGTCTACGCTTGCGAGTTCAAATTCCGGTTCGCCGTTTATAGGACGAGACTCCGTACCGTCGCCTCCTCCGTCGTTTGGAGTTTCTGGAAAAAAATTTGCGCTTTCGTGACGTCATTCGCAATTTTACTTATCATTGCGCAATTCTCAGGTTATATTTCAATTTTGTACATTAAAGTCGATGTTTCTTGCGTCTTTGCGCGCTTTTCACAAAGTTTCTCTTCCGCGAAACTTAAAAACACGAAAAATATTCTGCGTCTTCATGATTTGGTGAACCAAAGATATCAGCTAAGGCGCTGTCATTGACAAATTTTATTTACTCCAAATGTGTCATATATTTGAAAAAAAATTGAAGATCGCTGCGCTACGGGGTGTTTAAATTTTACGAAATTTTTTATTAACCCCAAAATTGTTTTAGATATCGGAGTAATAGATTATCGAATCAAATGGTCACAACGAAAATCAAACGCTGCAAAAACAATAAAAAATTTCGAATCGAGAGTTACGATGCAAAAATGTTCATCAAAACAATAATAACACGATTTCGCGATGTCCCGAAATTCGTTGCATAGAAAATGCAAAATATCTTTAATGCAATCGATGTGCGATTATTCAAACAATCGAACGCGATAAAATGATCAAAAACTACGATTATTCGTGAAAAATTTCGAAAAGTTAAAAAAAAAAGTTCGCAAAATAACCATAAATATTCATCAACGCGTAAACGCGACTTTGGAAACTCTGGAAAGACAAACGAAGTATTTTCATCGCGGTAACATCGAAACTTGAATTCTTTTGTGTCACGTGCGTTTGTGCGTATGTTCCGATGTTTTTTTTTTTTTTTTTTTTACGAAAAATGTCGAAAATTACCTTCTTGTGTATCCATGTCCTCGAATTCGTCGACATGTACCAGCGTCAGGTTAAGATGCTTTAAGTTATCGTGATCGTTGACGTGGTTCATCGCGACACCGATGTTGATGGTCGTCTTGTCTGCGCTTTGTACCTCGCGGACACGCGCCGTCGAGGTGACTTCGGGAATGTATGTACTTTTAGAATCGTACTGCACTGTACGTTTAGAATCGAACTGCACTGTACGTTTAGAATCGAACTGCACTGGTAGCACAGTATCTTCGTCCCGTTGTAATTCGTTGTCCAACAATTTTTGACGCCTCTTATAACGACTATTCGAATCGACTTTTCGAAGTGTACGCGGTGTATTATCCGCGGCAGTTGTATCGCTGCTACTGCTGTTGCTTGTACTCCGTACCGGCGGCGACGTCGTTTTACCGCAAGACGACGACGTTTGGTACTTACTTGCGATTCGCCCAATTTCTGCGGCGTCTAATGCCCCCGTCGACTCCGGGGACGCCCACTGCATATATTCCACCCTGGATTTTTCAGTTAAGGCGTCGGACACGACGCGCAACGCAACTA
Source organism: Buathra laborator (assembly GCA_934046635.1). NCBI lineage: Eukaryota > Metazoa > Arthropoda > Insecta > Hymenoptera > Ichneumonidae > Buathra > Buathra laborator. The sequence goes on from OW203902.1 coordinate 8,627,447, forward strand.
CTAATACCTACTAACTCTGTAGATCGCGTCTATTCGTATATATATATATATGTCGTGTTTTATCGTATATATATATACTCTGTATGTGTATGTGTATTTTTCCTGCTGCACTATGCGCACCAATGTTACAAATTGAGTGCTCGCGTATTATCTGGGTGTCGGTCGGGGAGATGGAAAGAAGTGCAGTCGACTAGTTACAGATATATAGTTGAAAATAGCGTGGTAGTAGTCGTATTATAGTAGAGCCGTAGATGACGAGAGCGCAGTACTACCACCGTCCGGCCTTATGTCGCGCGAACAACTCTCTTTTCTTATGTATTCGGTAGAGAAACGCGATTTATACGTTTATTCGTTACACGCACAAGAAAAAAATATATATATCGGATTATATCAACGCGCGAAGGTATATAAGTAACAAACACACCGCCGTAACACCCTTCGGCGATTCGTGTAACTCGCGATCAGCGAGTTCTCTCACTCTCTACCACCCCCTTTGCCTCTTTCTCTCCTCACCTATCTTCCTTCTTTCTCAAGCGATCTTCTATCCTTATTCTATTCCCTTCCGCCTCGACGTGGAACCCGCGCGAGTTTTTCTTCGGATATAAAATCGTGTGATTGTTTTTCACGTATTTTTAGACGATGAAAATTTATCGGGATTTTTTTTTTCTCTGTTTTGTTACGATGGAGTTTTTTTTTGTGTCGTGTTGGTTTCCGGGGGGTTTTTTTTTTTTTTTTTAGATTAGCGGTTCACCTTTGCGGCACAGGTACTACAAGAACGGCACGGATTCACTGGTATGTAGCTACCTGGTCGTGCCGCGACGATATCTTTCTCTCTCACTCGGTTTCGTGACGTTCCGCGTCTTCGGGGCTCTCTCCCGCAAATCGGCCCACAGACCGTCCCGGCGAGGCCGCACCGACCAGGAGGGCTCCTCCACCGGCGCTTCCAGGATATATCACGAATCTTCGTCACTTTAACCGATCACGATTATTATGATTTTTTTTTTTTTTTTTACCAAACTCACGGTCGCTTCCGCGAATGTCGATAACGAAAGCCAATGATTTATTATCGCGTTACTGTCGCGGTTACGACGGGGGTTTCTTGCGTGGAAGGTTTTTTTCTTTCTTTTTTTTTTTTTTTGATAAAACCACTTTTACGCGAAAATAAACAAAATGGCGACGAGCTGCAATCGCCCTCGCTGCGCTGCCTGACTGGTCGGTCCCATGGAGACTAGAGGACCGCAGACCGAACTATGGCTTTTCAATGGATCGCTGCTCGCTCTCTTGCGATGTTCGCGAAATATAGCAGCGTGTGTTTTATAAATGGTGGACATTCGATAATCGATCTTCGATAAGTCGAAAGACAATTTTCTCTTAATCTTCTTTAATCCTATAAAACACGGAGGATCCAGTTATCAAAAAATTTGTCCAAACGTTACATTCATTGGACAATGTTTAACACAAACAAATAAATAGATAACATTCAAATAAACAATTCGACAAATTACAGCAGCGCACTTTTTCTATAGTAATAATGCTGTAAATTATACAAAGTACAATAAAGTCTCGAAGACCGTATTGAATATACAATATTAATTAATAATTACGAATTCCCAATTACCAAAATAAAAATCATTTTTGAAATTAACAGAAACATAATGAGAATAAAAAAAAAAAAAAAGCGATTGAAAATTTGACGGAGCGCTTGCGCCCCCTCGCGGCTCGTCGTCGGTTCCACGACAGCAATAACGACACGGCGATGGCCGCGATCAGCAATGTTTTCATCAGTCATTGAGTGTCACTTTATTCGCAAATTGTCACGCAAAAGTCCGTACCAATTGTCCGCGTCTGTACGACCAACGATCCTACGATATTTCCAAAATGTTGTAATCTAAATAAAAAGATCGAAAAATGGCTAAAACCGAGAACGTTCCGATTAACCTAATAAAATGGGATTCGACGGAGGAACCGTTAGCCCCGTTGACCGTTCGTCAGCGCGAATATCTCGCGAACCTCGAGGAAGAAGTCGCCTCTCTCGATCCGGTAAATCATCGTGAAATTCCGGAAGAACCTTCGCATCGAAAATCCAACGAAACGACGAATAACATCGAGCGCATCGAGACTTATCAAGAATTGTTGCATCACTACATGTCGCTAGAGGGCAAGTACACTTCCGCGGCCGATACGAAATACGTGATATATCTCGATCAGCTAAAATCGCGACGACAGGAGTGTCACGATTTGTGTATTCACATAGAAACAGCGCTGGAAGACTTTTCAACGTTATCAAAACAGTATGCTCTCGTTTCGGCAAAAACAACATCGCTGCACGACGCGACGGAGCAATTGATCTCAGATCAGGTATGTCTGAATTCTTTAATCGACGGCGTCGCCAAATACGTTAAATACTTCAAAGACGTCGATTTTGTGATGGAAAAATTGGAATCACCGACGTTATCGGCGAATAGTGAAATTTTCAACGATTTGTTGAGAAAAATTGACGCGGACATTGATTTCATGCAAAATAATCCGACTTTCAAAGAATCAAGCGTTTATCTCGTTAAATATCGTCATTGTCAATCGAAAGCCATTAGTTTGATGCAACAATACATATTCAATTTATTGAACAAAGCAACCGACAGTATTTTGAATCCTAAAGACGCGTCCGCCGCTCAGGAAGGTACCGACGCGTCATTGGCACTTTTTTACGGAAGATTTCAAACAATATTGCCAAAGGTCAGACCAGTCGTAGAACAGGTTGAGTTGCGATCCTATAAGCGTCAAGAGTACGACGCTCTCTTAAGCGAATGCCATCAGCACTACTTGAATCAACGAGGAATGGTTCTCGGTCCAAGCGTTGAAAAAGCTCTGCAAACCGTAAAAGATCGCTATAACGGCGATCATTGCACTCTCGTGCGTCACGCATGCGCATTATTGCTTCACGCCTCCGTCGACGAGTATCGATTATTCTATCAATTTTTCGGAAAAACATCGCCTTTTCTCGCGACGTATCTCGAAGCTCTTTGCACCTCTCTTTACGATGTTTTACGCCCGTTTATCGTTCACATTAATCATCTCGAAACTCTCGCGGAAGTTTGTTGCATTCTTCGAATCGAAATGCTCGAGGAACACGTGCAAAATAATTTGGAACCTCTTCAGGGTTTCGGAAATGTTTGTATGCAACTTCTTCACGATGTCCGCGAGAGGTTAGTTTTTCGCGCGCACATTTATCTTCAAACTGACGTACTAAACTACAATCCATCGCCCGGCGATCTCGCGTATCCCGATAAATTGAAGATGATGGAGGATATCGCGGAGTCGATAAGGGAGGAGAATCGACAATTGAAAATAAAGAGAATATCGGTAACGTCGAACGATTACGCGACAAATACCGCGGATAATGTTGTATCAAGGAATCATCTCGGGTTGGAACCGCTTTATCACAAAACTAGTATGGGAAATTCCCCGGCGGATCTTCACGGCATGTGGTACCCGACGGTGCGACGTACTCTCGTTTGCCTCTCGCGACTATACAGATGCGTCGATCGGCCGGTATTTCAATCACTGAGCCGCGAGGCCATCGATCATTGCGTGCAAAGTATCGAAACGGCAAAGGAAAAAATTGAGATTCGCTCGAGTCTCCTCGACGCGGAACTCTTTCAAGTTAAACATTTGCTTATACTTCGCGAGCAAATCGCGCCGTTTCAAGTCGATTTCACCGTAAAAGAGTACAGTCTCGATTTTTCGAAAGTTAAAACCGCCGCTTTTGGTTTACTTGAGAAACGTTCGCGACTTTTCACGCTCTCGAACAACGCGCTACTCGAATTTTTACTCGAAAGCGCGCCACAGATGAAGGAACAACTAATCGATTCTCGTAAACACGTTGACGCCAAATTAAAATCATCGTGTCAACGATTAATTCAACACGCATCGTTTCTTCTCATCGAACCGATCGTCAAACTTTTGGATAAAGCGAAAATGAGCGTTACGATTGACAGTAAAAATACGATGAAACAGCAGCCATTCGGAGATGCGCAGGAGATCGCCGCAGTCGTCAGCGAAGCTTTGAGATTAATAAAATTCAAATTGCCGAATATACAACAATCCTTACAGTTATATTTGGCGAATCGCGAAACGGAGTGCATACTGTTCAGACCTATAAAAAATAACATCGTCGCGGCTTTCACGCATTTATCGCAATTACTCAGCACCAATTACAGCCCCGAAGAATTACTGCTGATCGCTTGTCCGCTACCCGAACAAGTATCGATAATGTTGAGTTCGTCGAGCCTCTCGCAGGGAAAAAGCAGTCAGGAAAGTCAAAAAACTCAGAACGACGGGGAAAATAGACGGAACAGCAACGTCGCGAATCCCAAGGAAATTCATCGGTCGCCGAGCGTTGACGACGAAGTTTTTCTTCCCCAAGAAATATCGAAGACGAACGAAACTCACCAATGAAAATTCAACGGAAAAATCGTTTTCGAAATAACGAATGAAACGATAAAAAGCAATAACCCTTTAGGGGTCCATGAAAACTTTCAACCGATTCGTATTTTTTTCTTTTTTTTTTACGTATTTGAGAAAATTTCTCGAATTTTCGTTTTATCGCGAGAGACATACCAAACTTCCATCATTCGTACAAAACTGTCGTTGCAGATTTTTCAATAGTTTATCGATTAATAGCGCCACTTCATCGGGCGACTTAATTAATTGCGAATTATTCAAATTTTTTTTTCGATGAAATAGAAATTCGTTTGACTTTAGTATTTTTGTATATTTCAGTGTATAATGTATATATTTATAAATGAAAATGTGTATAATTATTTAAAGATCCTGTGTACAGATGAGATCGCGATCGACAAAACGGCATTGCAACAATTTTTTGACTTTTTTTTTTTTTTTTTTTTTTTTTTCATCGACGATAAATTGTCGCAATGTTGTTTTTCGTCGTTGCGAAATTAATGAAAAATAAAAAACAAAGTTTATCCTCATTATATATATAGACGAAAATCGACGAATTTATTTGCGCCGATTGCGCGATTTCTGCAAAAGGCACTGACGATCGACGCGGAAATATCGTTATACCGATTTTCCGCTCGTGTAATCGAAGAATTATACTATTTCGCGATGTTTATCCGATCGGTTAATCCAACGATCTTTTTGTGTATAAATCGAAAATTGTTTTACTCAGCGCCGGTCCCAGTTGACGCTGCAGATTACCGACTCTGATACCCGATAATAATTTCTCACCGCCGTTACCGGCTTTTCGAAACGCATCCGTAAGAATCATTGGCGTTGGATAAAGTTCTACGATCGCCAGTGCCTTCTCCACCGAGAGGCCTTTCAGCTGCAGCAGGTGACGAACGAACATCTCTCGAACTTTGAAAGTCTAAAAAAAAAAAAATTACGATGATTGTCGGCGTTTGAGAAAAAAAAAAATTGTCGGCGCTGAAAAAAAAAAAAGCCGATTTTTCGATATATTTACTTTTACTTTGGAAACTGATTTGTTGAATTGTTTAAACTCCATCAACGGTACTTCGGCGCTTACGATACAATGGGGTCTCAGATTTTCCTTCGAACTGCTAATGAGATGTTTATCCTGAAAAAAAAAAAAAATTGATGAAATCAAAAAGACGAAAAAGTTGAAAAATAAAGTTAAAAAAAAAATAAAAAATGGCAATGAAATAAAATACCTTGAAAATTCGGTTAATGAGAGTCGTGAGAATCGACAAATATTGCATTGAGTGTTTGTGATTCTCGGTGTACTTTACGGTAAAACCGTCCTGAACCATAGAATTTGCAGCCGCTTGCAGCAACGTCGGCATCGGCATACCGAGATGCTGATTATTTCCGTGACTCTCTATCATATATATAACGTTTGGTATGCCGGATTGTCGCAAACGAAACTGCAACGATATATCTAATTTATCAAATGTAATTAAAAAAAAAAAAAAAATTATTCATTATAATATTAACGAGGAAAAGTCGATTACGAAATGAAAGAAATTCTATCGCATCGAAATACAAAAATTTAAAAAATTAATTATAACGAATCGAATGCGGAAATGATTTTTCGTGTTTCGATGTTTTTTTTTTTTTTTTTTTTTTGGGATACTTACCTTTTGTTCGTGAAATCTTCCGTCTTTGATACTCGACGCGAAATCATCCATTCTTTTTCTCTCGACGGTATACGGCAAAACTAATTCTCTTTTCGTATCGCAGCATCTCGCGATCCATGAAAAATCGCCGACTTTTAGGTGCCGCACTTCGTACGGAGTATTCAATCGATCGAGTTGCGATATCGTTTGGTCGTCTTTCGATTTTGTTTTGCCGCTAAAGAATTAGAAACAATTATTATAAAAAGTACGAAACTCAAAATTTTTGGAAAATAAAGAAAAAATCATTGCGGAAGTCGCGAACAACGTACCCATTGGTTTCGTGAGTATCGACCAGAAGAATTATATCAAAGTTACGCGGAGTCATGTGAAATTGTTCTTTGGCTATAAGTTCCGTATCTCCTATCGTTTTCGCCGACGATCCCCTCTCTACGGTATCGATCTCTTCGATTCGTTTTTTATTTCGTATTTTCTTATCGACTTTACTTTTTTCATTAATCTTATTATCTCTACTGATCAATACATCGACCGATTTCTCCGTATTCTCGCTAACGATCGGCTCATTACTTCCGGAAATCGGTGATTCCTTCGGACCCTCCGAATCGCTCGAAGATATCGAATGGACTCTGCTTCTCCGCTGAATCCGATTATTCTTTACGGTCGTTCGGCTCGGAATTTTCGGCGATACGGAAACGGCGCAAATCGCCGGTTCGCGAGTTTCGAGATTTTCTCGCGTTTTCGTAATTTCTTTATCTTTTTCTCGATCTATTGTACCGTTTGTTTTTTTCTTTGGAACAAAACTGTTCTTCTTTAACTGCTTTTCATTTGCCAGCGAACTTTCGTCGAAACTTTTTGATTTTTTTAGCAAAATATCATTCTCCACATCGTCGCAAGTATCCGCTTTCTCCGTATCGGAGTTGTGAGCCTCTCGACGGCTTTCCAAATGTTTTTTAAGCTTTTTATCAAGCATTGCGCATAATTTTCCTCCGAAATGCTGTAAAAGTATGCAATCTCTGCCAGTCGCCAGCGGCAAAGGATATTTTTGCAACGACTCGATTGCTTTTGCGAAATGACTTTCTACGGCGGAACCTTTGGCATTCGCCTCGTCTCGCCATTCCGTTAGCCATTTTTCGAAGAGCGGATTGGGACATCGTTTACGCGACGGTTTTACTCGCTTCATGTGGAAAACACTTGGATTTCTGTCGAACACTTTTTTTCCATTAAAAAATTTTTATTGATGGAATCTAAAAAAAAATCGAAAATTAATAAAATTCCGATATTTTTTTTTTTTTTTTTTTTTTTAAGTCGGTAATGTATACATCGATGGAAAGTATGAAAAAACAGATGAATTAATACGCTTACGGTTTTGTTTTTGTTTCGATGATTTTGTGACGATATTACTTGTTTTTGGTTTCCAATGGCAATTCGATGAATCTGAATGGAATAAATGGGCGAATCAACGATTGAATATAAACGAAAATTAATTGACAACGAATACATTTATCGCTGTGTCGACGGACACCTGACTTACTGTAAACTGACGGTATCCAGTAAATTCTCCCGACGATAAAAAAAGTTACTAGAATTTTTGATTGTCTGGTAAAACAGAGACCGTCCTTACTTACCGTCGATGGAGAACAACAATTTCGGCGGTAATTTACCTTCGCGGCACTTTAACATTCGCGCGAAGAGACCGTCGAATTAACGTGCGCGTAAAGAATATTGCTGTCGAACTATCGTATCCGTAAATAAACTAATTAACGCTCATTTACTACCGTATTACCGTACCGAAGCGAAGTATTGTCAAAGTTAAATTATTTCAAATATACTTGAGTCACGTGTTTTATTTCAAACAAATCGTACGTGAAAAAACGAAGTTTTTATCAACCGAGTCAGTGAGCGGTATTATTGCACCCGGCAAGTGTTACCCTAACCTCGCGACAACAACAATTCGCGTAAAAATTTAAAGATGCTCGTTCGTCAAGTAATAACGAGTTTAAATCGTCGACAAGCCGCGTCAACAGTAATCCGTAGAATTAACACGACAGCCGTATCCGCGGTAACCATAAGAAGTACCGAAGAACCCGAAAAACCGAAGCGAAAATTGAAAGAATGGAGAAAAAAGGTGGAAATCGAACAGTCCTTCTTAAAGATGTTAGACAGAACGCCAGAAGACAAAGTTAAACCGTTAAAGGTAATTCGTAGACCGCTAAAATTAGCCCCGCAGGATATAATGGATTGGCTACAAGCAAAGAAGGTTAATTACGTGAAATACGATCAACGATTTCTCACGGAGAGACACCAAGCTTTGGGGTGCGATTTGGCAGCCGCGCATTTTCTCGTTTTTCGCGGCGGCAAAGTCAAATTTCAAGGTCAAAGTGAGTGGAAAACTAATAATGAGGATGGAACATATGATCTTCCGACGAAATATGATCCCTCCTGGCAATTGACGCATCTGGACGCCAGCGGCGTAGATTTGTATTACGAGGGCATCGAGAATTTCGTAAATCTAAAACAACTCACATGGGCGAGTTTTCGGGGAAACAAACATTTCGACGATTGGTGTATCGATAAAATTTCGTCGCAATTTCCGAATATCGAATATTTAGATGTCTCTGAATGTCCAAAATTGACGGAACGCGGTCTCGAGGCGCTCTACCGATCACTTAACCTAAAAACGCTAATTATCACCGATTGGAATAAACAACCTTCGTTCGAATTGACGTGCGCTATGTTGGAAGACTGCAATCGTCAACTGTTCATCGAGATTCAAGATCCTCCGGTGATCAGCGACGAGAGTAAAAATAAATAAATAAAAAAAATTTTGCAAGATGCGTTACGAAATTGCGATAAGAAAAAATAAAAAAAACAGACATTTTATTTAAATAATTATTTAATTTCTACTGTTCTTTTGTCTGAGTCTCTTAGCGTAACAGATTTCAGCTTTATTAATTATACCATAATTCTTAATATTTTCGTCATCGTTGTCGAGAATTGTGTCATTAAATCGCAGTTGATATTTGTTCCATATGTGTTTCCAACTTATCTTCTTTTTTATTTTATCCCTCCTAAGCGCAAGATCCGTATAACGTTTTATTGCTTTCTTTAGTTCCAACACAGTAGTTGTGTGAGGAGGAACCTGAAAATACGAAAAAAAAAAAAAAAAAAAAACAAACAAACATCGCTAATAGCATTCGGAAAAAAAGATGTTTAATAAAATATAAAAAAAAGAACAGAATGTGAGAATACCACTATAGCGAGTTTCGCGAGTCCTTGACGTTCCAAATACAGAGTGATAGCCTGACCCTGAGCAACTGCTGTTTGTGCACGAATTTCTTCGGCAGTCGCATCTCGCGGTATACCACGAAAAACTGGATCGCTCTCTATAACTTTATCGATAGCTTCTTTCGTCAATTTAACGAGTTCCTCGTGACTGAATTGAACTCTACCGAATTTTTCATTGTCGTTATCCTTGTCCTTTACTGTTTTATTCTCGTTGTCACTCATATTCGTGTATGTAAGACTGTACACTACCCAATTACGGGAGCATGTGTTGTAGCGGCGACTGACGCGCGGCGACTCCGCGTTACCTTGGACACCGTCATTGGGGCCTTCTTTTGCAGAATATAAACCCGAACTCGCTCGTTCGGCCGACGAGAATAATAACACCAGGGCCCGTCGTGCTTCATCGGTCGATCGCTTTGCCTCTCTCGCGTTTATGCGCAAGAATGTGCGCACTAGCCCCCCGGTAACTCGAAGAAGCGAAAGTGGACTGATATAGGTATACTTCGAGGCGCAAATAAAACAAATAAGTTTTGAGGGAATAAACTGTAGCTCATTATCTCATCATGATGGCGGCGGTCAGAGTATCGATGGCCTCGGTACTGCGTGGTCTCGGCTAAACCGCAACCGTTACCGAACAAAACGAATATAAAACAAAGTTTTTTCTTAATCATTGATTATCGTAGTTTACGCTACTGCGAATATTCATTCACGATTATCGAACTATACGTCAGTTTTGTGCTATCCCGGGGTTTTGACAGAACGCGCGTATTTCGCGGTCGTCATCGGATTCTACCGGGGATATACGGAGTTGACCGAGGGGAATAGGCCCGTAGTGAATCTCTCGTAGCCAGAGAGAGGTTTCGCGTGTTAGAGTCTGTGCCCCTCACGTTAGTGTACGGTTTGTGTGTGCCTCGGTCCGATCAAAAATTCCACAAGTAAAATGGAAAAAGAGTTCCGCTGCGAGGTGGAAGTCGGACGTTGAATAAAAGTGAACATGGGAAGGTCCAAGTTTCCCGGCAAACCGCCGAAGACGGTAACCAGAAAGCGAATCAAGGTTCTCGGACGGCCTGAGGCGAATCAAAGCAATTCCGTAACCGTCGCCGAGAACATCTATTACGGACTTTCCCTGTTCAACGAAACATTTGGCGACAACGGAAAGGTAAATTCACAATTTTTATCGTACAGTTAATACCCGCAACCCACGTATTTACTGCGTGTTATTGACAATACCTCCGTCTCCAGTATCATTTTACTCCGAAACCCGTGAACTGATGTTGTTGTGATGATGATCGTATGTGACGCGTACCGCGCCGATTTTCATCGCGGAACAAGCTTCGATATTTCTCTCGTACGTTCTCGACTTTTTAACCTGTCGCCACTGAATTCGCGTATTCGAAACAATCATTTAACAAAAGAACGAACCAAAGATCGATTGTCGCTTTTCCGCGAAATGTCAATCGGCTCCAAAACATCGTCTATTCTCATCGAGAATCCCTTCCAACGCTCATAACCTTCATTCACTCGAAATTCTCTCTGACAGACGGTAGACGCTGGAGCAGTTTCGCGTTTTTGCATCTTTCCCCGAAACGTCTTACATGAGAATCTCTTTAACTTTTTCCAGGAACATCCACCTTTTCACGGTTTTAGCAGCAATGAGGCAAAGCTATCCGTGTCGTACGTCAAGACTCAGCAACGAGACGGCGGGAGTCCAGAAAAATTGTCTCCCGCCGTGTCGAATAGCGTTTCCAAGAGCAGCGATGGCAACGGAAACGCAAATGAAAAAAATTTACCGTCCGTCGTTAAAAATAATGAAGAAAATGCCGGGCGCACGAAAAATCAGGAGAAAGTCGAAGGAGAGGCGCGCGCTGACGACGCTGAAGAGACTGCGGCGCGTCGAGATTATTGCAAAAAATCCGAAAATCGTAAAGATTCGCAAAACGAAAATGTCGCTGCGGCGCCTGTTATAAAATTTGTAAATAATATTTTGGATCGTCACCAACGCACCAGACAGCTGCGCAATAGCACAGCGAAGCGTCTGCTTCAAAGGGCAAAAACTAACAACAGCACAGCGAACGGTCGAAATATCGCGATACAATGCGGCGAAAAGGGAAATTCGACGAGAAAATTTGTTTTACCCGTGCGTAGCGCTCATTCGTCGCGAGTTATTAAGCCAAACAAGAGATTCATTGAAGAATTGGAGGAAAATCTCGAACATTGCGATAACGAAACGGCGAAATATTCGAAAAAAGCAAAAATAACTCCCGTGAAAATTACGGAAAACGCGACTGTTAGTAGCAACGATGCGCTCGTTAACGCGGTTTCGTCGCAAATCGACGAGAAAGAAGCGAAAAACAAATCGAAAAAAATCGCGAACATCGCGGCGCCGATTTGCGAAAACGTCGATCGCGTTTCGCGAAGCGATTCGAATATTACGAACGTTCAGCAAGACGCACAATTATCGAAAGAGCCGAAAAACGAGACGAAAAAGCATCCGAACAGAGCGACGAGCAGAGGATCGTTGGATTCGACGAGAAACGTTCAAGAATCGCCGAGTAGAGGCGCCGCAACTGTTGGAAAAAACATCGAAATACTCAGAAACGCGGATAAGCAAATTTCTGTTCCTACGAAAGTTCTTCCGGATACAAATGTTCCAAACGTCGAGTCTTCCAGAGTGCAGACGAGATCGGGAACTCTAATCGAGGCGTCCGGCGATACGAACGCACAGGTTGATCCTGAAAGTCCATGCGAAACGGACGCAACGCGAACGAATGAAGATGAATTCGCGTCGACGAATACGAGCGACAAAACGGTCGTCGCGAGTATGGAAACCGATGAAATAGCCGAAGAGGACGTCGACGCGAAGAGCAAATGCTCCGAGGATACGGAATCGGAGAGTACGTTGTCGGACAGCGATAGCGAACACGACGATCACAGCGAAGATGAACAATCGGAATGGACGGGTATGAAATTGAACGGAGGAAAAGTAATACTGCGAAAAGCCCGACTAAAGTTGGACAACAAAACGATAAGCGGTACGGAGGGTCCTTTCTCGACGACGAATAATCCAATTACCGCGGTCGGTAATCCTAATCCCGGTAATCTAATCCCTCAATTATTTATCCTTCAATATTATGTTTTTTTAATATCGTAATAATTAATTATCGCAATTATTGTTTCAACAGGTCCAACGGCAACGGTAAAATGCGGAGTTTGCGGCGCGGTGCGTTTCTATCGTTTCGTAAAGCAGGCGAGAAAATTTGGCATACATAGCTGCGAATCGTGTCGAAAATTCATCAGTAAAATGATAAAGCGACAGGCGTGCGCTAAGTCGGCCAACAGTAGTGGTCTTCCTATACTTCAGTGTCACAAAGGTGACGGACTGTGCCTTGTGCCGCCGGTCGTCAGAAGTCAGCAGTGGAATTTGATGAGATGCGTTTACAAAGCTCGCTGCCCGGCGTGTTGGCTAAAAATGTGTTTAAAATGTTACAATATACCGTCCGCACTGAGATCGGGTTTAAACAGTCTGCTTCCGCCTCTGATGAGGGATACAGTTATTTCAATGTCGATGGGACAGGAGGATACCGATGCCCTTGGAAGATCAATCAATTCGAAAATAAGTTGGCCATCCGAAGATTGTATGGAAAAGAATCTTTTCAAATCGGCGATGAATTGGAGTAGTAATATGGAAGTCGGAAGGAAACTTAATTATCACGGTAACGCGGGTGGTCTCTTGGCTAAAAAATTAGACAAGTGTAAGTATTATATTTTTTAATCGAATCTGTAAAAATATTTTTACATAAAATTTACGTAATTTCGTCGTATTTATGTTATTTTTTTATTTTTTTATTTTTTTATTATTTCAGTCGATTATCCGATAGCGATGTCGCCGAGTAAGAAGAGGAAAAACGACAACAGAATAAAAGTTCGAAAGAAAATGAAGAATCCATTGAAAATTTCGACGACGATAAATCACGGGCCGCAGCCGCCGAGACAGAGGATCGATCTGAAGGGACCGCGAGTTAAACACGTTTGCCGTAGCGCCAGCGTGGCATTGGGTCAGCCGATCGCCACGTTTCCATCTTCCGACGGAAAGGATATCGATAATCAAACGACGAAAATTCCCGCCAAAACGCAAAAGGAAGACGAAAGAACGGAGAAAAAATACGATGGACCGCCGAAGGACAAGGAGAATAATTCACAGAAAAGCAATCAGGAGAGTAGCAGCTGCACGAGTAGTAACACGAGCAGCAATGGGATTCAAAATTCTTGCGGAAAGAGAACGAAATCTCAACAAAACGTTTTGGCACCGAGTCATCAATTGGTAAGCGATGATAGTTTGCGCCGTCCGCGATATTATTTCGAGCGAATGATGGAACGCCGTTGCGCTATGATTCAATGTTATATTTAACTGCAGGTGCGCTCTTTACCAAAGCCAAGAATCGACGCAATACACACGATATCGATAGATTTTTGGGAACAATACGATCCGGCGGAAGTCGGCGCCAAGGGTTTCGCGCTTATTGGTTCGGAACTCTTTCACATTCCTGCTGTTTGCTTTCTCTGCGGAAGTGGCGGAAAGGAACCCGTAAGTTTTTTTTTTATTTTTTTTTTTCGATAAACGAAAATTAAAAAAAAAATTTCGAAAAACGTTTCCAATATAATAAAATCTTAAATTTTGGTTTCTCGCATAGCTTATCCATTGCCAGTGCTGTTGCGAACCGTATCACGCCTTCTGTCTTGAACCCAGCGAATGGAACGCTTGCGCTCAACCCAACTGGTGCTGTCCCCGTTGTACCATATGCCAAGCATGTAGACTGAGATCCGGTCCGAAATTATCTTGCATACGTTGCCGTCAGTCGTTCCATCACTCTTGTTTATCGAAATCGGGGGTCAGCGCGAGATTATACAGTCCCGACAGACCCTACGTATGTCAGAGTTGTATAAAATGCAAAAGTTGCGGCAGCGAAGGAGTCAACGTCCACGTTGGCAATTTACCTTTGTGCTCCATGTGCTTCAAACTTCGACAACGAGGAAATTACTGTCCGCTCTGTCAACGATGTTACAACGAAAATGATTTCGATACGAAGGTAAAATTTATTTCGTTTAAAATCAATGATTAGCGTAAAAATTAGTAAAAAAAAAAAGACCGACAGCGATGGATGCGCGGTCGGCGTGTCGCTCCGGCGATCACCCAAGTCAAGCAATACTTAATCATTCGTTGAGCGGGAGGTCAGTTTTTCTGAGACCTTGTTGTCCACACTTAAGTAAATATTTTCGCGTGTAAACCGCGGAATCAGGAGAACATGACCGACTCTACCGGCACGGATTTTCCGTAGTTTCCCCGTGTCCATGGCAAATGCGGTACAGTGCAGCTAAATCGGCTGCGGAGGGACTGGAAGTTAGGTAGCTTAGCGAAGTGCGGGTAGGGAGTGATAGGGGGTGTCGGGAAGGGCCGTAAAACCCGAAAGGGATACGCTGGAAGACTCAAAAAATCTAAAAAAAAAATCTAGTAAAAAAAAAAAGAAAATTGATGTTAATCTCTTTTTATCATTAATTGCAGATGATGGAGTGCAACGAGTGCTCATGTTGGGTTCACGCGCGTTGCGAAGGTCTGTCCGACGAGTCTTATCAAGTTTTGAGTTATTTACCCGATTCCATAGAATTCACCTGCAGCCAATGTTCGCCGCATCCAAATTCGATTTGGCGAGGAGCCATAGAGAGCGAACTGAAGGCCGGTTTTAACGCGGTCATCAAAGCGCTGACGAAGAATCGGAAGGCATGCGCTGCGCTTAAGTGGAGTCCGCGAAAAGAATGTCTCTGCAAATCGGCGGCGAGCGCGAGAAAGTTAGATTTCTCGGATTCGGATCGTTATACGAATTGCGAGGAATCCGAGGATTGTTACAGCGATAAATCCACCGATGCGGCGTCGAACGCGACCGGCGGAGACTCGAAATCGGACGGTTCGAATAGATTGAGATGCGATCAGGACTCTGAGGAGCAATCTATCGACGTTCCGCGCCGTGGATTGCGTCGTCTGAAGCAAAAATTTCGTCTGAAAGAATGTTCGGTACGCGTAAAAAATTGTAATCCCAAAGACAGTCTCGACGGCAGTAGCCAGGAATGTTCAAGCGACGGAAGGGAGTGTCAGTGTTCCGAGCAGCAAATCGTCGCGAGACCGTCGGCGAGTCTCTTGTCGGTAAAGCGAAAAGTCAACAGCAACGAGTATACATCACTTCTACAATTTTACAGCGATATGAACGAAGTCGTTAGTCGCGTTGGTGGTCGCGATCTCGTCGATGCATTTCACAAATCAATGCGAGAAATATTTCCGTGGTTCGACCCGAAATCCTCGAAAATCAATCCATCAAACGGCGACGAACTTTCAACGCCAACGAGAGAAAAGTTAAAACAACAATCCGATTTATCTCCCGCAAAATTGGACGATTCTATTCTCGAAACTTGGAAAGAAGAAGTGCTTAAAGCGCCGAAAGCGATTGTCGCGAAAACCGGAAATCTGTACAGCAATATTCACGTCGAGGATAGCAGGTCTTGTTGTCTATGCAAAGGATTGGGCGACGGACAAGAAACGAAAGAGGGACGACTTCTTTACTGCGGACAGAACGAATGGGTTCACGCGAATTGCGCTTTATGGTCCAACGAGGTTTTCGAGGAGATCGACGGCTCTTTGCAGAACGTTCACGGAGCGATTTCGCGAGGACGTCTGATCCGCTGCACGGAATGCGGTAAAAAGGGCGCAAGTATTGGCTGTTGTTCGAAAAATTGTAACAACACTTTTCACTATCCGTGCGCGAGAAGCATCGGTCTCGCGTTCAACGACGATAAAACGGTATTTTGTATATTGCATTTGTCGAATTGTCAGAACAGAACGACTCAGAAGGAAGCTGATTTCGATCTGCGAAGGTCGGTGTACGTAGAACTCGATAGAAAAAAGAAGAAATACGCGGAACCGGACAAAGTAAAAGTGATGATTGGCTCGCTGAGTGTCGATTGTTTGGGAAGTTTCGTTCCCGAATTTTCCGACACCGCTGAGAAGATACTTCCGGCGAATTACAAATGCTCGCGACTCTACTGGTCGACCGTAAATCCCATGAAAATCGTTCGTTATTACATCAGAACGTACGTTCAGATGTACGTACCGGACGCTTGCGTCGTCGTGGAAAACAACATAACGATAGATCACTCGAAAGAACGAGAGAAGGAAGAGGCGTTGATAGATCATCGGAAAGTCGAGCAAATGGCTGTTAAACAGACTCTCGAGGCGCTCATCGACTCGGTGTGCAATCGGGAAGTCGATGAGAATCTCGCCGAGCAAAATAACACCGATCTTTTACCGCCGGAAATCAAAGACGCGATTTTCGAAGATCTTCCGCACGATCTTCTGGATGGTATCTCGATGCAGGATATCTTTCCGAAGATGACTTACGAGGATTTTCTCGCAATGGATCTGAAGAGCGACGGTCCGTTTGGTCCGGATTTGCTGAAGGATGAGATACTGACGAGCGAAGTCGACGAAATGATGAAACCTCCGGAAAGCAAAATCTCGAAAATCGACGGTTCGCAA
This sequence comes from Buathra laborator, assembly GCA_934046635.1. NCBI lineage: Eukaryota > Metazoa > Arthropoda > Insecta > Hymenoptera > Ichneumonidae > Buathra > Buathra laborator. The sequence goes on from OW203902.1 coordinate 8,644,427, forward strand.
ACGATGAACGAAACCGGCGCTCAGAATGATTTTTGGCTTCACTTGGAGGCGAAAGGTTCGGTACATGAGTTCATGGACGACCTTTTCAACGCAAAGGGTCAAAAAATCGGCGGTCGGGAATTGAAAAGATCGAAATCCGAGGTAATGACGAACAATCCATTGCTAGTCGGCGGTCAGAGGCACCATCAGCGTTCCTGCAGTCTTACGTTGAGTTGCAAACTCGACGGTACTTACGGACCAACGATGAAGCGAAGAAAGTTACCGAGAGCATCGACAACGCCGAGATCCGCTGAAGCGAACGTAATGCTCGTCGATTCGCAAAACGTCGATAGAACGCCGTTATTTCACGAATTGCGAATTCCCGAAAGTATAATGGTTACCGTTGGCCGAGCGAATACCCCGAGTATATTGTCGGAATCGGTAAGAGAATTGAAGTATTGTATCGACGAGACTACGAGTCTAAATCGTCGGGTTGTACCGCCGCGCGACGATAGCAAAGATCACAAAAGGCTTCTGTGGCAACATACGAGACAACAGCCGAGAATACTTCAGGTCGATGGACCGGCCGATCCCAGTAGCGCCAGCGAGTGTAGTTCTCCGGAATACAACATTGAGGAGAGATTGGCATCGATACGAACGGCCGTCGAAAATATACCGCAAGTCGACGGTACTAACGACGAATCCTCGTGCGACAATACCGATTGGTTTTCCTACAAAGATCGCCGTCGTTCCTATCATCACACCTATAGTCCGATTAGCAGCGACGAGGCTTCCCACGCATCTCGAAGCTCCGAAGGCAACGAAAAGCTTCCGAAGATCGAGAAAAATTTTCACGACGATCAGAATTCGAACGATAGTCTCGGTATCCCGCAGTTGGACGGAGCGGACGATATATCGAGCGATGAGGAGTGCACTTCCCCGCGGATTATCGAGGACGAGACATTGGTTCAGACTTACGTACCGATTTCCGATCTCACCGATCGCCCGGTAACGTGCAAACGTTGCAAATGCACTTACAGAACTCGCGATAGTTACGATAGGCATTTATCGAACTGCGATATCGTGACGACCAGCGATAGTGACTCCGAAACGATGGACAACAAAGGCGCGTCTCCTGATTCGAGATTTTCGCCGAGTATCGGTTCGATGTCTCCGCAATTCATCAATATGTCGCCATCCGAGGGAAACACACTGTCCTCCGAGTATCCGGATACTCAGGTAACATCGCCGCTGGAAGCATCGGTCGCATCGCCTCATCCATCTATTCAAATAGAGCCGATAGCTCAGGCGCTCATAACTCCCCAAATTCACACGCATTCAACAGTGGAAACGGTCCATCAAACAGTATTAACATCGAACGACGTTATCGTTCAGACTCAGTATACAAGAACAACGACGACATTGCCGAATCCATCAGCAGTATTACCGCAGGAAAGTACAGTGGAGATAACCGAAATAGCAGATTCTCCATCGCCGACGCCAATCGAACAAAATAGTATTACGCGAGAAGCCGCTAATCTATCAATCGCTTCGCCAAACTTTTCAGTACCGGAAAACTCTCATAGTCCACCGCGCGCATCGCCCAATAATTACTCCTCGACGATCGTCCAAACGATGCCGTCGAGCGAATCGCTGCCGCAAGGAAATTTTCAATCCTCACGAGTCGCTAAACCAAAATCGCCGCGAGCGCCGAGACCGCGAGCCAAAGTCATAAAACCCAATATGGTGAGAAACTCAATGCCGCCGCAGCACACCAATCAAATAAGATATCAACCGATGCAAACCAACGCACCGGTTTTGCAGCTTCAGCAGCAAAGACCAAGCGGACCGACGGTGATTCTTCAACAGGTTCCGGCGCCCGGAATAATGTCCGCTTACGTCGAAACACTTCAGCAACAGTCCGGACAGAATCTTCAGTACATAACTACTCTCGGAGGACAACAAGAATCCGCTTACAAACCGCAATACATCGCTACCAACCAACTCGTTCCCGGCGCTTACATACAGGCGGCTTCCGACAATCTTTTGGCTCTCCAAAACGGCGGGATATCCGTTTTACCGAGTGTACAGATCGCTCAGCAGCAACCAACGGTTTTAGGAACGATAATCCAACAGCAACCAAATGCTATACAGTGCGGCGTGATATCTTCGGAACAACTTGTTCTCAGCTCGACGCCGACGCTGGAAATGTTCTCCGATTCTACCGGAAGTATGTTTGTCTCCAGTCAACCGATGTATTACGGATTAGAGACCATCGTTAGCAACACAGTGATGTCGTCGAGTCAATTTATGACCGGTCCGGTGCCCCAAGTGTTGGCGAGCAGTTATCAGACGACTACCCAAGTATTTCAAGCGTCGAAGCTGATGGAACCGATGGTAGACGTTCAGACCGTCTCTTCAATTCCCAGTGTTCCCGCTGTACAAGCTGTTCAAGCCGTACAAGGCGTTCCCACCGTTCACGGCGGTTACGTCGTCGTCAATCAGACTCCACCCGACCCTATGCCTCGACCTCCCGCGCCTCCTCCACCACCTCCGCCTCCCGTTCCTTCAGTCCCTCCGCCGCGGATTAGCGTCTCTCCCGTTCCCGATACTCGGACTTTCGGCAATCCGAACGGCGATTCTATTGCTCTCGCCTCTTGTCAGCCTGTTGTTGTCGAAGCCGCGAGAGCAGCGCCTTTGCCAACTCCCCAAATCCGTCCTATGGCTCTGCCGCCGTACATCGATCCCCGCGCGAGAATCGCTTCGACTCCGAAATCTCTGCCGCAATCAGTTTCTACGATACCACGCGTAGCCGTGAGGCCGAGTCCAGCGACTCATACTGTTACGCAAATGAATCATTCGCAGTGGAAAGTTACGGAACCAATGTACGGCGGCGCTGAGCAATCTATCGACAAAAATAACCGACCGTATTTCGACTCGAAACACGTTTCCGAAAACACGAGTATGATAAAGTCGAACGTAACGTCCCAAATGGCCCCTCTGCAGAGTTTGTCACAGAGAAATCCTATTGTAAATAATAAGATTACGCGCGATGTAAATAATGTTCATAGTAGTTATAACGACGCGATAACGAACGTTGTTAGTAATTTCGTTAATCCGATTGCTAACAGTTGTAAAGCGATTGTACAGAATTCCGGTGTACAGAGTAAAGTTACGATGCCGCCGACGAGCACTGCGCCGTTGTGCAGACCGATGAATCGCGTTTTACCGATGCAAGCGGTTACGCCGAAACCGGAACCGATTAAATTAGTGCAAAAAACCGATATTATTATAGAGGAACCGACGAAACCAGTGATTAAACCAGTTGTACGAGAAATCGAGGAATCCGTTAAATCGGTTGAAAAATCGGTTATCGAGATAATCGATACGGTTAAAGACGAAAAAATTGCTGTTGAAGATGCAATTTTGGCGACGGAACCGGTGAAATTTAATAACGATGCTGTTGAAACGCCCAAAGAGAGTCCAAAAATTGAAGCGTCCGAGGAAATTGGCGATAGCAAACCGTTGAAGATCGTGTTGCAGAAACAACTGGAAGACGGATCCTACAAGATTACGCATAATATGAAGCAAACGGCGGCTGTTAAGAACACTCCGAAGGTTACTTCTGTGGAGATATTGCCACCGAAACAGGTACCGCAAATCGCATCGCTTCAATTGTTGCCGATTAAAACTTTTACTCTTAAGGCTAACAAAACGGAGGAAAAGGGAATCGCGAATATGCCGAAAGCGAGACCACCGCCCATTGCTGTTAAGAAACCGCGAATCGTCGCCAAACCACCGGCGAACATTGATCCACCGCCGGTGGAGAAAGCAGCGAAGAAACCAATAACCGGACCGAGTCTCATGTATGAGATAAAATCTCAAGACGGTTTCACTCACACGGCATCGTCGATGGCGGAAGTTTGGGAAACGGTCTTTCAAGCGGTTCAAGCCGCGCGAAAGGCTCACAACTTACCGCCTCTCGCGCACAATCCCCTCACCGAGGGACTCGGATTGGAGAACAACGCGACGGTATATCTCGTTGAACAATTGGCCGGTGTAAACAGATGTACGAAATATAAGCCGAAATTTCACGATCTCAAACCTCCAAAGACGAGAGAAACGGACAATGATTTGCTCTCGGAATGCGACAACGGTGCGGCGCGCGCGGAACCTTTTAAGGGAAGAAAAGTTCACGATATGTTCAGCTGGTTGGCATCGCGGCACAGACAACAGCCAAAGATGATTGCTATTTCGGAAACGGAATTGAGGTAAATATCGGATGTTAAGGTACGACGAGCGCGAGGCGTTCGTTTCGCATAAGTTCGACGAAAATTAGAGGGAATTGCAAACACTTCTCGATGGTATAAAAATCTGAAAAAATTCATTCATATTAAGGATACTGAAATTATTAATTTTACATAATAGTAATTCCAAAATGTTAATAACAAAATGATGAAAAAAACAAAATTGAAAAAAATGTACCCAACTTTTTTTTTTATGAAAATGATTCGTTCATTTTTGCTGAATACGTATGAATTTTTTCCGATTTTTCTAAAGACTTTGAATTTTTGTCTTTTTCCACACATTATTCCTATAAAAAACTAAAAAATTCAAAATCTTCAGAAAAATCTGAAAAAATTCATACGTATTCAGAAAAATGAACGAATCATTTTTATTTTAAAAAAAGTTGGTGTACCGGGAAATTAGTTGAACAATTAATTTTTTCATCAATTTGTTATTAACAATTTAGAATTATTATTATGTACAATTAATCTTTCCAATACCTTTAATATGCATGAATTTTTTCAGATTTTTCTAAAGACTTTGAATTTTTGTCTTTTTCCACACATTATTTCTATAAAAAACAAAAAAATTCAAAACATTCAGAAACATCTGAAAAAATTCATACGTATTCAGAAAAATAAACGAATCATTTTTATAAAAAAAAAGTTGGGTTACCAGGAATTTTTTTCAATTTTTTTTTTTTTTTTTTCATCAATTTGTTATTAACATTTTAGAATTATTATTATGTAAAATTAATCTTTCCAGTACCTTTAATATGCATGAATTTTTCCAGATTTTTCTAAAGACTTTGAATTTTTGTCTTTTTCCACACATTATTTCTATAAAAAACAAAAAAATTCAAAATATTCAGAAACATCTGAAAAAATTCATACGTATTCAGAAAAATGAACGAATCATATTTACAAAAAAAAAGTTGGGGTACCGGGGCATTTTTTCAATTTTTTTTTTCATCGATTTGTTTACATTTTGGAATTATTATTATGTAAAATTATTATGTATCTTTAATATGCATGAATTTTTTCAGATTCTTATACCGTCGAGAAGTGTTTGCAATTATCTCTCATTTTCGTCGAATTTATGCGAAATGAACACCTCGCGTTCGGAGTACTTTAATCGGAATATATTGTCGATGGTGGAGTAATTTTTTTAATACGATATTACCGTTTTTTCAGGAGAGCCGCGAGTACTAATCTACCGATGGCGATGAGGTTCAGGGTACTCAAGGAAACGTCGAAGGAGTCAGTCGGAGTCTATCATTCGCACATTCACGGCAGAGGTCTGTTTTGCTTGCGAGATATCGAGGCTGGAGAAATGGTAATCGAATACGCTGGAGAGGTGAGTATCGATGAATACGACGAAATCTTATCGATCTTCTCGATCCAATATTCGATCTAAAAAATAATCGATAAATCGCGTTTTTTCAGGTGATTCGCGCCTCTTTAACCGACAAGCGAGAGAAATACTACGACAGCAAAAACATTGGATGTTACATGTTTAAGATCGATGATCATTTGGTCGTCGATGCTACGATGAAAGGCAACGCTGCGAGGTTCATTAATCATTCCTGTGAGGTAATCGTTTATCTCCAATTAATTAAAAAATCGCAGAAAATCGGAGTTAACAGATTTTTAATGCGTTGTTTATCTTTTTTTTATAGCCAAATTGTTACTCCCGCGTCGTGGATATCTTAGGTAAGAAGCATATATTAATATTTGCCTTACGGCGAATCGTCCAAGGAGAAGAATTAACTTACGACTACAAATTTCCTTTCGAGGACATTAAGATTCCGTGTACCTGCGGCTCGCGCAGGTGTCGCAAATACCTCAACTGAAACTGCGAATATAATTATTGCGATAGTCCATCGGGCGCCGGCGATAAAAAAGAGGAAAAAAAAAGCAAAAAGCAAAAACAGAAAAAAAAAAAATACACAGTATATTTGCTATTGTCACGCGTGCTTCGGCGCAACTTTTAATTTTTATTGGCTTTCATGGATCAGTCTATTTTCGGATATCACAGCGTTTTTATTGCTATAACTAAATAGTGAGAGAAATAATTTTGAAAGACCGCCGTAATGGAAGTTTATCGCGGAAAAAGGAGTGTTGCAACTTAACACATTATAATTCCGTTTAATCGAAACGGAAGAGAAAGACTACGGATAGCAATAATTCAATTCAATGTCACGCTTTCACGCTGGTAGAGTCTTTTGCCCCCGCGAAACGCGATCAACAGGCGCGTTTATCGATAGAAACAAAAAAAGAATTTAAAACAAAAAATAAAAAATATATATATATATATATTAAAATATATACACGATGCCGCGATGCTTTGATAACACGTTTTATAGACTTTCTTCTAATAATGTCTCGTTGAACGAACCTGACAGCGGAGCTCTCGCTCTATGCTTTACACTAAATATGGATTGTCACTTTGTACCGACGACATTGAAATTCTCAATAATCTCGTAAACAAGAATTTCAACAATTCACGAAAGCCGATTAAAAAAATCGGCGCTCTGAACCCGGAAAGAAAATGAGAAGAAAAAAATAATGAATGACGAAAAAAAAAGAAGAAGAAAAAAAAAAAAAAAAAAAAAACGGACAGCTATTGTTACTCGACGGATAGTATTATAACTCTGATGTGTCTTTGCATCTTTGCATTGTGTCCTCGATGACCAGTGTCACTCGATTATAATCCAAATTTAGTGTACAGTGTATAATTAACTTTGTATATTCTTACATCTGCTATTAGAACAGATTAAAAAAAAAAAACAAAAAAAAGAAAACGAGGAAAAAAAAAAAAGTAAAGAAAAGAAAAACTCTCTTGTAACATATGTTATCGTAGAGTATAGAATAACTTCGATATATAAGAAAATGAAATAATCAATTTTTAGCGCGTAAGTAAAAAAAAAAAAAAAGTAAATGTAGGCATTGAGGAGAGAGATAGAGAATGGCAAGAAGTGGCAGATATTTCAATTGATATACTGTCAGCAGGTATAACTACTTTGGCAGACATTGATTTATAAAACTTTCGGGTCTGATGATTATATTTATAGACAGAGAACGTTAGGTACTTCACAATGTCGCATCATCTTTGCAATATAGCCTTTTAAAGCTTTTAAATAAGCATATTAAACAGTACAAGAACAGTGGTGTTGTGCTGACATCGGTGCAAATTACGATTGGGCATTCCAACAATTCATATTTTCAATTTACAAAAAAAAAAAGAAAGAAAAAACAGAGAAAAAAAAAGAAGAAAAAAAAAAAAAAATGGTCACTCGATAATATTGTTGCGCTTCCATTCTTACCGATTTCAACGATAAGTTGTTACGATTCTTGTTCTGTCCCCACGAATATTTTCCATTAACGAATCTATAGTCTTCAATTAACAGAGAGAAAGTAAGAAAAAAAAAAAAAAAAAAAAAAATATAGAGAGAGAGGAGAGAGTGCGGTGAAACTTGAGAATTTTTTTTTTAATTTTTATTTTTTTTATTTCAATTACAATGAAAATTGTAATGCGATTTAATTCGATTAAACAATAATTTTTTTTTTTTTTTTTTTTTTCGGGGTTTCGATTCCCATTTTACGTTTCGACGCGGTTCTGTGAACGGCAATAACGCCTTACATTTCGTAGTCTTATGTACGCTAACTCGGTGATATATTTAGAAATATTCTAATTCCCCAAAAAAATCAGCTGATTATTGCTGAAGCGGGAAGAGCGGTACGGCGAGACGAAGGGAAGGAAAGTAATTTGATACGGTGAGGGGAGGGAGTCGATCAATCAATATCTGCCGAGGTAGAGATCCCTTAAATTTGGTGCTCCACGGACACCGCTAAGTGCACTTTTCATTAAAAAAAAAATAAAAAAAAAATGGCCTAGAGATAAGAGATTGTAGGATGAAGCAAGTGTCTGTCTAACGAATAGGGGAAAAAAAAAAAAAAAAAAAAAAAAAAAAAAAATGGAGGAAAAAAAAAAAAAGAAAAATGCGTTATACGAAGATTATTGATTGCGAATTATTTAACGAAGTAATATAAAGGAATAAATGATGGCAGGAACATTATTTCAGCGCGCAATTAATGTCGAGCGTGCTAAGTTTTTAATCGGCCTGTTTGGTACAAAATATGTATGACGAGTTGTAAAAAGTTGTGAAAACGGGGGGAGGGAAATGGGGGGGGAAAAATGGAAACTTGTTCTGGTCACGAGAAATTGCCATTTTTTTTAGGTATTTTTTTATAATTTGCTCTTTCATTAAGGATTTTAATATTCGACAATTAATATTAATTATACGGAGATGAATATTGTTAATATAATGATAATTAATTTTTATGTGTAAAGAAAAATGACGAAAAAAAAAAGAAACGAAAGAAAAGAAAAAAAAAAAAAAAAAAAAAAAACGAAACAAAAATGTGAAGAAAAGTAAAAAAATGAAAGAAACGATTAATAATGAAATACGGGAGATGATAATTGACTTGGAAATACTATAATAGCAATGTTAGATATTTTATTGATATTTATTGATTATAAACGACGATTTTTATTAATCGAACGACGAAACAAAGTACTATTTGAATTGGAATACATTATATTTCGGAAATCGCCCCATTTATTCGATCTTTGCTAACGAACGATATTGCTTTACTATGTAATATAAACAGAACAATACGAGAGGTGATTTTTTCCTATTTGCTTATTGTGAAAAATGGTACCGTGTCAACGAAAAAAAAAAAAAAAAAAAAAAAAAAAAAAAAAAAAAAAAGTTACGAAAATGTATCGATCGATGTATCGATGTATCGATGGATTGGATTTTCCGCGAACAGCGCGAATGGTTTTTACACGCGATACGATTCGTCGTTCAAAAATTCGGAGGAATAATACTATATTTTTAAATTACCGTGATAAACGCGTATATCACAAAGCGCATACTATAAACAATTTGCTTGTCAGCCCCGCTAGTGAAGAGGAATAGGTGTGTGGGGTGTACTTTGTCCGTGAAGAGACGATTTATTATTAGAATTTATTAATCCTTGCCTGGTGAATATTTCTTAACAAATTAACAGGTTACTCGTGATGCGCAAACTCCATACAGTCCCTTTGCCACCACAATTATTACGTAGTGCGTAATAACTCCGTAGTATTACAAATTAACGTTCATTATAATTAATTGTATACGCGCATGCGCACACAGAACACTTCGACACATACACGCATACAAGCATAAAACACGTGAGTATAACGGAGAAAACGTCACCTATTCAGCTACATTCAGCACCGCTTGACTTTTTTTGTCTCTATAACGAAAAAAAGACCCGAAAAAAAAAAAAAAAAAAAAAAACGAAAAAGAAGGAACAACGCATCGTTCGAACATAACCTCTGTGTCGGAATATGTTAACGACGCGACGATGTAAAAAATGCGACACGAACGACACGCAAAATGCAAAGATAAAATTGAGAAGAAAAAAAAAAAAAGAAAAAAAGAAGAAAAATTGTCTGTGATTATCAGTCATAATAATCTCTAGGTCGACATATTTTTTAGACAATATTTTTTAGAAGATTACAAAATTTTACGATATACCCCTATTATTGATAGAATATTGGATCAAACGATATGTTGACGAGGCATAAAGTAAAAACGGGGTGCGAAAGAATGAAACGAAAAAAAAAAAAAAAAAAAAAAAAAAAATGTAAAATTACAAAAGTTGTCAACTGTTTAATAGAGATACGGATAGTTGAGATCGATGGCTGTTGTAAAATAATCAGTGTTTGGACAAATAATTATCAAAAAAATGAAAAAAACGAAAAAAACTCTTCTAATATCGAGATAAATAATAAGAGTGCGATATAAAGCATATATCGGTAGCGTTTTTAACCCCTTGCGATTGCGTAATTAACGGTAAAATAGTCCGTTACAAAAAAAAAAAAAAAAAAAAAAAAAAAATGATCATCGAAGACCATTTACAAATATAATGAATTGAACAACGGAGAGTGTGTAATTCCCGTCGTCGTATTTAAAATACTATGATGTATCTATAAAATGGCGCGGTACGTTGCGGAAGAGGCATTTAAATATATACAACTCACACACAATAACACGCGACTTTTTGCGTGTAAAAACTGTCGTTACAAATCCATCTACTTACCGTAGAAAATTATTGAATAATCGTATTACATATGTTAGCCAGAAGATATTATGCGTAAAGCATTAGCAAACACGTAGTCGCTTTTCATCACAAAAAGAAGGACAACCAATGGTCGTCAACACACTCACACAATATACCGATGTTTTCTATTTCAATGTTTTGTTTTTAGTATTATACTATGAGAAGAAATTAACACAATAAACACACAAATAGATATATATATACATATATATATACATATATATATATATACATACATACATCGAGCGAAAATAATTTTTCATCGTACCTATCACCGTTGGATCCTATCGAATAATTTGTACGCAATAAATAACGTCCGATTGTCCGCCATATTGAAAATATGTACGTAATGTTGAAAGCTCGTTGAATTCACGTATATCTCGCACTCGGGTGTTTTAAATATCGCCGCTCCGCAATTAGTTTGAGTACAAAGCAATATCTTATCTTTCTTTGTCCGTTCCCACAGTCGGAGTACGAGCGCTAACAGTGTTGTAATTAGTTGTACTACTCTCACTCACGCGCTTATTGTAGAAAAAAAAATAAGCGGCATGAGTCGAACATGTGTGCGAGAATTCGCTTGCAGTTCTCTCGTAGCATCGAAGCACGTTGACTCATCGCTAGTTAAATATTCTCGTACCCTCGGCGCCGCACCATGGATGCTGCATATTGACAAAACAAAACGAAAAAAAAAAAAAAAAGCCGCGTATTTCTCGGAATGAAAGCGTGTGTGACTAATTGGATTAAGGACTCTCGTCGACCTGATCAATTCGGAAGATAGGTTACGAGACGCGAAAATCGTATTTCCAACTTTTTTTTTTTGGCCTCTCGTCAAAATATATACGATATATATATATAATCAAAATTCTATTTAAACGATATATAACCCTATAACGTCGACGGTTTAATGAGATTCGATATTGCTATTTGGTGTTGCATCAAAAATTCACTCTGACGTCTAGACTCTCGTATCGTGTATAGCATATGCTACACGGTGCGCGCAGGGAATTGCAACGAGATACTACGAGGCGCAGATGTTCTGCGGTTACTATTTTTACATCATTCAGCATTGATACAATTGAAATAGTTACGCCTCGGATTAAAATACTACCAAACGAATTGACGAAAAAAAAAAACCGCCTTTTCTAACCTCTCGCGAACATCGCGATTGAATAATTCATCCTATCAATCAGCGGCAGTTTTGCGAAATGGTGTGCGCATTGATCTACAAACGCGAAACAAAATCGAGTCTGAGTGTACAATATAAGTACGTAGTTGCGAATAAAAGGAAAGGGGACACAACGCGTGGTGGCCGCGTGTTCTTATCAAAGGACTTTCTAAACGCTCGAATCTCACACAACGATTTTATTCCATACGTCAATGCAACTCCCGCATTTATTGTGGCAACAAAGCGTGCGCGCGTCTTTCCAACGTAACGTCGAAATATTATTTTTTTGGTTCTCTCGCCTTGTTTCAAGCTTCTGAATTTCGAAGAATACAAAGAAATAACGAATTCAGTAACAATATGACGACATTCACGCGCATCCGTTCGTAGAAAATTCCCGCCACCGTGAACAAGTGGATTAGAGTGAAAAATACATAGCAGTGTGGCGTAGAGTCGAGAGTTTGAGAGGAATCGTCGGCGTTGTTGGGGTCCCCCTCCGATTCCTGCGCCTCGCGGTTTCTCATTCCCCAGGCGCACACATGCTCGATGTTTCCCCCACCCCGCCCCCCTCCCTAATGCATCCCTCTCTGTTTCAACGTCGGTCGTCGCTCGACGCCGGTGTTAGTCACCTCAAGGACGTTGCTGCTTGTAATTGGGATAGGTCGTACGGGGAGTTTAGAACGACTTCGCGTCGTCAACGGGTGCGTGCGGTGAGCGAGTTGTTTTTCTGTAAATGGCGCCTGGCCGGGAGACGCGCGTCGCGACGCTCTCTCCGGTACTGCAGTACGACGTGTGTCAAGAGTTGCGTACGATAAACATTCGGGTTCGCGATAAAAGTAACAACATTGTTAATATTTTCGAAATAACATCGAGTGGCACAGGTGCGCATTGTTGGTTAAAGTACGTGGCGGCTGCCGCGCACAGTCACTGTCGGGTTTCTCGTTCGTTAACTCGATCAATCGTAACGTTCGGTGAATCGGGAGTTAAAGTTAGCGGAAGGGGTTCGAGAGTACGCATCGATAACGTCTTTAGTGTCGACGCCGTTGACAAGTGTCCGGTTTACGAAAAATTGAGGCGAAGTAGGAGAGGTAGGAGAGGCAGTGAACGCACACGCGGTATTCCGTATATCCTAGCGAACACAGCGCCACGGTTATCAGGACTACGAGAGGCGGCAGGTTTCAGTGCCGAAAGGGATCAACGATAGTAGGCACCGGCAACCGCGTATAACCATCGCTCGACGAACCTGTGTGTGTGTGTGTGTGTGTGTGAGAGATCGTCTTTGTTCCACGAAGAATACGAAGATCGGACGAGCGGAGAAGCCAAGAAAAGCACAACTCAAAGGTAAGATACGATGATGAATTCATTCGGGATGAGTTAACGCGAATATCTTTAATCTGTCATCGATACTACACCTACACATGTATAACTGCATACTAATAAACGCGTACATAGTAGCAGGAATATTCTCGTTATTTGCTCTACAAACACCACGCAGACGCCGATCTGGTGTTTCGTCACGAAACACGCGGGAAGTGCAACGCGCGGTTACTTCGTTTGCTGGTTTGCGAAAAAAATGCAATTAGGCAGCGCGCAAAGTTTCCGAGCGTATATGCGCGCGCGAAGTCTCGCTTGGCTGACGCGACAACAAAACCTCTCGGCTACTCGCTCACGTTACCCACGTAACGTAAATATCGTTACGGAGTTACAGAGCTGATGCGCAATATACATCTATGTGCATTGTATATATTTTAAACGCGGATTAATTATATTTCGGTGTATAATTGTTTCCGAGAGCTTTTAATACAGTGCGATCGCGATATAAATCGATAATATGGCTATAAATCGAATCTTTTTATTATTATTGCTTTCTCGTAAAAAAAATCTTTGTTTTGACGTAACATTTTTTTTTCCTCATTTTTACGTGTTTTATGTTCCCAAAATAGCATTAATGAAAAAATTGAAAGATATCTTAATAAAAAAAATATCTCGATCTATCGAACTGATATTTCGCGGCTAATTAGAGAACTCGAATCCCGTTTCCCCGCTTTTCAGCCAATTGCACGCTGTGATTAAAATTTTACGGTGCATCTTGATAATAATACCTCTGACGCTCCGACGATCGTCGAGATATCGATCTAAATCGTTCTATACAGATAGACGACCGGTATTATCGAATCAATAATCGATATCGAATTTCGCGACAAACGATCGAAGCATTTGAACTTTGTGAGATTTTTTTAATATCCCGAATTTAAAGATAATTTATATGATTTTTTATTTGATAATACCGAATCGTCGTGTGTGTCGCTTAGGGTTCGCGTGTTCTTCGCCGGCCCTGCGTGCAACAGTAGTTACGCTCGAGTGCGGTCAGCCTGCGCTTATACGTTCCTTTTATTAACTTCGCGGCAACAAACTTTTCGGGAACTTCTCGGGGGAATTCGACTTTTGCAATTTTTTTTTTTCCAATTTTCCGCGAGTTCTCGTTTCGCCATTGTTGTTGTCGCGCGCGATGTTTACGAACCGGAAAAACAGAATATCCGATTCGCCGTTAGCGACCCGTTGACTTCGCGTCTACGCGAACGAGAGGATTCGACAATAGAATGCATTTTACTACGCGTCCGTCAAAACCGGAAGTCGGAGCATCGAGCCGGTAAACCTGAAGGTCGAGTACCGCGGAGGATCTCGCGGTGGGTGTCGTTGACACTGCATCGCGCGGGCGCTCACACACGCCTCGACGCGCGTGTACGCACCCGCGCTACTCTCACAAGTATAAACTTGAGAACGTAAAAACCTGTTTCGAGCTCAACGACGACTCGCCATTCCGATTGGGTCGAAGTAACTCGCATTCTTAATTTTCTTCGAAAGATTTCGTAGTTTTTAACGCATTCGCGAATAATTAGCGATTCAAGCGTTCGCCCATTGGCAGTTCTAGGCGTCGATTCATGCGCCAATCGGGTAATAGTACACGACCGCGCGTGGGCGTGTTATGGCGTAAAAAAAAAAAAAAAAAAAAAAAAAAATTAATAGAGTACCGGTTTCGTGAACTCTCGCATTGTGTGTAGAATAATCATTAGCGTCGGTGTTTGCGATTAAATTAACATTAAAAAAAAAAAAAAAAAAAAAAAAAAAAAAAGACGAGTATCTCGCGAAACGAGGGAACCTTCGTTCCATTATACACAAAAAGATCGCACCAGATTTCGTAAGAGGCGCGTACTCGGAGGCAAACATATATGCGCACGTAAGTGCATGAGATATCTTGATGATTCTTTAGATGGAAACAAAAGAACTTTCGCCGTTGCATGGGTCAACACGCGGCGTGGTATGAGCGAACGAGCATAGTACGCACAGACCGAGAAAAGAGTGAGACGGGGATAAAACCGCGACTCACTCCGGTGCGTTCAATCGAACGGAAAAAAAAAAAAAAAAAAAAAATACTCTCGCTTGCGCTATATTCATTATGCGCGTCGTAACACGCGTTAAATGTTAAAATCGTACATTCAACTTGCACTTGTCGTCGAGCGTCGAACAAATCGTAAAAAAAAAAAAAAAAAAAAAAAAAAAAAAAAAATTACGAAAATTACGAAAATTAAAATTCAATGAATTCGAATATTTTGAAATTATCCGTTATTCATTATAATAATTAAAAGAAAAAATCAATTATTCAAATGCCGCGAGTATTTTTAATCGCGTACTTACGTTGCGCCAGTTACGCGGTAGAATTGTATATGGGGAATTGAAAAAATGGAGGTTATTAATGCAAAGTTATGGAGGGAGGCGGACGGTGGCTCCCCCGGAGTCCGCACCTTCCACACGTGCCAGTTGGTCCGATCCTGATCAAATCTGTTGCTAACCGCCGCTGCGCTGCGCCCGAGAGACGCGCAGCTCGCGCGAGTGCACGTCGTCGAGGCGCGTCGGAACGCCTGCTACGCTTATATCCAGTATACGTATGCCTGCCGCGTTTCTTTCTTTTTTATTTTTATTATTTCCTCGCAACTGTTACTTTTGTATATTGCCGCAACCCTTCTAATAGATTAAAGCGTTATAGACGATTGCTAGACATCTCGTTACGAGCGGTCAATGCTCGGCACGCGCACTCATTATCTCCGACATTCTTCCGAGAACGACAAAACCTCAAAATCGCGTTTGCCGCTCGAGATATCGATATCAGTAGCGCTTAAACTATTCATAACATCGTTCTCGACCCATGCGGAGTTCGTATAGTGACATTCGAAGGTCACTTGACGACTGGCATATTTTTTTCCGATACGCGCACGCGAGAGAACGAAATCGACTGTTTGGCGATATTCATTAAGTGTAAAAAAATTACGAAAAATCGGAAAAAAAAAAAAAAAAAAAAAAAAAAAAATGAGATTTCGTGTGGGTGATTAATTGACGTGGGGATATTTTATGATTTGCCGAGTTAAAATAGTGGGGAGGGGGCGAGAAGGGTTTTTTGGGGAAAGTCGTGAGGTCGACTTGCCTCCGGCGCGACTCCCGTTCGTCTTCGGAAAAAAAAATAATAATAATAATAATTCTCGACCGCCAGCATACCTGGCGATTCTGTTTTTCTCGAAAATAATACAAACCTCGAAGTTTTTAAAATGAATTTCTCGCCATTTCTCATTTTCTGCTCGTCTCGCGAGGAACGCTCCCGACGGTTTTCTCGTATTTGTCATTGTATTGAATGAGCGTCTCGTGTGCCATTGGCGAAGCGTATTCTCGACGCGAACGAGCGGAGCGTCGAGCTTCCACCGTGATTACTCATTGAAAACAAAGAGCGCCAACGCGTCTTGCCTCTCCTCACTCTCTCGCTTTGCTTACCCCGATTACGTGTAACTACTCCGACGGATCTACGCGCCGCTCAGTCAGTGAAACGAAATGTATTTCCCGAAGCCATGTAATACTACACCCACCGCGCCGTAGTAGTATCTCCGCTTAGGTACTTCGGCTAATCTATGCCGCTGGTAAAAATTATGTATCCGCGTTTTTATTCTTCACAGACGGTTTGCTTTATCAAAAAATTACGTATTTTAACGTAGCAGTTGTCGTATCATTACGCGGCGAAAAAATAAAAATAAAAAAATGTTCAAAAAACATCGTAAATTGAAATTTTTTTTTCCGAAATTCGTTTTTTTTACAAATTTTGACCATTTTTTTTTTTGCATATTATCTTAAAGAATTTATTACGCGATTGATGAAAAAAAAATTTTTACGAAAAAAAATTTTTTTACGAAATTTTTTTTTTTTTTTTTTTAACGAACAAAATTTGTTAATTGTCCGAAAATATAATTTTTTTAATGAAACGTAATACTCCGATTTCGCACGGTTATGTTTCATCGCGTATTGCAGATTTAATGGATTAAAATAAATCGATACTCAACGCTGTTAGTCGGTTAATTACTCTCTCTCTCTGAATTTTCGGGAGTTTCGATAGCGAGTTGGAATATTTGAGGCGTTTAGGTACCATCGCACCGGTGAATAGTTAAAAAAATATTAACGATTGAACAACTGCGAGGTGCGCGAGTTCTCGTCGGGTTTACCCCCGGCGTACCCGACGACTTTATTGGAATAGTATTTCTCGTGTACTGATACTACCGTCCGCATTCGTATTTCGATACTCCACTTGACTAGAGAATTATTTTGAAATTCCGCAACTTCGTTATCTCGACGTACGTATACACGCGCGACTCTGTGCTTTAAATCAGCTCTCTCCCGTCGAGTTATATTATTCCGGTATCATTCGTACACTCGTCTCTCTATGCGTCAAAAATTCGAAAATAATTATCGTATCGCAAATTTGTCTGCCGATCGATTTTTATTGATTCCTAATCAGTAAAAAAAAAAAAAAAAAAATTGCAAAAACAAAAGGACATCGAACCGACGAAAAACCCCCAGAAAACAATTTATTTATCGCAAAAAATGTATAATTCGATATATCGAAATAAATATTAAATTATTGTTACTAAAATTCAATTTAGTAAAATATTATTTCGGTATCATTCATATATTCGTCTCTCTATGCGTCAAAAATTCGAAAATAATTATCGTATCGGAAATTTGTCTGCCGATCGATTTTTATTGATTCCTAATCAGTAAAAAAAAAAAAAAAATTGCAAAAGCAAAAGGACATCGAACCGACCAAAAACCCCGAGAAAACAGTTTATTTATCGTAAAAAAAATGTATAATTCGGTATATCGAAATAAATATTAAATTATTGTTACTAAAATTCAATTTAGTAAAATATTATTTCGGTATCATTCATATATTCGTCTCTCTATGCGTCAAAAATTCGAAAATAATTATCGTATCGGAAATTTGTCTGCCAATCGATTTTTATTGATTATTAATCAGTAAAAAAAATTAAAAAAAAATTGCAAAAGCAAAAGGACATCGAACCGATGAAAAACTCCGAGAAAACAGTTTATTTATCGTAAAAAAATGTATAATTCGATATATCGAAATAAATATTAAGTTATTGTTACTAAAATTCAATTTAGTAAAATATTATTTCGGTATCATTCGTACACTCGTCTCTCTATGCGTCAAAATTTCGAAAAATTTTATTGATCATTAATCAGTAAAAAAAAAAAAAAAAAAAATTGCAAAAGCAAAAGGACATCGAAACAACGAAAAACCCCGAGAAAACAGTTAATTTATCGTAAAAAAATCTATAATTCGATATATCGAAATAAATATTAAGTTATTGTTCCCAAAATTCAATTTAGCAAAATAATATTTTTCAACTATGAAAAAAATGTTATCAAACTTCGTTTGACCCAATAAAATATTAACAGATATTCATTAAAAATAAACATTAATTTCCTCATATCGAACATCGCGTTCGTCAACTCCAAAAAAAAAAAAAAAAATTTCTCCGCGTAAAAAAAAAAAAAAGATCGAAAATATAAAAAAAATGTCTACACTGACGATTAAGATGCTCGAGTTTGCAAGAATCTTAGACAGAGACCGCGTTAGCAATTGCCTGAATAGAATGAACACCCGGTGGTGCGCATGTGATCCGGCATCGACCAATAGCCCGGAGTCCATTCAGGAGCGGCCCGTTCCCAGGGCCGTACGTACGCCCTCTCGTGCACTCAGCTGCATATAACCCGATCGTTTCTCAAATCTCGAACCGCCAGCATCCTCAGAAAACATCGGAAAAAAAAAAAAAAAAAAAAAAAAAAAAAAAAAACAACGAAGCGAAATAATAATAAAGTTACCAACAGAGCATTGAGTCGATCGAAGATTCGCGTATTACTGTATATCTCTCCTCTCCGCCGTTATGTAGGATTCGTCGAGTCTCTCGGCGTTAATGAGCGAAATAATTCATCGAATTTATACATTCGTCGTTTATAACTCTCGTCGGAATTCACAGGATATCGTGCGGCGATCCTACAAACCCCGAATCTCTCACTGCGGTGCGCGAGACAATACCGACATATATCGTAGAAGGGGACACGTTTATTCTTGAACTACGAGGACCGCGCGCGATCGATCTGTTGAATTTCAAACGTCACAAATGTTATTTTAGACGTTAAGGGTGTCGGGAGAAGGGTAGAGAAGAATATCTCCGTATAATAGCGTATAGTATAAGTACGGCGAAGCGGTATGCGTCACTCGATAAACAAGCGATGTTCTCGTAGTACGTGTACTCTTCCGATATACGATAAACGCCGTGGGCTCGGCGACGGCGCGATGTTTCATACATCTATGATATTACGGAGTCAATACTAAACACGAGGGATCATTGCTGCACGCGTCTCCCTCCCGGACTTACGATAACTAATACTATATCGCCGCCGATGCCGAACCCTACTTACTTCTCTTTCTTTGAATCGTTCGAAACACATCGCCGCTCGCGTACACGTGCTGCTGCTGCTGCTGCTGCTGCCGCTTGTTAATGTTACGCTTGAGGTCAATTCAAACTTTTTATATATGACTTTTAGTAATGTCAAAGTTGCATTATACATATGTATATTACGAACGATGATTCCCAACATATTTAATGGTAATCGTTGACGCGTGATTCGTTCGCTAATGGTACCTATATACAGACCTACAGCGGACTGCACCTCACTGATAAGAATGGAGACGACGCTGACGAAAGCTCTGGTTTATTATATTCTCTGTATCTGTATCTGTATTGTACTCTATCGGGAGTCATACTGTATTTAATCGCTTGTAGAACGTTCGGTGAACCGTATATTACGATGACGCGGAACGCAGAAAGTAAAATGCGACTCCCGATTATCATCACATTGCGGAGATTTTGGTACGAAGGAAACATGAAAATCAGCGACAAGTTGGAGAATTTAAATTTTTTTCGGGAAATTTTAAGGGAAAAAAAATGGTCAGGAAATTTTAAGGGAAGAAAAAATGGTCAGGAAATTTTAAGGGAAACAAAATGATCAGGAAATTTTAAGGGAAGAAAAAATGGTCAGGAAATTTTAAGGGAAACAAAATGGTCAGGAAATTTTAAGGGAAAAAAAATGGTCAAGAAATTTTAAGCGAAGAAAAAATGGTCAGGAAATTTTAAGGGAAAGAAATGGTCAGGAAATTTTAAGGGAATGAAATGGTCAGGAAATTTTAACGGAAAGAAATGGTCCGGAAATTTTAAGGGAAAAAAATGGTCAGGAAATTGTAAGGGAAACAAAATGGTCAGGAAATGTTAAGGGAAAAAAAATGGTCCGGAAATTTTAAGGGAAAAAAAATGGTCCGGAAATTTTAAAGGGAAAAAAAATGGTCGGGAAATTTAAGAGAAAAAAAATGGTCTGGAAATTTTAAGGGAACAAAAATGGTCAGAAAATTTTAAGGGAAAAAAATGCTCAGGAAATTTTAAGGGAAACAAAATGCTCAGGAAATTTGAAGGGAAAGAAGATAGTCAGGAAATTTTAAGGGAAACAGAATGGTCCGGAAATTTTAAGGAAAAAAAAATGGTCAGGAAATTTTAAGGGAAACAGAATGGTCCGGAAATTTTAAGGAAAAAAAAATGGTCAGGAAATTTTAAGGGAAAAAAATGGTCAGGAAATTTTAAGGGAAAAAAAATTGTCAGGAAATTTGAAGGGAAAGAAATGGTCAGGAAATTTTAAGGGAAAAAAATGGTCAGGACATTTTAAGGGAAAAAAAAATGGTCAGAAAATTTTTTTATTCGTAAAAAAAAATGAGTAACAATACGAAACGAGAAAAAAAATTAAGCGAAATAATTTGGTTTTTTTATTTTTCCACATATGAGGCGTTGTAAGTTAATAAAAAATTAAATGATAAAAATTGAAATAAATTACCTAGAAAAATTTCGTACTACAAATCGAAGCGTCATTTTTATAGACCCAATGTGATAAGACGGGATATTTGCAAATGAATGTAAACTTTAAAAAACTCGAGGAAAACACAGTGCCGAATATTTGCTGTAAAACTTTTGGAAACGATATGAAAATAAAAATTAAATTATTAAAAATTTTTTTTTTAAATATCGATTAATTAGGAATTTTATTAATTAGTTACGCGTATTACATGATAAGTTCGAATTTCAGAAAAAAAAAAAAAAAAAAATTTATTATTAATTTTTTTTTCGATCGCCGAATATCAGTTTTCGAAGAAACAAACTTTTTTATTTTAAAAATTTTTTTTTCGTATATTGCTGTTCGACTTTAATCGTCTTTATTCGAATAATTCGAATGCATTGTATTTGCGAATTGTGTTAAGTGAGGAATTGTGAGAAACTGTACTTTAACAACCGCGAGGAGAAATGAAGTTGTTGCAACGAGAGTTTCAGTTTCATCGTTTCGTATTCTTATCACTTAGTAGTTTGTACCACTCTCTTGGTCTCCGGTCTGCTCTCTCGGAAGTTCTGGAACTCTTGAGCTCTCGCGGAGGTATTAATTTCTCAGCGGTGCCTTCTCCCGCTACTCTCGGAGCTATTGAACGCGTACTCGTTGCAAGGGACGACCCATATATGCACGAGAAATATACGCATACCCTGCAGCATTACATACTTTCATTCGCGACTTTTCTCGTTATTCCGGGGATAAGCTTCCGCTTTTTATTTCTCAAGTTTCGGAAAGTCCAGCGTTTGCAATATTTCATAATGACTAATAACTAGCAACGTCGGGGAGCTTTACGGGATGACGTATAGTCAAATCCCCGTAATGGAGAAAGAAAAAAAAAAAAAAAAAAAAAAAAAATTCGTAAATTTTAAACTTTTATCGTGAATTTTCGTACGAAATATTTGACTCGGAGTAAAATAAATAACAAATTTCTGACCAATGGAAAAAATGTATGAATTTACGAATATTTACATTTCGATGGAAGTAAAAAAAAAAATCCGTCGTTTCTCGTACGCCACCGGAAAAAAAATTCACAAGATAGAGTACTTGATGAGCTTTTAAAATAATTTTTACGATCCCTCGCAGAGCATAAAAAAAGACAAAAAAAATCTTTCGAAAAGAGTACAATTTCACAGATTAATTTTCATCGTATCAGAATAAAAGAAAAAATGAAAATTAATTAAATATATAACATATTAATTATATTTTATTGATAAAAAATTAATAATTTTATCGACATTTTTCGATGTATTTTACCGAATACCAAAAATCCGATAGCAATTCAATTCAGAAGTCAAATCGGATATTGGCAATCGTGAATAAAAAAAAAAAAATCGTTTCCGGCAACTGAGAGCCGAAGTTCAGGATGAGTTCATAGATAACTTCCGTTTTCAGGCTCATCACACAGAGTAATTAACTCGGCATACGAATAAATCGACATATCGAAACCCTTCGATATTTCGAGATTTCCGCGATCTGTGAATTTTTTTTATTTTTTAATTTATCAAAGAGGTTTCGTTTGAACGAATCCACTGAGTTTTCGATTCGTGTTGACCGAGAGTTTTAATATGAGATGCAACGGAGCATAAGTCAAATAGGGGAAGGATTATTTAGCATCGAATGAGCTCGGCAACCGCGGGGCGGGGGTGTACGGGCGATTCCTGTTCATTCTCCCGGAAGTTTTAGCGCGCGAACGATGCGATTTAGCCCTCGGCAACATCGTTTGCCGCATGTTGCGTGAGTCGTAGCCGGCGTTCACCCCTTCCCGAGGCGTACGTTAACTCCGGCGTTCTCTCCGCACACATACCGAGTAAACGCCGAGCGCTATTCGAAAATCGTGATCTCCCGAGACCAGTCGCCATCTCGTGGCTCCACCGCAGCACGGTGGTGTGTCTCTGTGTTCGTATTCGCGACATTGCCCCCTCAATAATCCGCGAAACTTAATCGTAACATTAAAAACATCGACGATGAATACCTAACCTCAATCTTATCGTAAAATCATCACTCTAACAATACATCGCGAAATAACTATATTCCGAAGAATTACGATCGTCGATCGTGCGCTTTATTGGTACGAGTATCGCAAGCATACGTAGAGGTTAAACTTCCCGCTGTTCTATCGTCTTTCTCTCTCGCTCCCCTCACGTACACGCGAACACAACGATCGTAAAAGCGAGAGCTGAGTAGTATGAATGGCGCTGGTCGCAGCGCCTCCACGAGCGAACCCCTCTTCTCTCCGCTCTCATTCATCCTTTGTTCTACACGCTGGGTATGTCCTACACAAATTTTTTTTTTTTTTTTTTTTTTTTTTTTCGTCAACCCCTTTACAATCGAAATCACCCTGCGTAGGAGAATAATAAATAATAAAAGGATATCGCGAGGAGTGAACGTACGTATAAAACGCGGTGTACGTAACAGTCCGTCTGTGGCATAACTCCGTGAGACTCGTGAACGTTCGGGGAAAGGGGAGGGGGGACCGAATAAGCTCGACTACGGCCCTGAGAGCCGCGCGGGTACACGGGTCTTTCTATCGTGAGCTCTCCGGCACAGTGTGTATAAACGTTTGTGTGGGTGAACACCGACGCGAAGCAAGCTATTGCCCGTACACGTTTCTGTACCAAGTGGCCGCAGCCGTCGATGTTGCTCCGCATTGGATTGTATTTGTGTGGTGCGCGTAGGCAGACCCCCCTCCCCGAGACTCTGCACAACCCAACACACGAACTTTGCTTCATTTCCTCGGGGTTTGCGCGTGTGTGTGAGTGTTTTTCTGTGTAGTTACGTCCGTACGTCGGGGAATGGAGGTAGGGACCGGCCCCGTACTCGCCTGTCAGTGCTGCGCTCGCGCGTGTCTCCCCCCCTCCACACACACATACGTTCGCGCAATTGCCGCTATCGTTGTCTTTGTCGCGCGTATCGTCTTCGCGTTATTTCTTACTCTCTTTAAAAAGGTGTGCTGCGCGTTAGAGAAGCTCGCGTTCGCGTTCATACATACTTGAAGAAGCACATCGAGGAAAGAGACTGGCGGAGGGGGGGGGGGCGCAGTAAGCGAGTATCGTAGTCGACGACGACGAGCGAGAAGTTGCACGCGTGTATTTAGTTCGCTCCCGCGTGTGTATGTGTGTTAGTGAAAAATACGAACGGCAAACGCGGTGGCGGCGGCGGTGGGCTACGACGGACGGATGGCGGTGGTAGAAAACGCCGAGAGACGAGAGTGAGAGAGACCCCGGAGTGGCAGAACGCGGTTCGAGGCGGCTGAGCCCCGCGGAGTTCTCGAGCAGTAAACCGAGAAGTCGAGGATGTCAATAATTCCAAGTGCCGGTGGTGATTGTTCGTCGATGTTACGCACGTTTAATGCGAGTTTTTACGGTGCGAGAGAAAACGAGAAACAAGTGCGAAGGAGTGCGTGACACGGTGTGAGTGCATCTATATATTTACGTGTTATTCGTGTGTCTATCGTTTCGTATTTTTTTTTTTTTTTTTTTTTTTTTTTTTTTCCGTTTTACTATATGTACAGTAAAGTTACATATATGTATTTATATATACGATATATATATACGTATATCTCGTACGTATAGCCTGTACGCTAGCCACGTACGCTTATGAAAGTGTGGACGCGCCACGAGCAACCGAGCAGTAGCAGTGGGCTCTTCACAGCTCACTACTCTGTCTGTTTTCTCTGTCTGACTCGTTCTTTCGTTCGTTTAATCGTCAAGTCGGGCTTCGCTCTCGGTTCGCTGCTCGTAGTGTTCGCCACCTCGTCGTCACTCAACGCCCGTAACTCTCTTCACCTCACTCGTCCTCTCGGGTCCTAGCGAGCCGGGAAGACATATATATATATACATATATATATATATATATATATAAAAAACACACACACACGCGCGCGCGCGCGTAGAGAGTGAGAAGACAGTCAGCTAGAAGGCAGCGAGCAGCGATTGAGTCCCCCGAAATTCCGGAAGGTCCATCGCGCCAACATCTTCGTCGAGAAGAGAATAATCACCTTACTACTCCGCGATGTATTTCGTTTTGGTAAGAAAATTGAAAAAAAAAAAAAAAAAAAAAAAAAAAAACGGATTTAAACTACTCGCGGATGTTATACGAGAGACGGAATTTATAAGAATGAAAAATAATATCGAGAGTAGCGTGCGGAACCCCCGAACCGACGATCGCGAACGGGCAGCGGGGAGGGGGGGGGCGCCCTTTAGGAATTTACTTAACCTAAGTTTCGCGACGGCGATTACCTCCGAAATGCTTTAAAACGATTTCGTCGCTTTATTTCTTCCTCCATCTTTCATATTTTTCGTTTATTTTTATTCGTATAACTTGTAATAACTTTATTGTATTGTATTGAATATAAATATATATATATATATAATACGCTATAGTGCGTGTTTGCCGTTGTTCCGTGGTGCGTGTTTATTTACTCGTGGCCTGTTGCGAGGGCACACCGTAGCGGCCAGCATGGTGGAGGAGAGCGCCAGCGCATGGAGTAACCCGAGAGAGTCAGTCAGTTCTTCTCCGACTCTGTATCTCTCTCTCTCTTTCGTTCGTTCGCTCGACTTCGCTTATATCGCGCGCTCACTCGCCTCCGAGGAACGTACTATCATTCTATACGTCTATACATACGTATATATATATATATGTTTTTTTTTTTTTTTTTTTTTTTTTTTACGAAAGAAAGAGACAGAAAAACGAATTCGTATGCGTGCATAAAACTCGTCCCTTTTCTCCCTCTCACTTGTTCACATTTTCTTTGACGCTTTTTCATTCTTCTCTCCACCAACTCGTCTCGTACACACGCACACGCGTGTACCACACGTTTACAATGATAAATAATCGTGGGTGCGCGCCGTATGCGTGTTTGCCGCGTCTGCGTGTGTATGAAGGAAGACGGAAGAAGATCGCGCGCGCGGGGGCACCTCGGAGTTTGGTGGCGTACGAGAATCGTCCACTACCTGGGCGAGGAAAGCCTCCGCTATTCACTATAACGCCGCTGCTATCGTCTCTTGTCTATTTATACGGCGGCCATACGCGACGTGTATTTTTCTTCTGTCTCTGTCTTTCACTTTGCCGTTCCGCGATGTTTTTCTCCCACTCGTCGAGTCCCTTCTACTCTGTGTATCTCTCCCGCGCTTCTTCTCTTCACCACCTCTCGCGCACTCCTTCGTTCCTTCCATCCATTCCACGCTGTTACCATCCTCCTCGCGCCTTCTCTTGTTTCCCCCCTTCAGAAAAGACTTTATCTCTCTTCACTTCGCATCGCCTTCTACGATACTATTATATTACTAGTTTCTTGCGCGCACTTCTCGCTCACTCTTCTCGTCACGACGATTCTCCTTTCCCTTCCCCTTCCCCGCGTCCCCGCGTCCCCCCCCTCCTCTCCCGCCTCACTACCGCCTCCCCTCCCCGCCTTCACGCTCGGCATTGCTTCCCTCCACCTTACTCGCTCGCGAGCTAACGCACGGGCAACTTTCCCCCTCCCCTCCCCTCCCCGCGGTCCGTGACGACATCAGCGAGAGCGAAACGAGCCGAACGGCAGAGTACAGACGCTGTCGCCGCCGCCGCCGCCACCGCCGCTGCTGCTGCTGCTGCTGCTGCTGCGCGCCTTCCCTCACGCGAACCCACCGAGCTGCTAGCGTATACGCACACTTCTATACACCATTACTAACACTACGAAACACTTTACATCGCGTTTATATATGTATACGTGCGCACGCGAGACACTCAGCTGTGTTCCCCACGTTTGTTCGTGTCTCTTCCTTCTCGATGTATATACGCACCCGTACTTACGAGCCAAGAATTTTCTCACAATGGACTTGATCGTAATTTTGAAGTTTTTGACTTTTTTTGTGTGAGTTTTTCGTTGTTATGGCTTTTTTTTCTGCATTGTCCCGAGCTTTTGACTTTTGATGCATTATTTTTTTGGATTTTTTCGATGTTTTTTTTAGGTTATGGAAATTTGCGAGAATAAAGAAAGAATTGTTTTTTTTTTTTCGCGAACGGACGCGGATTTTTGCGAGTCTCTCGTGTCATCGCACCGCGATCGCGTTCCGCGTAATTCATAAGCCGTAAGATCGCTAGAGCACTTGATAGGATCGTAATTTTGAAGATTTCGATCTTTTTGCGTAATTTTTTCGTTGCTTGGGTTTTTTTTTTTGCATTATTTCGAGTTTTAGACTTTCGATTAATAATTTTTTTTGATTTTTTCGATGTATTAGGTTATAAAAATTACCGAGAATAAAGAAAGACATTTTTTTTTTCGCGAACGGACGCGGATGGTTACGAGTCTCCGAGTCATCGCACCGCGATCGCGTTCCGCGTAATTCATAAGCCGTAAGATCGCTAGAGCACTTAATAGGATCGTAATTTTGAAGTTTTCGATGTTTTTTGCGTAATATTTTCGTTGCTATTGTTCTTTTTTTTTCATTATTTCGAGTTTTAGACTTGCGATGAATTATTTTTTTCGATTTTTTCGATGTTTTTTTAGGTTATGAAAATTTGCGAGAATAAAGAAAGACATTTTTTTTTCTCAAACGAACGCGGATGGTTACGAGTCTCTCGAGTCATCGCACCGCGATCACGTTCCGCGTAATTCATAAGCCGTAAGATCGCTAGAGTAGTAGGAGAGTAAACTAACCCGGGGACCCGGTAAAACTCTCGTGCGTTCGTTTCGCGTCAGCTGCGTGTGTACTTACCACCCTACAGTTGGAAGACATGCGCCTCGTAACCCCTCACGTTCTTCGATGTTATTTTACTCTTTTCATTTTTTTTTTTTTTTGTCTTTTTTTCAACTCCCTTCGGCCTACCAGAACCCACCCTCTCGTGTCCTATATGCGGCTCTCCCGGAACAACGTTAAATGTATGTGTACCCAAAGCTCCCGAGACGCTACGGGCAGTGCACGCACGGCACGCGTAACCATTCTCGTTCTCTCGAACTATCCTATTATATATTCTCTCATTCTCCGTACCGCGATGTATTGCACTATATACGCCACAAACAGCTCTACTCGCTTTGTACGTTAGTGAATGTGCAAACCGACGTATACGTTACGAAACTATACACTTCGAAGAGAGTAAATACGGCGGGTGCGCGCGCATATGTATGCGTGTTGCACTCGACCAATGAGAAAGTACATCAGCACGCGAGTATGCAGACATGAATCGTCCGGACACGAGACTCATATTTATCTGCTCTGCGACCGAGACCCTCCCTCGATCGAACGCGGACGCGTTTACCATTAAAAAAAAAAATAAAAAAAAAAAATCCCCGTCGCAACCCCCGTGCGCTCCATGAGTTTCGATGTATTTTCCGCGGAACAATTTTTTTATTAACGAACGTCTCGATATGGCGTATTTTTTTTTATGAATGACATTCATCGAAAAACATTTTCAACGACACTGACAAACGGTTCGCGTGCGAGAAACGGTAACGCGATACTTTGCGATCGTAAGGATTCGTTAACATCGATAAGTCGCCGAAATTAGAGTCCGGAGGGGGAGGGGACTCTCGCTGCTTTTGTCTTCGCGGGGTTTGCGTACAGAAGCAACAGAGTTTCGGCGCATGTCGCCGCGGGGCACTGTGCCTCGCGGATGGAGAGGGCGAATTATTATAGTAGTAATAACGTAGATACGGTGGTTACGAAAAATAATGAAAAAAATTCACCGACTTTTCGCTGATAATTTTTTTTTTTTTTGAGACGAAAATCGAAATTTGGAGGGTAAATACGAGTAATTAATTAATGAAGTTTTCGAAATTCGTAAAATGGCACTTTTTTTTAACGCAATTTTTTTAACTTAAATTGTTTCAATTTTTAATACTTTACACGATAAAAAATGTTTGTACTTTAAACAATTTTTTTTTGGTCGCAAATATCAACAAATTTTTCTTATTAACTTTACAATTTTTTTTTTTGGAAAATTGCCAAATTTTTTTTCAACAATTTTTTCCTGTGTATTTTTATTAATCTCGAATGCCTAACATCTGCAAAAAAAAATTATTTCATTTCATTTTTTTTTTCGCTTCGTACGATAATTCATTTTCCGTAACCAATAAAAAAATTCCGCAAAAATCGCCTTATTTCCTGGTATATGTGACCATTTTTTTTATTCCCCGACTTTTCCCTCATTTCGAGATTTTCTCGGAGTACTGGTCGCCATATTAATATTCATACGTATATCGATGATTGATACGATATACAGTTCGCGTCCGTGAGTCGTCGGGGGTTTCCGCAGCGCTAACGCGCGTAGAAACCCTCGTAGACTCGGATTTGCGGTATATGTCGAGTTACCGTCTGTTCTATGCGAGTGATACGTCTCGGAAACGGGAGTAACGCGTTAGCCGCAGATGTATAATTGCGAGACGGAGTCAAGTGCGTAAATCCACTGTCGAGTCGCATGCGTACGCCGGTCTCCTGCGCGCCTAGTATCAGCTATCGCCGCTCAACCTTAACGATAGCTATATACATATATTTATATATATACTCTCACCGTTGAGTACAGGAGAGCGGCGTTAACCGCAGCGACTCTTTCTTCTCTCCCCGACGTTATATTATGACTACGCGCGGAGTACGCCGAGTTTCCCGATGCACTCGGTTGCGCCTCGACGCATAGCACGCCTCTCTTGTTCTCTACGGCGCATACTACAAGGTCTCCGGAGACTTCTCTACTATGTGCACTTCCGCTACGGCGATAATATTCGATAAAACATCTTTTGCACCGTAGTGCTTTCCCCCACTCAATGGATTCATTAACAACGTGGCGAAACAAACGTTTCCGTTAGCGCCGAATAAAAGTACACGGCGATCAGAAATACATCGCGCGATAGACTCGAAGTTATTTTTTTTTTTTTTTTTTTTTTTTTTTTTTTTTTTTTTTTTTTTTGCGAGCTGATAGATTACAAGTAATCGTATCCAATCGCTTTATTCGATTCTTCGGCGCGCGCGGCGAGCCTCATGCATTCAACGTTTCCGTTAGCGCCGAATAAAAGTACAGAGCGCCGAGAAATACATCGCGCGATAGACTCGAGAATTTTTTTTTTTTTTTTTGCGAGCTGATAGATTACAAGTAATCGTAACCAATCGCTTTATTCGATTCTTCGGAGCGCGCGGCGAGCCTCATGCTTTCAACGTTTCTGTTAGCGCCGAATAAAAGTACAGAGCGTCGAGAAATACATCGCGCGATAGACTCGAGAATTTTTTTTTTTTTTTTTTTTTTTTTGCGAGCCGATAGATTACAAGTAATTGTAACCAATCGGTTTATTCGATTCTTCGGAGCGCGCGACGAGCCTCATGCATTCAACGTTTCCGTTAGCGCCGAATAAAAGTACAGAGCGTCGAGAAATACATCGCGCGATCGACTCGAGAATTTTTTTTTTTTTTTTTTTTTTTTTTTTTTTTTTTTTTGCGCGCTGATAGATTGCAAGTAATCGTATCCAATCGCTTTATTCGATTCTTCGGCGCGCGCGGCGAGCCTCATGCATTCAACAGTTCGATCAATTTGTCATAAGTATTTTCGGAGGGATGGATTATCCAACTGTTCGAATATGTATTGCATTCGGGGACTATGCGAGAACATCATCATTGAGTCGTATAAATTCACACGTATTTCCGGTCGGTTTTTTCATTCCCCTTCGTTAAAATCGCGCGGATACTATAGCAGTCGCGTGTAGATGTATCGCTTAGAAATGCACACACGCGCCGTCCCTCCGCCCGCGTCGTTCCACAAGTTTACACAATGGGTGCATAACGAGTTCCTCTTGAAAATCCAGTAGACTCGGACGCCGTCGAGGCGATGTATATAATCGTGAATTAGATTACTCCTCGTGTTGATCGATAATGTCTGGAAAAAGTCTTATCGTGTCACTTGTACAATTGTGTTCAGTCGAATGGGTCACGGAGTCGGCGATAGCCTCCGGCGCGCTAACGTGACAACGAGAGAGAGAGAAAAAATTTTCGCGAAGCCAATGAAAAAAAATGAAAAAAAAAAAAAAAAAAAAAAATGTTCGCGAAATATGTCTTGTGGTGTAATGTATGTAAAAACGAATTCTCGTTGTTTCCGCCTTATCGCAATCGCAAGTGCGGTATTGCCGGCGGATGACCATCGCTCGATAGCGTAACGATTTCAAGCAAAATAACGCGTATCTAACACTCCAATGTACTTTTTTTTTTTATTTGAAACTCTTCCGGTTAATACTAAAGACCGTGTAACCCCCAAGTAGGCCAATGAATCATTTTCGTCGCGATGTACATTTATACCGGTATTCGATTATTCTATTTCCACGTATTCGTGTGATGCGATGTTTCGATGTTTGCGTATTCGTAATTTTTTTTTTTTTTTTTTTTTTTTTTTACTCCCGACTGAGCACTCGTCTCATTGTTATTACGAATAAAATTGTGTTTTATTATCTACTCGTCGTCTGCGCGACGCTTAAATGGCATTGTACAATTTTTTTTTTTTTTTTTTTTTTTTTTTTTTTTTTTTTTTTTTTTATTCAACTAGTAGATCGTTACTTATCAGCGTTGCGCTCGATAAAATACAATTCCGCGATTGAGCTTTCGATTAATATATCGCGGGAATATATCGAATCTCATTTGACTGTCGATTCCTCGCGTTCGCGCATCCATTGCGCATCCATTTTCGCGTTCGTTATGCACTATCGTATTAGTTATTCACTCGTATTTTATTCCCTCCCGTAGTTCGTCACTGAATTTGCACAATTTTCGAACAATAAGATTAAACACTTGCCGATTCGATATGCAATTATTACGAAAATTAATACGCTGATGCGCATGCGCGATCGCTCGTCGAGACCGCATTATCCTTCGTTGCCACGGACCTCGTTAATTCTTATCGAATATTCGAGAATTCGTGTTTTTTTTTTGTTTTTTTTTTCGCACAATGCACATTCGGATTAATGAGAATCGTCCTCTCTCGCTATCCCATTTCTCCGCGAGCCTCCGCGGGCCTCCGCGCGCCTCCGCGCGCCTCCGCGCGCTGCTCTCGTCGACGCGTTTGACTTCGCGAACTCGAGACGAACTGTCTATAGAGGAGTTAACGGTTTGACCCTTCAACATTGTAACTAATAACGTCGATTATACATGGGGAGCAAATGAATGTATGCATTTGTATTTACGGATTGGAAACTATGCAATACAATTATACATCGTACCGCACCAGTCGCGGCGCGCAGCGATTTAATATCATTTGCATGCGGAATATTCGGTATGAATGCCAGAAACGACGTTATAGCACCACCGCCGCTTCTCGTTCGCGTGTTTCTCCACGTCAATCTGTTTATGAATTAGAGCTTCGAAATAATTCGATTATGACTACCGCTCCGCCCGAATCCCAGAACTCTCGGAGCGCTCTGTTCGCTAACAAATATATACGCATATCGAATTCACGTATCGCGGGCGGCCAGCGGTCACTCAATGAAAATTGTTTATCCTACCAGACAAGCGACAGTTCGTCTCTCTGCAATATCTCATTCGCCAGTGGCCTTCCGTGAATTATTTCGCGAGGGCAACGCCGATCCCAATGAATCCAATGAAATTGCGAAACTATCGTAATTTTCGTGTTTTCTCGCGCGATGTATTACGCGTACCGTCGTGTGAGATGAGAAAAGTTACTAATTACTGTTACAGTCGAGAATTCGTTGATGTATTGGCAATTTTGAGATTTATCGACTTTTGTTTGCACCATATTTACGGGGAATCATTATTTTTATGACTAACTGGCAACTGCGGGGCAAAATGAACCGCTTGATAATTCGCGGAGTTTTGTCGATATATGCAACGATTTTCCATTATTTTTGAAACAAAAAATTGATTTGAAAATGAAAAAAAATAAATAAAAAAAAAAATGGGGTAAAGTGGACCGGGAATCAGTTACATCGAAAAAAATTTTAAAAAATGATTTTTAAATAATTTACCTTCTTACAAGCGAAATATAATTATTCTCGTCAGAAAATATAAATTTCGCGATATTAAAAATAACGAAATACTTTTTTAAAACACAATTATCGAATTATCGTCTTATTTATTTGCATTCATTTTTTTTTCGGATATTTCAACACAAACAATAAATTTTCCGTAGAATTTCATTAAAAGTCGTTTGCGATATTTTTTTAAGATTTAAGCAGCGATAATGCTATGAAATTTGAAAATCGATTTTTTCCGAAATTTCATAAAATTTTTACAATTGGTCCATTTTGCCCCAAAAATCGTGTTGCGCGACTCTCCCATTTGTTTCGTTGGTCCATTTTGCCTCATCTTTCTATATTTGACAAATTTGACGAGACCTTCGCACGGCGCTTCGCGATAGGATTACGCGGAATGCCATTTGCCTATTTGGGTCGAATTTTCTTTCTCGTAATTTAGGTAATTAGAAGTAACGCAGGGATTACGGAAATCCATTGGGATTAACTCCTCAGTGAGAGTAGGAAGTACGTATATTAGGTTACGCAGCCCCCGGAGAACCGCGGAATACTTTGTTTGACGATAAACTTTCTTCATAGCGACCGATGCATTAGCGACGACGTCCGACTTCTGGTCCACCGACGACCTGTTTCGCTCCCTTCGCTTTCCTAACTTTTGTCCAATTCTCAATTATATAATTCTCTAACACGGCGGATGAGAGTCCATCGCTGCTTTGCTTCTGCCCCGTCGCGCGTTCTATGGATCACGGGGTTATTTTTACCGGAAAGAAAAAAACTCATTTTCCTGGAAAATCCCTTCGCGGACTACTGAATACGACGAGCACAGAGGCTTCGCTGATCACTCGTGTCGCTTCTATCCGATATTCCATCGTGACTCGGATATAAATATCCGTAAAAATTGGAAATTTTCACATTGCCTTCGCGTAATTTTTTCTTCTATTCGCAATGCCGTCGTAATAAAATATTTTAAAAAATTTTTACAATGATTTCGAAAAATGTTTGCGAAATTTACGAAAACATCGATAAATGGGTACAGAAAATGATAAAAAGTTATTTTTTAATTTTAATCAACGAGAGTAGAAACATTTTTTCGAAAAAAAAAAAAAAAAAATTAATGTTAAGTTCATTCGTTGGTTTTCAAAATTTGCGTATCTGCAGTTTGATTTATCGGATATTATAAGTCGGTAAACAGATGGGTACTGAAGTTAACCCTTTGTGTCGATCGTTTTATATTTAACACGCCAAGTCTTACGAGTCTCGACGCTTAAAGGGTATCGGCGATCATTAAAAGAATGAAAAAAACATTATTTTTCGTAAATAAAAAATTTTAAAAATTTTTACAATCATTTCGAAAGCCTTTTGCAAAATATACGAAAACATCGATAAATGAGTACAGAAAATTATAAAACTTTTTTTTTATTTTTATTAACGAAAGAGTAAAAACATTTTTTCGAAAAAAAAAAAAAAAAAAAAAAAAATGCATGTTAAGTTCATTCGTTGGATTTCAAAATTATTTACGCTTTGCGTATCTGCAGTTTGATTTATCGGATATTAAAGTCGGTAAACAGATGCGTACTGAAGTTAACCCTTTGTGTCGATCGTTTTATATTTAACGCGCAAAGTCCTACGAGTCTCGGCGCTTAAAGGGTATCGGTGATCATTAAAAAAATAAATAAAACAATATTTTTATCTTCCTGTATACTTCGCATGAGATAAGAATGTTTAAAAAATTACACTTACGAATTCAGAATGCGTAACACGAAAAAAAAAATCGTCACGAAATTTCGTTGCGGAATTGCAAACGACGAAAATTCAAAAATGCAAACGACAAAAAAAAAAATTATACTTTGAAAAATAAATAAATAAATAACTTACAAAATTCTTTGCCAATTCTCGACGAATTCATTACGCAGCCATATCGGCGGTAAACTCGACTTGTATGCAAAGTTTTACTTTACTTTACTTTACTTTACTTTACTTCGATCGCGAGAAATAATTGTCGACGATAAAATTTAATGAGAAAAATCGATTATGTGGAAATGCAATGGCAACATTTACCGATCCGTTATTTTAGCTTTGCTAATGGCCATCAGCGACTCCCGGATGATCAATTAAATTTTCATCTCAGCTGAATTTGCTCGACGAACAGCACATTCTCCCCATCTTCGCGTGACATCGCAAAAATAAAAATAAAAATAAAAAAATAAATCGACGGTAACGTGAAATTTGATGATTACGCGGATAATCGCCTTTCGGAGAATTTAATAGAATTTAATTTTAACAATCGCAACTTTGTTACCGATTAATTCGTAATTAATGTTGTCGGTGACGATGGACGGAAAAAATGAGATTATCGTTCGAACGTTTAAAATTATTATTAAAAATGAAAAAAAAATTCATTTATAGTCGATAAATAAATTTATCGTTGAATATAACGAAATAAATTTTTTGTTAAGAATTACGAAATATTTTCGCGGTTTTTTTTTGTTTAATTAAACATTATTTGCCTCAATCGATATTGATATACTATACATTTGTTAAATACAAATAAACTCCTTCCTCAGCGTACCTATAACCTGCGATCCGGAAGGCGGCAGCATATCTATGGCATTACGTGTGAATTAATATACCACACTGAGAAATCCGTGTGTTTATATTTAACAAATGTATAGTTTAATACCGCGAAATAAATATTTACTTATTGTTAACAAATGTTGAGTAAAATAATATTTTATTGTTAAAAATAAATTTAAACAATAAATGGCATTTTTGTTAATAGTTAACAAATCGTATTTCGCTCGATTGAGATTTAGTAACGGTAACCAAGGAGAATGTATCGTTGCGTATTATCGAGGAGTGCGATTCCGTTTTGCGGAAAAAAATCTCCGAAAAATTTCCGGAAAAAAAAATCAAAAATTATATTTTTTTCGAAAATTAAAAAAAATTCTCAAAAAAATATGCAAATAAATTTCGGGCAGTGAGAAAGTTAGTTTACCGAGTAATTTGTCAAACAATGTATTTTTTTTACTAATTTTTAAATAATTTTTTGAATTATTATTATTATTATTTTATTATTTTATTATTATCATTTTTGTCAAATTTTTATTAAATTCGGAAGTATCCGAAATTCGCTCCGAATTTCACGTGAATCTCTTCGGTAATACGCAGCGATACACTCTCCTTAAGTATTTCTTTCGCTATATTCGATTTTTAACACGATATACACTTTTTAACTACAAAAAAAGAAAACTCATTTCTTAGTGTAAAGAAGTTCGACGAATAGTTACATTTCTCAGGGATTCGCGAGTACATAACTCAAACTCCATTACGCGTAATAAACTCCGAAAGGGTTAACGATCTTTCGATATCGCGGAATCATTAAAAACTTTTGTCCCAAATATTTCGCCGGACGGATCACTACATAAATTCGGTAATTCCCCGTAAAGTAACTACCGCTGTAAACCATTGCATAAATATGCAAATTCTTTTTTGTTTATTTACTCCTCAATTCCCAAAATTAAACAAAAGAATCGTTTCTTTTTTTTTTTTTGCATAATTCAGTATCAAATAATCGATATCTCGCGTCCCCAATATTACCGGTATACGGAGTCAAGCGAAGCGAGAGATTGCGAAGCCTAACCTCGTGAATGCAGCAGCGAGCGCATCTCAATCACAAATAATTCATTCACCTTGATACGGTGAAATCAATTCCATTTACGTAATGAAGAGAAATTGTATATTTTTTTTTTCTTACCCCTTTTGCTCTCGAGAGCGCTGTGCTGACGTTACGGGTGAACTAATAAAATTCACATACCCTCTCGATGTATAGTGCAGTTGTTAGACGGTATATTTTTTAGACGAAAATTGGCGAAATAAAAAATTTTATTTACACGGAATTTTTTATAAAATTATTTTATTTATATTAAAAACAATGTCTAAGAATCTTTATTTTGGTTTTTAAAATTTTTCATCCCCCTATAATTGCACGAAAAAATTGTTTTGTTGTTCTCCCAATTCGTCTCTTTTTTTTTTTTTGTTAAAAATAAATATATATTTTAGACGAAAATTGGCGAAATAAAAAATTTAATTTACACGGAATTTTTTATGAAATTATTTTATTTATATTAAAAACAATATCTAAGGATCCTTATTTCGGTTTTTTAAATTTTTCATCCCCCTATAATTGCACGAAAAAATTGTTTTGTTGTTCTGCCAATTCGTCTCTATTTTTTTTAATTTTTTTCGTAAATTACGATAATCATCGAGATTTTTATGTAAATTGATCTTATAAAAAAAATATATTTCTATAAAATATATCTCTAATATATGCAATATATACGGTGAAATCAATTCGATTTACGTAATGAAGAGAAATTGTATATTTTTTTTTTCTTACCCCTTTTGCTCTCGAGAGCGCTGTGCTGACGTTACGGGTGAACTAATAAAACTTGCATAGTGCCTCTCGATGTATAGTGCAGTTGTTAGACGGGGTATACAACTCGGGTATCCATCGCCTCCCCTCCGGTTAAGCATCAACGGAGGGTTCTTCTTCGAGAGTATAGCGCGAAGAGACTCGGCGTCGATTGACGTCTCGCGTAACTGAACCCTTTCATTGATTCGCTCCGAAGACCCTCGTGATGGTTATACCCGCGAACTGTGCGATGAGAGAGAGAGAAAGAGCCCCCAGAGCGCCCCGTAGTAAAAGAATCGTCGTCCCAAAAGCGAAACCATACCGTAAACGATATTGGTAACTCGGTAAGAGAGACGAGGCAGGTGCAGCTTTGTATACGGAGCTCCTGCTAACAATCCCCTTCTCTGGTCGAAGGCAGTGCATCTTTCAGGTACTCGAAATTCTCTTCTACACCCCTCGATACTACTTTTCATTTCACTACTACCCTCCTGCGTCGTCTTCTTCGTCTACAATACCGAAACGCCGAAGAGAGTTCCGCCCTCGTATACCTGTCGGCAAGCCGCGAATTCGCCGGTGTCGGGTCTCCGCACTTCTCTTCTTTTTCTTTTTCTTCTTATTTTTCTTCTTCCTCTTCTTCTCCCTCTTCTTCTCCTTCTTTTCCTTCTTCTTCTTCTTTCTACGGCTCCTGTCCTCGATGTTTCGCAGAGGTGAATTGCTGATTTATACCGGTACCGTATCGTCGACGGAAAAACTCTCGTGACAAACTCTCCTCTTCTCTGCCGCTTCAATGTACACAGTTGTTACCCATTGCACTCTCCTCGATCTCTCTATAGAACTCGTCACCCCCCGTTTCGAAATGCTATACAATATTTCGCGCGAATGTTTCTTCTTTTTCTGTACTATTCAATTTGGAGTGCACTGCCGAGGCGAGGCGCAGGTATCAGTTACAAGTTGTTAACGGCACGTTAAGCGAACCGACGAGGACGATGCGCAGGTGCTACGGCTGCAGGCTATTTTTTTTCATTGTTCGACTATAGGGTATCAATTCGCTATTCACGGGGGTTCTCGAGGGCGTGTGATTTCTTACAATTCCGTACTGAAGTCATCCTATTTACGTTATGCCGCATTTCGCATTCGCTGTTTCAACAACAACTATCGTAATCCTCTCGATGTGTTGTATCCTTTCTATCAACTTATTAGCTCTCTGTCGATAAACTTTTTTTTTTTTATCTAACGGATCAATAAACTCGGAGCTATTTTTGTTCCTAACTTATTATTGGGATAGAGGAACGAACCTGCGCCGTGATTACTAATGGTTCACTATATTTTAGACGAAAATTGGCGAAATAAATTTTTTATTTATACGGAATTTTTTTAGGAATTATTTTTTTTTATATTAAAAACGATGTTTAAGGATCTTTATTTTGGTTTTTTTGATTTTTCATCCCTCTATAATTATACGAAAAATTGTTTTGTTGTTCTGTGATTACTAATCGTTCGCTATATTTTAGACGAAAATTGGCGAAATAAAATTTTTTATTTATACGGAATTTTTATAGGAATTATTTTTTTTTATATTAAAAACGATGTTTAAGGATCTTTATTTTGGTTTTTTTGATTTTTCATCCCTCTATAATTGCACGAAAAATTGTTTTGTTGTTCTGTGATTACTAATCGTTCGCTATATTTTAGACGAAAATTGGCGAAATAAAATTTTTTATTTATACGGAATTTTTTAGGAATTATTTTTTTTTAATGTTAAAAAAGATGTTTAAGGATCTTTATTTTGGTTTTTTTGATTTTTCATCCCCCTATAATTCAGCGAAACAATTGTTTTGTTGTTCTGTCAATTCATCTCTTTTTTTTTTTCGTAAATTACGATAATCTTCGGGATTTTTATGTAATTTGATGTTATAAAAAAAATATATCTGTAATATATGCAATATATTTTCGTCGAAATATTGTATATTACGCATATATTTCTCCAAATATATAACAATTTATATGATTAATATATCAATTATAAAAAAACGCTGATTGATATATTTTTAATATATTTTATTATCATGCAGTATCGTCGAGAATCAAAAAATATCGTTGTTAAAAATCACGAAAAATCGTATCTTTTCGTAAAATTGCTGAAACACAAGATTTTTTATAATTCCTTATTTTCTTATTTCGATCCAACGGAATTTTTCATTTCATTCAATTTCCGGTTTAATATTCGCGACAAAAATTCGTCACAACGATGAAAAAAAAAAAAAAAAAAAAAAATTGCAATTCTCGATTACTATCTTACGAAGGCGTTGGACAGCAGCAGCGATGCACTTAGTCGATTAAAAATCGTCTCGACTGCGAAATAACGATCTATTCGTTATATGCACTTCGCGTTGTCTAAAAAGATTCAGATTAGTCGATAATATCGTTTAAATATCTCCATCCATCGTCTTGAAAGCGAGAAAATGTTGGCGCAACGACGTTTCTTGAGTTATTCATTGGAAATCGCAACTACAGGCGCAGGTATCGGTTACGGGTTGTTAAGGGAACTTTCCCCCTCTATTCCCGCGCGTTAGGAGGAGTGAGAGAGAGGAATAGCAGAGAGAGAACACGATGAACGAATCCGCAGGTGCATAGGCCGGTATAAATAATACAGTGTATTTTTTCTCCCGGTAGTCCCGCCGGAGGACGAGAGAAAGGGGATGGCGGGGGTGGGGATAGCCGTAAAATTTCATTTATCGGCAGCATATTTGACTCGCGATTTCTCGATTTGTCGAATGGAGAATACAAACCGTAATAATACTCGAAACTCGGCATCCTGTTTGAGAAAACGAGAGAAACAGAAGGGTGGAGGGGGTGAGAGAGAGGGCCTCTCGTCATTCGACACTCCGGCAAAAACTCTCCGTGAGCCTCTCGAGGATATCAAATGACTCAAAGTAAGAGTACACTTTTGACGATTTCCCTGCAAACAAGCGATGTTTCGGGAACGAGAGACCAAATTCGTAAAAATATATATATATATACATATATATATATATATTTCGAGAATTGAGAAAATATCTTTCGTAAAATCGGCGTTTTTAACATTCGTATATTAAAAACGATAGCCATCGTTTATCAATCGGGGAACCCGATAGCGGGGTATATATTAATTGATATGCTTTTCCGAGGGATCAATTATCCGCGAAAGCTGCCGATCGACAAGAACGTCTTGAAACCAAAAGTCAAAGTTTCGGCGTAACAATTTCGATGTATATGTATATATATATACGATATACGATATACGAAGATTTCAGGATCTCAACGGTATGAAATTGTCGGG
Organism: Buathra laborator; assembly: GCA_934046635.1. NCBI lineage: Eukaryota > Metazoa > Arthropoda > Insecta > Hymenoptera > Ichneumonidae > Buathra > Buathra laborator. Next base: position 8,685,020 of record OW203902.1, read on the forward strand.
GAGTTCGGCTATTCGGCATTATATTAAAACGATAGATAATATCGCGCGGTACGCGGGGCGCTGATGGGGTGGGGATCCGATAGCAGGTATATTAATTGATATACTTGTGTGTGAGGGAAGAGGATTCCGCGCAAAGTGGCACAATGGCGAAGGAGGAGTCGGTGGCGTCTCGACGCGAACAGTCCGATCGCCTCCCGAGGCCGTCCGTGAGTCACGGACGACGTCCTCGTCGCCGCCGTTGCCTACCCGTTCGCGGAGGAGCGACTGAGAGAACAAGATGCGACGCGGCGTGTATTCCCCGCTTTTGCTGACTCTTTCTCTCTTTCTCTAAGCCTCGTGTGCCTTTCTCTGTCTCTCTCTATCACCCCCTCGCGCGGCTCTAACACGGTCCTTGTTTTCCTCAGGGCCCGGGCCACGGGACAACGCTCAGTGTCAGTGCAGCGGTCGTGCCGAAAGTGGCGGAGCGATTTACTCCTCGTCTCGAACTCGTATTTCTCGATTTATCCCTCATTTCGCCTCTTTCACATCACAATAAATACTTCGCGATATAAATAACAAACGATACAATATTATTATTATTCAACTATTTATTTTTCGTCATTATTTCGTTATCGTTTAGTCATCGACGGGACAATAATTACGCGCGATTATCGAAGTGTTTGGAATTAAAAAAAAAAAAAAATTTTTTTAATTCGTCGACTTAAATTACGCGATATGTGTGATAAACAATACGAAAAATTAAAAATTTCGATACAATGATTTTTTTTTATTTCGGAGTTTCGATAGTATCGAAACTTTACGAAAATCTTGACTTTGTTATTTTTGGATAACGAGTGCACTAGTGACTGGTTTTGGAGTATTGAATGAAAGTTAACGTGCGCGGCGTGTTCACGTAGTTTCGGTTGTGCGGCAGACAAACCGGCAAACATTTTTGTATTTTTTTTTTTTTTCGTTTTTTTTTTTTTTTTTTTTTTTTTTTTTTTCGTGCCACGAGAGTCTCGACGTAAATGTGTTACACACGAAGACGACTCGTGCACTGTTCCGCTGCCGCTGCTACTGCTGCTGCTGCTCGTCCACGAGTTTTCGTAGTATATAGCTAAAGTAAACGAGGATCGCGGGCTCCGGTCACGTCCGACGGGAGCCGAGCTTACCGAGGATCATTTTACACACATACGCATCACAAATTTTTGTCGGTGGATCTCAGGATTCGCGTGATCGTGATTTAGTTCGTTTCGAATACGCGGTAAGAGAGTTTTGTGTGCGTTTTTTTTTTTTTTTTTTTTTTTTTTTTTTCACGTTCGCGATGTATTTATTCGCTCGTCGTCGCTCCGCGTAATCGTGTTTTACACACTATTATTTTTTTTCCGTACGAAATTCGTTTGATTATGATTTCTATATTCGGATCTAAGCACATAATCGTTATCGGAGCAACGAACGAGAAATATTACGGTTGAATGAACATCGAGCATTTTATTGTACAAAATTAACGCGTGGAGCTCTGCAATAGTCGTGAATACGAAAAAAAAAAAAAAAAAAAAAAAAAAAAAAATCGGAGTGCGTCCACCGTTAATGATTTATTTCGTTTCATTTCCACAGGTGTATTTATCGGTGCGACGATCGATTTAAAAAATTTCCTGGCCGATCGTCGCGCGATTATTATTTTACGCGAAATATCTCTCGTAAAATCTATTTTACGCGTTCATTGACTCCCGAAATACGATTTTAAACGATATTACTTCGAATTTCATTACTCCACCAAAAAAAAAAATTAATTTAATTGTTTATTTACATTTTTATTTTATTTGTTGCAGAAATCGTAAAAAAAAAAAAAAAGGAGCGGAACAATTGTGAAAAAGATAAGAAAAACAAAATCGAGAGGTGTCGATCCAAGAAGCGACACGGTAGGAAGAGGATGCTTGACGGTTCGGCTTGGGAAGACGAATTGGAGTCGGGCGAGGAAAGTGCAACGTTTTCGTTTGGAAATAACGAGACCGTAAAAGTGAACCCAATTTCGTGTCATCCGATTGCCGATAGCCGGGTGCTGAGGTATGCACCCAGCCGTTGCCACCGTCCTTTTTCCTTCGAGTCGCCACACTCCGGCCATCAGCCTCCTCTCACCTGTATGGATTGTGAGTAAAAAAATCGCATCGAAAAAAAAAAAAAAAAAAAAAAAAAAAAAAAAAAAAAAAAAGATTTTTTTTTATTAACTTCGTAATTCGTAATAATGAAAAATTTGGCTAATTATTATTTAATCTTTGCTTCCAGAGCAATCCTGTATGGATTGTGAGTAAAAAAATCGCAAAAAAAAAAAAAAAAAAAATTGATGATTTTTTTTTATTAACTTCGTAACTCGTAATAATGAAAAGTTTGGCTAATTATTATTTAATCTTTGCTTCCAGAGCAGCGTGAGACGGTCAACATGCTGACGGCACATCCGGAGATGCATGAGAAACGGGAGAGTCTTGGTGGCGGTCAGTACGGAACCGGCGGAGGTAGCGGAGCGGCACCGATGGAAGAAAAATCCGAGAAACTACCCGCGCCGCTACCTCCGCCTCAGCGCGATCCAACAGATCCGAGTATAAGCGCTAAAAAACTTCCAAAGAAAAGAAAGTTCGATCCGTCGGAACTCGAGGAGATGGACACGTGTAACGTTATGAGTAACGTGAGTAACATGGTTGGCAGTGTCGCTATTCGTGCGAATACTGTGCAGTCGATCAATCAGTCCGGACTGACGCAGCAGCAGCAGCAGCAGCAGCAGCACACGACAATGTCGATGCCACAACCCCAAGGCTCGCCGCATCAACAGCAACAAACGGAATGTTACCAGGTCGGTGTCCTTCGCCTTTTTTTAAAATTTTTTTTACGGCGAAAAAGCAAATATTCCATAAAATTGTGTATTTTATTCGAGAATTTTTTTTTTTTTTTTTTTTAGTTGCGCGAATCGATTATTGTACTTTTTGACGAAAAAGTAATTTTTTTTTTGCAAAATATTTACGATAAAAAAACATTAATTTTGGAGGTTTTTAAAATGAAGATATGTTACTTCCGGTGAGAAAAAAAAATTCGTGTAAAAGAGGAGATCATTGCTTCGTTGAGGTTTAATTTTTCCAAATGCTAAATACTAATTCTTGAAAATTCGTTCGCCTTTTTTTTCTTTTTTTTTTTAAGGCGAAACATGAAATATTCCATAATATTGAGTATTTGATTTGAGAATTTTTTTTTTTTTTTTTTTTTAGTTGCGTGAATCGATTATTGTACTTTTTGACGAAAAAGTAATTTTTTTTTTGCAAAATATTTACGATAAAAAAAAATTCATTTTGGAGGTTTTTAAAATAAAGATATGTTACTTCCGGTGAGAAAAAAACGGTCGTGTAAAACCGGACGTCATTGTTTCGTTGAGGTTTAATTTTTCCAAATGCTAAATACTAATTCTTGGGAATTAAAATGTATCGCTGTATGTAAAGAGCGATTTTTTTGTTTAATGGAAACAATTCACTGCGAAATCTGAGTATTACGCGACAATGTTTAATATTAACTCATCGATCGAACTTTATTGACGTTCGCGAAAAGATTTTCTGATAGATTATAGCTAATTGATATTCTACCGCAATTCTCTTGAAAAAATAAGCTTTGCAGAGGGGAATGTTTGATGAAAAACGATATTAAAAAGTATTTACTAATGAATTTCCGTATCTTTCAAAATTTTAATATCGATAAGTAATTTAAAAAAAAATCACAGATTCCTCCGGTTTCACGAAAGCGTTTATTTTTACCGAAAGCAACATAAACTTCGATGAGTAGCCGATTTCCGATGGATATCCGTATTTTTAATTCGCAAAAAATCAATTTTTTCGATTTTTATTTAATTTAATATAAATTCGTAAAAAATTAAATTTTTTACGAATTTCAAAGTCAATTTTGCAGCATTAAATTTTTCTGATAGACGATGACTCACTTAACAAAATTCCGGATTCCGGTGGATATCCGCATTTTTAATTCGTAAAAAATTGAATTTTTTGCGAATTTCAAAAACAATTCTGTACCATTAAATTTTTTCTGATGGACGATGAGTCACTTAACGAAAAAATAAAGTATTCTTTCGAATCCTACGATTGTCTATCGTCTAATAAATATTTTTTCGTTTTTAATAGGCTTCACCGGTGCAGACAGTAGTCGTTTTACCTCCGCAGAGTACAGCGGTGGATTATTCTCTTCGGGACGAGCCGCCGCGTTCGCGACCGCGTCAGGCAACAATCGCCATTGATCTCAGCGAGTGGCGAGGCACGAGAGTTTTAGCGTTAAGGGATTCTCGTTATTATCCGGGCGTAATAAGAAACGCATCGCACGGTGAAATTTTTATTGAGTTCGACGGCGAGGGACAATTAGTGAGATACAGCGACGTACTTGGTGCGGGAAAGTACGACGTTATTGGTGACGCTAGTCCCTCGGTAGGGCAAGTGACACTCGATGCGAAAGTTTGCGTAAAGTGTCCGACGGCAAACGGTCACATAGACGCAATGACAAATGTGTTCGTAAGAGGGACTGTGTGCAAAATAGTCACAGAGCAAAAGCGTTTTGTCGTTAAAATACCAATGGAAGGCGATCGCAGCGACAGTTACGTAGTAAAACGAGCGGATCTCAGGCTATTGCAACCGCCTTGGGTCGACGAATTAGAAGACGGAATCGAAGAATGCGAACCAATGAGAACGGAGACCGTTGGTAAAAATCCTCGCAAAGATCCAATGAAAATTAAATCCCCAAAAACCCAATTTATGTCTATCAAATATATTAATTTTATAACAATTTTCCAGATCACGGATATCGAAATTCTCTGGAAGGTCCTCCTCCGGTGCCGATACTTCAGCAACTTCATCAAACCCCTCATATGCCGTCACACAACGATTCCGGTGGATATTACAGAACAACAGCCACCAGTCCTCTCATGACAATTGGTACGCCGGGACACTCGGCGAACACGACGCTGAGCAACGGTAGTCGACCGTACGACGATTTGGAGAGCGACGACGATTTAGATAGAGAGGACATTACGTTTCCCTCGGATGCAGGTAACGTAAACGCCGTTACTTTCACGAATTATTCTTATTCTTTGCGTGAAAGTGGCAAAAAAATGCGAATTTAATAAGCGAAGAATCTATTTAACTAACGTATGCAAAAAAAAATTGTCAGGGAGCAGTAAGAGAAGTAGTATGCAGAGCCGAGGAAGTACCAGTAGCCTAGTGGAGCAGCGTAGCATAACTCCTCGTTCTCAGGCAGCCACACCCAGGTAATTCATCCCTCTGTCCACACATGAGCCGTTTTTTCATCGTATCTCCTCATCCCCTGTGTCGTCTCAATTAATGCAACTATATTGACAATTTTTTTTTTTTTTTTCTTCTTTTCTTCTATCGTCAGATCTCAGGCGGCAACGCCACACAAATATAACAAGGGTGACGTAGTGACCGGCCCGAGCGGTATTAGAAAGAAATTTAATGGAAAGCAGTGGCGTAGATTGTGTAGCAAAGAAGGTTGTTCCAAGGAGAGTCAACGGCGCGGTTATTGTTCTCGTCATCTTAGTTTGAAGGGTTCAGGACTTCGCGCGCCGACCAGCAATTTTCAAGGGTGAGAAATCGTCAAATTTATTTCTAATTTTTTTCTTCAATAACCAATCGATTTCCGTAACTTTATCACTAACGAAATATCGTTTAAAAAATAATTACAGCGGGAGAATCGACGGTGAGGAAACATCGAGAGATTCCGATACTTCGCCGAATTACGCCGACGGCATTCTTCCGTCCCGAAAGTTCGATCAGGACGAGACGGAAGCTGCAAATATGTTAGGTAACTCCCAAAAAAAAAATCATCTCTTCATTGTTTACTCGACAAATCATATTTCACTTACATTACGAAAAAAAAAAAAACCAAAAAAAAAATAAGACATTTCACAAACCATTGACTAACCCGACTGTATTCGTTAACCTACCGAATTCGATAGAGGAAATCGTTTCGTCAAATGTTTCAGTATCATTGGGCAGTTCGCGATCGGCAACGCCGGCTTTCTCGTCGCCGACAGCGCACTCTTCCATATCGCCGTGTATAAATCAATCGCCGGTACCGCCATTGGGTTTAAATCAGAACAACGTCTTCATGCCGATATCGAGTCCGGCGCATCACGCGACATCATTGATATCGCCGGGCGCTAAGTGGAAACATTCGCCGACGCAGCCAAATTTTCTTGTACAATATCAACAACAAGTGATAAAACCGGAACCGAATCGAATGATTAGACCCAATAGACCAGCGCCGGCGGCTCCCGTTCCGGCGAGTATAGGGACGAGCGTCATACGAATCTCTCCTGTTGGACGCGGAATGCCCGCGCATTCGACGCTATCGAATCCCTGGACGGAGCAGAGTCCACCGCCGCGGCATCCGTCGGTCGTTACATCTATGGCAATGCAGCAACAGCAGCAACAACAGCAACAACAACAGCATCAACAGCAACAACAACAACAGCAGCAGCAGCAACAACAACAACAACAACAACATCAGCAACAGGGTATAATTCTGCAACACGCTTTGACCTCAAACAACGGGTTTCCCAGTCATTCTGAAATACCAGAACAAAATTCTCAACTACTGAAGCCGCCGCACTCGCCTCACGTACCACTGGCCGCGCCTCCACCTCAGAACTTGAGTATCGTTCACAAAGCTCAGGAGCAACCGGTCGATTACGCTCAACCGCAGGCGCAGAGTCAGCCGATTTATCTGATGCATCATTCCCATCAATCGGATAAGAAGTATTTGGTTATAAAGAACAGTATGGATGTTCCGCCGGCGGGACACGTACCCAATGCCGACGATAAGTACCGACAGGGATTGATCAATCATCTCGGGCAAATATCCCAATTGCATCCAAACCAATGTCAATCTTTGCAATCGCCCGTTGTTCCGTCCCCTCACGTTGATAACAAAATGACGACTATACCGCAGGTAAGCATTTTTTTTTTCGTTGATTAACTCTATGAAAGGAAAATTTTGGGTTGGAGAAGTGGTGAAGGGATTTAATTCAGCTGTTTTTACAGTCCGATTTCCAGACGACGAAAATTGGACTCAACGTCTCGACGCACGCGGATTTACAGAGGAATCAGTCGCAACCTCCACCACCACCACCACTTTTACCGCCGTCTACCAGCGTCGTTATGTCAGCGACGACTGCTGTTACGAGCACCGCTCCGACTAGTGTCTTCCAGCATGTGATAGTTCAGCCGAATCATATGGTTCAGATACCAAAGCCTATGCAGCCTCAGCGCGAAGACATCGTCAAGAGCAATGGAGTGCTTTGTAAGTTGAAAGAATCGTTTTGTTTAACTTAAAGATTTTTTTTCGGCCCGTCTTAGCGCCAGAATTCGAGATCAACGATTAAGATACTTCAGGGGCTTTTGATGAACTTTAGAATATAAGAAAAAACAATGAAAACCTTTTGCCGCTTTTATCCTTTGTAAGTTTGTAACTAAATCGTAAGGATTTCACAGATGGGAATCACGAAGTTTCTCCAGCATACCAACCACCGCCGTTGCACAGCAGTGCGGTCCGCAACTGGAAAAAAGGTTTGAATGCCCCACTGACTCTACGATCGACAAATCCATTCATCTTAAATGGAATCCTCGCTTATCCTATCGCCATATTTTCATCTCATGTATCGTTCCGAATTTCTAGCGGTGTGCTTTACTCGCTTCGACGGGAAGGGATAAGGTGTTGGGTTACTAACAATCGTAAGATTATGGATTATCGTTTATCGATTACTACGTATGTTTCAAATTATGCCGTTGATGGATTTTAAATTTTATATTAGTCGATAGAAAAATTAGGTAAATCCGTAATAATTCATTATGAGAATCCATAATCGTACGAAACAATCAAAGCCGTCGCACTAACTCATTGTATTCTCTTAGGGGCGTAGCAGCGTTCCCGCATCTACGAAATATACATTTCCACTCTCTTTTTTTTGTCTATTTCTCTATTTCTCTTTCTCTCGTTTTCTCTTTTTCTCTTTCTCGCTGTTATTTTTTTATCTTCTCTTTTTCTATTCTCGATAGCTGCTATTCCCATGCCGCGCTACTAACCACATTCATCGCAACTAACCCCAAGAATTTCATTGCAGCTTTTTCCTGGCAGACGACAGTACTGGATCAACCGGAGGTGAGTCCGCCACCGTCGGCACTGAGTCCACCCCTCAGCGCGCCTCCGATCCCACTGAGTATACCCAATCCTGGTGAAGATGCCCCCGGTACCGGTCCGGATCCCATTACCCCGGCTGAAGAGGAGGACGACGATGTTTTCGAAGCGGAACCCACTACTCCCGCCGAAATCGAAGCAAATTCGAATAAGAGACGAAGTCAATCGCTCAGCGCTCTACACACCAAAGATCCCTCAAGTCCCTTGAAGGTATGTATTCCTTTTGCCAATCGTTACGTCGCCTTCTTCTTTTTTTTTCTTTTTTTTTATCCCTTTTTTCTTATCTTCGACTATACGATTTCCTCCTCCGCTCTCCATCGCAGCGGAAACTGACAAAAATTTCGTTGTTTGCCGTATTTGTAGCAAACTGTGAAAAGAACTGCGATGTTGCAGACCAAGGACCCCCGTATAAGACGTCCGATGAATGCATTTATGATATTTTCGAAACGTCATCGAGCTCTCGTACATCAGCGACATCCTAATCAAGACAATCGCACGGTATCGAAGATACTCGGTGAATGGTGGTACGCACTGGAACACGAACAAAAACAGAGATATCACGATCTTGCGTCGGAGGTAAAGGAGGCGCACTTTAAGGCGCATCCCGATTGGAAATGGTGCAGCAAGGATAGGAGAAAATCGTCGACGACGAGTTTTAAGGGAGGCGAACCGAGAGGAAAGCTGAATAGTGCCGGTGAAGAGATGGATATGGGTCCACCGCTGGATGATGTTCCACTGACGCCGAGAACGTCCGAAGAAATTTACGTACCCGCGACTGTAGTCTATAATGAAGCGCCGACGGTAGAGGTAATTTTTTAATTTTTTAATGCGGTTCTATAGAGTATCTTTTTTTTGTTGTTTTGTTGTTCATTATAATGATAAATAATTCGTAATAATTCTTGTTATTAGCAAAATGCCAATCAATCGGTTCACATACCTCCTCATCGAGTTCCCGAAGTAACAACGCAAAACGAGAGCTCGGAATCAACTGTTAAGCAGGAGGAAGAGGCAAATGGATCGGACGACGATCAAATGGTCATCTGTGAGGATCTTCAACCGGAAATCGATCTTAAATGTAAGGATAAAATGGCAGACAGTGATAACGACGTTCCTCAGGAGGAAGATGGCGAAAAGAAGAATTACGCGCAAGGAAGATTTTCCCCGGTCAGTGGTCAAACGAGGGAAGGGCAGAACGTTAAAACCGACGTGACTTGTCGTCCGAAACCGATCAAAGGTATAGAGATATTTCTCGATAAGTTTCAAACTATTCATTGTTGATTTTGCGAAATGTTTTTTTATTAATTGTTATTGTTTGCTTCGGTCGTGTACAGTGGAGCCCCTCTTGTCTTAACTTCACTTGACTCAACTGCTCGCTTGCCGTAACCCGTTACCATGGCAACGATTTCGGTTGCCTGTATTTCCCCTGAGTCCGCTCGCCCCACTACGACCGCTGCGCGGACCACTCGTATACCCGGCGTATACCCCTCGTTACCCCTATCGGCAGCAATTGACCGGGAGTGGGGACTGCAGGGGAAATACAGAGTAGTGAAGCTCTCCGGTCCCGTCGAGTTAAGACAAGAGGGGCTGTGCTGTATTTAATTTCTGGTTGAAGCGCTTCGACAATGAACGACCACATTTACGCTTTCTTTTTACGTTTCGGCAATTCGATTCGTTTTTTTATTAATCAATTCGAAGCTTCGAGGATCTAATATACGGTTTTAATTGTCGATTCAACAGCTCTACTTCAATCGACGGGCATAGAAACGACGACAAAGTATCATCACACTTCCATGGATAAGGGTGGCACCGTCTCAGTCTTGTCGACAACTTATCCTTATCACAGTCCGGTTAATCCAACGGGAGTATCCGGTTTTCAACCGAAAGGAGGAGCCTTCATAACGATGCCGATATCGCCGAAAGTCGTAAAGCCGGAACCGTTAAAAAACGAACAACAGTACAGCACTCAGTACAGCGTTAACAATCTCGTGGCGAGTGTTCACACGGAAAACGGACGAAACCTCCCAAAGTTTACATCAGCGCCTGTTCTGCATTCGGTAATTATTTATTAGTAATCGTTCTCTCCTCGCTGTCGTCCCGTCGATGCTCGTTGTTTTAATTAACACGTACGAGCGTTTTCGATCAAAAAAACATATCAGAGAACATTTTTTGAAATTTTTGAAACGATTTGTAGATCGCTATTAGATCGTTCGTCGTTCGCTATCGTAAAAAGTTGGTGAGACACCATATTGCGATATTTATCGAAATATCGAAGATTCGAGATTTTCATTGTTAACCGTTTATTCGTGCCGTGATTGGTCGAGGTTCGGGCGTTTACTAGTCGCCTATCGTTCGCCTATCGTAAAAAGTTGGTGAGACATCATATTGCGATATTTATCGAAATATCGAAGATTCGAGATTTTCATTGTTAACCGTTTATTCGTGCCGTGATTGGTCGAGTTTCGGGCGTTTACTAGTTTCGTAAAAAACGAGTGGTTCTCGTTTACGTGTAATAAATTCAGTTGCGAAAACGCTCGGTACAACGAAAGTTGAGTAACGATTAACGATACTAACAGATTGGATCAAAACCGATGATGGCTCTGTTGAAACAACAGCAGCCCTTGCAGACTTTGAGCAATGTACACCGTCCCCCAACTTCAGCTGTTCCCTATCAAACCCCGTTGACTCTTACGTTGCTCGATAATGATTTGGTGGCTATTTCTAAGCAACAGCAGCAGGCATCACCGTATCTTGGACCGACTGCGCAGCATCCGCGGATGTACTGTGGCTTTCACATACCCAATTCCGGTAAGCAAACCTCAATTTTCTACAACAAGCGATACATTGGATCGCGTTATCTCACTGTAAACATAAACATAAATGCAGAAACCTAAACATTATCAGTGTAAACATAAACATTCATTATCGCAGAGGCTGGCAATCGGAATATACCGATGCAGAACTTAGTTGCTGGCAACAAAGTTGAAACGCCGAGTGTGATAGTCGCCAAATCGTATCCCGTTACAACATCGCAGCCGAGTACGCCGAGTCATCGAGGAATCGGCCACTCTATTGCGCGTCTCGCCGAAACTGATAAGAAAGAAAATCCTTTGCCAAATCACGTACCGTTCTATGGTGAGTATTCTCGATCGAGATAAGTCATTTTTCTTTCAATGTCTTCTTGGAAACGAAATTTTATTGTTTTTACTACTGTTGATCTTTCACAGCTAATAACGCTAAGGCGGAACAAGAGAGAAAAGACGCGATGAATATGATGTTATCCTCGACGTGTGACAAACATAAACAGCCATCGACTCCCCATACGCCTCACACACCTCACAGTAATCTGTCCAACAACGATCTTTCTTCTAATATGGCTTATTCCATAGAAGATCCGAGTGTCACGAGAAACAACGATTCCGGACAAAATAAAGGTCCTTTTATGCTCGCGCCGACACCGGCGCAGCTCGGTAGAGCGCCGTTGCAACGGAGACAGTCATTGGGTGAGTTAAATATCACGAATTTATTTAAGGGGACCGGAGAGGTTTGTTCAACCGAAAATTCAGTCACTTTAGATCGTTTATAAGGATACGTGCAGGAAAAAAAATTCAAAATACCGATATCAGTAATAATAATTTTGTTATAGCCGATTGTATCGAACATACATTTTTTGCTTTTTACCACAATTCCGAGAGAACGACTGAAAATTTCGTTACAAACTATAGAAGAAATATTGTTTCCAATACCTTAACTTGTCGATTGGAACTAAAAAAAAATTTATTGGAGAGAAATTCACGAAATTGCAGCTAAAAAACAAAAAAAATAAAAAATTCTAATCATTTGTTGCTATAAAACAAATTAAAAAGATTCGCATCTTTTCTGAGTTTTAATTATTAGAATATGATGTACTTTATCTCTTATCTATAATGGTTCGAGATGTTGTGGTAAAACTGCGAAAAAGTATAGTTTTGAGGAAATAGCGTTCAAAGTTTCGATCTTCTTGCGCGTTTACACGCGTCCGGGCGGTCAGCGCTCTACACTTTCCGCTCTCCCGTCATTAAGGTAGTTCTCGCGAGGTGACGATTTTCTTACAAAATCAATGAAACTTTGCCTATTTCTTATTCAATGCTCTGAAAAAACATGTAAAAATTTTGGAAATTATTGACCATCCGGAACTCGAGGAAGTAAACTTCGAAAAAAAGTCCTTAAACACTGCGATACCTCGCAAGTAAATTAATCGCAGTAAATGATTCGTTCTTACTATTTCAATGATTTTTTTTTCTACGGAAGTTAGATGTTTGATGATACATCACAAAAAATTTTGAGGCGATTCACCGTCCACTTCCGAAGTTAAAAAATCCTAAAGATCGTTTCCTGCCGTTCTTAACGTACAACGCGCAGTCAGTCGCAACCCCTCACCGCGCGTTCCGTCTCGCCTATCCCTTCCGGTCGATTTTTTTTCCTCACGCGATAACTACCTTAATTTTACGAATATCGTATCACACTTTCCGGCAAAATATTTTCAAAAATTTATAACATAAATGAAAAATGCAAAAAATTTGTTTTTCGGTTTTTTCAATATTTCAAACCTTTCTGGTCTCCTCAAGATAAAAAAACGATGGCATGACAATAAATTGAGCGTTTGTAATGTAGTGCCATGTTGAAATGTCTGTTAAAGAAAAATCGAGTCATTTTAATGCATTCGATTTTTCGACAGCAATGCCTCCCACATCAAGTGCAGGAGACCATGGGTCAGTGAATTGTCAGCACTTTGAGAATCGCAGTCAGACGAACTCGTCTCAAAATACGGACCAACAGTCGCAACAGCAACAACAGCAACAACAACAACAACAGCAGCAACAACAGCAACAACAACAACACCAACAACAACAGCAGCAGCAGCAGCAGCAACAACAACAGCAACAGCAGCAACAACAACAGCAGCAGCCATGCCTCACGGAGCCTCTGGCATCTCCATCCCCGTCCACCAAGAAGGGCTCTTTTTTCAAGAAAAACGTTGAGGACGGAATGGACAGAGTTCTCGAACAGGTGAACTTTCAAGAAAAATTCTCCTCGCTGCCAGAATTTAAACCCGAAGATATACAAAGTCCGAGTGCGATCAGCATGAACACACCTGCTGGATCGTCGGTACATACACCCGGAACAACCGGTCTTCACCCGTCGAATCTGCACGGTTATCGAAAGAAACCCGTATCGGGACCTCATAGATCCACAAGTGAGTATCTTTATCTCCATTTTTTTCTTATTGTCGACGTTAATGCAATTGAATTATATCGATTTTTTTTTTAATTACAATTAACAGTGAATGAGGACGATGCCGAGTCGGAAATTTCGGCCTCCGCAACGCCAAAGTCGACTGCGAGCGTAAAATTAACGGGAAATACATTTTTCGGTCCGGATTTCAATGTCGACGCATTCAGACTGAATTCCGATGTCGGTGGTGAAGCGGAAGCGAATTCTCCGCGAACACCGAAGACTCCAGGCGGCGGTGTCGGTAGCGCTGCCGGTGTTGGCAGAAGCGACAATGAACGCGGACCGAGAAAAGTTTTGGAACAACGAAGACAACTGGTTATGCAGCTCTTTCATGATCACGGGTACTTCCCATCGACACAGGCGACATCGAGCTTCCAGGCAAAACACTCGGATATATTTCCAAACAAGACGAGCCTTCAGCTTAAGATTCGCGAAGTTCGACAAAAGCTGAAAGCGAATTCTACACCGATGAGCGCCAGCAGCCTCGTTAGCCCTCTGCCTGTCTCGGAACCATCGCCAAACGTTGCTGGTAAATTCGCTTTTCCAGTGTATCCGTTTCAGGGGGGAGGAGTAGTGGGGGGTGTCGCCGATTACATGGATCATCATTCTATATCGTATGATATTGATTCCAGGACCCTTGACCGCTCCTCCTACGTCAATGGGAGCTCCGCTTTCACTGCCCGTAAGCAGTAGTGGCAGCTAGCGCCCATGTGCCAACTGTGATACTTTGCATCCCCTTACTCCACAACACGAGTACATCATAATCCTTTGAAGAGGATATATAGTGCTTACTTCGTTTAAAAAAAAAAAACAAAAAAAAAGAAAAAAAAAAAAAGTAATAATAATAATCGTTGGTGTACAGTTTCCTTGCAAGGCGTAAAACGTTGTTTTGTTTTGTGAGGCATCAGTGCAATTCGAACCTTTGGTAAAAAAAAAAAAAAAAAAAAAAAAGAAATAAGCTGCGCGTCGGCATAGGCATACAATTTAGAACGGTGGAGAAATATCCAAGGCGTGTTAATTGTACGACAGTCAGTTATTCATATAGTTTTTAACGCGAGTATAAATATTTTTCGAGAAAGAGCTCTCAATACGATAAGCAGAGAGAGAGAATGAAAGAGAGAAAGTTAGCTGATCGAAGATTGTGAAATCGATATGTGTTCAAGAAAATGAGAGCTGTGCGCCCAGCTAAGTCGGAAATCGCGTGTGCATTGGGGACTCGTTTACGCCGTTTTAACTCGGATTCTTGTCGAACGAAATGAAAAAAAAAAAAAAAAAAAAATGAAAAAAAAAATTGATGAATATCAGTTGTCGGATCGTTTAGAATTTTTTGTGTCCATCGAGATCCGTCACGTTCGCTACGTGCAATCAACGAGCAACAGAGCGCTGTTTTATCTATATTCAAGAATATATTTTTCGAAATATGAGCGTTCGCTCGTCAGCGAGCGCCGAGCATCGGTAATACTTGCAGTGAAAGAGAGAACGGGATATCCTGTTGCAATCTCTCGTAAATCGAAAAAAAAAACTCGATATATACAATTCAATGGAATTGTAGCAACTCGCAATCACATTATATCCGTTTGTCGAGTCTCTCCCCCTCTCCGATCGATCGGTGTAACTGATGTTTGTAAATTGACGCGCCGGGGAAACATTTAAAAAAAAAAAGAAAAAGAAAAGAAAGGCCTATGCTATTGTTAAATATTGTTGAAAATACTAAGAGATTCGGCGAAGATAGAGAATCGTAATCAGAGAATATTAGGATTAATGAGAAAATTATGAAATGAAATCAGAGTTTATATACTTTAGTTATACTTTATATATGATGAATATAGTAAGAATGGAAGAGAAAAAAAAAAAGAGAAAAAACCGAAGAAGAGAGCTCTACTGAACGATTTACGAGATAAAATGCAGTGAACATTGCACAAAAAAAAAAAAAAAATATCTATATAATTGAGCATAAAATTGTTCATGTGTCGTGTAAATATATTTGTCGTACGTCGAGCTACGGGGGGAGATATCCAGAGAGTTTAAATGACTATTCACGCGGAGTCATGAATATGTGGAATCGTTTCTTATTTTTTTTATTTTTTTTTTATTTGTCTTTTTTTTTTTTTTTTATAGCGATGATCCGTCGCTTATCACATTATCGGAGAGATAAGAAAGGAAAAAGAAAAAAAAAAAAAAAAAAAAAACGTGCCATCGTGCAGCGACAAGCGAGGGAAGGCATGCGTTATTATTCCCTTGTTAGTAATTAATTACCTGTTAGGCGAAACTTGGATATAGATGATGAATATGTAACTCGTTTCCGAAATATTCTCGAAGGTACTTATCGACTGTTTTTAGAGCTTTGCTAAAATTCAACGTATGCGCGACTCGCAATTATCGCTCTTCCTGTGCAAATTGGTCCTTTGCTTCTCCTATTTTTTTTTCTTTTTTTTTTTTTTTGGGCCACGAAAACGATGAATTTTACTCTGATTCTTTGTAACATATCGGAGCAACTATTGGGATTCCAACCCTCTGTTTTATTGATTATTATTATTATTATTATTAATATTATTAATATTATTATTATTATTATTATTATTATTATACACGAAAGAGCAAACGTTATGCTCTTTGAGTTATCCGCGAATACGGAATGTCGTCACGAACATTAACGAAAAAAAAAAAAAGAGGAAAAAAAAAAACGTACAGATTTTTACAGATAATGTGCAATAGAGATATTTACATGGAAAAAAAAAAAAAAGAAAAAAAGAAACGGATACGTCGATGTTTTAAAATGAGAGATATTTCACGGTCTCCGGACTATTGTCCAACGATTTATACATCTTTAATCTGTTGAAATATGTTTTTTTTTTTTTTTTAACGGATTCTATTCATTTATCTCGGATTCGATATTGTGATCCTTGGATTTTTACTCCGTTTATCGTATATTGTTTAATTTTGATTTTTTTTTTTTTTTTTTTTTTTTTTTTTTTTTTTTTTCTTCAAGATATATATGTAAATATATCTTTTAAGTTGGCGAAACGCTGAGCTATTGCTGCAATATGTTGAATTTTAGTAAGGATTGTTGAATTTGGCTGTAAAGTAGATAATATAATTAGTCGAATGCTCACAAGAGCACACATGAGAAAATAAACGAAGTCTCGCGCTACGGCACGCAAAACTGTAGTTAGGATAGTAAAAAAAAAAAAGCAAAAAAAAAAAATAACAATGTTTATTCTACATATTTTGTAAATAGAAAAGAAAAAAAAAAAAAGAAAAAAAAAAAAAAAAAACAAAACCATATAATAAACTCACTAAACACAGTAGTTGCTACAGTGACATAACGCAAAAAAGCGGATATATATATATATACACACAACAAACACACGTCGTCATGCATAACGAGTTTATGACATCGCGATTTGTAGATTATAATTAATAATTTTTTTTTCGATTTGCGTAAACGCAATGCAGGATTAGGATAAATTAATTATAGACGATGGGCCTTTATACGTCGTGGACTATTTTTGCTCGGGACGGTCCTCCCCCCCTCCCCCCTCCCCCAACACCTCTCCAAAGTTTAAACCCCTCCAAAAGTGTTGTGTCACTTTGATTTGTATATAATATATTATTGCCTCAACACTCAAGTTATGATTTTTTTTTTTTCGTATATATATACGAATTTTTTTTTTTTTTTTTTTTTTTTTTTTTTTTTTTTTTTTTTTTTTAATGCAGTGTATCGAAGTTACGGCGGCATGTAGAAAGCTGGAAGGAGGAACCAATCGAACGACTCCGCAGTTTCTAGCGATGCACGATTAAACATACGAAATTATTACAGAATCGAATCGCTTCCGCATGGTTTCTTCATTTTTTTTTTTTTATTTGGCTGTTATTTCCTACGGATCGGAAAAAAAAAAAAAAAAAAAAAAAAAAAAAAAAAAATTGGAGAAAAAAAGTTCCGGCCTATGAATCCGATTTTTCGAGAATCTGCGATCTCATTATCGATTTTTCTCAGCGCACGAATAGGAAACAAGGCGTTCAGGACAACATGGGAGCCTTATCTGCGCAATGCAGTCTCTTATATCGTTTATATATATAACAAAATACATTCCTGCATCGTGTTATGTGACTCAAGAATCGGAACAGTTAACAACGTTGGAACAGAGAGAGAGAGAGAGAAAAAGAGTCCTCCTTCCCGCCTCGATAAATTTCTATTTGGAAAATGAGGCGACAACTCGTTATTGCCATCCGCTCAAAGAAAACAAAAAAAAAAAAGAAATATTTTATACTTGCGTAAACTTGTAAGCTATTTTCCAGTATTCATAAGAATTTTTTTCGTAATTTTCTTTCGATTTGCGTTCTTCTTTATCGATCTTTTTCTCGTTTTCATTATCTACGGTTTTTCTCTATTATTCTCACGGAAATATTTGTAATGGTGATGAAATTTGTTTCGCCGATTTAGCAGCCATACGGATGACTGTGATTTAGAAAAAAAAAAAAAAAAAAAAAAAAAAAACGGAAGTAAAGGTAAATGGCGGCTATTCAGTTGGCAGTTTCTTCACCGGATTTTTCTCGACTTCGCATCCTTTTGTCAGACGACGGAAAAAACGAGGCTATCACTCAGCTGTGTCCAACTTTACACACATTTATTTATTTTTTTCTCTTTAATCAGTCGGTAATCCGCGTTCTGTTAGTTCGACTTATCTATTCGAATTTATTGTTCTCTATCGTCAGTCTCTCTGATAATACTTTTTAATATTGTTACTATAAATACGAATTAATCGAGTGTATAAGGTTACGCAAGGATACGAAGCATATTGCGGAAAAATAATTCTATCGTACGGATAGAAATCGAGAAAAAAAAAAAAAAAAAAAAACAAGAAAAAAAAACATTGAGTGTCTATATATCCATGCAGTAAGTAGTTTCTGTATATAAGATCGAAAAAAAGGAAGAAATATTATTCACACGGAGAGAATGAATACGCATACATAAATAAATGTATATCAGTGAACCAGTTTAATGGACCAAATTGCCGCATCGGCATTTCTAACGTACACGTGTTGTGGTAGTCTTTTATAAAATATCGGCTTGAGATACAAGACGAAACACGAGGGCCGAAAAAAAAAAAAAAAAAAAAAAAAAAGAATTAACGTTCGGAGATTATCTCAGTCGATTTACTAAGCTTCGCGGCGTACACACGACTATCCGTTTAGTGTACCGATCTGATCGTCGCGTTTCATTTTTATCCTTCCCATCACACAGCCTCTCGAATCTGCTTAACATTGCTTTGGACCTTCCAGAATCTTTGATTTCGACAAAGTCACACCGGACATATATAATGAAAAAAAAAAAAAAAAAAAAAAAATCGAATTATTATTTCGAGTAAAAGTACATTAGAGAATATTATTGATGTAGACAATCCTCTGCTATAAACAAAGACAGATCATTCGTGTGAAAGATCGCGAAAATTTCGCCGTCAGTCGAAATTTATTAGTAAATACAGTTTAATTAGAATAGATAAGAGAAAAAAAAACAAAAAAAAAAAGAAACGAAAAAGGATGAAAAAGACATACGTAATGAAGCGGGACATTTCAGACGGTAGTTAGCAATTTCGATATGTTGATTTGACAACAGTCATATGCCTTATTAAACACGATAATAAGGATTTACATTATGTACGAGTAACGAGTTACGATCTACCGATACTTTTACTCGCGCGGGAAGCGTTGTTTCTAGATAAAAACCACAAATTTCGAAATTTAATCATGTTGGAAGAGAAAACTGTATTTTCGATATACCTGATGAAATAAAATGAACAAAAAAAAACATTTAAATACTGAAAAAAAAAAATAAAAAAAAAAAAAAATAGACGCGCGCAACGTACACACGGATATGCGTTCTAAGATAGAAAAATTGAAACTTTCGGCAGCCATTTTTGAAATAACTCGTTCTCGGAGATTACATTTGTTAAGGGCCTTTGTAAATTAGGCATTACCATACGAATACTGGTGTAAAAAAAAAAAAAAAAAAAAAAAAAACAACAACAACAACAAAAAATACGAAAAAATTTGAACACTTGGAATATTGAGTTGACACGAGGCAGATATTGGATGTACACACAAAAAAAAATATATACTTAATCAGATCTATATTGAGAAAGCATATATATTGTATACCTATGTCTACTTATTAACTATTGAAAAAAAAAAAAAAAAAAAAAAAAAAAAAAAAAAAAAAAAGTGTTAATGAATAAAAAATGTTGTAATCTGTGTTGACAATCGCCGATATTCTAAGCTCCGAATAACCGAAATTGGGTGACAGCGTCTATGGCCTTTTTATCGTGCGCAATGACATTTTTTCGGAACACACGAATCGCAAAATTATAAATATTGATATAATAAACGACGAGACGCGAAAAAAAAAAAAAAAAAAAAAAAATTGCTCTCGACGAGACACATATTAGTTAAAAATGGAACGTGACGCGTATCAAAGAGAATATTCGATCGTCCCGAATAAAATCGATAAATCCGCGTTCGATCTTTTTTGCATCTATAAACTGAGGAATCCACTGCCTTAAGATTCTCTCGTCTCATTATATATATCGATATTACGCTGAATCGTCGGGCCGTTAAGTCGTCTTATTGTTGATTAATTATTTCACGGGATATCGCAAACATATACTCTATTAGAACGCGTGGATGTCCGGGGGGTTCGATGGTTCATTGGATACGGGAATAGAGGGCGTTAATTAATTAAACTGCAGCAACAGGGTGTCGCGACACGTCCATCAACGTCAATCCAAATTTCTCCCCGAATGATTTCGCACGTTTTCGGGTGCCGTGACTGACGGAAAACCAGCAAACTTCCCCCGTTTTGTAAATATTAATTAAAAAAAAAAAAAAAAAAAAAAAGAAAAAAAAAAAAAAATGGCGATACAATTATATACTATAAAACGACAGATTGATTATGGAGTTTATTGTAGAACGTTTTATTATTCATAAGAAATAGATACGCGCTATAGCGGTATTCGCGTATTATCCAAAGTGCACGTAGGTATATATAGTCATCATGTACCCACGAGAATTGCTTGAGAATATTTTTTCAATGCCAACAACGTAATTATTCCATGTAAAGATATTGATGTAATAAATTCAATGCACAATTAATTATAAATAATCCCGTTGTGAATGTAAAAGTGTGTGTATCGGAATGTAGCGATAAAAAAAAAAAAAAAAACACGTCGATATCGCGAGTCGTAAAGAGTCGTAACATCCGAATGCTTGAAGTTTGCAAAACTATTATGTCGTATATAAAAATCGGCTAATCGTTAGCGCTTTATTTTTCTACAATACTTGGGGTGGAGGACTAGCGGAACACTAGCATTTTTGTATAAATTAGATATCCTGTATTTACACAGCGTAGAGAATGCAAATTCTATTATCTCGAAAACACATTCGTACTTTTTTTTTTCATTTTTTTTTTTTTTTTTTTTTTTTCATTCTCAATTGTCATCACTTAACTCGATGATTTTTTTCCGTCTCGTCGAAATTCTATTATCTTGAAAACACATTCGAACTTTTTTTTTCATTTTTTTTTTTTTTTTTTTTTTCATTCTCAATCGTCATCACTTAACTCGATAATTTTTTTCCGTCTCGTCGAAATTCTATTATTATCTCGAAAACACATTCGAACTTTTTTTTTTTTTCGGTTCGCAATTGTCATCACTTAACTCGATGATTTTTTCCGTTTCATCGAAATTCTATTATCTCGAAAATACATCCAAACTTTTTTTTTTTTTTCATTCTTAATTGTCATCACTTAACCCGATGAATTTTTTCCGTCTCGTCGGGCGTAAAGCGTAACACAGTCGCGATAGCGTTCAACATGTGTCGTTTGCTCGACGAATCGTTGCTCGTTAAATAATTTACGAATACATTTTTCAAATACTCCAAATTCGCTCCTTCGCGGGATTTGCAGGCCTCGAGTCTGCGAACCGAAAATTCATTTCACAAATTAATGAATATCATTTTATCGCGACGATGTGATCGATGTAATCGCGTCGATAAACTTACCGAGTGATTTTAGCTTCGAGTTTCGCGGCGTCTTCCTTGTGTCGCTCCATCGCGTGAATGTATTCTCTCTGATTTTCTCGAATAGTCGATTCTAATTCGGTATTTTTTTTTCTCAATCCCGATACTTGTTTTTCTCGCCTCGCTAATTCTTGCGAATAATGTAACATCGGCGAACTATCGACGGCGAGAAGCGCGGTTACGTAGTCGGCACTCGGCTCGACGGACTGCGAAGCGCCGGACAATTTTCTTCCAATTTCCGTCGACGGTATCGATCCCTTTTTCGTGATAATCGCGTGAAAAGACGCTTTCAGCGTCGCGATTTCTTGATCCTTCTCTTCGACGAGCGCAAGCGATCGTTCTCTCTGTCGCAAGAGTTGGTGTTCCAGAGCCGCGACTTTGCTACGGCAGTCGTTATCCTTCTGCGCAATTATTCGCTCGCATTTTATACGCTCCTCCTGCAGTTGTTCCGCTTGTTGCTTCAATCTCGTCTCGAGTTCCTTCTCCTTGTTTATCGCTTCGCGATTTAAACTTCGGATTCTTTCCTCCAAATTTCTACTGTAAGTCTTCGCGAGATGCAACTCTGTGGTGTCGGCATTTTTTTTATGAGACTCTATGAGACTCGTACGCGTCTGTTGATTCGTTGACGAGCTGTTGACGGACAATCCGTCGATTTTCGCGGTCATCTGCTGCTTGTAGTTCTCGAAATCTTGAAGAAGCGACTCGTATTTCTCCTTGTAATCGACGTCGTGATTCGCGTCGCAGAGATTTAGACTCTTCAAGAGGGCTGTACGCGAGACAATTTATTCGTCATTATCTTTTCTCGAGAAATGGATTCACTGATAGTTCGTAAATACCTTTAACGTTCGACGAGTTACTCTTCTTGTTATCCATATCCAGCAATCGGCCGTAAAGCTCTTTTATCGTTGAAACGATTTTCGCTGAGTCGGGATTCGCGTCGACGGATATCGCGAGTTCCTTGCGATCGGAGTCCTGCAATCGGACCAATTGATCCTTCAATTTTTGGATCGCCTGCTGATCCTGCTGTCTCAGCCTATCGTAACCACCGACCGTCTCCGATAGCTCCGCGAGACGAGCCTCCAATCCCGCGACTCTTGTCTCGTGCGCCATTTCCAGAGCTTTCGCTTGCTGCTCCGCGGCTGCGACTCGCTTACGTTCCTATATCGATTAAAAATTAATGTTATGATGCATTTTCGAAATTTTGAAAATGTTCGTCATTTTCGCAATTTTGAAAATATTCGTCATTTTCGCAATTTTCGAAATGTTCGTCATTTTCACAATTTTGAAAATATTCGTAATTTGCGTAATTTTCGCAATTTTGAAAATTTTCGCACATTTTCGCAATTTTGAAAATTTTCGCTATTTTCGCAATTTTGAAAATTTTCGCACATTTTCGCAGTTTTTAAAATTTTCGCCATTTTCGCAATTTTGAAAATTTTCGCCATTTTCGCAATATTCGAAATTTTCGCCATTTTCGAAATCTTCGAAATTTTCGCCATTTTCGAAATATTCGAAATTTCCGCAATTTTCGAAATATTCGAAATTTTCGCCATTTTCGAAATATTCGAAATTTTCGCCATTTTCAAAATATTCGAAATTTTGAAAATTTTCACAATTTTGGAAATTTTCTAAATTTTCGGAAAACGCTTCACGTACTTCGTGAATCGCGTGTCTGTGTTGCTTTTTCAGCGCTGCCATCTCGGACTGCAGAGATACGAGAACCGGCGGCGTTTCGTTTACAACAGCTTCCGCCTGTTTTAGTCGGTTATTCGCGACTTCGAGTTCCGCTTCGAGAATCTTATTCTGCGTCTTGTTGCCACTTTGGCTCTTTAATTCTTTCACTTGCTGTTCCAAATGTTCTTTTACGCGTCGTTCGTCGGTAATCAATCGCTGGAGTTCTCTGAAAGGATTTTGATGTTATATTAGTAATCGAGAAAAAATGTAATATTAATGGTAATGATGTTTAGTTTACTTAATCATCGCGGAATTGTCCGCCTGTTCTTTTTCGCGCTCGTGACGCTCCATAATCAGTCTGTATTTTACGTGTTCCACTTCGGAATGCGTGTGATTCTGCGATCGCTTAAGTTTATCCTTCAATTCTCTATTGAGCCGTTCGCACTGTTACGCAAAAATTGAGTTTTAATCGGAATTTTTTTTTAAATTGAAAATCTCGTAATTTTATACTGAGAAAATAATTTATTTATAGTCAACAATCGTATTGTTGAATATTGCGAAATAAATTTTTAATTATTGTTAATAAATAACAGTTGAGGCAAATAATGTTTAAATCGGCAAAACGAAGTTTAGCAATACGTATTTAATATTTAATAAATTTTATTTGACTCAACTGAGTTTTGGTAAAAATCACTAAATTTGCCAATTTATTTCGCTGCATACAAAGATACATTTTTTAACTGTAAAATAAACGATTTTTTTCAGTGTCGTAGTATTCGTGACGATCGTAAAACGACCGAAAAAAATGAGCAGTAATTTTGGAGTAAAAATTCGCGGCACTAAAACGCCGTATTAAAATTTCGTTTTATCGAAAAAAATGACTATGAAAATTCCATATAGTTTTTTGTCGTGAATCCGGTGAATTTTTGGCACAAAACTACCGGTCGTTTTTTTTTCGTAATTTTTTAGTCATTTTTCGGAGTCGCGCGTTTTTACAAGGGGTATAAATTAGGATATAAATTATTGTACCTCATCGCGTTCGATTCTCAATTGTTTTCTATCAGCTTGAAAATTCGCCTCCATTCTCGATTTTTCCGCTGACAATGTAGCTAAAGAATTCATTAATACGTTAAGTTGACTTTTCAGTTCTTCGGCAGTTTCGGCTCTTCTCGGGGTTTCCGCTCTCTACAAATTCGTTATCATTAAAAAAAACAAATAAGATCGCGATAAAAATGTTTCATTATTATTATTATTTTTCGCTTACCTGAGCATTTTTTGTTCTGCCGGATTCCTGGCCACTTTTATCCGTACTATTCTTGTCCTTCATAGGAGAACTCTCTGAAAAAATCGATTCGTGTGTCACGAAAATGTGAAAAACATTTCGCCGTCGATGTAAACGTATTTGAATAGCCCGCGCAAAAATCCGTCAAGTGTGCGGTTGAGTAATACCTGCAGCAATTACGAGTTGTTCGTTGCGTTGGATTTTTTCTTTCTGTTTCTCGGCCGCTTCCTTCTTCGTCATTTTCTCCATTGTGCGAACGACAGTCGACGTGAATACTGTTAGTATCTTCGAGACGAAATAATACAAGCGAACGAACAGTTTTTACGTGGAAATAGGTTACGCATCTGTCGGGGTTTGACGTCGTTCTCGCACGACTTTCGCGTCACGTCACCATCAGCTGTTGGAGAAAACTACTACGGCCGCCCGACGATTATCGGAATTTCGACAAGATTATTCATAAGATAAATGAATTTTCAGCTGATATTATAATCTTTCGATTAAATGGTTTTTAGAAAATCGCAATAGCCGATTCAATCGACAGCAGCTGTTTCACGGCCGAATCATAAAAACGATATTTTTTACGCGCCGCTGTATCGAAACGCACCCATTTGTCGCGCGCGTGGTCCCCCCCCCCCTTCCCCCATTCCTTTAGAATCGCGAGAACCACGCGCGCAAGTTGAATAACGGACGTTAGGTAAGCGAAAGTATTGAATTAAATAAAAAACTCTTTTATTTGATAGAAAGCCGTTTATTGTTATCCTATTACTCCGCGCCGTTGCCCGCGCCATCTTGTTTGTTTGTTGGTGATTCAATTTCCAATGTCACGGGACCATCGTTTTCTATGTGCACTTGCATCATTGCACCAAATTTTCCATCTGCGAATTCGAATTAATCGATTTATTTTCGAAGCTCTAAAGTCGTTTACACACGTGTAAAAATACCTTTTACGTATTCCGGCTTGTATTTCTTTCGAAGCTCAGCAAGAAAGTTATTGTAGAATGGTTCCGAAAGCTGAGCCGGCATGGATTTGTGAAAATCCAACTTGTTGCCTTTCATAACATGATAAAGAGTAAACTGACTGACGCACAGAATTTCGTACTGTTTGTCTATAACACTCGCGGACCATCGTTTGCCGTTTTCCCCTTCGAATATTTTCGTGTTCAATATTTTACGTACACTGCCGAGTGAAAGCGTATTTTTTTATCATAAATATTATAGACGAACACGGAAAGTATATAATTTATTTGAAACAATATATGATGTTTATCGTACATATACTCCACGTCTGCTGCTGTATCATCTCTTTTGATACCAATTAAAATACAAAGACCGTTCCCAATGCTACTGATTATTTCTCCATCAACTGGAAACAATTATCATTGTATACAATGAAATAATATAAACATTATAAAATAAAAAGAAAAACAATAGAACGAAGACTTCATCATTGCATTGGGCTTTTTTGCGTCGTGAGTTCTCAGCGCGTGTAAGTACTCGAGATCTCGTGTACGAGAGCGCTACTCGTGTCGCGTTACCACATGCTCTCAAGGATCTTTATCAAAGATCAGGCAATGTGCTGGTTTACGATTTACCCACGCTCCCACATGCGTTACATATACCATATACCCATTAATATATATTCACGTCAACGCATTTGTATTAAGTTCGCGCGTGTGAGTTACCAACGCATGCGCGCGCGTTTCTCAAAAAATTGTAATAATAATATCAATAATATCGCGGATTTGTTTGTAACATCACCGTGTCTCGGGTTTTCGATAAACAATAAACAAAAAATATGAAATGCGTTAAAAACGAAATGTTCGAATAACTCGTTTTACGTATAGAGAGAAGCGCAATAAGAAACATAGTCAAAAGAGCATCCGTATAACCTCAAGCGATAATAACCTGAAACAGATGCCTTGGTTACTCTCTGTATCACAGCTCTCATATTCGTTAAATTTATATTCCTCAACGTATCCCTTGAAATATCCGGTTACCGTTGCTTCGCTATTTATCGCGAGTGTTCAAGGATAAATTTTGCAAAACGACTAAATAGAACGCGATTAGTTATTTGTCTGACACAAGCCACCGACAATTACGAACCAATGAGATCGCCGGAGCATCCCGGAAAACTCACTTCCCGCGTGTACACTTCCTATGATGCTATTTGACTTTTCAAAGATTGTTTACAAGCACTTTTGCGAAGTGAATTATTGCGGGAGTGGTGCACTATCTGAGACACGAACGTGACGAATTTGTGATTGAACGCTTCGGAAATGGGTGGACTAAGTTTTTACGGTGTTCGTTAGTTCGCGATCGTCCAGATGAGATCATTTTTCAATGACCCACTTGTTGCGTCGAGGTTATGGCGTTATAAACAAAGATATGTTGTGCATTATTTGGTACTTTGAGTGAGAAAAATAACATAAATGCAAGATAGGGCAGGAATGGAGGGTCCCGGCCTGAGCCTCTTTCAGGGTTCGGAGGCTTTACAGTTAAACGTGAGTGCGCAGCATCTACAGGAAGAGGAGGAACAGGAGGATAACAAGCGACGCAACGAAGAGGTAAGGATTTTCAACTTTTGCAACCCAAATTTTTCTATCAAAGTCAACGCTCCGCCTTGAAAAACAATGCCGCTGCGTCAAAACGCCGCACCGTTTTATTAACTGTTTTATCGTTCGAATATTAGCTAAAAAATCTGCTGACCAACGCCTTTGACGATTTGGAAGATGACGACGACGTAAGTTCCATGAACAGCAGTCATTTTCACGACGCAACCAGAGACGGCGAGCGTTCCAACTTGATAGACAACTCCGTCAATCAGCCGAACGTCAAAGGACCAACGATCACATATTTTCAAAATGAATTTGGTACAATAATAACAATAATAATAATTTCTTGAGATTTAAAAAAAAAGTAACGATTTTTTTTTTATTTTTCGAAATTTTTTTTTTTTTTATTAAAATTGTTGTATAGAGATAATATAATACTCTTTTTTTCTTTTTTAATATAATACGTTTTTTTTTTTTTTTTTCCGAAAAAAAAAAATTTTATATAAAAATTGTAGTATAGAGATAATATAATACTCTGTAATATGATTTATTGCATATAATACTATATACAGTATATTTTACTATATATATCGAGAATAAAAAAAACGCAACAGTGCAGACGCACTTTTCCGCGATTTATGATTAATCATCAATTAACGTAATTTATTAATTTATTTCTCATCTTAGGTACATACGGACAGAACGAGAGTCGGAGTTATCATGAAAACTCTTCGCTGAACGAAACGGAGGGAGATAAAGGTCCGACGATATCGGATATTCATCGAGAGTATGGATTGTATCAGAGCGGCGGAACTCCTTACAGCAACAACAACAAAGGCATTAATTCGACGGACCGCTCGGCGGACAGTCCATACGAATTGCCGAGACCTCCGAAATCGCGTTTTCCTCACGAATTACGAGCCGAAGTTAGCGAGTGTTACACAATGCACGAGAATTATCCGTTTAATTACGAAACTCCGTCGAATCATTACGAAGGAAAGGGAAAAAATTATCCCAACAACGGATACATCGGTCCGTACGAAAATAATATACAGAATAAGGAATACGGAGGCGGAGGCGACAACGATGTGAGTTCGGAGCACTATAATCATTGCTACAAAACGAGTCCCAACGGGCAGCCGCCATCCAACGACAATACAGCGTACAAAACCGCCGAATACAACAGCAAAGAGCAACTGGAAGTTCTCTATTCCGTGAGAATGCGAGAAGTCCAGCGATTGACCGAAGAACTCGAAGAATTGAATTTAAGGAAAGAGGAAGAAAAGAGCCAATTGGGTCGGCAACTCGCTTTGGCACAGGCGGAGATCGAGAGATCGAATTTGTCGAGAAACCAATCGCAGAATGCTTTAGGTAAGAATTATCATTAACATTGTATTTTATCCATTATACTGACCGTTTCTTCGTTATCGTTATTTCCAGTCGACGCGAAAGCCGAAATTGCCGATCTTCAGACGCAAGTTACATCGTTAAAAGAAAATGTTGCGGTTCTGGAGAAAACCAATCAGAATGTAAGATTTTCTTTAACAAAATTTCTTTTCTTTTTTCTTTCTTTTTCTTTTCTTTTCTTTTTTTCTTTCCATTTCGTAGCCGCAGCGAAAGAAAAGAAATTTCTTTAACAAACTTTATCCCCGAAAAATAGATTAAAAAAAAATTATATCATTAATCTTATGGATATTTATTATTTAGCTGTCGCACGAGCTGACGATTGCCCGAGATTCGGTGATAGATCTCCAGCAGAAGATCGCAGTTCTCGAAAGAGTGCAAACGCTTCACGCTTCGGATAAGACGAACGAGAAGTTTCTTAAACAGGCGCAGGAAAAGCACGCAATTGAGATGAGAAATATGCAGACACAGCTCGACGTATTGGCGGATAAATTGAGTCTTAAGGTGCGTATCGATTCCAAATTCACTTTATCGCACATTTCGATAGAAATATCAACGAAATTCGCGCCAAAAATTAACTCGATCGACGATCCTTTTGCCTTTTTTAGGAATCTTCGTGTGTCGCATTGGAACATAAATTGGCCGATGCGCGAAGAGCTCACGAGACTATGATGGTGGAGAGAGGCGACACGATGAATCGTTTGTCGCAGGCGTTGGAGGAAAGTCAGGCGCAGTGCCGAAATTTAATGGCAAACAATAACGCGCAGGAAGCGATGCAACTGCAGGCGCGAGTGAAGATGTTAACCCAAGAAAAGGACGACTTGCAAAAGACGGTACAAGAATTGCAACACAAATTGGAAATCGCAAAAAACGATGCGATGCAATACGACTCTTTGCTGGCGAATACTTTGGACGACGAATCCGATTCGATGCGGCAATTAAAATTGGAAGGATTGCACAACAAATCGCGAAGCAAAGGGGCCGACGATATTGCCAATAAATTGAGAGGAGAATTGCAGAGGTGTTTGGCGGGACAAGCGGTCAAAAGGAAAGAGATAAATAGACTGGAAAACACTTTGGCGCAGAAAGACAAAGAACTCGGAAAAGCGATGGAAATGGCATCAACTTATCAACAGGAAGCCTCGCGGTACGCTAAACGCGTCAATGAACTCGAAGAAGAGCTAAAAATTGTTCTCACCGAACATACCGTCAATGCTAACGCGCAGATACAGAAACTTTCCGATCATCTAACCGATGTGAAAACTCATTACGAAGAACTCAGACAAGAAAAACTTTCTTTGGAAGAAAAACTCGAAGAAACTTTAGCGAATCAGCATGAAACTCTTCGGAAACTTCATCAGGAAAGCGTTGAACAACAAGAGAAGGAAATGGTCGATGAGTATAATAAGGAATATTTGGAAATTCACGATAAAGCTGTCGAGAGAATTCGGCAGGAATCGCAACGTGAATTGGTGCAATTGACGTGAGTATTAGAGTTATCGGAAATATTGGGAAATCAATCGCAATCGCAATCGCTTGCCATTCATAAATTTGTGGATTTCATCAATTTTTCTCTATATTTTTGTAATTTTTTTTTTTTGTAGGAAACTTCATTATTATCGTAATAATCGTTTTTATCGCTCGGAAATATCGGTTCAGAAATTTATGAATGGCATTCTACGATTGTAATTTGTACGAATAAATTAATAATTGGCAAATGTTCACAGAGTGCAATTGGAAGAAACGCAGAAAGCATTGGATCGCGTCAAGGAATTGTATATAGAGGTTTGCGGTACGAAGGAACAGCTAATAAACGACCATAAAAATGAGATAAAACTCTTGAAAGATCAATACTCGAGTCTCGAATCTCAGAGAGACGGCATGGATAAGCTTCGCAATGATCTCGAGACGCAACTAAAGATCGTCGGAAGACTTACGAAGGATTGCGAATCGTACAAAGTGAAAATCATCGAATTGGAAAAAGATTTGAGTTACGAGAGAAAAAAGAAGGAGGAGTACACGAAGAAGATACACGACGAGATAGAGAGAGGTAACTGATCAATGATTAACGAGAATAAAAATAATTTCAACAAGAATAAGAAAAATCGTAAAAAAAAAAAGTGTTGACGATACTAAATCCACAAAATAATTTATTAATCAACGATTTTATTTTCCATAGCGAAAGAAGAAGCGCTCGCGGAGCTGAGAAATGCCCATCCGAATCATCAAATAAGTCTTTTGCTGCCGGATCATTGCTCCGAACATTCGGACAAAATCGCGAGTCTCGAAGAGGACTGCAAGCGTCTCGAGGAAAAGTTATCGATCGCCGTCGAGGAGCAACGAAACATGTCGGACTTGCAGACGGAACTCGACGACGCGAAACTGAAAGTCGCGCAGATGGAAATTTCACAAGAGAGTTTGAGAAAAAAGTACGACAGCGTTGCGAGCGAAAGAAATAATTTGCTATCGCGGATGGCGAATCTCGAAGCTGAATTGGCTGAAGCGAAAAAGAACAGACGGCAGAGTTCTGAGGACATCAAACAAAAGATTGCGCGCATCCAATCGGAAAACGACGCTATGAGGAAGAAACACGAAGCTTTGCTTAAGGATAAAATCGAATATAAGGAAAGAATCGCGAAATTGTTGGTCGACGTAGCGGAGAAAAAGAAAACCATAGCGAATCTCGAGAGCGTTTTGAATAGATCGACGGAAAACACGACGGGACGCGCTTCCGATAGCGTGGAAAAAGAATTGAGTCGATACAAGGAGCTCGTTGAACAGTTATCGATGCTCCCGAGCGAAGGAAAGGACAAGCGAACGGCCGATCTGTTTCTCGAGGAGAGAGTCAAACAATTGGAAATGGATTTGCAGTGCAAAGAAGAAAAATTGCAAAAATTAAAAGACTTCGAGAAAATCAAAGAAGAAAGAGATCTGCTGGTTATGAAATTGAAAAATCAGGCGAAACAATTCGAACAGTACGTGAAAAATCAGAAGCAAGTATCGGTCGAATTAAATTTATCGCCGAGAAGCTCGACGGACGATACGGATGTGCAAAAACTTCGGGAAGTAACGATAAAAGAGGTTCGCGAGGAAATGGAACAAAAAGTCGCCGAGGAATTGCGAGTTATCGAGGATCAGCATCGGGAAAAGCAAAAGGGTATAGAAGAGAGATACAAGAATGCGTTGTTGGAGCTGCAAGCGCGTTGCAACGACAAAACGAAGGAAATCGAAACAATGAGAGAATCGATGCTCGCCGAAAAAGTAAAGCTTCACACGTCGTTTAAAGCGCAAGAAAAAATCGTAACGGAGATGATAGAAGCGAAACTCGAGAGCTTTAATCAGGAACTCGTAGCGAGAAAATTGAAAATTCAAGAACTACAGGAACAGTTGAGACGCAAAGAAAACGACGCCGAGGAGGAGAGAAACGCAATAGCGCAAATAATGTCCGAATGGGCGGCAGAAATTCGCGATATAAAAGCGAACGAAAACAAGATGAACGAAGAGATAAACAGGTTGAAGGAAGTAGAGAAGAGCTTAGCAAACAAAATGAAATCGCTGATGGAAAAAGAGGAGGAAATGAACAACAGTATCGCCGCTCTGACGAAAAGATATCAAACGGTGAAGGAACGCGCGCGCAATTGGAAGGTGTGTATCGTTAACAATATTTTTTAGGCCCAAAATTAATATGTATTTTCGAAATTTTCTATATTTGCATATATTTTCGAAATCGAAGTTTTCTATATTCGCATATATTTCCGAAATCGAAATTTTCTATATTCACATATATTTTCGAAATCGAAATTTTCTATATTTGCATATATTTTCGAAATAGACATTTTCTATATTCGCATATATTTCCGAAATCGAAATTTTCTATATTCGCATATATTTTCGAAATCGAAATTTTCTATATTTGCATATATTTTCGAAATCAAAATTTAATATATTCGCATATATTTTCGAAATCGAAATTTTCTATATTCGCATATATTTCAGAAATAGAAATTTTCTATATTCGTATATCTTTTCCGAAATCGAAATTTTCTATATTCGCATATCTTTTCAAAATCGAAATTTTCTATATTCGCATATATTTCCGAAATCGAAATTTCCTATATTCGCATATATTTTCGAAATCGAAATTTAATATATTCGCATATATTTTCGAAACCGAAATTTTCTATATTCGCATATATTTTCGAAATCGAAATTTAATATATTCGCATATCTTTTCAAAATCGAAATTTTCTATATTCGCATATATTTTCGAAATCGAAATTTCCTATATTCGCATATATTTTCGAAATCGAAATTTAATATATTCGTATATATTTCCAAAATCGAAATTTTCTATATTCGCATATATTTCCGAAATCGAAATTTTCTATATTCGCATATATTTCCGAAATAGAAATTTCCTATATTCGCATATATTTCCGAAATAGAAATTTCCTATATTCGCATACATTTTCGAAATCGAAATTTTCGATAGTCGCATATATTTTCGAAACCGAAATTTTCTATATTCGCATATATTTCCGAAATCGAAATTTAATATATTCGCATATATTTTCGAAATCGAAATTTTCTATATTTGCATATATTTTCGAAATCGAAATTTAATATATTCGCATACATTTCCGAAATCGAAATTTTCTATATTTCCGAAAACGAAATTTCCTATATTCACATATATTTTCGAAATCGAAATTTTCTACAAATCTGATATAAATATATTTTCAGAAACACGCGGAAAACACGGAGAAATTCTTGTTAAGCGAACGCAAACGCATTGAAGAAAGTTACGAAACGGCGGTTAAGAAAATAGAAGAAAAATTGGAAACGATTATTAGCGAACAGGAGGAACAAGTTGCGGCGAAACTGAAAGACGTCGAAAGTCAGTACGAGGAAAGGTTGGAACAAATGCGACTTAAAATGAAGTACAAAGGTAAATGTTGAAAAATGTATTATTAATATGGTTAGTATGCAATATAGCTTTCCTAGCGAATAGGTTCAACTGTAGTTAGAAGAGGCTAGTTATTTGATAAATCAAAGCACTATATTGTACAACACTCGATTGCATGAAGTAAATTTAAGGGATGAAAATTAATTTTCTCAAATTTTCGATCCCTTATTCTTCATGGATCGTCTATATTTTTTTTAAACTTCTCTCTGAGAATCGCGCGCCGGTAAGAGATAAGATAGTCTGCCGCGCGCATAAATTTGTACATTGAGTGTCGTCTTTAGTGTTTAATTAAAGCGCTTTTGTCGCTGGAGATATCCGAAAAAAAATATATATGTTGTATAATCCTAATTGAAGTTGTAAATGATAAAGTTTGACGAAACAAAAGAAAAATCAATAAGTTTCGCGACTAAATGACATAATATCATCTGATTTAAAAATAAGATTTATCGACAAATATTTCGATTCGATTATATTGTTTAAAAAAAAAAAAAAAAAAAACAAAACAAAATTTAACGTTGAGGAATGCCACGAAAAAACGCAAACAATTATTATATAGCCTCGTAGTATTTTAGATGTTGAAGTTGAAACGATTAGATTGTTAATTTTAAGAAGAAAAAAATCGAGTAATCCACGATGCTTGCCAAATTCATAAAATTTATTGTTTGCTACACATTGGTTAATTAATTTATACCGAAGTGAGGCGCAATAGTATTAGCGAAACATTTAAAAATTGTGTCGCGATAAAAAAAAAAAAAAAAACGAAAAAAAAAAAAAAAAAGAACGAAACCTGACGAAAGTTTAGTGTACAGTATTCTCTCATTATTATAGATTTAAATTTTTAGCGAGAGGTTCAACATCCTCGTTATTAGCGAGTCTCTGTTCCTCCAAAGACAACAGCGTTTTTTCGACATGACAAAATATATTTCTTTACGAAATTTTTTTTTTTTTTAATTTTTTTTTTGTTTTTTTTTTTTCAAAACTAAGTAAAACTTAGGGATTATCGTTAAATTGTATAAAGCATATTATAGTGTCTATATACCTTCTATTCTTTGTATAGAATTTATAGTACAATTCATAGTGCAAGTTTAAGCAGCCATAATATATTAGAAGCAGAACTGATAAAGTATATTGAGCTTTTCCTTGTCAAACTACGAGTGAAGTACTATTTTTTTTTATAGTTCGATGTATTCGATAGCGTTTTGAATAATTCGGAGAATCACATATTCACGTGTAAAAGAAAAAAAAAAAAAAAAAAAAACAAATATATACATTCGAAATGAAATTGTTATACTGCACCATTAATTCTCTACGTTTTGTTGCCAACTTTGTACTTCACTTTGCAGACTGGTCTCGTACACGACTAAATAACGATTCTGAATACCATAAACAATAACTATATGAAAATTAAAAAAAAAAGACGAAAAAAAAAACAAAAAATCATCACTGAATAGAGAGTATTATTAATATTAATTAATTGTGTATTTTTGTATGTAGAACGATGAATTAATTTATTTTTTGTAATAAAGATTTTATGTCACCTTCGTGAATTTTTTTTTTTTTTTATTATCCGATAAAGCAACAATTACAACGGAGCGCGCGGGGGGAGGGGGGTTCATCGATCTTTTAATGTATTTTCTTTTCATACCACCGCCATTATTTCAATAACACCACCGTGTGTTTCGTCATCACGAAAACGAAAACTTTCGGGTTGTTTTGAAACCGGAAGATCGATATCCGCATAGAGAGTGAGAGAGCGGTGGTGTGTGCACACAGAGAGCGTCGACCGGAAGTTGGCCGAATGTCATAACGAAGATGGCGGATTTTAGTGATACGAATTCGCACGAAATGACAGAGAATAATCTTCCGAAACGTTGTAAAAATCAGTGGGTGAGACTTAACGTCGGTGGAACGTATTTTTTAACGGCGAAGACGACGTTGGCGAGAGATCCAAACTCCTTCCTGTACCGTCTCTGTCAAGAGGACTCCGATCTTATATCCGACAGGGTTAGTTTACTACATTGTTATTCCCGCGTAGTTTGAAAATATCTTTGACGAACAAATCGTCAATTAAATTCGATCAATAGCCTTTATAACTCAACGAAAATCACGAAAAACATCGATGTTTCGACGATAAAACGAATAAAATCGTTTTAATCGCGTCGCAACGAGCGCCATGGTAACCGAGACACAACTTT